>OU342743.1:275147731-276347731 GCA_910589775.1 Avena eriantha
GTAGCTTTCTTAGTACGAGGTTCAGACAATATGCTTTTTTGTTGGGTTAGCTTTGTTTAGGTCATATCTACATGGAAAACAAAGGTTGGGACCTTCTAGCCACATGCTAGCCCCCCGGTATACCCGCAGCTGGACTGTTACCCCTACCGTCCAGGAATCTACTAAGTGTTATCGCCCGCATGTGAAGAAGGTCAGACCGGGGATCTAGACATTGCATACATGGACATTCCACCACACTTGGACACATATACTAGGTCCACGTGCAAGTTCCAGTGGGATTCCGGAGCTCCGGCGGGTCCTTTTCCAGCGAAACCCTGGTCGGTGGGCTCGCGGGTCTACCCCTGTAGCTTTCTTTGTACGAAGTTCAGACAATGCGCTTTTTGTTGGTTTAGCTTTGTTTAGCTCATATATACATGGAAAACAAAGGTTGGGACCTTACATCAAATGCTAGCCCTCCGGTATACCCGCGGCGGGACTGTTACCCCTACATGTCTAGGAATCTACTAAGTGTTATCGCACGCATGTGAAGAAGGTCAGACCGGGGGATCTAGACATTGCATCCATGGACCTTCCACCACACTTGGACACATATACTAGGTCTACGTGCAAGTTCCAGTGGGATTCCAGAGCTCCGGCGGTCCTTTTCCAGCAAACCCAAGTCGGTGGGGCCCGCGGGTCTACCCCTGTAGCTTTCTTTGTACGAGGTTCGGACAACGCGCTTTTTGTTGGTTTAGCTTTTTTAGGTCATATCTACATGGAAAACAAATGTTGGGACCTTATAGCACATGCTAGCCCCCCGGTATACCCGCAGCGGGACTGTTACCCCTATACGTCCAGGAATCTACTAAGTGTTATCGCACGCGGGTCTACCCCTGTAGCTTTCTTAGTACGAGGTTCAGAGAACGCGCTTTTTTGTTGGTTTAGCTTTGTTTAGGTCATATCTACATGGAAAACAAAGTTTGGGACCTTATAGCACATGCTAGCCCTCCGGTATACCCGCAGCGGGACTGTTACCCCTACACGTCCAGGAATCTACTAAGTGTTATCACACGCATGTGAAGAAGGTCAGACCGGGGATCTAGACATTGCATCCATGGACCTTCCACCACACTTGGACACATATACTAGGTCCACGTGCATATTCCAGTGGGATTCCGGAGCTCCAGCGGTCCTTTTGCAGCGAAACCCAGTCGGTGGGTCCCGTGGGTCTACCCCTGTAGCTTTCTTTGTATGAGGTTCGGACAACGCGCTTTTTTGTTGGTTTAGCTTTGTTTAGGTCATATATACATGGAAAACAAATGTTGGGACCTTATAGCACATGCTAGCCCCCCCGGTATACCCGCAGGAGAATTGTTACCCCTATACGTGCAGGAATCTACTAAGTTTTATCGCACGCGGGTCTACCCCTGTAGCATTCTTAGTACGAGTTTCAGACAACACACTTTTTTGTTGGTTTAGCTTTGTTTAGGTCATATCTACATGGAAAACAAAGGTCGGGACCTTATAGCACATGCTAGCCCCCCGGTATACCCGCTGCGGGACTGTTACCCCTATACGTCTAGGAATCTACTAAGTTTTATCGCGCGCGGGTCTACCCCTATAGCTTTCTTAGTACGAGGTTCAGACCACGCGTTTTTTTGTTGGTTTAGCTTTGTTTAGGTCATATCTACATGGAAAACAAATTTTGGGACCTTATAGCACATGCTAGCCCTCCGGTATACCCGCAGCGGGACTGTTACCCCTACACGTCCAGGAATCTACTAAGTGTTATCACACGCATGTGAAGAAGGTCAGACCGGGGATCTAGATATTGCATCCATGGACCTTCCACCACACTTGGACACATATACTAGGTCCACGTGCAAGTTCCAGTGGGATTCCGGAGCTCCGGTGGTCCTTTTCCAACGAAACCCAAGTCGGTGGGGCTCGCAGGTCTACCCCTGTAGCTAACTTTGTACGAGGTTCAGACAACGCGCTTTTTTGTTGGTTTAGCTTTGTTTAGGTCATATCTACATGGAAAACAAAGGGTGGGACCTTATAGCACATGCTAGCCCCCCGGTATACCCGCAGCGGGACTGTTACCCCTATACGTCCAGGAATCTACTAAGTGTTATCGCACGCGGGTCTACCCCTGTAGCTTTGTTAGTACGAGGTTCAGACAACGCGCTTTTTTGTTGGTTTAGCTTTGTTTAGGTCATATCTACATGGAAAACAAAGTTTGGGACCTTATAGCACATGCTAGCCCTCCGGTATACCCACAGCGGGACTATTACCCCTACACGTCTAGGAATCTACTAAGTGTTATCGCACGCATGTGAAGAAGGTCAGACCGGGGATCTAGACATTGCATCCATGGACCTTACACCACACTTGGACCAATATACTAGGTCCACGTGCAAGTTCCAGTGGGATTCCGGAGCTCCGGCGGTCCTTTTCCAGCGAAAGCCAAGTCAGTAGGGCCCGCGGGTCTACCCCTGTAGCTTTGGTAGCTCGAGGTTCAGACAACGCGCTTTTTTTTTGGTTTAGCTTTGTTTAGGTCATATATACATGGAAAACAAAGGGTGGGACCTTATAGCACATGCTAGCCCCCCGGTATACCCGCAGCGGGATTGTTACCCCTACACGTCCAGGAATCTACTAAGTTTTATCGCACGCGGGTCTACCCTTGTAGCTTTCTTAGTACGAGGTTCAGACAACACGCTTTTTTGTTGGTTTAGCTTTGTTTAGGTCATATCTACATGGAAAACAAAGGTTGGGACCTTATAGCACATGCTAGCCCCCCGGTATACCAGCAGCGGGACTGTTACCCCTACACGTCTAGGAATCTATTAAGTATTATCGCACGCATGTGAAGAAGTTCAGACCGGGGATTTAGACATTGCATCCATGGACCTTCCACCACACTTGGATACATATACTAGGTCCACGTGAAAGTTCCAGTGGGATTCCGAAGCTCCGGCGGTACTTTTCTAGCGAAACCCTAGTCGGTGGGGCCCGCGGGTCTACCCCTGTAGCTTTCTTTGTACGTGGTTCATACAATGCGCTTTTTTGTTGGTTGGGCTTTGTTTAGGTCATATCTACATGGAAAACAAAGGTTGGGACCATATAGCAGATGCTAGACCTCCGGTACACCCGCAGCGGGATTGTTACCCCTACACGTCCAGAAATCTACTAAGTGTTATCGCACGCATGTGAAGAAGGTCAGACCGGGGATCTAGACATTGCATCCATGGACCTTCCACCACACTTGGACACATATACTAGGTCCACGTGCAAATTCCAGTGGGATTCCGGAGCTCCGGCGGTCCTTTTCCAGCGAAACCGAAGTCGGTGGGGCCCGTGGGTCTACCCCTGTAGCTTTCTTTGTATGAGGTTCAGACAACGCGCTTTTTTGTTTTTTTAGCTTTGTTTAGGTCATATCTACATGGAAAACAAATGTTGGGACCTTATAGCACATGCTAGCCCCCCGGTATACCCGCAGCGGGATTGTTACCCCTATACGTGCAGGAATCTACTAAGTTTTATCGCACGCGGGTCTACCCCTGTAGCATTCTTAGTACGAGTTTCAGACAACGCGCTTTTTTGTTGGTTTAGCTTTTTTTAGGTCATATCTACATGGAAAACAAAGGGTGGGACCTTATAGCACATGCTAGCCCCCCGGTATACCCGCTGTGGGACTGTTACCCCTATACGTCTAGGAATCTACTAAGTTTTATCGCGCGAGGTTCTACCCCTGTAGTTTTCTTAGTACGAGGTTCAGACAACTCGCTTTTTTGTTGGTTTAGCTTTGTGTAGGTCATATCTACATGGAAAACAAGGTTGGGACCTTATAGCACATGCTAGCCCCCCGGTATACCCGCAGCGGGACTATTACCCCTACACGTTCAGGAATCTACTAAGTGTTATCGCCCGCATGTGAAGAAGGTTAGACCGGGGATCTAGACATTGCATCCATGGACATTCCACCACACTTGGAAACATATACTAGGTCCACGTGCAAGTTCCAGTGGGATTCCGAAGCTCCGGCGGTCCTTTTCCTGCGAAACCCTGGTCGGTGGGGCCCGCGGGGTCTACCCCTGTAGCTTTCTTCGTACGAAGTTCAGACAACGCTTTTTCGTTGGTTTAGATTTTTTTTAGGTCATATCTACATGGAAAACAAAGGTTGGGACCTTACATCACATGCTAGCCCTCTGGTATACCCGCAGCGGGACTGTTACCCCTACGTGTCTAGGAATCTACTAAGTGTTATCGCACGCATGTGAAGAAGCTCAGACCGGGGATCTAGACATTGCATCCATGGACCTTCCACCACACTTGGACACATATACTAGGTCTACGTGCAAGTTCCAGTGGGATTCCGGAGCTCCGGCGGTCCTTTTCCAGCGAAACCCAAGTCGGTGGGGCCCACGGGTCTACCCCTGTAGCTTTCTTTGTACGAGGTTCAGACAACGCGCTTTTTTGTTGGTTTAGCTTTGTTTAGTTCATATCTACATGGAAAACAAATGTTGGGACCTTATAGCACATGATAGCCCCCCGGTATACCCGCAGCGGGATTGTTACCCCTATACGTGCAGGAATCTACTAAGTTTTATCGCACCCGGGTCTACCCCTGTAGCATTCTTTGTACGAGTTTCAGACAACGCGCTTTTTTGTTGGTTTAGCTTTGTTTAGGTCATATATACATGGAAAACAAAGGTTGGGACCTTATAGCACATGCTAGCCCCCTGGTATACCCGCTTCGGGACTGTTACCCCTATAAGTCTAGGAATCTACTAAGATTTATCGCACGCGGGTCTACCCCTGTAGCTTTCTTAGTACGAGGTTTAGACAATGTGCTTTTTTATTTGTTTAGCTTTTTTTAGGTTATATCTACATGGAAAACAAAGGTTGGGACCTTATAGCACATGCTAGCCCCCCGGTATACCCGCAGCAGGACTGTTACCCCTACACGTCCAGGAATCTACTAAGTGTTATCGCCCGCATGTGAAGAATGTCAGACCGGGGATCTAGACATTGCATCCATGGACATTCCACCACACATAGACACATATACTAGGTCCACGTGCAAGTTCCAGTGGGATTCCGGAGCTCCGGCGGTCCTTTTACAGCGAAACCCTGGTCGGCGGGGCCCGCGGGTCTACCCCTGTATCTTTCTTTGTACGAGGTTCAGACAACGCGCTTTTTGTTGGTTTAGCTTTGTTTAGGTCATATCTACATGGAAAACAAAGGTTGGGACCTTACATCACATGCTAGCCCTCCGGTATACCCGCGGCGGGACTGTTACCCCTACATGTCTAGGAATCTACTAAGTGTTATCGCACGCATGTGAAGAAGGTCAGACCGGGGATCTAGACATTGCATCCATGGACCTTCCACCACACTTGGACACATATACTAGGTCTACGTGCAAGTTCCAGTGGGATTCCAGAGCTCTGGCGGTCCTTTTCCAGCGAAACCCAAGTCGGTGGGGCCCGCGGATCTACCCCTGTAGCTTTCTTTGTACGAGGTTCGGACAACACGCTTTTTTGTTGGTTTAGCTTTGTTTAGATCATATCTACATGTAAAACAAATGTTGGGACCTTATAGCACATGCTAGCCCCCCGGTATACCCGCAGCGGGACTGTTACCCCTATACGTCCAGGAATCTACTAAGTGTTATCGCACGCGGGTCTACCCCTGTAGCTTTCTTAGTACGAGGTTCAGACAACGCGCTTTTTTGTTGGTTTAGCTTTGTTTAGGTCATATCTACATGGAAAACAATGTTTGGGACCTTATAGCACATGCTAGACCTCCGGTATACCCGCAGCGGGACTGTTACCCCTACACGTCCAGGAGTCTACTAAGTGTTAGCACACGCATGTGAAGAAGGTCAGACCGGGGATCTAGACATTGCATACATGGACCTTCCACCACACTTGGACACATATACTAGGTCCACGTGCAAATTCCAGTGGGATTCCGGAGCTCCAGCGTTCCTTTTCCAACGAAACCCAAGTCGGTGGGGCCCGTGGGTCTACCCCTGTAGCTTTCTTTGTATGAGGTTCAGACAACGCGCTTTTTTGTTGGTTTAGCTTTGTTTAGGTCATATATACATGGAAAAAAAATTTTGGGACCTTATCGCACATGCTAGCCCCCCGGTATACCCGCAGCGGGATTGTTACCCCTATACGTGCAGGAATCTACTAAGTTTTATCGCACGCGGGTCTACCCCTGTAGCATTCTTAGTACGAGTTTCAGACAACGCGATTTTTTGTTGGTTTAGATTTGTTTAGGTCATATCTACATGGAAAACAAAGGTCGGGACCTTATAGCACATGCTAGCCCCCCGGTATACCCGCTGCGGGACTGTTACCCCTATACGTCTAGGAATCTACTAAGTTTTATCGCGCGCGGGTCTACCCCTATAGCTTTCTTAGTATGAGGTTCAGACAACGCGCTTTTTTGTTGGTTTAGCTTTGTTTAGGTCATATCTACATGGAAAACAAAGTTTGGGACCTTATAGCATATGCTAGCCCTCCGGTATACCCGCAGCGGGACTGTTACCCCTACACGTACAGGATCTACTAAGTGTTATCACATGCATGTGAAGAAGGTCAGACCGGGGATCTAGACATTGCATCCATGGACCTTCCACCACACTTGGACACATAGACTAGGTCCACATGCAAGTTCCAGTGGGATTCCGGAGCTCCGGTGGTCCTTTTCCAGCGAAACCCAAGTCGATGGGGCTCGCGGGTCTACCCCTGTAGCTAACTTTGTACGAGGTTCAGACAACGCGCTTTTTTGTTGGTTTAGCTTTTTTTAGGTAATATCTACATGGAAAACAAAGGGTGGGACCTTATAGCACATGCTAGACCCCCGGTATACCCGCAGCGGGACTGTTACCCCTATACGTCCAGGAATCTACTAAGTCTTATCGCACGCGGGTCTACCCCTGTAGCTTTCTTAGTACGAGGTTCAGACAACGCGCTTTTTTGTTGGTTTAGCTTTGTTTAGGTCATATCTACATGGAAAACAAAGTTTGGGACCTTATAGCACATGCTAGCCCTCCGGTATACCCACAGCGGGACTGTTGCCCCTACACGTCTAGGAATCTACTAAGTGTTATCGCACGCATGTGAAGAAGGTCAGACCAGGGATCTAGACATTGCATCCATGGACCTTATACCACACCTGGACCCATATACTAGGTCCACGTGCAAGTTCCAGTGGGATTCCGGAGCTCCGGCGGTCCTTTTCCAGCGAAACCCAAGTCAGTAGGGCCCGCGGGTCTACCCCTGTAGCTTTGGTAGCTCGAGGTTCAGACAACGCGCTTTTTTATTGGTTTAGCTTTGTTTAGGTCATATATACATGGAAAAGAAAGGTTGGGACCTTATAGCACATGCTAGCCCCCTGGTATACCCGCTTCGGGACTGTTACCCCTATAAGTCTAGGAATCTACTAAGATTTATCGCACGCGGGTCTACCCCTGTAGCTTTCTTAGTACGAGGTTTAGACAATGCGCTTTTTTATTTTTTTAGCTTTGTTTAGGTTATATCTACATGGAAAACAAAGGTTGGGACCTTATAGCACATGCTAGCCCCCCGGTATACCCGCAGTAGGACTGTTACCCCCACACGTCCAGGAATCTACTAAGTGTTATCGCCCGCATGTGAAGAATGTCAGACCGGGGATCTAGACATTGCATCCATGGACATTCCACCACACTTGGACACATATACTAGGTCCACGTGCAAGTTCTAGTGGGATTCCGGAGCTCCGGCGGTCCTTTTACAGCGAAACCCTGGTCGGCGGGGCCCGCGGGTCTACCCCTGTATCTTTCTTTGTACGAGGTTCAGACAACGCGCTTTTTGTTGGTTTAGCTTTGTTTAGGTCATATCTACATGGAAAACAAAGGTTGGGACCTTACATCACATGCTAGCCCTCCGGTATACCCGCGGCGGGACTGTTACCCCTACATGTCTAGGAATCTACTAAGTGTTATCGCACGCATGTGAAGAAGGTCAGACCGGGGATCTAGACATTGCATCCATGGACCTTCCACCACACTTGGACACATATACTAGGTCTACGTGCAAGTTCCAGTGGGATTCCAGAGCTCTGGCGGTCCTTTTCCAGCGAAACCCAAGTCGGTGGGGCCCGCGGGTCTACCCCTGTAGCTTTCTTTGTACGAGGTTCGGACAACACACTTTTTTGTTGGTTTAGCTTTGTTTAGATCATATCTACATGGAAAACAAATGTTGGGACCTTATAGCACATGCTAGCCCCCCGGTATACCCGCAGCGGGACTGTTACCCCTATACGTCCAGGAATATACTAAGTGTTATCGCACGCGGGTCTACCCCTGTAGCTTTCTTAGTACGAGGTTCAGACAACGCGCTTTTTTTTGGTTTAGCTTTGTTTAGGTCATATCTACATGGAAAACAATGTTTGGGACCTTATAGCACATGCTAGACCTCCGGTATACCCGCAGCGGGACTGTTACCCCTACACGTCCAGGAATCTACTAAGTGTTATCACACGCATGTGAAGAAGGTCAGACCGGGGATCTAGACATTGCATCCATGGACCTTCCACCACACTTGGACACATATACTAGGTCCACGTGCAAATTCCAGTGGGATTCCGGAGCTCCAGCGGTCCTTTTCCAGCGAAACCCAAGTCGGTGGGGCCCGTGGGTCTACCCCTGTAGCTTTCTTTGTATGAGGTTCAGACAACGCGCTTTTTTGTTGGTTTAGCTTTGTTTAGGTCATATATACATGGAAAACAAATTTTGGGACCTTATAGCACATGCTAGCCCCCCGGTATACCCGCAGCGGGATTGTTACCCCTATACGTGCAGGAATCTACTAAGTTTTATCGCACGCGGGTCTACCCCTGTAGCATTCTTAGTACGAGTTTCAGACAACACGATTTTTTGTTGGTTTAGCTTTGTTTAGGTCATATCTACATGGAAAACAAAGGTCGGGACCTTATAGCACATGCTAGCCCCCCGGTATACCCGCTGCGGGACTGTTACCCCTATACGTCTAGGAATCTACTAAGTTTTATCGCGCGCGGGTCTACCCCTATAGCTTTCTTAGTACGAGGTTCAGACAACGCGCTTTTTTGTTGGTTTAGCTTTGTTTAGGTCATATCTACATGGAAAACAAAGTTTGGGACCTTATAGCACATGCTAGCCCTCCGGTATACCCGCAGCGGGACTGTTACCCCTACACGTCCAGGATCTACTAAGTGTTATCACATGCATGTGAAGAAGGTCAGACCGGGGATCTAGACATTGCATCCATGGACCTTCCACCACACTTGGACACATATACTAGGTCCACGTGCAAGTTCCAGTGGGATTCCGGAACTCCGGTGGTCCTTTTCCAGCGAAACCCAAGTCGGTGGGGCTCGCGGGTCTACCCCTGTAGCTAACTTTGTACGAGGTTCAGACAACGCGCTTTTTTGTTGGTTTAGCTTTGTTTAGGTCATATCTACATGGAAAACAAAGGGTGGGACCTTATAGCACATGCTAGCCCCCCGGTATACCCGCAGCCGGATTGTTACCCCTATACGTGCAGGAATCTACTAAGTTTTATCGCACGCGGGTCTACCCCTGTAGCATTCTTAGTACGAGTTTCAGACAACACGATTTTTTGTTGGTTTAGCTTTGTTTAGGTCATATCTACATGGAAAACAAAGGTCGGGACCTTATAGCACATGCTAGCCCCCCGGTATACCCGCTGCGGGACTGTTACCCCTATACGTCTAGGAATCTACTAAGTTTTATCGCGCGCGGGTCTACCCCTATAGCTTTCTTAGTACGAGGTTCAGACAACGCGCTTTTTTGTTGGTTTAGCTTTGTTTAGGTCATATCTACATGGAAAACAAAGTTTGGGACCTTATAGCACATGCTAGCCCTCCGGTATACCCGCAGCGGGACTGTTACCCCTACACGTCCAGGATCTACTAAGTGTTATCACATGCATGTGAAGAAGGTCAGACCGGGGATCTAGACATTGCATCCATGGACCTTCCACCACACTTGGACACATATACTAGGTCCACGTGCAAGTTCCAGTGGGATTCCGGAACTCCGGTGGTCCTTTTCCAGCGAAACTCAAGTCGGTGGGGCTCGCGGGTCTACCCCTGTAGCTAACTTTGTACGAGGTTCAGACAACGCGCTTTTTTGTTGGTTTAGCTTTGTTTAGGTCATATCTACATGGAAAACAAAGGGTGGGACCTTATAGCACATGCTAGCCCCCCGGTATACCCGCAGCGGGACTGTTACCCCTATATGTCCAGGAATCTACTAAGTGTTATCGCACGCGGGTCTACCCCTGTAGCTTTCTTAGTACGAGGTTCAGACAACGCGCTTTTTGTTGGTTTAGCTTTGTTTAGGTCATATCTACATGGAAAACAAAGTTTGGGACCTTATAGCACATGCTAGCCCTCCGGTATACCCACAGCGGGACTGTTGCCCCTACACGTCTAGGAATCTACTAAGTGTTATCGCACGCATGTGAAGAAGGTCAGACCGGGGATCTAGACATTGCATCCATGGACCTTACACCACACTTGGACCCATGTACTAGGTCCACGTGCAAGTTCCAGTGGGATTCCGGAGCTCCGGCGGTCCTTTTCCAGCGAAACCCAAGTCAGTAGGGCCCGCGGGTCTACCCCTGTAGCTTTGGTAGCTCGAGGTTCAGACAACGCGCTTTTTTATTGGTTTAGCTTTGTTTAGGTCATATATACATGGAAAACAAAGGGTGGGACCTTATAGCACATGCTAGCCCCCCGGTATACCCGCAGCGGGATTGTTACCCCTACACGTCCAGGAATCTACTAAGTTTTATCGCACGCGGGTCTATCCTTGTAGCTTTCTTAGTACGAGGTTCAGACAACGCGCTTTTTTTGTTGGTTTAGCTTTGTTTAGGTCATATCTACATGGAAAACAAAGGTTGGGACCTTATAGCACATGCTAGCCCCCCGGTATACCAGTAGCGGGATTGTTACCCCTACACGTCTAGGAATCTACTAAGTATTATCGCACGCATGTGAAGAATTTCAGACCGGGGATTTAGACATTGCATCCATGGACCTTCCACCACATTTGGATACATATACTAGGTCCACGTGCAAGTTCCAGTGGGATTCCGAAGCTCCGGCGGTACTTTTCTAGCGAAACCCTAGTCGGTGGGGCCCGAAGGTCTACCCCTGTAGCTTTCTTTGTACGAGGTTCATACAATGCGCTTTTTTGTTGGTTGGGCTTTGTTTAGGTCATATCTACATAGAAAACAAAGGTTGGGACCTTATAGCAGATGCTATACCTCCGGTACACTCGCAGCGGGATTGTTACCCCTACACGTCCAGGAATCTACTAAGTGTTATCGCACGCATGTGAAGAAGGTCACACCGGGGATCTACACATTGCATCCATGGACCTTCCACCACACTTGGACACATATACTAGGTCCACGTGCAAATTCCAGTGGGATTCCGGAGCTCCGGCGGTCCTTTTCCAGCGAAACCCAAGTCGGTGGGGCCCGTGGGTCTACCCCTGTAGCTTTCGTTGTATGAGGTTCAGACAACGCGCTTTTTTGTTGGTTTAGCTTTGTTTAGGTCATATCTACATGGAAAACAAATGTTGGGACCTTATAGCACATGCTAGCCCCCCGGTATACCCGCAGCGGGATTGTTACCCCTATACGTGCAGGAATCTACTAAGTTTTATCGCACGCGGGTCTACCCCTTTAGCATTATTAGTACGAGTTTCAGACAACGCGCTTTTTTGTTGGTTCAGCTTTTTTTAGGTCATATCTACATGGAAAACAAAGGTCGGGACCTTATAGCACATGCTAGCCCCCCGGTATACCCGCTGCGGGACTATTACCCCTATACGTCTAGGAATCTACTAAGTTTTATCGCGCGCGGGTCTAGCCCTGTAGCTTTCTTAGTATGAGGTTCAGACAACGCGCTTTTTTGTTGGTTTAGCTTTGTGTAGGTCATATCTACATGGAAAACAAAGGTTGGGACCTTATAGCACATGCTAGCCCCCCAGTATACCCGCAGCGGGACTGTTACCCCTACACGTTCAGGAATCTACTAAGTGTTATCGCCCGCATGTGAAGAAGGTCAGACCGGGGATCTAGACATTGCATCCATGGACATTCCACTACAATTGGACACATATACTAGGTCCACGTGCAAGTTCCAGTGGGATTCCAGAGCTCCGACGGTCCTTTTCCAGCGAAACCCTGGTCGGTGGGGCCCGCGGGTCTACCCCTATAGCTTTCTTTGTACGAAGTTCAGACAACGCGCTTTTTGTTGGTTTAGATTTGTTTAGGTCATATCTACATGGAAAACAAAGGTTGGGACCTTACATCACATGCTAGCACTTCGGTATACCCGCAGCGGGACTGTTACCCCTACATGTCTAGTAATCTACTAAGTGTTATAGCACGCATGTGAAGAAGGTCAGACCGGGGATCTAGACATTGCATCCATGGACCTTCCACCACACTTGGACACATATACTAGGTCTACGTGCAAGTTCCAGTGGGATTATGGAGCTCCGGCGGTCCTTTTCCAGCGAAACCCAAGTCGGTGGGGCCCACGGGTCTACCCCTGTAGCTTTCTTTGTACGAGGTTCAGACAACGCGCTTTTTTGTTGGTTTAGCTTTGTTTAGGTCATATCTACATGGAAAACAAATGTTGGGACCTTATAGCACATTCTAGCCCCCCGGTATACCCGCAGCGGGATTGTTACCCCTATACGTGCAGGAATCTACTATGTTTTATCGCACGCGGGTCTACCCCTGTAGCATTCTTTGTACGAGTTTCAGACTATGCGCTTTTTTGTTGGTTTAGCTTTGTTTAGGTCATATCTACATGGAAAACAAAGGTTGGGACCTTATAGCATATGCTAGCCCCCTGGTATACCCGCTTCGGGACTGTT
The DNA here is from genome assembly GCA_910589775.1 of Avena eriantha. Lineage (NCBI taxonomy): Eukaryota > Viridiplantae > Streptophyta > Magnoliopsida > Poales > Poaceae > Avena > Avena eriantha. The sequence continues at coordinate 275,160,675 of OU342743.1, forward strand.
ACCCCTATAAGTCTACGAATCTACTAAGTTTTATCGCACGCGGGTCTACCCCTGTAGCTTTCTTTGTACGAGGTTCAGACAACGCGCTTTTTGTTGGTTTACCTTTGTTTAGGTCATATCTACATGGAAAACAAAGTTTGGGACCTTATAGCACTTGCTAGCCTCCGGTATACCCGCAGCGGGACTGTTACCCCTACACGTCCAGGAATCTACTAAGTGTTATCGCACGCATGTGAAGAAGGTCAGACCGGGGATCTAGACATTGCATCCATGGACCTGCCACCACACTTGGACACATATACTAGGTCCATGTGCAAGTTCCAGTGGGATTCCGGAGCTCTGGCGGTCCTTTTCTAGCTAACCCTAGTCGGTGGGGCCCGCGGGTCTACCCCTGTAGCTTTCTTTGTACGAGGTTCAGACAACGCGCTTTTTGTTGGTTTAGCTTTGTTTAGGTCATATCTACATGGAAAACAAAGGTTGAGACCTTACATCACATGCTAGCCATCCGGTATATCCGCAGCGGGACTGTTACCCCTACACGTCTAGGAATCTACTAAGTGTTATCGCACGCATGTGAAGAAGGTCAGACCGGGGATCTAGACATTGCATCCATGGACCTTCCACCATACTTGGACACATATACTAGCTCTACGTGCAAGTTTCAGTGGGATTCCGGAGCTCCTGCGGTCCTTTTTCAGCGAAATCCAAGTCGGTGGGGCCCACGGGTCTACCCCTGTAGCTTTCTTTGTACGAGTTTCAGACAACACGCTTTTTTGTTGGTTTAGCTTTGTTTAGGTCATATCTACATGGAAAACAAAGTTTGGGACCTTGTAGCACATCCTAGCCCCCCGTTATACCCGCAGCAGGACTGTTACTCCCATACGTCCAGGAATCTACTAAGTGTTATTGCACGCGAGTCTACCCCTGTAGCTTTCTTAGTACGAGGTTCAGACAATGCGCTTTTTTGTTGGTTTAGATTTGTTTAGGTCATATCTACATGGAAAAAAAAGGTTGGGACCTTATAGCACATGCTAGCCCCCCGGTATACCCGCAGCGGGACAGTTACCCCTACACGTCCAGGAATCTACTAAGTGTTATCGCCCGCATGTGAAGAACGTAAGACCGGGGATCTAGACATTGCATCAATGGACCTTCCACCACACTTGGACACATATACTACGTCCACGTGCAAGTTCTAGTGGGATTCCGGAGCTCCGGCGATCCTTTTCCAGCGATACCCTGGTTGGTGGGGCCCGCGGGTCTACCCCTGTAGCTTTCTTTGTACGAGGTTTAGACAACGAGCTTTTTGTTGGTTTAGCTTTGTTTAGGTCATATCTACATGGAAAACAAAGGTTGGGACCTTATAGCACATGCTAGCCCCCCGGTATACCCGCAGCGGGACTGTTACCCCTACACGTCCAGGAATCTACTAAGTGTTATCGCCCACATGTGAAGAAGGTAAGACCGGGGATCTAGACATTGCATCAATGGACCTTCCACCATACTTGGACACATATACTAGGTCCACGTGCAAGTTCTAGTGGGATTCCGGAGCTCCGGCGATCCTTTTCCAGCGATACCCTGGTCGGTGGGGCCCGCGGGTCTACCCCTGTAGCTTTCTTTGTACGAGGTTCAGACAACGAGCTTTTTGTTGGTTTAGCTTTGTTTACGTCATATCTACATGGAAAACAAAGTTTGGGACCTTATAGCACATGCTAGCCTCCGGTATACCCGCAGCGGGACTGTTACCCCTACACGTCTAGGAATCTACTAAGTGTTATCGCACGCATGTGAAGAAGGTCAGACCGGGGATCTAGACATTGCATCCATGGACCTGCCACCACACTTGGACACATATACTAGGTCTACGTGCAAGTTTCAGTGGGATTCCGGAGCTCTTGCGGTCCTTTTTCAGCGAAATCCAAGTCGGTGGGGCCCGCGGGTCTACCCCTGTAGCTTTCTTTGTACGAGTTTCAGACAACGCGCTTTTTTGTTGGTTTAGCTTTGTTTAGGTCATATCTACATGGAAAACAAAGTTTGGGACCTTGTAGCACATGCTAGCCCCTGTTATACCCGCAGCAGGACTGTTACTCCCATACGTCCAGGAATCTACTAAGTGTTATTGCACGCGAGTCTACCCCTGTAGCTTTCTTAGTACGAGGTTCAGACAATGCGCTTTTTTGTTGGTTTAGATTTGTTTAGGTCATATCTACATGGAAAAAAAAGGTTGGGACCTTATAGCACATGCTAGCCCCCCGGTATACCCGCAGCGGGACTGTTACCCCTACACGTCCAGGAATCTACTAAGTGTTATCGCCCGCATGTGAAGAACGTAAGACCGGGGATCTAGACATTGCATCAATGGACCTTCCACCACACTTGGACACATATACTACGTCCACGTGCAAGTTCTAGTGGGATTCCGGAGCTCCGGCGATCCTTTTCCAGCGATACCCTGGTCGGTGGGGCCCGCGGGTCTACCCCTGTAGCTTTCTTTGTACGAGGTTTAGACAACGAGCTTTTTGTTGGTTTAGCTTTGTTTAGGTCATATCTACATGGAAAACAAAGGTTGGGACCTTATAGCACATGCTAGCCCCCCGGTATACCCGCAGCGGGACTGTTACCCCTACACGTCCAAGAATCTACTAAGTGTTATCGCCCGCATGTGAAGAAGGTAAGACCGGGGATCTAGACATTGCATCAATGGACCTTCCACCATACTTGGACACATATACTAGGTCCACGTGCAAGTTCTAGTGGGATTCCGGAGCTCCGGCGATCCTTTTCTAGCGATACCCTGGTCGGTGGGGCCCGCGGGTCTACCCCTGTAGCTTTCTTTGTACGAGGTTCAGACAACACGCTTTTTGTTGGTTTAGCTTTGTTTACGTCATATCTACATGGAAAACAAAGTTTGGGACCTTATAGCACATTCTAGCCTCCGGTATACCCGCAGCGGGACTGTTACCCCTACACGTCGAGGAATCTACCAAGTGTTATCGCACGCATGTGAAGAAGGTCAGACCGGGGATCTAGACATTGCATCCATGGACCTGCCACCACACTTGGACACATATACTAGGTCCATGTGCAAGTTCCAGTGGGATTCCGGAGCTCTGGCGGTCCTTTTCTAGCTAACCCTAGTCGGTGGGGCCCGCGGGTCTACCCCTGTAGCTTTCTTTGTGCGAGGTTCAGACAACGCGCTTTTTTTGGTTTAGCTTTGTTTAGGTCATATCTACATGGAAAACAAAGGTTGGGACCTTATAGCACCTGCTAGCCCCCCGTTATACCCGCAGCAGGATTGTTAGCCCTACACGTCCAGGAATCTACTAAGTGTTATCGCACGCGGGTCTACCCCTGTAGCTTTCTTAGTACGAGGTTCAGACAACGCGCTTTTTTGTTGGTTTAGCTTTGTTTAGGTCATACCTACATGGAAAACAAAGGTTGGGACCTTATAGCACATGCTAGCCTCCCGGTATACCCGCAACGGGACTGTTACCCCTACATGTCCAGGAATCTACTAAGTGTTATCGCACGCATGTGAAGAAGGTCAGACCGGGGATCTAGACATTGCATCCATGGACCTTCCACCACACTTGGACACATATACTAGGTCCACGTGAAAGTTCCAGTGGGATTCTGGAGCGCCGGTGGTCCTTTTCCAGCAAAACCCTAGTCGGTGGGGCCCGCGGGTCTACCCCTTTAGCTTTCTTTTTACGAGGTTCAGACAATGCGCGTTTTTGTTGGTTTAGCTTTGTTTAGGTCATATCTACATGGAAAAAAAAGGTTGGGACCTTATAGCACATGCTAGCCCCCCGGTATACCCGCAGCGGGACTGTTACCCCTACACGTCCAGGAATCTACTAAGTGTTATCGCACGCGTGTCTACCCCTATAGCTTTCTTAGTACGAGGTTCAGACAACGCGCTTTTTTGTTGGTTTAGCTTTGTTTAGGTCATATCTACATGGAAAACAAAGATTGGGACCTTATAGCACATGCTAGCCCCCCGGTATATCCGCAGCGAGACTATTACCCCTACACGTCCAGCGGGACTAGGAGAAAATGGGCCTTTGGTTCGGGCCATTAGTTCCGGCCGTGGCTGGGGCCGGGACAAATGGTCCGAACCAGACGGCCCGAGGAGGTCGAGGCACTTTGTCCCGGTCCGTAAGGAACCATTAGTCCCGGTTTGAGATACAAACCGGGACAAATGGGTCTGGGCCGGCGCGCGTGCTCCTGGCAGAACCTTTAGTCCCGGTTTGTATCTCAAACTAGGACTAATGGCCTAGCCCTATATATGTGCACCCAGCCCTCCACTCTCTCCTATTTTTTCCTATGTGAGAGGTGGGTATAACTTTGTGCTAACTTTTTTTCTTCATATGCACTAGAGGTGTTCGGTGAAATGCCTATTAGAGCGATGCCACTTGAGTTCAGACAAGACAAAATATGATATGAGGTGCCAGAGCGACACTTAAGGTTTCTCCTCTTTGTTTTGAAGTGTCCTAAAAGGTTAGCAACTATTTTCTCGTTTTGACTGCGCGGTACTAATTTAAGCATCGTGATTGCGTTTGGTATATATGCATGGTTGTATGATGTAGATGAGCCACCCATGGATGTACGGTGACCGACGCTCTAACGCTTACAAAGAAGGCGTGCGTTCTTTTCGCCTTGTGGCCGAGGCGAACAAGTGGCGGGATGGTTTTATGTGTTGTCCATGTGTTGAATGTCGGAATGAGCAGGCTCACACTTCCTCAAGAGTCATTCAGATCCACCTGCTTCGGTCCGGTTTCATGTCCGGCTATAATGTTTGGACCAAGCACGGAGAAAGAGGGGTTATGATGGAAGACGACGATGAAGAAGAGAATGATGATGACAACTACCAATCTATGTTCCCTGAATACGATGATACCGCAGCTGAAGATAATGAATAAGAAGGGGGTGAAGAACAGGAACCAGATGAGCCCGTTGATGATTTTGGTCGGGTCATTGGTGATGCAAGGCGAGACTACGACACAGAAGAGGAGAGGTTGCAGTTCGAGCAGATGTTACAGGACCACAACACATTGCTGTATCCAACTTGTGAAGATGGCCAGAAGAAGCTGGGTAGCACACTGGAATTGTTGAAGTGGAAGGCAGAGACTGGTATGACTGACCCGGGATTTGAAAAGTTGCTGGTAATAATGAAGAAGCTGCTTCCAAGAAATAACCAATTGCCCTCCAGTACGTATGAAGCAAAGAAACTTGTCTGCCCTCTAGGATTAGACGTGTAGAAGATACATGCATGCCCTAATGACTGCATCCTCTACCGCGGTGAGAAGTACGAGAATATGGATAAATGCCTGGTATGCACTGCATTGCGGTATAAGATCAGAAAAGATGACCCTGGTGATGTTGAGGGAGAGCAACCCAGGAAGAGGGTTCCTGCCAAGGTGATGTGGTATGCTCCTATAATATCACGGTTGAAACGTTTGTTCAGAAATAAAGAGCATGGCAAGTTGTTGCGATGGCACATGGAAGACCGTAAGAAAGACGGGATGTTGAGGCACCCTGCTGATGGTCGGCCGTGGAGAAAAATCGAGAGAGACTTTCCGGACTTTGCTGGTGAAGCAAGGAACTTATGGTTTGGTCTAAGTACCGATGGCATGAATCCTTTTGGGGAGCAGAACTGCAGTCACAGCACCTGGCCCGTGACTCTATGTATCTACAACCTTCCTCCTTGGTTGTGCATGAAGCGAAAGTTCATTATGATGCCAGTGCTCATCCAAGGCCCGAAGCAACCCGGCAACGACATTGATGTGTACCTAAGGCCATTAGTTGATGAACTTCTACAGTTGTGGGCCAAACCAGGTGTACGTGTGTGGGATGAGCACAAACAACAGGAATTTGACCTACAAGCGTTGCTGTTCGTAACCATCAATGATTGGCCTGCTCTTAGTAACATTTCAGGACAGACGAACAAAGGATACAATGCATGCACGCACTGTTTAGATGAGACTGAAAGTATATATCTGGATAAATGTAGAAAGAATGTGTACCCGTACAATCGTTGTTTTCTTCCGCCCAGTCACCCCTTAAAGAAGAAAGGCAAGCATTTCAATGGCAAGGCAGAAACCCGGATGAAGCCTGTCCCCCATAGTGGTGCTGATGTATTTGGTATGGTCAAGGATTTGGATGTAATCTTTGGAAAGGGTCCTGGAGGACAACCTGTTCCGAAATACCCCATTACCGGACACGCACACATGTGGAAGAAGAAATCTATATTTTGGGAGCTACCCTATTGGAAAGTGCACGAGGTCCGCTCTGCAATCGACGTGATGCACCTGACGAAGAATCTTTGCGTGAATATTCTAGGCTTCCTGGGCTTGTATGGGAAGTCAAAAGATACCCCGGCAGCACGGGAGGACCAGCAACATCATAAAGGACGAGACGACAAGCAACCAGGGCAGTTTCAAGGGCTTGCCAGCTATGCACTTACCAAAGAAGAGAAGGAAATCTTTTTTGAAGTCCTTTTCAGTATCAAGGTCCCGTCTGGCTTCTCTTCGAATATAAAGGGAATAGTAAATATGAAAGAGAAAAAATTTCAAAACCTAAAGTCTCATGACTACCATGTGCTTATGACGCAATTGCTTCCGGTTGCATTGAGGGGAATTCTACCAGAAAATGTTCGACTAGCCATTGTGAAGATATGTGCATTCCTCAATGCAATTTCTCAGAAGGTAATTGATCGAGAAGGTCTATCGGGGTTACAGATTGATGTGGTCCAATGTCTGGTCAGCTTCGAGTTGTTGTTCCCGCCATCCTTCTTCAATATTATGACGCATCTCCTAGTTCACCTAGTCGAAGAGATTAGAATTCTCGGTCCTGTGTTTCTACACAATATGTTCCCCTTCGAGAGGTTCATGGGAGTCTTAAAGAAATATGTTCATAACCGTGCTAGGCCAGAAGGAAGCATCTCTAAGGGCTATGGAACAGAGGAGGTCATTGAGTTTTGTGTTGACTTTCTTCCTAACCTTAAGCCGATTGGTGTTCCTGAATCTCGGTATGAGGGGAGGATGACTGGAAAAGGCACACTAGGAAGGAAATCAATGGTATGTAGGGACGGGCATTCTTTCACTCAAGCACACTACACAGTTCTACACAATTCCACCGTGGTGGCTCCGTATATCGAGAAACACAAGAATATTCTACGCTCCGAAAACCTGGGGAAGCCTGAAACCTTGATTAAAGGGGAACACGAGATGAATTTTGGCAATTGGTTGCAGACACATCTCATGAATAACACCACTGTTGGAGATGAGTTGTACTCGTTGGCCAGGTTACCATCTTCGACTATATGTACTTTCCAAGGGTACGAGATAAATGGGAATACATTTTACACGATCGCCCAAGATAAAAAGAGCACCAACCAAAACAGTGGTGTCCACTTTGATGCAACAGATGACAATGGGCAGATTGACACATATTATGGGTACATAGAGGAGATATGGGAACTTGACTATGGACCTACTTTTAAGGTCCCTTTGTTTCGGTGCAAATGGGTCAAGCTGACAGGAGGCGGGGTACATGTAGACAAAAAGTACGGCATGACAACGGTGGATCTCAACAATCTTGCGTACATGGATGAACCATTCGTCCTAGCCAACGATGTGGCTCAGGTTTTCTATGTGAAGGACATGTCTACCAAACCGAGAAAAAGGAAAGATAAGTAAAAGAGTACAGAATACGATGAGCAAAAGTGCCACATAGTTCTTTCAGGGAAAAGAAACATCGTGGGAGTGGATGACAAGACAGACATGTCAGAAGATTACAATAAGTTTCATGAAATTCCGCCCTTCAAAGTGAAAACTGACCCAAGCATCCTGTTAAATGATGAAGATTCTCCATGGCTACGGTGCAGAAGAAAACCACAACACTAGATGTTGGTGATGTGTAATAATGTATTAAACCTTTTATATGAGACATAAATCTATGTAATTAAACCTTTTATTTGAGACATAAATCTATGTAATGTATTAAACCTTTTATTTGAGACATAAAGGTCCCCTTTCATGTAATACATCTTGCTCAATCAAACTAGACGTTCTGAGCCACGGTAGGTGATCACACAAAGAGAAGGAACCATCACAAGAGAAGGAACCCACAAACACTAAGGATACATAACACAACTGAAAATTAAGAAACATGCCTAATGGTTGGAGTGATTCAGTCATGCTCCTGCCTAGCCCTGTAATACGCGCCATTGTAGTCGTCGTAGTCGCCGGTGTCATCGTCGCTCTCGTCGTCGGGGTCGCCGTAGTCGAACCTTGAAGGTTGGGCACGCGTGGGCTAGATTTGAGGGTACCGCAGGTGGGGGTTATTGCCGGTCATGTTGTAGGCCATGAAACTCTAGAGAGTCTGGCCGCGCCACCACAGCCGACGGCCGGCCTCGTTGAAGTTCGAAGGAGGTGGGTCGTCCTCCTCGTGCCTAGCGAGCGCCCTCTCACGCCGATTGATGAAGAAGGCTTTCCAAGTCGGGAAATAGTCGGGATGCCAGTTGGGATTCCTCCGCTGCTCTGGCGTGAGCTCGAGGTAGTAGTGGTTCGTGATGGCCATCCAGCGCTCCACACCTAGAGGGACAGGAGGGACCGGCACGCCTCCGGCGCTCAGCATCCAGCCGGTGGGGACACGGTAGCCCGGTGGGCAGGGGTAGTTCGAGGCGCAAAGCGCCTCCGCCTCCCAGGTGGTTAGAGATACGATGGAAGCCATGGGAAGAGAATGATGAGTCTAGATGTGTTATGTAAATGGAGGCCAAGCGTACATATATATACTGAAAAAATGGCGGGAAGACAGAGGTGGGAACCGGTGGAAAGTGCGGGAACGCAGTGGCGCGAGAAACTTTCATCCCGGGTGGGGGCTCAAACCGGGACAAAAGATGGGGGGCCTTATCTGGGGGAGGCTTATCTGGGAGGGCCTTATCTGGGGGGTGGCTAACCTTTAGTACCGGCTGGTGGGTGCAACCGGGACTAAAGGTGGTTTTTGTGTCATCTAACAAAACTTTCGGTGGGATAAGGACGCGTGGGTAACCTTTAGTACCGGGTGGGGGCTCAAACCGGGACTAAAGCTATCGGTAGGATAAGGACGCGTTGGTGGACGCACTGCTCGATGAGATAAAGCATGTAGCGCACGACGCCCTGTTGGAGGAAGAAGACAAAGTAGAAGCGGCGACGTGCCTATAAAAGGAGCATCGATACGCCATGGCAAGCACCTCAACAAGCCAACATGGATAGAGAGTTTCATCCCCATGGATGGAGGAAAGGGTTGGGAAATCTCCCATGGCGGAACTTCTCGAAGATGCCCTTGGTGCACACGCCCTATGGCATCTTCGGAAGTTCCGCCTCCGAAAATATTTTCCTGCTCGCCCGTGAAAGACTCCATCTCCGCCTCCCTGGGGTTAGAGGTATGGTGGAAGCCATGGGATAGAGTGGAGAGAGGCGGCAGATATGAGTCTAAACCCTAAACTCTAAGTCAGAGGAGGGATCCCTAAACCCTAAGTCAGAGGAGGGAACCCTAAACGATAAACCAAAAACCCTAAACCCTAAACCCTAAACCCTAAAGGGGCTATGATCCGGAAGAGAACGGGCGGAAAAAAATAAGGCGGGGTAGACGATCCGGGGTCCCGGGTCTAGGGTTTAGCCGGAGGAAGACCACCGGAGCATCGGAATTACATGAAAATGGCAAAATGATTAATAGTTTGACTAGTTAGAATAATTATTTTATAAAACAGAAAATTGATTTGAATCACTTATTTTAAAATATGCAAAATATAATATTTAATGCATTTTTAAATTGAAAATGGAAAAATGGTTATTAGTTTCACTAGTTAGAATAATTATTTTATAAAACAGAAAATAGATTTGGATTACTTATTCAAATTCAAGAACTTTTCATGTTGAAATTTTTCTCAAATTCATAAGTATACAAAAACTATAAAATTCAAATTTTTAAATAATATGCTAATTGAATTTTTTTTAAACAGGCGCGCCCCAGGGTGATTTATTTTGAAAAAGGGACCTTTAGTCCCGGTGCGTGCTACACACCGGGACTAAAGGGTGGCGTTGGCGCGCGCCTGTTGGGCTGGGCCAAAAACCAATTAGTCCCGGTGCGTGATATGAACCAGGACTAAAGGGGGGACATTTAGTCCCGGTTCGTATCACGCACCGAGACTAAATACCCTTTAGTCCTGGTGCGTGATACGAACCGGCACTAAAGGTACATCCCATTTATATTCCCGCGCCCCTTCTTCTCCCCAAACCACCACACTCTGCTGCAGAGACGAAGCGCGCGAGGACGACGACGCACAGGACGCCGACAGGCTGCCCGACCACTCCACCGCCAGATTCGGCCGCCACCAGCGTGTCATCCCCCCACTCCAACGCCGCCGCCAGCTAGCCAGATCCAGCCGCCGCGCGTGTGCCCCCGGCGAGCAGGTATCGCGCACCCCTCCCCTTTCTCCCATCCGGCATCGGCGGCGCGGCAGCTGTACGTGCACGCTGGCGCGCGGCGGCGCCGGCCACTGTGGGCGAGCAGGCTGGCCGGGGCGGCAGCCGTGCACGCCGGTGGCGGTGCGGGCGAGCAGGCCGGGGCGGCACCCCCGGCCAATTAGTGTAGTATATATTTTTTTATTTTTTAGTAGTATATAGTAGTGTAATATAGTGTATTTTTTTAATATATATTAGTATATATTAGTGTAGTATGTTAATTAGTGTAGTATATTATTTTATTTTTTAGTAGTATATAGTAGTGTAATATAAAGTGTATTTTTTATTTTTTTAGTAGTATATATTAGTGCAGTATGTTAATTAGTGTAGTATATTTTTTTATTTTTTAGTAGTATATAGTAGTGTAATATAAAGTATATTTTTTATTTTTTTAGTAGTATATATTAGTGTAGTATGTTAATTAGTGTAGTATATTTTTTTTATTTTTTAGTAGTATATAGTAGTGTAATATAAAGTGTATTTTTTTATTTTTTAGTAGTATATATTAGTGTAGTATGTTAATTAGTTTTTTATATAATATGTTAGTGTAGTATATAGTATGGTGGTGCTCGCGGGCCCCCGCACTTAGGGTTAGGGTGGTAGTGCTCGCGGGCCCCCGGACTTAGGGTTAGGGTGGTGGTGCTCGCGGGCCACCGGACTTAGGGTTAGGGTGGTAGTGCTCGCGGGCAGCCGGACTTAGGGTTAGGGTGGTGGTGCTCGCGGGCCCCCGGACTTAGGGTTAATGTGGTAGTGCTCGCGGGCCCCCGAACTTAGGGTGGTAGCAAATTGCGTGTTCATATTAATGTTTAGTATTATTTTATGCAACAATATTGAATGAAAAATGTTATTGTGTGCATTTTGTAGAAAACTATGGATCCAATCCAGAGAGACCTAGCACATGAAGAAATTCTCGAGGATATGATCAACGACACCCCCCATGTTGATCTACCCGAATCTCCGTCGATTTATCTGAACCCCTCCGGTGAGGGAGAGGAGGTCAACCGAAATGATCAAGGAGAAGGTGACGGCTCCGGTGGTGGAGAAGCCGATGGCTCCGGTGGTGGAGAAGCCGACGGCGAGGTATATATATGAAGTCTGGTGATCAGTAGATGCATTAACTGAGTTGTATATATATAAATTGATGAATGTTTCTTCTCTTAGGCCTCCACATTGAGCAAAAAATATTCCAAACGAGGCCTGGCCAAAAAGTTGGACGCATCTACGCGTTATACAATGACGCGGGTATCACCACGGGGTGAACCGGTGGAACCCGAAAAGGCTAAAACTGTATTTAAACAACAATGCGGAGTTATGGTTAGGGATCGCATCCCGATCACCATTCGAGAGTGGAATAAGACCAAAGGGGCGAAAGAGGGTGAGTATGTCTCCGACAGGTGCAAAGAGGGTCTTTGGAATGACCTCATGACACATTTAACCCTGCCAGAATGTGAGGATGATGCCGACACAGCTGCATTGAGGAAGAAAGTCAAGCAGTGGACTCTTATGAAGATGGCCGAACTATTCAAGAACTGGAAGAAAGCATTATGGCAAAAGTATCAGAAGACAAAGAAGACTCCTAAATTTGAATGCTATCTAATGAAGCAGCAGGCTAACTGGGATGCATTTGTGAAGTACAAGGAGTCACAACCTGCTATGGAAATGTCGGAAAAAACAAGAAAAATGCCGCGATGAAGAAATATCACCATCACCTGGGGCCAGGAGGCTACGCGGCTGCCATGCCAAAGTGGGATGCTAAAGAGAATGAGCTGCTTGCTAAAGGGATCACTCTAGAACCAATACGCGAAAAATGGGATCTGAGGGCAAGGAATTGGTTCCTTGGGCATGAGAGTGAGTATGACGAAAGTACAGGGGACCTTATTTGCAGTGACAGGATTAGGATACCCCGGGATACATGGCAGAAAGTGGTGAAGGAGATTAAAGCGGGGACAACAAAGTTCCGTCCCGATAGAGAGAAAGACTTGCTGACAAAGGTCCTCGGGAATGACGATTGCGGAGGACATGTACGAGGCCTTGGTCCTAGTTATACGTGGGAGATGGGGTTTCCCAAAGACAGAGATACTTATAGGAGCCGAGAGAGACCAAAGAGGCGACGGCAGGAGGAGGAGGGAGACAGGTTCACCGAGTTGCTAGGAACACTTCGAATGCATCAGCAACAGATTGACGAACTTCGAGGAGCAGCGCGCCTGCAAGATCCTGTACTCGATATTATCGCCGTCCCATCTCAGCGGAAAAGCAGTGTGGCTGAATTGGATGTCCCTTCTGACGATGCACATATGGTAGATGGCGGTCCCGGCTACCCCGTGGATGGAATCAAGGAGCAGGCATCTTGTGAGCTTCATCAAAAGGTGAAGAACCTATCCATCAAGGTGGCGGTCGGATGTGCTTTACCTTGTCCACCTGGCGCACGCTGGCATGGCTGTGAGATTCCAGCTGGCTATGCTAAAGTTGGTGTGGATGAAATCGCAATGGGGTGGGACTCAATGGAGCTTGACATCCCTGGACCTGAAGGTGAGAGGACACTCAGAGAAGTACTGGGTGGTATCATTCTATGGGACAAGAACAACATCAAGCTTCCAGGCTGGACGCCAAAGCCAACACCGCCTCCGAGTGGTCGCATGTCACCTTCACCTCCATCACCTCCAAGAAGCCCACCCCATGACTACGACCACCACAGCCCGAGTCCATCTCGATCTCCGCGGCAGCCTCCGATTAGTACTAAACGACGCAGGAGCCCAAAACGACAAATGTCGCCCCTCCCAAGAGTACCCCATAAGAATCTTCCTATCAGACCTTACGATCGTACTGACGAGGAAACCGACATGATCGTAAAGGCCGAATGTGTTGCACAGCTTCAAAAGAAGAAACCCGAGCCCGCCCCGGTATACACCGAGAAGCAAAAAGCGTATGCACTTTCTTTTCTGAACACAAAATCGCAATATGACTTGCACCATAAGCCAGATGACTATCGACGCACACTTCAGAAGGAAGTGAAGAAGAGAAAATCAAGTAGAAGTGCAAGCGAGAGCAAATCATCAAGTCAAAGTGCAACCGGGAAAAGAAAGGACGCCCCCAGCTCGGGGAACAGGCCAAAAAATCGACCCCACCCCTCAAGGTGGTATCCTATGACACTCCCCAGCAGGATATGGAAGAAGCTAAGAAGCTTGCAGCCGCTATGAATGTGAATGTTGAGGAATTGCTAGGTTCCCAGGACGACAAGTTACCCAAGGCTCAGGTAGTCCCTACATATGTCCCAGGGAAGCCTCTGGTCAGCTTTGAGCAGTTCCAACAACTGTCAACACAAATGCGGAGTTTACATAAATGGTACTTGAAAGTCGTAAAGGAGGAGAGAATAATGATCATGGCGAAAGTCCCACATGACTACTACTTCCGAGAAGAAGAGGTCCATGTTGAGTTTCAAGAACTCTTCCAGTTATACACTTTCGACGCCCTCGACAAAAGTCTCATGAGTTGCTATTGTCTGTAAGTTGTTGAATTCATTGTCTATATATAAGCTGTTCATTTTTTCAGTTGTTCAGTTCATTGCATGTAATTATCCTAATTATATCCTTAAGATCATGGAATGTAAAAGAAGGTCAATCTTCAGTGTTGGGTTTATTGACCTAGATAAAATACATTGTCGGACGCTAAAGGATAAACCCGAGGACACACAGGAAAACCTTCTAAGGTTTCTAACGGAGCAAAATTTCTATGACCACATACTGTTTCCTTACAATTTCGCATGAGTGTCTTACTCTATTGTACACATTCTCTTTTGCTTACTCGATGTTAAGTGTAATTGATGAGTTACTGATGTATATATAAACGTGTACAGTTTCCACTGGATTCTCATGGACATTCAACTTGATAAGGGAATAGTTGAAGTCATGGACCCATTAAAGAGACCCCTGAAACAGTTTAGTGACATGTAGGACATGCTCCAGAGGTAATTTTCGCGCTACAACGGTCTCTTTCGTTGATTTCCTGAGATATCACGTAATAAATAACTCATTCATTTTCTTTATCGGGTAGGGTTTGGAACCAGTTCAAGAGTGCGGTTACGGGTGACTTTACTGAGAAGCTGACGTTTAAGCCGGTATCGGTAAGTAGTAGGCGCATCTCTTTACTTCTAGTTTCAATACAATTATGATGCTGGATTATTATTTTGATTGAATTCTATTCTCGTAAAGTGCGCGAGGCAGCCACATGGGACGAATCTATGTGGATTCTACGTTTGCGAGTTCATTCGCACGTTTACCAGTGAGCTGAATGATTATAGAGTCGATGTAAGCAATACATTCATAACATTATTTTTATTACCGTCACTTTTTGTTATCATGATTGATATTCATATTGATCTCCTTTTCTTATATAGTTCGAGAAAATGCGGGATCAGCTCCTACCACAACAACGCGTAGTAGCAATTCCTGAAGAACTGGCAGGATTCTTGATGAACGAGATGATAGATGACGCCGGATAATTTAGTGTGAATAGGCGCTGATGATCCCCGACCGTGTAATTGAATAGACATGCTCTAGTCCCGATAATTGTGATCTCCATGTGTAACTATCATGTATATATTTGTATGCTCGATCTTAAGAGAAGTTATCTTATGTATGCACGCACATGTACGGTATGTGGTAGCGTAGAAAACTATTTTGAAATGAAAAAAAAGAATACAAATTAAATTCTCTGCCGCGACAGAGAAAGTGCCTAAAATTCTACCGCGGCAGAGAACCATTTGTCCCGGTTCGTAATACGAACCGAGACTAATGGGGGGCACCCAGCACCCGCAGAGACAGCCACGTGGATGCCCATTGGTCCCGGCTAGTAAGAGGGCCGGGACTAATGGGTGGGCCTTTAGTCCCGCCCCTCCAGTCCCGGTTACCAGGACCGGGACTAAAGCCCCTTACGGGCCGGGACTAGAGGCCCGTCTTCCACTAGTGTACCCCTACACGTCTAGGAATCTACTAAGTGTTATCGCACGCATGTGAAGAAGGTCAGACCGGGGATCTAGACATTGCATCCATGGACCTTCCACCACACTTGGACACATATACTAGGTCCACGTGAAAGTTCCAGTGGGATTCCGGAGCTCCGGCGGTCCTTTTCCAGCGAAACCCTAGCCGGTGGGGCCCGCGGGTCTACCCCTGTAGCTTTCTTTGTACGAGGTTCAGACAACGCGCTTTTTTGTTGGTTTAGCTTTGTTTAGGTCATATCTACATGGAAAACAAAGGTTGGGACCTTATAGCACATGCTAGCCCTCCGGTATACCCGCAGCGGGACTGCTACCCCCACACGTTCAGGAATCTACTAAGTGTTATCGCACGCATGTGAAGAAGGTCAGACCGGGGATCTAGACATTGTATCCATGGACCTTCCACCACACTTGGACACATATACTAGGTCCACGTGCAAGTTCCAGTGGGATTCCGGAGCTCCGGCGGTCCTTTTCCAGCGGGTTCTAGTAGAAGGTGATCAGCCACCTGATCCTGGGATGCCGCCTCGCTGCATATCGATAGAAGATTTCGCTGTCAGATACTACGGAGGGACCCCGGTAAGTTCTTTGACAAACCACTTGTTACCGCTTTCATATGCCTCGCAAGTTGCTAAGTTTTGCTCAAACATGTAGGGCACGGGATGCTCCGGGACTGCACCCTTTGGTCATGCCTCGATCTCGCCTAGTCTGCCACGCGATGACGCACAACTTTGTCTCATGGCGCCCGGTAGTTCAGCTAGTGGTTCTACTTCCCTGATGGCCCAACGTGCGTCTCCTGAGCTTGGGACGGGAAGCCTCGGGCTCCTTGACACACCGACACATACACCGAGTTCGAGACCATGATCATGGACATGGTTAGAGCTAGAGCTAGATCTTGATCTTGTGTATGCACTTGTGATGATGTCGTTTGGATAACGAATATGTTTTGTGGATGATTGTGTTGTTGTTTGGATGTTGATGGATATTGCAATGTCATGTTGATTGCTTCAATATTTTGTTTGTGAATTTTGAAATTATTTTGCTGGTGCTAAAATGGATCTAATAATGAAAATAATCAAAAAAATGCCAGGAGCTATGCCGACGGCAATGCCGAGGGGGCTACGTCGACGGCCACTGTCGGCACAGCCTGTCGGCGCCTCCACCGTTTCCTGTAGTGTAAAAACATATAGCATTGCATCGAATCATATCTGGAGAAAATCAATATACGTATTTAGTTCGAATATAGACAAACCCAATTCAGTTATTTATGGATTGAGGGAGTAGTATATTAATAAGTACGTATCATTGCATTGGATTATCTATTATTCAGTATCAGCATTAAAAACATTAATTACATTGATAATACTCCAAATATATACGTATCAATGCATTGGAGTAACATCGAATCATATCTGGAATAAATCAATATACGTATCAGCATTAAGAGCAATGCATCGAACACCATATCAAATTGGAATTAAATCAATATACGTAATAAATCTGCCAGCACCTACCCTCATCTGCCATATATATTCGACAGTCGACGCACATACGGAGCAGACGAGATCGAATCCACCATCGAACAAACAATGGATCCCGCCTCAACCTCCTCTCCAGCCAGATGGGCGTCATGGCTGTCCTCTTGCTGCTCTTCCCCGTCGCGCTTGCGCATTTGCCGCTACCCCAACCGATACTGGCTGCGTGCAAGACCGTCGGCGGAGGGAGCACGTACTTCGACGTCCAGTTCTGCGAAGAGGCCATCGGCTCCGTCGCCGGCAGCGGCGGTCTCGACTACCAGGGTTTCGGCGGTCTCGCCGTGGGCCTTCTCGCAGATAACGCCACCAGCACGAAGGCCAAGATTGACCGCTTGCTCCGGGGTGGCGGCGGCGGCGTGATGCTTAAGGCAGTGGACGACGTCGCTGTGGGCCGGTGCCTCCTGTTGTGCCAGTCGCTGTACGGTGGCATACTAGACGGTGGTCCTGCCTGCACCGCCGCTGTCAAGGCAAGGAAGTATGCCGAGGCGAGGGCCATCCTAGAGAAGGCGGCGGCCGCTGCCAAGGAGTGCGAGGATGGATTCGGGAAGAATAACGCGGCTTCGCCGTTGTCGGCGGAGAATGACGACGCGTTCAAGCTCGCAAAACTCCGTGTCGCGTTACTGACAGATATTTGAGAGGCCGAAAATAACTATTGTCGCTGCCGCTATTTCGAATAAAATGAATGGTTTTGTTTATCCCTGTTGCGCTAAATCTCGATCGATTCTAATTAGCGCTCGGTCACCGTTGTGCAGGTCCTTTTCTTCTTCCGTGGTTTTTTATCTCTGGGATATGCTAAATAGGTATCATTATTAAAGGTCTCTAATCCGGCTAACCCGGGTAACCTACGGTTAGTAGTAAAACCCATGATCGGCTGGGCGGCCCAGTTAGACGGATCCAAAAGGTAGGTCCATGCCGGATAAAGAAAGGCTACATGGCAGTCACCGACCTACACGATGCCTTAGTTAGTATTAGTGTAGTACTCTGTAACCTGTCCGACAAACTCTTTTCCACGTAACTCTAGCTTCTCACACCTTTATAAGCCGGTCATGTGGGAGCCTTTAGGGCACGATTTATAACACCTCGCACATCGAACTGATCTATGTAATTCGGCGTATTGCTATTATAGTAACTAGTCATTAACCTGTGCAGCTGCACGGGCTAGCCATTTTGAAAACTCCTACGACACGTTCTAAAAAAATTCTAATTATTTGTACTACACAAATAAAGTTTATGCAACAAATCTTATAGAAAATAGAACTATGAAATATTATTTAAGAGGTTATAACTACCTTTTTTAATAATGTATGTATGATATGTAATATTTTGATTATACTACAAAGCAAGGAACAATATACAGCTAAATTGTTACTTAATAAGCACTATTAATAAAATTACCATAAAGTTATAAATAGCTGATACATTTCTCTAGTTTGTCCATGATGGACAAATATCATGATATATCATGATGGACAAATATTTTTAAGAGTTCAGATTGATTGACGTTGTAATCCATCAAACGCAGCCAACATCATAAAAAATAGATTTATCGGATTACCTCTTAATGTATGTTATAATCCATTAGGTCAAAGCCAGTTCAACCAACTTTTCTATAGCTTAATCGAAGTTATATTTGAAGTAAATTTGAGTAGGCAAGTCAACTATTTCCAAGTAAGTCGTATGGTAGAAAAGAACATTCTTAGAGAGAACTCATGTATACACCAGATGGTTTGAAGCAAAAAAGAGAAAAAACAAAGACAATATATGAAAATTACGTTTGTTGAAAATTGTAGCGCCAACACTTGCACATAATGGTTTGATGATTTTTTTTTGTAATACCCCTCTCATATACAAAATGGCTAGAGTAAAAAAACTTAGCAGGAATACGATCTTAGACTAGTTTCGTCCTTCCAATGGTGTATACCATAATTGATCTAATTAATAATTATTAGGAGACTATATTACCAAGGACTGTATCGTATCGAAATTCGCATTAGTAGGCTATAGAGAGTACATAAAACTGGAACTATATGATCAAGCATATAAAACTGAATATTTGCAACTAATGAATCATCGTGATATATCTTGTCGTATCCATTCTTGCAACCGCGACATATACAACAATATATTTGCTTCAATCCTTCACTGCAGAAATCTACAACTAATATATTGACCAAAAAACAGTACAGTTTGGATAAGCAATATAGTGAGAACTCTATTGAACTGGTGAATTATGAAATCACTAGATGCGAACCAAAATAATAAAGCAAGATGCAAACGATATATGAAACAGATCGATCTAATACCTTATGTGTCATCCTGGTTCATGCATCTTCCATTGCCACACGCTCGATGTGCGAATACTCATGATATACCTCGCCCTATCTATTCTCCTAAACTAGAAAAATGCCCCGCGCGTTGCAGCGAAAATCCCTTTAAAAACTACATTGTATAAATAAAAAGGTATAATACATATAGAACTTGAAGTTTTCTAAAAGAATTTATAGAGAAAGATTGAATTTGTTCAAATTAGTTGAAATCATAAATTAAATTGATGTAAAATTATCATATATTTGACGAACATAAATTGGTGACGTGAATAGTTGGATGGAAGAAAATAGATGATGTGGATTGGTTTGCATGGAAAATACACTATTATAAATGATTGTTAGTGGGATGACATGGACTTTTGAGTGGCTATTAAAGTAGGTGATGTGGATAGCTTGCATGTTGAGATATAATAGTTAGTGGGGGTCTACTTTATAAGAAGATATAGATATGACATATATCACATTATATTTGTTTCAACTCTTTAAATGAAAAATCTGCAGTAGATAGATTAGACAAAATTCAATGTAATTTGGATCAACACTGTAGTGAGAATTGTACGTACATAATAAAGCATGATGCATACTATACCTGGAATAGAAAATTTTGATACCCCGATGCACCATCTTTCTCTTGCACCATATGTGTTGGCACAGGCTCAACATGCCAAGTTAGCATAATATACCTTGCCATATCTCTGTTCTCGCAATTTTCGCATATACGACGACGGTATAATCGTTTTTTACCTCTCAAGTCACAAATCTGCAGTAAATATAATAGCCCAAATAATACAGTTAGGATCAGCTCTAGTGAGAACTGAGAAGTGCACGCAAAACAAAATAAATAAAGCAGGATTCAAATTATACCTAGATTTGGCATTTAGGCTGATCTGGGAACGCGATGTTCTTATGGAAATTTTATTTTGAATCCTTCGTTGGCACATGCGCGAGACATCATGTATTTTTCGACAGGATGAGCTTGCTAGTTGAAAGAGCTGCATCCTGTGCAAGGCTCGTGAAAAATTTGCAGCTGATTGGTGCTTTTGGCCGAAGAAAATAGCGCACGGAGTACCACGAAATTAAAGAACAAACTGGCCCAATTCATCAATCGATTGATTGACTTGATGCTTTTGTACGAAGCGAGCTAGATGGACTAATTAATGTGCCATGCAAGCTTACCTTAACAACATCTATGAGCTAAACCTCTATGAGTTCGCTGGTCGGGACGTGGTCTGCCAGGAAACAGTGGCGGCGGCGGATCGCAAGCAGGCAGAGCATGCAAACGGATTAGGTTCTTTTCTCCATGTGGGAAATATCGTGAGGACTCCTTCCCATGGGTGACGACAGTTACAGATGGTGGTTAAGATGATTTCATCTAACGACTATTAAAGACCGTGAGCTATATCGGATGGATATAATTCTCTTTTGTCTCAGAATTAACGTGGAGCCTCCAATTTCATTTAACGACTATTAAAGACTGGAAGGTATATCGGATGGATATAATTCTCTTTTGTCTTAGAATTAACGTGGAGCCTCCTACAGTGCCTCCAATTAGTAAATATAAGATAAGATTTATAGCAGGAGTAGAGTTCCGCCACCGTCGCTGGATTTGAATCTAGGTAAGATGTGTTACCTCGTACCTGTCAACTCACCGCCTTGCCCCATCTTTCTAAACACGCTCTGTGAGGATCCCTCCATGGCATACTCATCGGCAATACCATGACAGTTGGTGCCCACCATGGCGCAAGAGGCGCTTCAAGCTCTACATCGAGCGAGGTCCAATCTTTTCGCGGAAATCGGCGACACCATAGCCATTGTGCGAGTTCTCTTCTCCGGCAACGTTCCGATCGTCCCTCCGGACGAGTTTTGGATCCCGGCGAAGACAAACCCCACCCGCTTGTTCGTTGTCCCGGTCAGGGACATCCACATATTCATTGGCGAAACCGACTCGGGTCCCATCTCCTAGGAAGTCGGAAACTCGTCAAGGCCCGCACGGACCGCCTCCAGGTAGGACACGTTCGCGGAAGGATCTGGCCCGGATCTCTCTTTGGAGTTTGCAGGCTCAGATCGGAAAAATTCAAGGCCCACCCAAACTGCCCATGTGCATCATATAACGGTGGAAGGACCCCGTAGATCTGCTTGGCTTCCCTGACCGTTTGAGAAGCAGAGGTCACACTTTGTCGGTGTGGTCACCATCTTCGATCTGGCTAGTTGCATTCAGAGGGATGGGGAACCTTCATGAATACCTCGCTAGATGGTTAAGGGTGAGGGAAACCCTAGATGGTAACCGCACCGATGAACTTGTCTACCACTTTGTGGAAGGGCTCACGCCCGGAACACTCCTCCGGCCTACGCTCAGGAGGCGACAGACTGCCGGCTTGCTTACCCTCAATGAGATGATCGCAACTGTTAACAGTTTCGTTGACGCCAACGAGGAAGCTGAGTCGACATCGCCGCCGAAACCGGAGGAGGCAACAACAATGGCCCAACACCATCCTCCTCTAGTTACGCCTTCGAAAACACTGAAGCCAACTCTGACTTAGTGCTTGACGCACTCTACGCCGACATTAATATGGATGGCGGTGGCTCAAACGCCAACTCATAGGAATATGATGTTGCTATGAGGGAGACCAATAGGGAGGAGCTCACCAAGAAGGTTGTCACTTCCCGCTAGGTACTGGTGGCCATCGGGAATGTGATAGAAGAAGACCAGCAGAACCAGGCCGACAAAGCTCCACCAGCTACGGCGGAAGCATGAGCTGCGGCAGCTAAAGGCAAGCAAGCCGCCGATCCTACGGATCCGGCAAAGGGTATGCCGCCTCCGGCTATTCCCCCGCGGCTAGACACAAGAACTCAGCACCGGGCCTAGTGGTGCGAACATAGCAAACATACTGCCACCGTCGTCCACGTCAGCAACTCGCAATCCTCTGGTCACTCCAACCGGGAAGGTGATGTATGGGCCGCTCCTTGTCGAGCCATTAACCATCGCCCATATCCGAGGCATCACGGAGCTTGACGCCAATCGCGCTAAGATACTCACGGAAGCCAAGCACATCGCAGAATAAGGAGCCCAGTTGGATAGGGACAAGGCATAGGCACATCAATCAATCAAGGCGGCAAGAGCCATGGAGGCTGAATATAAGTAGTTGCTACTATAGCACAAGGCAAACAAAGCTCCAGCTCACATCATCGAGAATCCAGGTGTTCGACGCAAACTAGGGTGGGCTCCGTCCAAGCCGACAAAAGGTACCCCCTACATAGATTTGACCGGGAAGCAAGTTATGCCAACCCTCGCCCTTAACATCGTCGTCGCCAAGAACCTACTTGAACAAGACAGATCACCTGAAGCGGTGGACCAGGTCTATGACCTCGTCGCCAAGGCTTGCTAGCAGCAGGAAAAGGCCACTTCACAGAGGCTAGAGTCCAATCCGGAGCTGTGCTAGTCAAGCATAAACAACCACCGAAGTCCAAGATCTCCTCGCGATGAAGGATCCCATACGGGCTCCACATAATGAAGATGGAGGGAGGCGCACAACTAATGCTATCCCAGTATCCTCCGGCAACGGAGACAAGGCTCATCCTCGTTGTTCGCCGCCACCCCCATGCTCCCTACATCGCGAGGAACCACCGCTGCACCATCGTACAAGCATGCCACCTCCTAGGCGTCCCCAGGCCGGCATCGTCACGCGACCAGGGGGAGTAGCCCCGGCATGACGAAGAGCGCAGGGGCACTGAAGGACACATGAGCAGATCCTGCAAGGAAGGCCTACGTCCGACAAGCAATCACGACAGGCGTGAGGATTCGCATGGAGGGAGCAGCAAGAAGGCTAACCCACCGCCGCCACCGCTATCGTCGCCACCCAGCAGGCATTATGGCGGAGGATCGTGTAGGTCCCGCGGTTCGCGACAAGACTCCCCTCCGCATGGTAGAGAGCAGGACAAACAAGAACCAGAGCCATACGATGCATGCCCACGGCTTGACAAGATCCAAGAAGCCATGGAAGAGCCATACTTGGGGTTTCTGAAAACCGACGGGTGGTGGCACTTTTTTTGACTAGGGTATGTCCCGAGGGAGCGATATTCTCTTCGATTAATTAACACGGTAAGTGGTTATGTACATGTTACACCAAGGACCTCAAAAATGAAGATTACATACAAGTCGATATATTTAGCATAAATGACCCTAAAATAAAGCAATGAAAAGTAGTTGTGTCCTGCTCCTTCTCCACCGCGGAGCTAATAATCCATGTTCTTCCTAGTAGTACCACTAAGTTGCACGTGCCTTGCACGTGAGACTCACGTAATATACAGACATATCATACTATATAAAATTATAATAGGTAAAGCTCGAAATATCTACTACTATAATGGAACAATTTTGAAATGGATCCAGATAGCACCAATCCTGACCGTTGGACTATTAGATCTAATGGTTCAGAGCAGCTAGATTCGTGTTGAAAGTACCTAGAGCAAACTCCACCATGTTCTAGAACCATCATGGCACCATCCCAAAATTTCATAGCATAGTAGGCTGTATTCTCAATATATGTAGATAGTTATTATTAATAGACTTAATGTATGCATTTTTTTCTCTAACAAGACTATTGGTTAATAATAACTTAATATTTGTTAAATCACATTTCATATAGTATGTACGTGTGTGGCAGATCTTGTTGAAGAAGATATATGAATCTACCAGATGTGGGAACTGTATCATAAACTATACTAGTAAAAGGCACGTGTGGCACACGTATATACTGTATGAAATGTGATTTAACAAACATTAAGTTGTTATTAACGAATAGTCTTGTTAGAAAAAATGCATACATTAAGTCTATTAATAATAACTATCTACACATATTGAGAATACAGCCTACTGTGCTATGAAATTTTCGGGGTGGTGACATGATGGTTCTAGAACACGGTGGAGTTTTCTCTAGGTACTATTCAACACGAATCCAGCTCCTCTGAACCATTGGATCTAACAACCCAACGGTCAGGATTGATGCTATGGATCTAATTCAAAATTGCTATATTATACTAGTAGAGAGAATACAACCTACTATGCTATGAAATTTTAGGGGTGGTGATATGATGGTTCTAGAACATGGTGGAGTTTTCTCTAGGTACTATTCAACACGAATCCAGCTGATATGAACCATTGAATCTAACAACCCGACAGTCAGGATCTGATATGAATCCAATTCAAAACTACTCCATTATAATAGTAAAGATAGATATATGATGTCGATATGGTCATCCTTTGAATAACCTTCATTCCCGATGTTTGGAAAGGAAGAGAAAATTTTCAAAGTTTGAATTCGACTAATTTTTGCCGCCAATGCACTAAGTGGTTCCTTCCTATGTACACCAACGTACACGTCGGAGACACAGCTAAGCCGCCATACCAAGACACACGTGCGTAGTACTGTGGACGAGGGAGTGCTGAGGAGAGATGGACGGTGAGGCAACGAATGAGAGAGAATAAAACAAATTTGTTTTGTTTTGAGTGTACATAAGTCCTGAAATTTACTGCTACTACTGGTAGAGTGTGTACGCTGTAAAGGCTATAATACCTCATGTCAGGAACCCATCATAATTCCGCTCTAACATCGCACCGCCTTCAACTTTCCTGTCGCGCTGCCCTCTCGCCCTGCCTCCCTTTTATTCTTTGAGCTCCTCTTGCTCCTCCGTTTTTCCCCGTGTTAGTAGTACCTCCATCCCAAAGCTTAAAGCTTTTTTAATAAGTCAAGCTACGAAAAGTTTGACCAAATTTCTAGAAAAAACTATCAAGAACTACTGTATGCCATTAGTAGATACCATGTGAATATATGTTTCATGATGTATCGAAGGGTATGTATTTCATATGTAAATATTAATATATTTTTCTACAAACTTGGTAAAACTTTGCCTAGTTTGACTTTTTTTAAAATAGTCCTTGAGCCTTGGACGCATGTACTACTACTATTTAGTACTCCATCCCGGAATTTAAGACTTGATATATAGACATCATCGGTCCCTTCAGACGACGTTAGGAAAATTCAATAGGAATCTACCGCACTTACTTATAGTTCAAATTTGACCTAATTTCTTTAAATCAACATAAAGTTATTTAAGTGGGTGTGGTCCGCTAGGGAATCTTAAAATGTTCTAAGACTAGGGAATTGTAAGAAAACATGGTCCCCACTTTTTCTAAAACCCGGGTGGTGGTACTTTTTTTTGACTAGGGTATGTCCCGAGGGAGCGAGATTCTTCAATTAATTAACATAGTAAGTGGATGTGTACATGTTACACCAAGGACCTAAAAAATTAAAATTACATCCAAGTCCATACATTTAGCACAAAGGACTCTAAAATCAAATACTTGAAAATTTTGGTAACATGGTCTATAGAAATGAGGGGGAAGGTTCTAGAATGATGGAGGAGTGTGTTTTGAGGTTTGTGCATAGCATTTCATTGTGATGAAGACTATCAATAGAATCTTCTAGATTCTATAATGGAAAAGAAGATCCAATGGCTGGAAATATTGGGATTTGCAAGTCTTAATCCAATAATAAATATTCAAAGTTATTCGTACACCATATAGTGTTAAGATAGTGGTAATGGTAAGATTAGTACCTGCTTAACAAAAGAAAACAGCGCACTGCTCACTTTCAGCAGATCTTGTTGAAAAAGCTGCACGAATCTAGCAGATGCGGGAACTGTATCATAAACTATATATGATGTTAATATAGTCATGGTCAAAACCAGGAATGTTCATACACCGTAGGCCAATACACATTGTGAAGCAGCCAGAGTAGTTTTTTTTGTATTCAAAGGTGTGAAAACACATGTTTCTGATTTTTTTCTTAGCACTATATAGTGTACGAATAACTTTGAATATTGACTGTTGGATCAAGAAGCGAATCCCAACAATCTCAGACATTGGATCTTCATTTCCATTTTAGCATCAAGAAGATACTATTGATAATCTTTCTTTTCTTATCTTACCACTATTATATATAGTGTGCGGATAACTTTGAATATTGACCGTTGATTCATGACCAGCGAATCCCAACATTGCTGCTAGTTATTGGATCCTCTAATCCATTCTATCATCTAGAAGATACTACTGATAATCTTTGTTATGTTATCTTACCACTATATAATGTACGAACAACTTTGAATATGGACCGTTGGATCAAGACTCGCGAATCCCAACATTGCTAGCCATTGGATCTTCTTATCTTACCACTACTAGTAAGTTGCACGTGTCCTGCATGTGAGACTCAGATAATAAACGTACGACATATCATCACTATATAAAATTATAATAGGTAAACCACAAAAAGTTAAAAATTTGATCAACATCTATAAAGTATGTGTGCATATTTGGTTCTTATACTTTGTATCATCATGTAGAAGTCAAAGATTATTAGCTACCTAACACTTGAATTTTTTGGTAACAAGGTCTACAGAAATGATGGAGAAGATTCTAGTATGATGGAGAAGTGTGTTTCGAGGTTATGCATTATAGCATTCATTATGCTGAAGACTATCAATAGAATCTTCTAGATCCTACAATGGCAGAAAAGAAGATCCAACGGCTGGAAATGTTGGGATTCGCGAGTGTTGATCCAATGGTCAACATTCCAAGTAATTATGTCTTATCTTATCTCTACTACTATAATGGAACAGTTTTGAATTGGATCCATAGCAACAATCCAGACCGTTGGGCTGTTAGATCCAATGTTTTAGAGCAGCTGGATTCGTGTTGAATAGTACCGAGAGAAAACTCCACCATATTCTAGAACCATCATGTCACCACCCCCAAAATTTCATAGAACACTAGACTATATTCTCTCTACTACTACAATGGAGCAGTTTTGAATTGAGTCTATAGCACAAATCCTTACGGTTGGGTTGTTAGATACAATGGTTCAGAGCAACTGGATTTATGTTGAATAGTACCTAGAGCAAACTCCACCATGTTCTAGAACCATCATGTCACCACCTCCAAAATTTCATAGCACAGTAGGCTATATTATCAATATGTGTAGATAGTTATTATTAATAGACTTAATATATACATTTTTCTCTAACAAGAATTGGCTAATAACAACTTAATGTTTGTTAAATCACATTTCTGGCACGTGAGTTTTACTAGTCTTATCTTATCTTACCACTATATAGTGTACGAATAACTTTGAATATTGACCGTTGGATCGAGACTCGCAAATCCGAACATTTCTAGTAATTGGATCTTATTTTCCATTCTAGCATCTAGAAGATTCCATTGATAGTATTCAACACAATTAATGATATGCACAAACCTCAAAACACACTTCTCCATCATACTAGAATCTTCTCCCTCATTTCTCTAGACCATGCTACCAAAAATTTCAAGTGTTAGGTGGCTACTAATTTTGGACTTCTGCACATGATGATACAAAGTAGAAGAACCAAATATACACCCATACTTTATAGATGTTGATCAAATTTATATTTTTTCTGCTTTACCTTTTATAATTTTATATGGTGATGATATGTTAGACGTCTATTATCTGATTTCCACGTGCAGGGCACGTGCAACTTACTTGTCTTACCACTATATAGTATACAAATAACTTTAAATATTAACCGTTAGATTAAGACTCGCGAATCCCAATATTTCCAGCCGTTGGATCTTCTTTTCCATTTTAGCATCTATAAGATTCTATTGATAGACTTCATCACAATGAATGCGATGCATAAACCTCAAAACACACTTCTCTATTATTATAGAATCTTCTCCCTTGTTTATCTACACCATGTTACCAAAATTTTCAACTTTTAGATAGCTAATAATCATTGACTTCTAGATAATATACAAAGTACAAGAACAAAATATACACCCATACTTTATAGATGTTGATCAAATTTATATATTTTTTGTTTTACCTATTATAATTTTATATAGTGATGATATGTCAGACGTCTATTATTTGAGTCTCACGTACAGGACACGTGCAACTTACTAGTTTCGCTATAGTGTGCGAATAAGTTTGAATATTGACCACGGGATCGAGGCTCATGGATCCCAACATTTCCAGCCGTTAGATCTTCTATTCTTATCTTACCACTATATAGTGTACGAATAAATTTGAATATTGACCGTTTGATCGAGACTCACGAATTCGAACATTACCAGTCTTTGGATCTTATTTTCCATTTTACCATCTAGAAGATACTAATGATAGTCTTTAGCATAGTGAACGCTATGCACAAACGTCAAAATACACTTCTCCATCTCTCTAGAATCTTCTCTATCGTTTCTCTAGACCATGTTACCAAAATTTGCAAGTATTTGGAATAGCTAATAAATGTTGACTTCTACGTGATACAAAGTATAAGAACCAAATATACACCCATACTTTATAGATGTCGATCAAATTTATAATTTCGAACTTTACCTATAATAATTTAACCACTATATCATGTACAAATGTGAACTTTGACGGTTGGACCAAGACTGGAAAATCCTAACATTGCAAACCATTGGATATTCTATATTCATTCTAGCATATAGAAGATTCTAGTGGTAGTATTTAGCACAATTAACTTTATGCACAAACCTCAAAACACAGTTCTCAATAATTCTAGAATATTATAAGAAAACATTGTCCACTTTTTTTGAAAGGGGTGGTGGCACTTTATTTTTCTAACTAGGGTATGTCCCGAGGGAGCGAGATGCTTCAATTAACATGGTCAGAGGGTGTGTACATATATGTTATACCAAGGACCTCAAAAAAGGGGAAAAATACATCAAAGTTTATACATTTAGCACAAAGAACCCTGAAATCAAGCAAGGAAATAGAAGTAATCGGGTCCTGCTCCTTCTCCAACGCAGAGCTGAGCCATGCTCTTCCTAGTAGGACTAGTAAGTTGCACGTGCCTTTACACGTAAGACTCACGTAATATATAGAAGTATGATATATTATCACTATGTGAAATTAGAATACGTAAAGCTTGAAATAATTATAATTTTGAGCCATATCTATAAAGTATGGGTGTATATTTGGTTCTTATGTACGAATAACTTTGAATATTGACCATTGGAACAAGACTCGCGAATCCCAATATTGCCAGAATGTTGAATATTAATTTTGAAAATATAGTTCATAAAAATAAAAATGCAGTGGACTTTACATTATATTTTAGATGTTACTAGTATTTTTCTTACATACAGAGTCAAAGTTTAAAAAGTTTGACTTTAAAAAATCCAGGACGCGAGGTAATTGTGAAGAGGAAGTACTACTATAGTAGTAGAAGAACTACTCTACTAGATAAGTACTAGTATAAAATAGAAGACCATTCCGAAAAAAAGCACGACCATCTCCACACGTGTACTAGAACACAGTCATGCCCTAGCAGGGACTGGGATCACGTAACATGCTCATGCATGTCACGCCATAACATGCACTTGTATCTACCATTCAAGCTCCATCCGATGGACAAAAATAAACCGAAGCACCAAAAAAATTCATAATTACTTTCTAGTTCTTAGATTACACAATGTTAATTAGAATGTAAATTTGACAAAAGTATGAAAAGTAATTTATGCAAATTCGGTAAAATTATATGCTTGTATTTTTTGTGAATAAATATATGCATGTATTTGAACTATTAAATGACTGACAAATTGTTTTTATTGTCTTGTAAAAAAAATTATACATAGTTGAAAACTGGGGCGTAAGTGTGAGATGTTTTTTCTATGTTGCTTTGGATCACTTTTGTCCATCAGATAAATATTGTATGGCAGATACAGGGGAATGTTATGGTGTGACATGCCATGGGCATGTCACCTGATCTCAGTCCCCCTAGTAGTGGGCATGTGGGTACTAGTTGAACAATTTCAGAAAACACTTAAAATCTAAAATATAAACATTAGCAACAAAGTCAGTTTACAGCCAAACTACACCCTTCCTAGTGTCAAAAAAGACCCTGTCTCCTACTACTACTACATTAACTAGTAAATGAGTGGTACCCATCTACAACTAAATTAACTAGTAATACATCATTACCTAGGATCACTAAGCCAAAGATTAAGATCAATTCATCATGTCGATGCAAACGCAGAAAGACAACATCTTGATCATCCGGTATTGTCCATCAGCCGCGATAATTTACCGCGGCGGCACCATGAGGAATGTCAGATCTTCGAGGTTGACACTGTCAGGAAACGTGCAGCTCGTCGGCTCAATGACCCTATTAAGGGTGTCCATCGAGAAGTCCGCCGGGGACCGCGGGCCAGACGCACACCAAGGAAATGGCGGCGGCCTGGCCGAGCTCGCCGATGATGAGGCTGAACACGGTAGCGTCATCACCGTAGATGATGACTATGAATGGCAGAAAGTACGACAATGGCATCATTACTATACACTCCATGGGCTGGCCATACAATATACTATGCACTTGTACCTTGTGGACGCTGTTGAGGTGCAAAAGGAGCACGACCAGCGAGGCGGTGAACATGTAGCCGACCTCCATGTAGTCGCACGGGCTGTATGGGCACGCGGTCTTGTGGTCATCGAGCTCCTAGTCGGCGACCATGGTGAGGCAGCCGTCGTGGGGGCATAAAAATGTTATCAATGCTAGCTTGTCTTTGTCCATCGTCGGCTAGCTCTTGGTGGAATCCGCTGACGCGCCCAGCGTTGGAGTGGTTCCCTAGAAGCTCGGCTCACCGATTTAGTGCCTGCAATCCAGAATTTTAATGCAGCATTGAGGGAATTGAATATGGGGTCCCATGATCCATCCTAGAGCCATGCTCCTGCATAAAAAAGTACTGTACTACTTGTAGTAATCGATGCACCGGTGGCAGCTGACTGGCCGAGGTTGTGCATTATGCGTACTATGGAGTAGTACAACACAAGATATTAGTGAAGGCCACTTGAACACCATGCTTCACACAGCTCGGTCAAAACAAGGCTGCAGAAAGTTTTTTTTGAACAAAGGCTGCAGAAAGTTGACAAGTGAGAGTAAAGCAGGTATCACCCTGTACAGTATTGTCGTAAACAAACAGATCCTACCCGCGTGAGTGGTAATAATGTCTACATCTAGAGAGAGGCAGAGAAACTTGGGGCCTGGCGCAAAATGTATAGTGTTGTAGGAGAGAGATCGAGGACTTCATGCATGTCTTCAACACCATCTACATTTTAATCTATTTGCTTGTCTCTTCTGGCTCTTTCGTTTCTCGGCATGGAAGACTCGATTCTCTTCTCCATTTATTTCTTATGGTTAATAAAGCTTGTCTAGATACATAGTAGTAGTAGTACAGTTGAACTAGTACTCCAATATACGGAGTATATATCTTTTTATACATGAGTAGTACTACTAGTACTCCAATAGTGATACATATGTCTTCTTTTTACTATACTCCAGTAGGTAGGCATCTGTGGGTGGGGGCGGCGGTGGATATTTGTGGCTTTTTACTACTCCTAGGGAGGCGGGCGGTGGTGGCAGTAGGGTTCTAGTAGTACGAAGTAGTACTCGAGTACTCCTGCTCACTGATTCATGCAGTAAGACTTCAGTAGTGTACTGCAGTCATGTACTGCTTAGATGCAGATGTCATCACACGGTTCCTAGGGAGATGCTAGAGACATAGGAGCTCAGATGCACATCCTAGGTGGACCTCGATGCCTAGCGATTGGATAAATCCTTGCTGCCTGACCACACAGCCAATACAATTCATTTCGCTACTCTCTGTTTCTTGGTGATTTTATTCTCTATGCCCGTCTCTGCTCGCTCTTCATTTCTTGGCTCACTTGTAGGAGTAATTTTTTGTTGGCCTCTATGACAAACTGGTGCTCGGCCGCCAAACTTGAACAAAGTTAGGGACAGAGCAACCCTACAAAAAAACTAGGGAGAGATCGTGGGGATATAAATCCCGGATCCAATGGTGGGTGGCCATGATGAGTGAGAGTTTGTAAAGATTCAACTTATTTCTAAGAATATACATTCCTAGAAATTTGACCGTGTTTTGAAAACAATCAAAGAGACTATGACTCACTGTGTTTTGAAATTTTGGCTGTGTTTCGAAATTACCTTCACACCATGCGATAATCTGTTCAATGGACCCACCATGCAGTCAATGTATCGAGAACGAATGATAGTTTGGAAAGATTCACACTTCTTACTAAGAATATGCATGCCTAAAAAAATTACCGTGTTGTGAAAACAATCAAAGAGACTATGGCTCACCGTGTTTTGCAATTTTGGCTGTGTTTCGAAATTAACTTCACACCTTGCGATAATCAATTCAATGGACCCACCAGGTAGTCAATGTATCTAGAACCAGTGATAGTTTGGAAGTATTCACACTTACTGTGAATATGCAGGCCTAGAAATTTGACCGTGTTTTAAAAACAATCAAAGAGACTATGACTCACCGTGTTTTGAAATTTTGGCTGTGTTTTAAAATTAACTTCACACCCTGAGATAATCTATTCAATGAACCCATAAGGTAGTCAACGTATCGAGAGTGATATTTTGGAAATATTCAACCTCTTGCTAAGAATAATATGCATGCCTAGAAATATGGCCGTGTTTTGAAAACAATCAAATAGGCTATGACTCACCGTGTTTTGAAATTTTAGCTGTGTTTTGAAATTTTGGTTGTTTTTCAAAATTAACTTCACAAACTTGCGATAACTGTTCAATGGACCCACCAAGCACTCAATGTATCATTAACAGGTGATAGTTTGGAAAGATGCACACTTCTTGTCAACAATATACATGCCTAGAAATTTGACCGTATTTTGAAAACAATCAAAGAGACTATGACTCACCATGTTTTGAAATTTTGACTGTGTTTTGAAATTAACTTAACACCTTGCGATAATCTGTTCAATGGACCCAACAGGTAGTCAATGTATCGAGAATGAGTGATAGTTTGCAAAGATTCACACTTCTTGTGAATATGCATGCCTGGAAATTTGACCTTGTTTTGAAAATAATCAAGGAGACTAGGACTCACCGTGTTTTGAAATTTTGGCTGTGTTTTGAAATTAACTTCACACCTTGCGATAATCTTTACAATGGACCCACCAGGAAGTCAATGTATTGAGAACGAGTGGTAGTTTGGAAATATTAGACATCTTGCAAAGAATACGCATGGCTAGCAGGAATTTGACCGTGTTTTGAAAATAATCAAAGAGACTATGACTCACTGTGTTTGGAAATTTTGGCTGTGTTTCAAAATTAACTTCACACCTTGTGCTAATTTGTACAATGGACCCACCAAGCGGTCAATGTATCGAGAACGAGTGATAGTTTGGAAAGATTCAACTTCTTGCTAAGAATATGCATGCCTAGAAATTTGACCGTGTTTTGAAAATAATAAAAGAGACTATGACTCACCGTGTTTTGAAATTTTGGCCGTGTTTCGAAATTAACTTCACACCCTGCTACAATCTGTTCAGTGGACCCACCAGGCAGGCAATGTATTGAGAACGAGTGATAGTTTGGAAAGATTCAACTTCTTGCTAAGAATTTGCGTGCCTAGAAATCGATCTGGCCATGTTTTGAATACAATCAAAGAGACTATGACTCACCGTGTTTTGAAATTTTGGTTGTGTTTCGAAATTAACTTCTCACCTTGCGATAATCTGTTCAATGGACCCACCAGGCAGTCAACGTATCGAGAACGAGTGACAGTGTGGAAGATTCAACTTCTTGCTAAGAATATGCATGCCTAGAAATCGATCTGACCATGTTTTGAAAACAATGAAAGAGGGTGTGAATCACCATGTTTTGAAATTTTGGCTGTGTTTCAAAATTAACTTCACACCTTACGATAATCTGTTCAATGGACCCACCAGGCAGTCACTTTATCGAGAACGAGTGAGAGTTTGGAGAGATTCAACTTATTGCTAGAATATGCATGCCTAGAAAAGTTGACCGTGTTTTGAAAACAACCGAAGAAGCTATGCCTCACCGTGTTTTGAAATTTTGGTTGTGTTTCAAAATTAACTTCACACCTTGCAATAATTAGTTCAGTGGACCCACAAGTTAGTAAATGTATCGAGAACAAGTGATAGTTTGGAAAGATTCACACTTCTTGCTAAGAATATGCATGCCTTGAAATTTTACCGTGTTTTAAAAACAATCAAAGAGACTATGACTGATTATGTTTTTGAAATTTTGGTTGTGTGTTTCGAAATTAACTCCACACCTTGTGATAATCTATTCAATGGACCCACCAGGCAGTCAATGTATCGAGAGCGGGTGATGGTTTGGAAACATTCACACTTCTTGCTAAGAATATACATGCCCAGAAATTTGGCTGTGTTTGAAACATTTGAAAATAATCAAGGGGACTATGACTCACCGTGTTTTGAAATTTTGGCTGTGTTTCGAAATTAACTTCACACCTTGCGATAATATGTTCAATGGACCCACCATGCAGTTAATGTATCGAGAACGACTGAGAGTTTGGAAAGATTCAACTTCTTGCTAAGAATATGCACGCCTAGAAATTTGACTGTGTTTTGAAAACAATCAAAGAGACTATGACTCGCCGTGTTTTGAAATTTTGGCTGCATTTCGAAATTAAGTTCACACCTTGCGATAATCTGATCAATGGACCCACCAGATAGTCAATATATCGAGAACGAGTGAGAGTTTGAAAAGATTCAACTTCTTGCTAAGAATATGCATGCCTGGGAATTTGACCGTGTTTTGAAAACAATCAAAGAGACTATGGGCTCAGAGAATACTAGTAAAAGGCATGTGATACACATGTATATATAATGTTGAAATGTGATTTATTAACAAACATTAATTTGTTGTTAACCAACAGTCTTGTTAGATAAAAAAATACCTACATTTAGTCTATTAATAATAATAATTATCTACACATACTAAGAATACATCTTGTAGTGCTATCGATTTATTTCGGAAGGTGCACCTTAATGCTGATGTAATCGCAGGTGCCTTGCGGGTGAGCATCGAAGGGACCGTGGCTAGCTAGGGCTATGATTCTGATGTTTGTGTGTCTTCATGATTCTTCTGGCGTATAGACCAATGTTTGCGTGCTTGCTTGGTTTTGCAGGCGACGCAGCCTTTTTGAGGTACCACGGTGACGACCAGGGGATACAGGAGAGCACGTGGCACGTTGGGCAAAGTTGAGTTTCCAAATTAATGTGACATTAAATAATTTCATATAAATGTCATGGAAGGAGATGATTTATGTGCATATAAATGTCATACAGATGTTATTTTTTACCAAGGGACTTTGATATACTACTACTCCGTATTTCACTTATAGTGATTTATATTAGTAATTAGAGGAGCACTATGAATACATGCGGTTTCCCAGGCTTCTTCCTTTTAGTATTAATTACATGAATTCATATGAGTAATTAACGCGGGTTTCTCTGTATTGGCATCCTTCTTTCCTCGAATGCTTGCTGAAATTAAGGGGAGGAAGTAATTTCACCTTCCTCGGTAATACAAGAGGTTTTATTACATTGAAGTGGGAGATGAAATGAAAAATGGAGTACTTATGCTATATCACAACTACCATTCACAATTTTCACTTGATAATAATATTCAATCTCCGAACATTATTACACGAATGAAGTAGAGGTGAAATTAAAAAAATTAATCCTAAGACTTCTTCTTCTTCTTGGACCTGGATCCTTCTGTTGTCACCTTCGTGCTAGCATCGTCCTTCTGCTTGCGGTGGAATCCCCCATCTCTTGCCATCTTCTTCTTCTTCAAGCATCCCGCCTTCTTCTCCTTCCTCTTCTCATTACTGATGAAGGCGGGATCGAGTGCACTCTTCTTAGATACGAAGTCTCGTACCTGGAGAAATGGTCATAAATCTTCTGCCCCCTCATCCTGCTGCTTCCTCTTCTTATTGCCGATGAAGGGTGGATCGAGTGAACTCTTCTTGAAGACGACGTCTCTGTCTTAGTGGAAATACCAATCATCCTCCTTCCCCTCCTCCTTCCCCTCCTCCTTCCCCTCCTCGTCTTTTCTCTCTGTTGGCAGTGTCCCCTCCATCAGATGATGGCACGCAGGGTCCTTGTTGGAAAAATTACCTTCCGGTGTGTCAGAATAGTATGACCCATCAACAGACTCCTTTCTATCACCATGGTAGGGACTGATATCCCCGTTCTCTCGTGTGTTGGACTCATCAGTGGAGGTGCACTGATCGAAGCAGCTGCGTGGCATTTTTGTGTGTGCAGTGGCTTGGTCGGCCTAAACGGACAGGGCGAGACAGAGGGAGTTCTTTGATGTGTGCGTCGTGCCTAGATGGGAGAGGTGGTCGTTATTGATGGACGCTTAAAAAGTCTTGCTCGGGACATCCAGGAGTTGCCACGTGTCGTAGGAGCAGCCTGTCAATTCTCTTCCATCGTTTTTTTACAAGAGTTCCCTTCCATCGTTTTTTACAAGAGTTCCCTTCCATCGTTCAAACAAGATCGAACGGTTGGTATTCCTTCGCCCCAAGATCATATGACATTGCAGGTACCACCACATGTTGGGGAGGTTTTTGCACTAACCAGAACTATAGACCTTTTCTGCGCAAATTATAGACATTTGCCATAATCGTTACACATAATACATAACCAGTCATTGAATGTTTCATAGTTTTTTATGGAAAATGTTTCATAGTTAATTAGATAATATAGTACTAACATATCATTTTTATATAAAATTATAATAGTAAAGCTCAAAAAATAATTATAATTTTGAGCCACATCTATAAAGTATAGGTGTATATTTGGTTCTTGTAAGTTGTATCATTTAGAAATCAACCTATTCACTACCTAATACCCGACATGCTCTAGAGAAATGATATAGAAGATTCTATAATGATGGAAAGTGTGTTTTAAGGTTTGTGCATAGAGGTCATTGTGCTAAAGACTATATCAATAGAATCTTCTAAATGTTAGAGTGGAAGGAAAATCCATCG
This sequence comes from Avena eriantha, assembly GCA_910589775.1. Taxonomy (NCBI): domain Eukaryota; kingdom Viridiplantae; phylum Streptophyta; class Magnoliopsida; order Poales; family Poaceae; genus Avena; species Avena eriantha. Next base: position 275,197,979 of record OU342743.1, read on the forward strand.
GTTAGCAATGTTGGGATTTCTAATCTTGATCCAATGGTTAAAGTTCAAAGTTACTCGTACACTATATACTAGGATATACTAAGATAATAAATGTATAACATATCATTAGAATCTTTGGGGTTTGTGCATAGTTTTAATTGTGCTAAGGACTATAGATAGAATCTTCTACGTGCTAGAATGGAAAAAAGATCCATTATTGGGATTTGTCAGTCTTGATTCAATTTTCATTGTTCAAAGTTATGCATATATTATATAGTGGTAAGATTTATAAGAAGTCACACACTACTTTCTAGTACTTGTAAAAGGCACATGCCATACTCGTATATATTATATGAAATGTGATTTAACAAACATTAAATTGTTATTAACCAATAGTCTTGTTAGAGAAAAAAGACATACATTAAGTATATTAATAATAACTATCTACACATATTGAGAATACAACCTACTGTTCTACTAAATTAGGAGGGTGACATGATGGTTCTAGAACATGGTGGAGTTTGTTGTAGGTACAGTTCAACATGAATCCAGCTATTCTGAACCATTGGATCTAACAGCCCAATCGTCAGGATTGGTGCTATGGATCCAATTCAAAATAACTCTATTATAGTAGTAGGGATAATTCGAAAACATTAGCGATGATGCTATATGTGCACGATCGAAAAACTTTCAAATAATCTCAAGGAAAAACATGGCCGCATGTATCAATGAGCGTGAATGGACAATAAGAGTTGTGTGGACAAATTACTTGTGGGTCCTAGCAACTCCACATGTTTTCTTGTTTTTAATGAAAACATTGGCGTTGGTTACCTTACAGTGGCATTGATGTCGTTGCTCAGGCGCACTAGATTATTCACGTTAGCGGAATAATGGGTTCCCAACATTTTCGTTTAAACATAAGATTGAACACTCCCAGCCATAGTGATTCAAAATTTATCGATAAAGGGCGATTTTTTTATTGGATGGCCGAGTGGTTGACTCCACATGTCATTGTCATGTAGAGATTTTTGCTAGGAAGGGAAAACACTAATAAATGCTTATAGGAAGGCTAGGAAATTAGAAATTGTGTTCCATTGATAAACCTTCGCTCCTCTTCCTATAGTCAGATTTTAGCAATTCAATACAAAAAGGTTGTTGGACATGCTCTAAGCACGCAATAATTTTTTTTTATAAGAACAATAGTAATTAGCTTGACTAATTAATTGTGGTCTACATATGTTGTATTACTGTACTTCATAGAATATTCTATGTGTGCATGACCGAATAACTTTCGAAATATCTGAAGGAAAACATGGCCGCATTAATCAGTAAGCGCGAAGTAAGGATGGCAATGGGTAGGGTATGAGTAGGGTAGAGAAATATTATACCCACTACCGTTTAGTCAATTGGTAGCAAATTTTACCCATATCAGTACTTGCGGGTATAAAATTTTACCCATGCCCATACCCGACGGGTACCCATACCCATTGGGTAGGTACCCGTCGGGTAGATCCAATAGTACACAAGTTATTCATAATTTTACATTCACTGATAACATATTTGACAAAACATAACTATCTCAACTCAATAGTAGGTTTGGCTAGGTTGAAAATTATCGAAGTTTAGAAGTCATAGTATCATACACTTCCCTAGGTTGCTCGGCCCCATAGGTTGAAACTCTATAGGTAAGTTTTACTATGTCAGTTTAAATGGATAGGGTATGGGTATAACAAGGGGTATAGACTTATACATGTGCCCGTACCCATGACTTAACGGGTTAGGGTATGGGTATTACCCATGGGTCTAAAAGTGTGCCCATATCCTACCCACGCGGGTACGGTACCTACGGGTACTCGTGGGTAAAATTTCCATCCTTAGCATGAAGGGACAATAAGAGTTGTGAGAACAAAGTACTTGTGGGGCCTAGCAACTATCACATTTTTCGATGAAACCACCATCACTGCTTACCTTAGGAGTGGTTTGATGTCGTTGCTCAGGCGCTAGATTATTCACGTTAGCGAAATAGTGGGTTCCCAATCTTTTTTTTAAAAATAGAAGTCTGAACACTTCCAACCATAGTGTTTTAAAATTTATTGATAAAGGGCACTTTATTTCTTCAAAGCTCGGGGCGTTTTCTTATTACACTAGATTCCCCATCCCACCGACATGCCATTCTCAATTATTTAATTTTAAAAAACATAATTTTGGAGACTACTTCAGTTTAAACTGTATTATTAGTTGGAACCAAACACTAAAAGGTATTTAATAGTTCAGTCTATTCAAAAATCAAAATGTTTTCTAAATAATTTAAAAATACTTTGATGCAAAACTAGGCCTTAATATCAGAACCGAGCCAATCTGGGCCATGGATGATCAATATTTAGATGCCAAATGGGGCCTTAATTTATGAACTGAGGCAGTATGGTCCATGGATGATCACCGATGTGCCTATCGGCCTCTGATTTCAGGTTGTACGGCTTACCAATTTACTACTATTTGGACTACACATAAATATGAATTTATTCGAGCGAGAAAATCTCCTGCTATCCCCGAAATATTTCGCGCCCCAATGTTTCAAACATCTTGGAATCCCCCTTCGACCCCTAGTGAAGTCGGTTTGTTGGGGCTTCAATCGTAATTTATCTATTCAGTACCTCTATAACCCCGCCCTCCCACCGACCCCCACCCACCCACCCACCCACCCACACATACACACAATCCTTGCCCCCATCTGCGCAAGCCCTGCGGAAAACCCTAGATCTACCTTCACCACCTTAGATCTAATTCACCATCATTGTCGTGCATTGCACTTGATCTGCTTCACCGACCCACTCACCTAGCGCACCGAACAAAATCCCACTGCCAGGAATCTGCTTCTTTGACGCTGTCCTCCAGCGCTCGGAGGAACCCCTGTTCTGCTTCACCTTCACCCATAAGCACCGCAACCACACCACCCTCGGCAACCTCGATGTCACCACCCAGGATTTGCAGGATGCCTAAATGCGGTGCCGATCGAGGTAACCATATATCCTTGGATTTTGCTAAGATAAATATTTAGCAGTTTACTGTATTTTGTATTTGTGCTACTTTTGTAGTAACTTACAAGTGCTATACGTGCTATCCATATCTTCCTAAATAAATAAATTCTTTGTAGTCAGGTTTAACTATAAGGCATTGAACTGTGATTTTGTATGTCATGGTAAAATATGAGTCAGCTAACGGTTAACACATTTGGTTCCTTTATCTGCTTTATTAAGTGCATATATGTGATGCGGTTATAATTTATCTCTGGCTTGGCGTAGGATATGACACTAACTGTTATTTCCTGCTTGATGTTGCTCTCTTATCTGTGCAGTACACGATTACCTTTGTTAAACTGCTTCCACTAATATGTCTGTTTTATTAGCTTCTGCTTACCCCATGATTCCTAACAGTTTGCTATTGTTACGCAATGAACATGTGCAGTTTACACTAGAAACCGTAGAATGAATGGCCCCTATAATCTCGTAAGTATCTATTTCTCTTGTATCACTTCATGCTATCATCTGTCAGACTTTAACCTTTTTGTGTTTACTATTCGCTTCACCATTATGTAGAGGCCCAACACTGAAGTATGGAGACCACCAGTACAATTACTTGATGAAGCGGACATCGTTGATGAATATACCTGTAACCAAATCAGTAACCCTGAGACTCTACATAGAGCTACTGTAAGCAAGCCTTTTTTTAAGGTTTAAGTCCCCTGGTGTCATGCCATATACTCTAGTTGAGTTGTTTTTTTATTAGGGGACTAGGGTGATTATAACAAGGCCATACATGCGATGGAATCCAATATAACAGGAACAAAAGGATCATATGCAACCACGAACTTCAAATATCACTCTAGTATCTGCCACGCGTATGGTTATTTTAATAGAGGCACATGATAGTACACTTTGTCTTTAGGCAGACAATCAAAAAATTTAAACAATCTGACTGTTTGATAGATTGTTTGACCATTTCTCTGATATGATTTGGCTAGTCTATTAGAGGCACACGTCTATTTCTAAGTTTACTAAGGCACTATAATAGTTTATCGATGATTACAAAAATACCACCTACCTAAGTTTCTGATCTAACTACACATTGAGTATGCTAGTTAATATCAACTACACTATTTAAATGCTTATTTTGTTTTTTGGTAAATGCTTGTCTATCAGTTTAAGGAGCTTTAGATAGGCATGCACTTTTTTTGACTGTATTTGCCAAATTTCAGTTGTCCTATGTCTGCCTAGTTATGTCCTTAGTTGCCGGATTCATTACATTCATAATTCACGCATTCTTCTTTGATCAGTCTGCATGAGGTCCTTGTGTTGAGTGCTGACATTGCTATAACAGACCAAATAATCTTTTGAAAATCTTTGAGAATGAACATGGTAGTTTTGTTCCTTTGTATGATGTTGGAACTTCTTTTATCTTAGTTTCTACCTTCATCAAGTTAAGCACTCATTTCACAGGGTAGAAGTGACAGTTGCACACGATCTCATCCCTCTATGAAGTCTACTATTCTAGTTATTCCAGAAGAAAGAGATGTATAAGGCCCCGTTGTTACTAATTGCTTTCGTCCTTTTAGCAAAAGGAGTGATTTGAAATTATATGTTTTTGTTTTCCTTGGTAATGATGGTATATGGCGTTTCTTCTTGGTTTAGGTTGCAAATATAAATATGAAGGAAGAACAGAAAACAACTACCTCAAGTGTAGATATCTTTGGACAGAGTAGCAATGATAGTGCGTATTGCTCTTGTAGGTACACGATCTCGACTACTCCATACATTCCAGGAAAAAGAATTTTTTGTGCTACACTCCAAGATGCACTTGATGTAGTTGAACAGGAAGCCAACAAAATAGATGAAGTAGTCTCCATAGCAAGGAAGGAGTTATCTGAGCTGAAAAACATGCAAGGTTTGACAGAGAATCTACTTAATAATATCCTCAACAAGTCTCGTGGTAATCCCGTTGTTACATGTGAGGCAGTGTGATCTCCCTAAAAGGAACATTTTTGAAACTGAGATTATAATGTTTATCAGCTGTGTTGTACTATGATGATGCTTTATTAAAATTCTAGATCTGTGGAATAAACTTATAACTGGAAAAAATAGTAAATTATCCGTTGTAAAAGCCAACTTTTCTTATAGTGCGGGGTCTGCGCGCCGAAGGCAATTGGAGTGCTAAGGAGAGAAGCAAGAATGTGAGAAAGAATCCCAGAGGTGAAGGAAAATATGATGGAAAAGAGCAACAAGTACCCCTGGATGACTGATGATTGCAAGTGCACAGATCATTTGTAGCTAGTTTCGAAATAAAGATATCGATCCTACAGGGAGCAGGAGTCCGAAGTCTAATAACTCCTGAAATAAGTATTACGATAGAAATGCTAGATAAAGTTCTAAGTGACAAGATAAAATGCGAGTATTGTGTAAAAAGGTGTTTTGGGTTTTGAGTATAAGAGCAATAATAAAGTAAAGTAAACAACTGACTATAGAAAGTAAGTATCGCGTATGTAAGAGAGATTGGAACTGTAGTAGGGGAAAGGTGTCTTAGGGAGTAGCGGATACATCGCTAGTATTATAAAGATCTAAGATAAAGATTATCATCATGAACATTCTGAACTATGTATGTGTGTTGGACGAATAGGCAACAACCGCTGCTCACATCATCCTCATAAGCACAGTAGTCAGCAATTGACATCAATCGAATTACTGCGCTATTAAGGGACATAATCCTGTAGGACGTATCCCATGGCATGGATAGTGTTCTGTGAGTTTCCTCGGTTTCCCAAGTCAATACGTAAGGGGTGCCAATAGCTTTATAGTCACTGTAAGTGCTAGCACACTTCGTCTACCAACAAGTAGTTTCCTCCATCAAGTCCTCACAAGAGGCAAATATTGAGAGGTCAACTTCTCTCAACATCAAGATGTAGAAAATCTAACACATGGTCACAGCGATGAATAGCATAATAGACTTTATCTTAGTTCAGACTCATACTAGGGTTTCATCTCCCCAAGAACTAATGATCTACTCAGACATGGAGACAATCAACATCATGGCAATGGTAATGGAAACAATCATAGATGAATAGTACTTGTATAAATCCACAACGAGTATAGGAATTACAACAAGATCCAGACAAGATGCAGATGGGATGGATGGCGATGGTGGTGATGCAGAGGTGGATGATGAAGATTGATGCCTTAGTGTAATGCCCGGGAAAATATCCTAATTAGATTTTCCTGTTATTTTATTTTGTGCTTCATCATGACATCATGCATGTTTTGCCCTAAAATATTTTCACCAAAAGCCTATTTTGCTTTCTAATTAGTTTCCTTCTTTAATTTCAAATTAAAACTCCGGTCTATTCTGGATCTTCTATTTGTCTAAAACTATTTACAAAAGCATTTTAAAATAAAATAAATAAATAAATAATAAAATGTTTTTAAAACTAGGGGAGGCAGCCAGCTAGGCCCAATGGCCCACCTGGCCACCTACTACCCCACATAATCTAAACCCTAATCCTAACCCAAGATCAACACCGCCCCACTCGCCTGTGCCAGTACCCGCACACAAACGCACAGAACCATCCCAACAACCTCCTCTTGGTCACTTTGCAGCCACCCCTCCTAATCTTTTCCAAAACGCGATCAGGTCCCTGCCGCAAATCCCCATCCACCACACGTATTCCTCCTCCCGAGCGCCTGCACCCTCCTCTCAGCCTCGATGCGCCGCCTTCCTCCTCCCAGTCGCCGCCAGGGCCGCCGCCCTTGCCTGTCCTCGCCCCGTATCCCCAACCTCGTGCCACCGCTACTAGCTCGCGAGCCACCGTCACCGCGAGCGACCTCCTCCTCTGTGCCTCTCGGCTATGCCGCCAGCACCTTGCCATCGTCCCTCTGCGCGTCCCCAGCGCCGGCCATCGTCCTCGCCCTCCTCTCAGCATCTGCTCCTCTCTGGCCACCGCCCCGAGCCGCCACCCGCGTCCATGTGTCGCCGGCGTCCGCCTGCAGTCGCGGGAGCCCGAGCCCCTACGGCATCGAGCCGAGCATGGCCGCCCTTCTGGTTCCCTTCTGCGCAGCCGACCTCTACCTCGACGTGGCCTCTACTCATCGCCGTCCTTGCTGTTCCCGCCTCGACCTCCTGCGGTCGTGTCGCATCGTCGGCCTCTGCCTCTGCTTGGCTCCGCCGCCATCTCGTGACCTCCTCTATACGTTGGCTTCGCGTGGCTTCAGTTGATGTGGACGTTGGTGTACCACAATAGGTATGTGGGTGTAGTGGCATGGTTGATCTGGAGTTGTTACTGTTAGGGTGAGATCGACACCGACCCAAACAAAAGCGATGAACTGGTGGCACTGAGGTTCAAGTCCGACAACGACAAGCGAGGTGGAATCCGAGGACGACATGATCTTCTTCATGGATGCCCAGACCCCTGATCCTGAGGATCCGAAGACCGAACCCCTCGGCACTCCTAGTTCTCCCTCATGGATCCGAAGCCCTGATCACAGAGTCCAAAGCTCGAGACCGAACCTGAACCCCTCCGAAGCCAAGATCTCCGAACCCCAATGTGTGACCCCTTTCTCGAAACCCTATTTTATAAATGATATATACCTATTGCATTAAATCGTTCATCTCGCATTCATATCATTGTGGTTTGGGCGTATCTAGCCGATTCACCAAAATTAAATATGGAGACTATATGTGGACTATTCTAGTCTTATATTGCCTCTATTTAAATTTGTGTAGTGAACCGATGCCATGCTTTGCCTTGTTAATTCCACAATTAATTTGCGGGGTAGTTAAATAACTTGAACCATAGTACTTACTTGTCGGGATCCTGATATCCGCTTAATATTGCTAAGTTAGGTCGCATATTGCCATGCCATGCATCATATTATGAACATGCTGAATCTTCTACCGTAGTATTAAATAGTGCACCGTTTGTTCTTTCTAGTGATTTTCTTCTACACCGGATAGGACGATGAGTGGTTGCGAGTTGCGACAAACCTTTGGTCACCGACTTTGTCTCACAGGCTAGCATTCTCCCCCTTTCTATCTATTTTGTATTTATAGTTTTTACTTCCTTCCTTTGATCTATTGCTATCCTTATTGTCGATGCTTTGGTACCATTACCCTTATTTACTTGCTCCACCATATTGCCTTGGTTATCCTACTGCCTCTGTTTGAGTAGCTAGCTTTGGCCCATACGAGTCGTAGCACATGCATAGGTTTACTGCCTGCTCTCGTACAGGTGAACCGTGGTATCTGGTTATGGTTGATAACATGATAAATTAAATTGATGATGTTGGTTATGGTTATGGTTTCACCTAACGATAAGGACCCGGCAGGGACCACCTTTGGGAACTACTTGAGCCGACCTAGGACCCGTTCGTTCTACGATACTAGTTCTGAATTGATCGCGCTAACCAAGCGTGGGGGGCCCTGGGATCCCCCCTCAACTACCGGTGCTATTCGTTTATCCAGAGGGTCACAAAATTGGTTTTCTATTTGGTGCATATGCATAATATGTCTTCGGACATGGGTGAGTTGGATATGTCTTCGGACTTGGTTATGATATGATTTGGTGGACAACCCGGGCATTGCATAAATAAAAGGCGGTACATACCGGCGGTTCAAGGGGAGCTATACAAGTTATCTTCCAGGGCCGTTCGGTATAGTAGGCTCAAATGTTGTGCCTTCCTTGAGAATCGTCGTACCTCTTGGTTGGTTCCCCACAGTAGGTGATACCTCTAGATACACACATAGTTATGGGACAGTTCTTGTTGTGAGATTTGGAAGCCACGCGTATTATGTTGCCTGAAGGATTGAACATGCGTTTGGGTACAGTAGTGAACCCCTACAGGGTAAATATTTTCGAGAAGTCGTGTGTCCATGGTTATGGGCGCCTCAGGAGTACGGTGTCATGATCATCGATAACACCACTAATGTTTTGACTCTAATAACATGATTAGTAATTAGACTTATCAACTAAACAACTGGATAATTAAAATTGCCACCGCGTGTGTTCCACAAGAGGACTTTCTCGACTGGTCTTCGAGGGGGAAATCTTTGGATGGGTTATGCCTGGTGTTATAATATTGTTACAGCGTAGCTCTCTCTCATCTCGCTCTAATAGCCGAAGTTTTAGTGTGTTTCTATAAGTTAGATAGTGTAAGCTTTACTGCCGCTGAGCCCACCATACCTATGTAGGCGAGGACCGCCGAATTCTAGCCTCGCCGTGTACTGGCCTCAGTACTGACCGCTCTCTTTTTCCTTTGCCCTTTGTCGGCACCCCTTTGGCTTTGACAGGTATGAGATCGACGATATTAGCAATGTTACCCTTCCGGGTTGGCCTGGGCAGGGTTATGGACACCGCTTGGTTATTATCCAAGACTCTTAGTCCAATTTGGATCTTGTCCGTACTCGGATACTATTTGGCTTTCTTCCTGAATTGCATCTTTGTATTGTACCAATTGTATTCTTGACTCTATGAGTCGTTGTTGTATATATAAATTCTTGTGGACTCTGTTGTAAACTACTGTGATGTAACTACTTCTAATCAAATCCCACCCACATGAAAGTGTTTGGTGGGCGTCCTTGAATCGCTTCTATGCGGGTTTTTGCGGGAAATGCTAAGTTCTGCATAGACCCGATTCTACGGCGTTACAAGTGGTATCAGAGCGAAGGTTTACCATACCACACTGGTCCAGCCTGTAGGTTAACCTTACCAACGGACGTTGTCTAGTGTCAAAACTATTTTGCTACAAATGCGTTAGATAGATCTGATTAGTTCTGATTTTACTCCTCACCTCCATTCTTTCACCTCTTATCTTTGCGTGTTTTTAATCCAATCCCTTACCTCTTTCAAGTCTAGGATTTCCCGTGGTTGGGTTTCCCGTGGTTGGGTTTCCCTCGTATCTTTAGGGTTTCGCTTCCCTACTTTTGTAATGGCGGTGCTACATCTAGTTTTCGCTTTATCGAATCTTTCATACTTTGTTTCCGGTGTTTTGCGACTTCTAAGACGATGACCTCCTTGTCTCCGGTTTGTTCCTCCGAAGCTTTCTGAATGACGCTTGTTATGATCTTCAATCTAAATCCTGAGAATTCGGTTGTCCGTTTCCCTATTCATGTACTAAGTAATAGTTTGGGTGCGTGATGGATTGGCCCCCATCCAACTATTCTTTCTATTCGCTTCTGTATGCTGAACTGGGCGAATGTGTGACTTTACTCTTTTCATGGAAGTTAGAGGTGACCTTACCAGACCTTTACTTCCTCCTTTGTCTCTCCGGAGCTTTCTCTCGAAGAACGTGATCAACAACCCTTGTTAGTGGTGTCGATAAGTTCAAGACGGAGCGAGAATTCTTCTTAGTGGTGTCGCAACCATCAATATGATGCAAGAAGATCTGAACATCAAACCTCTCCCCTCCCCCGGTGTCTTTGCTTGGATCTCAGGACGAGATCCTTTGTTAGTGGTGTTGAGTTGTAATGCCCGGGAGAATATCCTAATTAGATTTGCCTGTTATTTTATTTTGTGCATCATCATGACATCATGCATGTTTTGCCCTAAAATATTTTCACCAAAAGCCTATTTTGCTTTCTAATTAGTTTCCTTCTTTAATTTCAAATTAAAACTCTGGTCTATTCTGGATCTTCTATTTGTCTGAAAACTATTTACAAAAGCCTTTTAAAATAAAATAAATAAATAATAAAATGTTTTAAAAACTAGGGGAGGCAGCCAGCTAGGCCCAATGGCCCAGCCGGCCACCTACTACCCCACATAATCTAAACCCTAATCCTAACCCAAGGTCAACACCGCCACCACTCGCCTGTGCCAGTACCCGCACACGCACGCATAGAACCATCCCAGCAACCTCCTCTTGGTCACTTTGCAGCCACTCCCTCCTAATCTTTTCCAAAACGCGATCAGGTCCCTGCCGCAAATCCCCATCCACCACACGTATTCCTCCTCCCGAGCGCCTGCGCCCTCCTCTCTGCCTCGATGCGCCGCCTCCCTCCTCCCGGTCGCCGCCAGGGCCACCGCCCTTGCCCGTCCTCGCCCCGTATCCCCAACCTCGTGCCACCGCTACCAGCTCGCGAGCCACCGTCACCGCGAGCAACCTCCTCCTCTGCGCCTCTCGGCTCTGCCGCCAGCACCTCGTCGTCGTCCCTCTACGCGTCCCCAGCGCCAGCCATCGTCCTCGTCCTCCTCTCAGCATCTGCTCCTCTCCGGCCACCGCCCCGAGCGCGCCACCCGCGTCCATGTGTCGCTAGTGTCCGCCTGAAGTCACGGGAGCCTGAGCCCCTACGGCATCGAGCCGATCACGGCCGCCCTTCTGGTTCCCTTATGAGCGGCCGACCTCTGCCTCGCCGTGGCCTCTACTCCTCGCCGTCCTTGCTGTTCCTGCCTCGACCTCCTCCGGCCGTGCCGCATCGCCGGCCTCTGCCTCTGCTTGGCACCGCCGCCATCTCACGACCTCCTCTGTACGTTGGCTTCACGTGGCTTCAGTTGATGTGGACGTTGGTGTACGACAATAGGTATGTGGGTGTAGTGGCATGGTTGATCTGGAGTTGTTAATGTTAGGGTGAGATCGACACCGACAGAACAAAAGCGATGAACTAGTGGCACTGAGGTTCAAGTCCGACAACGACAAGCGAGATGGAATCCGAGGACGACATGATCTTCTTCATGGACGCCGAGACCCCTGATCCCGAGGATCCGGAGACCGAACCCCTTGACACTCCTAGTTCTCCCTCACAGATCGGAAGCCCTGATCACAGAGTCCAAAGCTCGAGACCGAACCTGAACCCCCTCCGAAGCCAAGATCTCCGAACCCCAATGTGTGACCCCTTTCTCGAAAACCTATTTTATAAATGATATATACCTATTGCATTAAATCGTTCATCTCGCATTCATATCATTGTGGTTTGGGGGTATCTAGGTGATTCACCTAAATTAAATATGGAGACTATATGTGGACTATTCTAGTCTTATATTGCCTCTATTTAAATTTGTGTAGCGAACCGATGCCATCCTTTGCCTTGTTAATTCCACAATTAATTTGCGGGGTAGTTAAATAACTTGAACCATAGTACTTACTTGTCAGGATCCTGATCCCCGCTTAATATTGCTAAGTTAGATCGCATATTGCCATGCCATGCATCATATTATGAACATGCCGAATCTTCTACCATAGTATTAAATAGTGCACCGTTTGTTCTTTCTAGTGATTTGCTTCTACACCGGATAGGATGATGAGTGGTCGCGAGTTGTGACAAACTTTCGGTCATCGACTTTGTCTCACAGGCGAGCATTCTCCCTCTTTCTACCTATTTTGTATTTATAGTTTTTACTTCCTTCCTTTGATCTATTGCTATCCTTATTGTTGATGCTTTGGTACCGTTACCCTTATTTACTTGCTCCACCATATTGCCTTGGTTATCCTACTGCCTCTGTTTGAGTAGCTAGCTTTGGCCCATGCGAGTCGTAGCGCATGCATAGGTTTGCTACCTACTCTCATACAGGTGAACGGTGATATCTGGTTATGGTTGATAACATGATAAATTAGATTGATGATGTTGGTTATGGTTATGGTTTCACCTAATGATAAGGCCCCGGCAGGGACCACCTTTGGGAACTGCTTGAGCCGGCCTAGGACCCATTCGTTCTACGATACTAGTTCTGAGTTGATCGCGCTAACCAAGCGTGGGGGCCCCTGGGATCCCCCCTAACTACCGGCGCTATTCGTTTATCCAGAGGGTCACAAAATTGGTTTTCCATTTGGTGCATACGCATAATATGTCTTCGGACTTGGGTGAGTTGGATATGTCTTCGGACTTGGTTATGATATGATTTGGTGGACAACCCGGGCATTGCATACATAAACGTGGTACATGCCGGCGGTTCAAGGGGAGCTCTGCAAGTTATCTTCTAGGGCCGTTCGGTATAGTAGGCGCAAACGCTGTGCCTTCCTTGAGAATCGTCGTACCTCTTGGTTGGTTCCCCACAGTAGGTGATACCTCTGGATACGCGCGTAGTTATGGGACAGTTCTTGTTGTGAGATTTGGAAGGCACGCGTATTATGATGCCTGAAGGATTGAACATGCGTTTGGGTACAGTAGTGCACCCCTACAGGGTAAATCTTTTCGAGAAGTCGTGTGTCCACGGTTATGGGCGCCTCAGGAGTACGGTGTCATGATCATAGATAACGCCACTAATGTTTTGACTCTAATAACATGATTAGTAATTAGACTTATCAACTAAACAACTGGATAATTAAAATTGCCACCGCGTGTGTTCCGTAAGAGGACTTTCTCGACTGGTGTTCTTCGGGGGAAATCTTCGGATGGGTTATGCCTGGTGTTATACTATTGTTACCGCATAGCTCTCTCTCATCTCGCTCTAATAGCCAAAGTTGTAGTGTGTTTCTATAAGTTAGATAGTGCAAGATTTGCTGCCGCTGAGCCCACCATACCTATGTAGGCGAGGACCGCCGAATTCTAGCCTCGCCGTGTACTGGCCTCAGTACTGACCGCTCTCTTTTTTCCTTTGCCCTTTGTCAGCACCCCTTTGGCTTTGACAGGTATGAGATCGATGATGTTAGCAAGGTTACCCTTCCGGCTTTGCTTGGACAGGGTTATGGAAACCGCTTGGTTATTCTCCAGGACTCTTAGTCCAATTTGGATCTTGTCCGTACTCGGATACTATTTGGCTTTCTTCCTGAATTGCATCTTTGTATTGTACCAATTGTATTCTTGACTCGTTGAGTCGTTGTTGTATATATATGTTCTTGTGGACTCTGTTGTAAACTATTGTGATGTAACTACTTGTAATCAAATCCCACCCACATGAAAGTGTTTGGTGGGTGTCCTTGAATCGCTTATATGCGGGTTTTGGCGGGAAATGCTAAGTTCTGCATAGACCCGATTCTAGGGCGTTACACTTAGCCTCCCTGATCTGCGCAGGGCGAAGATGGATCCCTTGTGGACGAGTTCCCCCTCCAAATGCCTTCTGGAGGTGAGGTTTCTGCGATTTCTGGGTGTTCTGTATGTTGTCTCCTCGAACCAATTGCATGCGGTGAAACTATTTGACGAGGCGGAGGCGACGCCAACTATATGGCCGGAGCTATACGGCCGGAAAAATTGCTCCGCCCGTATAGTTGGTCGTTGAGCTCTCTGCCTGCGTTGTTCGCTTCTGGTTTTCTTCTGGTATTATTAATATTTCCCAAATAAGCGATTTACGTTCTTTTTTACTCCTTTTCTCCATAGTACAACTGCTCCAAGAATTGTATCCATTGGATCCATCATCGTCCTGATCCTGTTGAAAATAGATATAAAATGTGCGCGCGGACGCCGTAAAATACCAAGATCCTACATCTACAATGCAAAATAATAATGTAAAACATGATGCAAATACACACTCATCAATGACCGGAGTGCCTCCCCTCTTCTGGCCACCCTTGGTCGGTAGAGGAGCACTGGTTCAGCCCTTCTTCGTGCTTGGCTCAACCGTTGTGAAAAATCGGCTAGAACCAACGTTTGTAGATCGCTGTTTGTTGTCTTTAGGAGCCGGGGGATCTCGTCCTCCTCCTCGTCGTCCCTGTGCGGGTGCGGATCATCCTCCGGATCATCGGCCCGGCTGGGAAGCGCATCACCATCGCTGTCGGACTCCTCACCGTCTTGTCGTCCAGGTTTAGGCAAATCTACAGCGAAGGCGGTCTTCACGCTCTTGCCCTCCTCCTAGATGATACAGGGGAGCGTTTGCGCCGATAGAAAGCATCAGAGAGAAAGCAAATAAGATCACCCATATGAGAAAGAGTTAGACGAGAGAGCCGACACTTACCCGATGAGCGCGATTCGTGTGATAGTAGGGAACCAGCCCAAAGCACTAGTCGTCTTTGATCTTCTCCTTGCAAATGGTCTAGAGCCACTCCTGGAGGTTGGCGAGTGGGGGATCACACCTAGAGAGCCGGGTGGGATCCAGCCATCTGACGTAGTATCACATCTTGTGCATGTGTTCCTAGAGCGGCATCATCAGCTGGGATATTCATCTGAGGGTCACATCCAAGCCAGTCATGCCGGCTGTGACAATATTCTGCATCAGGTTCAGCATCACGTCACTCTCTTCCTTGGAGCCATAAAGCTTCAGGTCTAGTCCTTATGGATGGATTCGATGTTTGCGAAGGCCTGAAGGTTGATCCGGTCTTCTTATGTCAGGTTCTTCACATAAATATATGACCGTTGCTAGAGCTTCACGGTATCATGCAGCCGGAACTTCGGGTAACCGGTCTGTGGCCGAGAGTAGATGGAGGCACTGTCACAGGTTATCAGTGGTCCTCGGGGCCACTTTGTCTAGCCGCGAACATAGAAGATCCGGCAGGATCCTGAGGTAACATTCGCAGAATGCCACGACGTGCGCCAGAACTCGATGGCGTTGGCGCCCAAGTGGTGCGGCCTTAGGTCGAAGAAGGTGAATAAAGTGATGACAAAGGGGTGGACTGGGAGCACAAGCCCACGAGTCAAGTGCGAGAGGAAGATGACCCGCTCGCCTTCATCGGGGTTTGGGACCACCTCGTCCACTGGCGCGAGATGCACCTTGACCACATCCTCCGGTGGAAGAACCTCGACCAACCGCAGCACTCATAGGCCATGTCGTTTAGTGTCGTGGTAGGTTGCAGAATCCGGTTTCCCATCATTCACCGATGGCAAAACTTTGGGCAGCACAGCGAGCACTAGGGAGTGAAGAGCAAGAGAGAAAGAGGAAAAGAAGGAGGAGAAAATCGGAGCACGGGGAGACGAGGGGGGAAGGGCGTGTGTGCGGGTGACCACTGCTCCGGCCGCTATTTCATAGAGAGAGAGAGAGCGCAACCATCCTGCACGACGCGTGGGAACCTCCGAGTCGTGCCTCACTTCCCCCGATGCGTGGATCCTTTATGCCAACCGCTAAGCCACAGAAGATCATGCGGCGGTTACCGACATGGCAGACCGACATGAATCAACCCAGTGCGCAGCAATGATGAACATTAAATCGTGGCTGGTGTTAGCAACAATGTCATTGGACAGGCCAACCATCGAGGACCCCCTGTTTTCAATCGGATAAAGGTTTGAATTTTGGTAAGCCCGCGTGAATTTCCCTAAAGGGTGAAACTAGCATGCGCTCGAGGGCTATTGTTGGGGGATGGCCCCGGGTAGCCTAGTTAGACACATTGCATTCGTCCGACTAGGAGAACCTAAGCAATCAAGGTCAACCACCAAAGCCGGCTGGAGTAGTCCAGCCGGGAGAAAGACAGACGCAAGAGAGGCAAGAAGGTCAGAAGACGTGGGGACAGTTGTATAGGTGTAGTCGGACTAGCAAGGCACGAGAGGGATGAAGATAAGGCAAGAAGGTTGATCCGGCTAGAGGAGACCAGACAGACTAGCAGACCTAGAAGTTGTAGATAGGCGTGACGTGCTGCGGAGTGCGTGCTATGCCCTATCCTACTAATGGGACGTAAATATGGCCAGTGCGGCAAGCCCATACCGGAGATTTTCCTGCTGACATGGGAATAGTGGAGACGGTGTACACTGTGCTCCATGCACACGATCTCTACTGCATGTTACTATAGATGACCAGTCGACTGGGGGCCGCATGTGGGACTCGCCAGACGGTCATACCTGTGGCTATTGCCCCAACCCTTTATAAGGGGAAACGGTGCCTCCTGAGTGAGGTTTGGACTCTGTTAGTTCATTAGCACGCATGCAGCTCGAGGAGCGCTTGTAGTTCTTGTACTGGTCAATAGATAGTCAGATCGGTAAGAATAGGATTTTTACCTCTCACACAGGGCTCAGAACCTAGGTACTTCCTGTGTCTCACTACACTGGCTCATACCTAATCTCGTCTGCAGCCACCGATGTAGTCGTCATACTTGCTCCCACTCTATATATAGCCTTATTAGGCACTTCCGTATCTAGAACTACGATAGGTGGGAGGTCAAACCTTGCGATTTGACTAGTTCCTGTTGGGGCCCTAAAAACCGGGGTGCCACAATCCAGTGGTTAGCAGGCCCAACGCTTGACCTAGGCAAGCCCTCAAGAGGTCACGATGCCTCGAGAGGCGGCTCGTGCAAGCGGCCCTTCGCGAGGGCCCGCTTCACGAGGGAGCACCCTCTAGAGGGAGACTCTCCCCCGGGGGCACTGCCATGGAACCTGACTTCGGATGCTCTAGAGCATGTTTCGGAGCTTATTAGTAACTTCACTAGGCGGTCAGCGGGTGAGGTAGGTCCCGACTAGGGGTGAAGTGGCTCTACGCCCTCTACTCGCCTTGGTAAAAGGAGGTCCAGTCCTGTCCCTTTTATTCAATGGAAGGACAGATGACTTCAGCATGGCAGGGCCCTACTTTTATGTTTAGGTGCAAGGGAGACAGCGGGAAGCGCCGGACAAAGACAAACGAGGAAAAGGGAGGCCACTTTACCAGCAGTCGAAGGAGCGCCCGACGTCCAAGACCAAGTCCAACAAAAGGCAGTCCTATGGACCAGGACCTCAGGGGGCGGCACTGTGGTGACCTTCCCACCATGGACTAGGGGAATATGCCTGACACAACCCTATATAAGAAGCCCATCTCCTACCTTAGAAGGGGGTGATCCCCGAGATCTAAAACCCTAGACTTTCTGTTGGGTCCGCAACATAGAAAACAAAAAATTTCCTACGATGAGAACTATACGCCAAGATCTATCTACTAGATACAGAGCAACGGGTGGACATACATCCATGGAGAACTTACCCTCCAAGACAACGAGTTTTGTTAACGAGTAGGAACTCGTGGTTGATGTAGTCGTACACTTGCCGATCTCAAGATCGTGTGGAAGTCCGAGCGCCGCAAATCAGCAGCGCATCCGTCCTCGCACACACGTTCAAGCCACCGGACAACCTCCACCTCCTCGCTCCAGCGATGCAGCGGAAGCAGAAACTCCTTCCATACGAAATGCCACCGGGAACAAGTATCTCGCTAATCCGAGATCATGGGGGAATAATTCTAGAGGGGTAGAGAGATCCTTCACGAGGAGGTGTAAGGAAGAAGGAGGAAGAGGGGGGACTTTTATAGTAGGAGGGGGGTACCCCCTCCATGGCCAGCGCCTCATGGAGGTAACCCCTCACCTCCTCCATTCATGTGGTGGTAACTCCCTCCACATTAAGATGCCTCTTCACATTCCCTTTTAAAGTCTCCACTTTAAATGCATTAAAATTCTCTAAGTTTAATGCTCTCTCATTTAATAAAACTCTTTTATTAAATTTATTCAGAATTTTGTTAATTACTTTAATTAACAAACATTCACATAAAACCCCTTGCAACTTTCAATATCACATGCAGAACCACTTTCTGCAATTTCACCCGAAACAATTCATGTGCTTTGCAATCCTTTTGTTTGAAACATATATGCTCCAAAATGGTGTTCGGTAACTCTTAAGTGTGTCACCCTACGGTTCAAGAATAATTCATACATGATTGAGACTCCTCTCAGATCAATAATCAAAAGCGGGACCTGGAGATCCATACTGACTCCTGCATATTCAACGATGACTTCTGTGATCGTGAGAACCTTTAACGCTAGTAACTTAATCCCTTTGTCTGATGATATAATACATGTCCGAGATTCGATCATTGGTATCCTAATACCTAGTTTGATCTCGTTACCGACATGCACTCTTTTCTTGGTCCCGTGATATAACATTCTAGTGATCACATCACTTGCTTGCAAGCTATCTTAATGTGATATCATCGAGAGGGCCTAGAGTATATCTATCCGTCATCGGGATTGAAAAATTCCTCTCTTGATCCATGAGCCTCAACATAACACCTTCGTAGCACTGAACCCATCTTTATAGTCACCCTGTTACGGTGTGACGTTTGATGTTATCAAGATACTCTTTTGGTGTTAGCAATTAACACGATCTCATGGTCTAAGGATAAAGATTACATCGTATGATGTTATAGCAATATAAACATAATGACTTGATCGTAATGCTATACTTCGGATGAATGTTCATCACATCATTTCACAAATGTTGTGACCTTGTTATTAACAACATCCAATGTCCATGATCAGGAAACTTTGATCATCTTGTTAATCAACAACCTAGTCTATAAGAGAGGCATAACTAGGAACCCTTTTTGTTTATTAAACACACATGTATTGATGTTTCCGATCAATACAATTATAGCATGCAAAATAAACATCTATCATAGACGAGGAATACATAATAACAACTTTATTATTGCCTCTTAGGGCATATTTCCTTCACTTTCATCCTCCATTCTAACTCACGAAGCACAAGAGCAATACAACAAAGCAGGAGTAGGGGCTTTACCTCCTCACAAGGGTCCTGAACCTGGGTAAAAAAACCCGGTGTCACCACTCTGTCGTGTGCTTGCTACACCGCCGCCATCATCGCCAAGTTTCCTTGGAACTGCTTGTTCAGCCCCCTCACGAACCAAGGGATCGTTGGACACTAGTTCCTTCACGTGACAAATCACCGACATTTGGCATGCCAGGTAGGGGCTGAGGTGCGCTTTCGAGATCTTCATTGACCTCGGAGACATGTAGGCCAGCAACGAGACCTGCGCTGAGTGTGCCCTCCACCGTGCGGCGAGCAAGGCCAAGATGGAGCCGCCCCCGCGACGCGCCTCCCTTGAGCAGGTCCCATGGACAAAGGATGAAGGTGAAGGAGATATGCCCTAGAGTTAAATAATAAAAGGGTATTATTGTCATATCTCATTAGTTCATAATAGTTTTATATCATGTTATAACTGTATCAAGCGGAAACATTGATATAGGAGTGGTATACAAAGAAACCCAGGTCCCTAGTAGCCTCTATTCAACTAGTTCATTAGGCAGACGATGATCAAGGTTTCCTGATCATGGGCTAATCAAAAGTCAGTGACAATGAAGTCATATCATCTGGAATGATGTGATGGACATTTCCCACCAATGATTGTTTCAACATGATCATGTCACTTAGTTCACATTGCAATTGTCAAGAAAAAGATTGGCCTAATCGTTAGACCGTGAGATCATATCAAGCACTGATATCGGAGGGTGCTTTGACTGTATCAGCCGTCATCTCGTGACAAGGTGACTATAAAGGTACACGTTGGGTATCCGAAGGAGCATGTAGAGGCAATATGCTTCAAGAGCAAGAATTGTTCTCCTGTGTGATGGGAAGATATGTGAGGACCGGAACTTAACTTCCAGACCCCCTGTGTTTATTTGTCAATCCCAAGATCAATGTTGATGACACAGCGAAATGTATATCATTGCAGACATACAAAAGTAATTTATTACAAAGTCTGGATAACAACATTGTAAAATGTCTACTGACATTTATTACATGCAGAAAGCACAGCGGAAATATAAAATGCGTAGCGACTCCATCTCAGCCACAGGCAGTCGATGTAGTCCACGAGGCCTCACTCATCAGCGTCATCATAGTAGTCATAGTCCTCCCCTTCATAGTATTTTGAATTCAACAAAAGTATTGCCATGAGTACATGACGTACTCAACATACCCCTTATGCAAAACCTGATATATCTACATGTGGCTTTATGTGGAGGTCATAGGGTTCTTTTTCATAAAAGCCAATTTTATTTGCAAGCGATAGTAGTTTTGATAAAAGTTGTTTCAGACGAAAACATGTTTATCATCAATGTGGTATTTCTCAATAGTGTGATTGTCCACGACAACTCACATAGTTCATAGATTCCAGGATAAGGATAGGGGCAAAGAGGGAAGTAGGAAGACAAGTTCCCGTATGTCAAGAAAGATTCATGTGTCTTCCATGACCGTGGACACGACTATTCAAATAGTTTTATACTCTATAGAGGTTGTACACTTTTCCCACACGACACAATCCCGTCTTGTTGCCCACCAGTGGCCACTGGTTTAGTACACACCTATTGGTGTACGGCAGAGGGATTGTGACAAGGTCTTTTAGCTAGATCCCCCAAAGATGTAACATGCCCACCGGGTATGGCACACAGAACTGAGAGTACGTCCCCAAACCGGTCCCCCCATCTGTGTCGAAGGCTCCCCCGCAGGCAGACACCTCTTCAGCGGTACGGCGACATCGACACATAAGGCTGACTAACTTACTTGACTAAGCCAGTGCCCATTATAGCATGTGGTTGTACGGTGGTCACAATCTTCAAATCCAAGACTTATTAGGCCCTCGTGCGGCACAGACGATGGATTGCCCCCTTCAACTAGTGAAGGGCAGCCAATCGCTCCTTCCTTTGATCCATCTGTCGCCCGCGCCAGTGTTTAGATGGTAAGTTTCACCCAGAGTAGAATAGAGTAGAGGAAGCAACAACGGCTAGCTCAGCGAGCTCAACAAGTTTCAAAAGTATATATATGACCCATGGGTCATACAATTCCTCCAAAGAGGGGATATCAAGGATCCTAAATATTATTTAGCATGGCTAAGCAATTCTACTCTACATGATTAATATATAATCTCTACTCAGGGTTGTGTATGGCGATAGGTGTATAAAGGTAGGTGTGTAACAAAATAGCAGTAATATTTGTAAAACAGTAATAACATGCACTTGTAAAACATGAGATAATTATGAAAGGGGCATGCCTTCGTTGATGAATCCTTCTTCTTCAATAAGTTGATTATGTCCACGACCAAACTCGTCACTTCCTACTCGTTGTAATGCTAGCAAATGAAAACCAAATAAATACCAAAAGAAATATAAAACAGAACGAATGTATGAGTTGGTCTAGAATAGGACATAGGACAATTTGGTAAGGATCGAGGAAGTGAGTTGTAGTAACTTGAATGTGGATCAAATAGAATGGAAGCTTGCATGCTTGGATAGATTGTCGGGATAAAGATGTATGATAAGATATCAGCAGATGGTTTGTTATAACTACCTAACAACATAGCCATGATCTAAGGGTTATGGTATAGTTGGTCATAACCGTGTATATAGTAAACCCATACAACATAATATAGTAGAACTAGATAACTAGCGAACTTGAACTATATAGGACATAACAATAAATCATACCATGCAAGTTTGGTATAATCAAACAATACCTATCATACTAGTGATATAAACAATATCAAATATTATCCATCAGGCTATCACGAGCATATAAGCAATACAGCTAAGATAACATTCATCATAAAATAACAATAAATGTAAGCTAAATCTAATAACAATGGATTGCATCACACCAATAAACCATATATCTACATAATATCACATAAGAGTAACACAAACAATAAACATCCACTACAATATCTATACTTCATGGATAAGAAACCAAGGACTAAACATGTTGTAACAAGACAACCATGTCATAGTAAGATATCAAACATAGATATGCTCTAAAAATAAAGAACAACAAACCACTAAATTATAGATCATACCAACAATACGCCTATTAACACATGCATGGAATAACGAAGCATTGTCTATACTACACAAGGTAAAGGCATGACACTATATAAAAAATCACAAAGATATACAAGAGTACATATAACTATCAAGCCTAATACTGTTATGATAAGCTAACCAATTTTAATACCCAATTTAAGCACACAAAATAAAATTGGATATATACACAAGAGTACATATACATGGTAACACTCATTCCGTTCTACCGTCTACTTAATGAGAAAATTTAAGCACACAAGCTTATACAAAGATATGATATTTTCATGCACAACTAACATGAAAATAAACTAAGCATTCATAATTATAGTACGAAGGAATGAGCGGTGCATCAAGATATATTATGAGAACCTATATGACTATGTACACGTGCAAAACATGAACATACATCCTAGCACAATATATGATATGATAATAGATAGAACTAAGGCTCATATCACACATGGTACGCAAGATATAAAGATATATAATTAAGCATGAATGGTAAATTAGACACACATTACACAATCAACTACTTATAGCATGGATACAAAAATTACGTGTATGCATGAGTTACTAAACACACAAGATCAGTGTAGGAATATCATCATATTATACAATACTAATTATTAGCTTACTTCACACTAATATGTATTAGACAAGTAATACAACTCTTAGCTAAACATTCATTATCTAATCAAATACCAGTAACAAGTAATGCATTAATGAATGACTAAGCATGTATCAACATCACACCATGTAATACCATGAGGGTGGATACCACATTGATTCATGATCCAAAGTAACACAAGACATTCTATATATCTAGTAAATTATAGAGACGAGCTACTTGAATGCAAACAACTATCTAATAAATCACAAAGTCTTATATCGAAAAAGTGTGTCGGCCTCCGATGTCCATAGAGTAAAAATGGAGAAGTGACCAGAAATGCTTGGATGGGAGTTCGGTTAACAAACTCATAGGACATGGCAGTCGTTCCATTTTGACTAATAAGATACTTTAGAAAACCTTATGTAGCAAAATTATATGGATGTCATAGCCTTGTATAAAATGCAAGATCAATTTACATACAAACTACACAAATGCGTGCAATATCTAGGTTTAGCACAAATGCTGTACATGCAATAACAAACACATCTACACTTCCACGAATATGGACCAAGTAAAACATTATCGACAGTAGCATGGCATCAAAACAACCACTAACAGGGTATGCTAACAAAATATTTACATGCTAAATATCCAACTTGATGAGCAATAGGCAACAATCTGAATCCTACGATTATTCTAGTCTACAAATATTGTTATAGCTAGGCATGTCTAAACGAATGCAAAACAGTCCAGAAAACAAGTCCTTTAATTTTACTAAATAAACATGTAACTAAGCATGCATAGGTAATCAGGTTAAAGAAACAACTACATGACTGAAATAAGCGCAAACTAGTAGATGGAATTTAATTAAAAGTGATACAAAGAATTTAACTAGACACACATACTAACTACACAGCTTGCGGCGATGCAAAATGCAAACACACGGACAAGCCCATACGTGCATGGCTAGCTAGTAATCTATAGATACAGTGAATTTCAAAGTAGATGAATCAACCATGATTATACTCATATCCAACTACATGTGTGGGTTCCTAGAGTTATTTGGAACGTCTATATGTTGGGCTCTAGTCGATCCAAGGTGTGCAAAGTGGTCTATAACTCCCATGCCGCTGGATGGCATTCGGTTCACCGGCCACGCGACCAACTACAAAACTATGGACAGAGACCGTGTCTACGAGGTAGACATACGTGCGGCTAGAGTTTGTGCGAAAGGATTTGTGATAGAGCTCACCGAGTGCGACGTGAACGTCCGAAGAAGATGATGAACTGAGATAAAATAGCGGCCGAGTACGTCCTCGGTGATCAGAGGCTTGTCCTTCTAGTCCGAAGAATCAGACCTGCTCCCCCTCTTGGTCGCGGTGCAGGAGCAGCTCGTCCTTCTAGCAGCTCGTCGTCAAGAGTCGTCTCCTTGCCAGGGCTGCTGGAAAGGCGAGCGGCACCTTGGTGCAGCTCTGGCCCGAGATTGAGTTGTGGTGAGAGCCTAGGCTCGTATGGTTGCGCAAGTTGAAAAAGGAGACGCATGATGTCCATTCGGGACTATATAGGAGGAGAAATGGTGCACTCTTGTTGATGGAATTAAAGAGATAAAGAATGTGAGGTATTATGGGAGCAGTTTCTAGTTCGAGATAGCATTTTTGTATGGCTATTTCCCTTCTGTTCATGTGTGCGTACAGGTGGGATATGAAGAAGAACAATGCGACTATAATTGACAAGATTAAAGTGAAGAATCAAAGGTAACGGTTGCTGCAGACGCGAGACGTTTCAGCTGAGTGCGTGTGTGTGCGGCAGCAATATGACACGTTGGCTAGTGGACGTAGACGCTTTGCTTGGTACAGGGTGCGTAGCTTCTTGGCACTCGCGACGTGACACTGTGCATAGGACTAATCGATCAGGTGGTTCACAGGAAAGAAAAGAAAAACAAGGAGAGAGAAAATGGGATGAGTGCTTCATGTAAACGAGCATGACCTGCATGAATCAGCTTGTATATATATACATGAGTCTATGAGTCTAGAGAGAGAATTAGAGAGAAGGGCATATATATGTATATGCTACAGTAGGACTAGTATGCATGTTGCATGTGCATGGTGCATGGATAATGTGGACCAATCCCCAATGTGATTTTTATAAGAAAACAATAAGAAGCAAAACAAAAGAAATTTACAATTCAAAACCAGATTCAAGGAATAATACTTGAAGAGAAATTAATCATCTTCTTTCATATGGAATTAATTTTAGCAACTCCAAATAAAACGAAAAGAAAAACTCAGAGAAGCATAGTCCAATATGCTGAAGCAAAGAAAAAATTGCAATCCAACTTGAAGGACCCACAAAACAAAATTTATATTCATGATGGATTAAATTCATATTAGAGCCGTTCGTGTATGAAATTTCCGGTTAAGCTTTTATTTATTGAACAAAATTTTCTAGTCCTCATTTTTGAATAAAAGTTTTTAAAAACTCCAAAAATCGGTCCGTGACAAGATACAACTGGGCCCACTCGGTGAATCACGCCTATGTTGCACAACACATGACTAGGTCATGGAGATGGTATTTCATAGGAACGAGTAAAATAGTATTTGTTAGAAACAAGATTGAACAAGGTATCGTGATACCGATGATCAAATCTCAGACAAGTCTCAGTATCATGAACAAGGGAATTGGATATATCGTTTTAGGTTCGACACGATGGAGATTCGTGGAGTGTATAGGGGTCACATGGGCATCCCGGTCCCTCTGTTGATCATTGCTATGGATCATGGCTAGAGCATTACCGAACCATAGGGAAACATGCTTAAGGGCGATACGACGCTTGGAGATCGTCCTGCCAGATGGAATCATGAAAGAGAGAGAAATTGGAATCGTTCCGGAGAGATCCGAAGTTGTTTGGAGAAAGAAGGAAAGGAAAAGGCCAAAAGGTGTTTCGGATAAATGGCAATTTAATATATGTATTTATTATATGTTAATTGTGAATTAATATATTCTAAATAATTATTTAAATTCGAATTTATAAAGTGACTTTATCATTAGGTCAATATCCCGGAGGAAATTGGCCTAGGAAAAAGCCACAGGAAAAAAACAACAAATAGGGCTGGTTTGACCAGCCCAGGCGAAATGGGTGGTGAATAATATCTTCCACACGGGGCAGCAAGTAGCAGCCAGCCGCCGCAGCCAGCCTGCTCAACCCTAGCCCAAGGGAGCTCACGGGGGAGCGGACGGGCGGGGCTGACCAATGGGCTGCGGGGGCAATGGCTCACCCGGGCTAGGCGGTAGCCCCTGCAAGGTGAGCTGGGCCACGGGAGGCAACGCCGCCCACTCGGTTCACCTCCCTTCGGCGCGTGATGCTAGGTCGCGGGGTGGAACTAGCCCACCCGGCTGGCTTCCCTTGCTTGGTGTTGCTGCTAATTTCTGTTGCTGGCTAGGCCCGGTGGGGTGGCCCATCCGGCCACCCAATGGACCACCCGGCCAACCCCTTTTATTTTGCCTCTCTTCCTTTAAATTTAGTCCCACATGGGGCACCTAAGAGGGAGGGCACACCTCCCTTAGCCTATATAAAGGGGTGCCTATGGGTGGACTAAAACACACAATAAATTGGGTATTCCCTTTGGTTGTAATACTCCCCCTCTCTCTAGTTGCCTTTGCCGTGGCGTGGTCCCAAGTTAGGACTGTACGCGCTGCTTGTTGGCCCAAAATATATCGAGCTCGTTGGGGAACCCCAAGAGGAAGGTATGATGAGCACAACAGCAAGTTTTCACTCAGTATGAAACCAAGGTTTAATCGAACCAGTAGGAGCAAGGAAACATCCCAAAGGTGTTGCTAGCTGAGCCTTGGCAGGGCCCACTACCGGTGCTAGTAGCAACGTGGAGACCTGCACAACACAACCACAGAACTTTGCCCCCAACTTGCGATGAGGTTGTCAATCTCACCGGTTTTGCTGAAAACAAAGGATTAAATGTATCGAATGGAAGGAAGTAATAGTTTGTAGAAAGTAAACACAAAACAGTAAACAGTTGATTGTAGATTGTATGTAAAAGAAAGAACCGGGGTCCATAGTTCACTAGAGGTGGCTCTCCTTAGCATAGATAACAAGTTGGGTGAACAAATTACAGCGAGGCAATTGACAAACATCGAGAAAGCATACAAGCATATACTACTCATCTTGGCTCCTTTGAGATTCGATTGGGCATTACAACATTATACATAGACCGCCATCCAACTGCATCTATGACTATTAATCCACCTTCAGGTTATCATCCAAACCCCCTCCAGTATTAAGTTGCAAGCAACGGATAATTGCATTACGAATTACATGTAATGTAAACAATACGATTGTTCTATGACCAAAGGATTGTTGTTTTCTCCCTAGTAGCAACAGCACATCTAGTACCTTAGAGATTTATGTCACTTCCCCAGATTACCAGAGGCATGAACCCACTATCGAGCATAAATACTAACTCTTGGAGTTGCTAGCATCTACTTGGCCAAGATAGCTACTAACAACGGAAAGCATGCAAGATCACAAATAACAAAGACATGATAGAATCAATAATCAATCTGAAATAACATCTCAATATCCATCGGATCCCCGCAAACACAACATGCAAAATTAGAAATAGATGATCTTGATCATGAACGGAGCTCACAAGATCTAAACATGATAGCACAAAGGAGGAGAACCAGCCATCCAGCTACTACATGGACCCATAGTCCAGAGATGAACTACTCACGCATCACAATGGAGGCTTGCATGATGATGAAGAAGGCCTCTAGGGTGAATTCCCCTCTCCGGCATGGTGCCGGGAAGAGCTTCAGATCCCTACCGATCTAGGGATGGAGATGACAGAGGCTACAAACTCTTTTGTGGAATTTTGATTGGGTACTTAGGTTTTCCGTATCAGAGGTAATATATAGGCGGAAGGAGAGGCCGAGGGGGTGCTTGGGGCAGCCAGACCACCCCCTGGCGTGGGCCAGGCCTGACCACACGGCTAGGTGGTGTGGCCAGGCCCCAGCCCCTCTCCATCTCGTATTCTGGCTCCAAGTGTCCCCCGGTAAAATAATGACTTTGGCTTTTGTCCCGTCCAATTCCGAGAATATTCATTTTCTGACTTCCTGAAACCAAAAAATAGCAGAAAACATGCAGCTGGCACTATGGCTCTTGTTAATAGGTTAGTCCAAGAAATCATATGAAAAGTACTCCAAAGTGTGGACAAAACATAAGAAAGTAGATAAAACCAAGCATGGAACATCAAAAATTATAGATACATTTGCAATGTATCAACATCCCCAAGCTTAACTCCTGCTTGTCCTCGAGTAGGTAAGTGATAAAAAGAAAGAATAATTTTTGAGGTGACATGCACCATCATAAACTGGATCAGAGTATTTGTAAAACATTCAAAGCTGGGATCATAGTACTTCAATCATAACATGAAATACAAAGTTCTAGCAATAAGACAAAGAAACTATGTTGCAACATGAAAAGGCACAAACAAAAGATTCATGAATAACAATGCTTTGCAAGACGTTTGTTTGTTTCACATAAAGAAACATAGCATAAGAGCATTCAGCTTGTCCCTCATAGAGTAGCAAATATAAATGCATAGGACACCTTCAAAGTTCATAAGAGTGACTAGATACAAATAGTTTAAAACAAGCAATATCAAGGTATTCTTCAATCAACTAGTCTTGGGACAATGCACATAGAACTAAGAATGGCCACTATGCTCTCAAAGTAGGTGCATAAAGATAGAAGGTGGAGGCTCAATATAATGGTGGAAGAAAGGCCTTCATAGAAAGAAGTAGGGATTCAAGTCTCATAAAGAGCTTCCAAAAATTATGGTACTTATAGCTTTCAGCTCTCATTGCCCTATCATAAGCATCTTGAAGGTGATTAAGGTTAAAGTGAACAAACTATGGTTTATATGCTTGACGAAGTATAAGCTGGAAATCTCATGTCCCTTGAATACGAGGGTCGCTCCTCATGCTACTCAAGTTTAGTCACCGGTAAGTTCTTGTTATCGTAAGTACATGTGTATCATAGAGAACCGCCAACAGGGTATCCCTTGCCCGATGATACGGAAGAATCCCCATATCAAAATAACAAGGCAAGCAGACAATGAGCATCTCAGCAATCTTCTTATTTACCATGGGAATATGGTGCTTTTTTCTCTCTTTCATCTTTTCATAATCTCTTTTTTTCTTTTTTCTCAATATAGGACTCTTTTTTATAAGAAGAATGCTTCATAGACAGCTCATTATGGTTACGCTGCAGGTTTCCACCATGTCAGCATGGATTAGACCAGCGGCCCAGGCGTTTCTCTAACACATATACATAACTCCATGGACTTACAAGCTCCCCTTTCATTTCACACCGACGACATCCATAGAAAAAAGAGCATGATATTAACTAGGTACAAAGTACTAGTGCAATGTTGAAAGTGTTCCCCATGACAGCATGGTTCTGCTAATCCCCAATAAATAAATGCAAGCCTATACAACATAGACGACACAATGATTTAAGTTTATTAAGGGCAAGAAAAGTAAAGTGTGCCATCAAGTTCGTGAGAGCTTTAATAACTAGTTTTCTCATAACAAGTTTATTTTGGAAGGTAAACAAAAGCATGAATATACTTTGAATAGCATATGCTAGTAGTTAGGTATGGTGGACTCTTTGGAATAAGTTGGTTTAAGGAATTGGATGCATGAGTGGAACTCACACTTGGTTGTGAAGGCTAGCAAAAGACTGGGAGCGACAAACTAAGAGAGCAATAATGGCCATAATCATGCCGAGCGACAAAACAACATTAATAAAAGCATAAAGTGATACTACAAGTTGAAAACTAAAGGATCATAAAGGCTATGGTGACTTGGGATAGTCATAACATGGTGTGATCATGCGCAAGTCAAGCCAAATAAAGCATCAAAGGATAATACCACAATACTATGCTTTAATATGCTAAAACAATGCATGATTCATCCAAGGCACATTAAGCAATCTCAATTGTTTATAACAATTCATGCTACAGCAAAGAATACTAAGCATAAATCCAAAATAATATCAAGCATGGGATGACAAAGCATAGGCCACAGTCAAAAACAAGCTCTCTTTACCACTTAAGCATGAACTTTCCTACTCTTTTCCAAACCAAACCAAACTATTTGAAAACCAATGTATGAAAGAGGGGGTCCAACCAATTTATTCAGCAAACTAAGCAAACAAAGCAAACGAAAAACCAAAACAAAAACAAAAAGGAAGATGCTCCAAGAACAACACAATTGTGCATGAAACAATAAAAATGAAGTGTTTGGAAGAAACCTGAAATTTTTATTGATGAAGAAGGGGATGCCTTGGGCATCCCCAAGCTTTGACGCTTGTACTTCTTGGATATTTCTTGGGGTGACATGCATGGCATCCCCAAGATTGAGCTTTAGTCCATCCTTCATCTCATTACTCATTCCTTCCATACACGTGAAATTTTTCCTTCATACAAAACTTCACACAATCTTTATTAGCAACATTAGTGCACTCAAGATAATAAGTATTTAGGTTCAGTTCTAACACCAATAAAACTTCCATTAAAACACAAGCTACTATAGCACTTCCCTCAAAAATCTCAATTCCCCAAAAGAACTCAAAAAGGAACCAACAAGAAGCAAATGCAGAAAAATGGCAGAAATCTGTCAAAACAGACCAGCAGGTAAAGACGATTTTTTCGAAGACCTTCTGTTGCTCAAATCAAAAAGTGTTGAACTAACGAAAGTTAGATAACAACCTGGGGCAGAAGCAAAAACATTCATGCCTCAAAAGGACGTATAGAGATTTTACACGAATTTTTACGGTGAAGCACAAAAATCTGTTTCGGGACATCAACTTTCCCATCATTACTTCTCTCTCATTAGTGGTTATTCTTAGCACAAAAAGCAAATAAAAAGGATAAGGAGCGGTTATTACTGAAGTAATAACTTCCAAGACTCATTTAAAACTTTTGGGTTATCTCCCAATAAGTACTTTTCTTTAACGCCTTTAAGTTAGGCATAGTTTGAGAAGATGCTCACATAAGAAATATGAATTGAAGTAAAAGAGAGCATCAAGAAGCAAATTCAAAACACATTTAAGTCTAACCCACTTCCTAAGCATTGGAATCTTATACTCAAATAAAATCACAAAGAACAAAGTGACAGGCATAGGAAGATAAATAAAAGTAACTTCAAAACTTTCAGCACATAGAGAGGTGTTTCATTACCATGAAAACTTCTACAACCATATTTTCCTCTCTCATAATAATTTTCAGTAGCCACATGCATAAACTCAACAATATAACTATCACATAAAGCATGCTTTTCATGATCTACAAACGCTAGAGCTTTATTATAAACATTTTCAAAAGAATCCTCAGGAACATGACATTCGTCCTCCTTTGGTAAGCATCGGGGACAATCAAATAATGTAAGGGGTAAAGAGTTACTCTCATTAGAAGCTAGAGATGGGTAGATCCATTCTTCCTCCTCTTGATCATCACTCTCCTCCTCTTTTCATCCAATGAGCTTCCAATTTTAGCAATTTCTTCTTCCATAGGCTCCTGCAAGGCATAAGTCTCTTCCATTGGTGGAGAGCATCTATAAAGATATTCAAGAATATAGCCATTTTCTACCTTGTAATTATCAAATAAAAATTTAAGTATATCATAAATGTTGGGGATATACTTTCCGGGTATCCTCACAGTTCCTCACTGACCAGGGTGGTCCACTTCGGGTTAGAGCTTTTCTTCACGGGCGGCCCAGTCACGGAGAGAAGACAGAGTCCAATCTGGCTACGGGAAGGCCCAGAAGACTTACCGACATAGGCCCATAATGTTACTTGTAGTTCAAGATGTACTCTGTAACCAACTCTTAGTCGTAGCCGGATAGATCTCTCCTGTAAACCCTAGGTCGGATGTCTATATAAGACGTCCTAGGCAGAGCCTTTAGGGAACCCAACACTTTAGACCCTCAACTCACACATGCGAACCCTTGTAACTCATATTCTGGCTCTGCCATATTACTAGATTGCTAGCAGGAGTAGGATCCGTCCAAAGCCGGCGGACTCGAACCTGGGTAAACTTGTGTGCTCACTTTCCCGGAACACCGTATGTCTCACACCCCTGTCTTCCGCCCGCCTCGAGGACCCTCTCATGGCGTACTTGTCCTCAATTCGATGACAGTTGGCGCCCACCGTGGGGCAAGTGAGCTTCGGATCTGCGTTCCGAGCG
Organism: Avena eriantha; assembly: GCA_910589775.1. Lineage (NCBI taxonomy): Eukaryota > Viridiplantae > Streptophyta > Magnoliopsida > Poales > Poaceae > Avena > Avena eriantha. The sequence goes on from OU342743.1 coordinate 275,230,267, forward strand.
GAATCTACAAGAATCGGAATCATCGAGACTATCTGATCAGTCGCATCCTCTACACCAGCGACGTCCCTCCATCGTTCTCGACGAGACTTGGATTCCGGCTAGGGAGGCCGTGACTGCCTACACAATCATGTCTTTGGCGAGATCGATGTTTACATTGTTTTCGCTGATGCTGCCCCACCCACCCCAGCGGTGATGATAGAGGCAGAAGAATCTTCTAGGTCCCCTTTGTCCACGGAGGCGGCGGAGTTCCGGATCTCAGAAAATCCTAATCCCACCCAGCCCGCACCAGTTGAGGAGATAGTGGAGAAATCCGAGCCTGAAGAAGATCTAGCGGTCCAAGTCGAATCTGGAGTGGATCTCCCTGGAGAAGCCGGATCCCAGATCGACCCACCCATGGAAGTCGAAATTCAGGAGGAATATATCAACGACACCGATTCCGGCTCTGATGACGCCGGGACAGACATGCCTTTCCTGAGGTACACACTATGACGTATGATACTGCAAGGAGAAGGCGCGGATGCAATTCTCGAGACCATCAAAAGTTTCGACATGGCTGATCGCGAAAGCCGCAGATACCTCAGGAAGCACGCGTCGCACTTCGTCGGATACATGGGATCCGGATCCGACTCTACCGATGCCAAAGAAAACACCGACTCTGTACTGGAGGCAATTGGAACAAACGCCGACGTACCCGCATCCTCGGATGAATCGATGACGTCGGCAGATTTCCGAAAGTTCTCCGCAGAATATGAAGAGGAGTATAACTCCAAAACTGCAGAAGAAGGAGAAGCCATGGATGAAGGATCCAGGGAACACTCTCCCAAAGCGCAGGATGACATGGACGTCGGAGATAATCCCGAGGTCCAGATGTCCAAAAGTATCGATCAGAGCTTGACTCCGGGAAACGGACCAAAGCCGTCTTTGCTACCGGCGTTGCCAAGAAGGCAAAGAAGAAGAACAAGAAGAACAAGACCCTGGAAAAAGACCCTCTAGCAGAAGAGGTGATTGCCGAGTAATACGAAGAAGACTCGGATGGAGCACTTATCCCAGACGAGCCGAAAAAAGAAGAATCGGTGGATGGACACGTGATCACCGAAGGTGCGCGTAAACTCATCGATGCTGCATTAACCACACCTATCCCTACAGCTACAGAACTTACTGCTGAAGAGCTGGATGAAAGGGCCCAAGCCCTAGAAGCGCGTCGTCAACAACTCCTGGATGAAGCCAAAAACATCAAGGAGGAGAAGAAACGCATGGCAACTAAGGACTACATGTCTCGGTTGCATCAGAAGACACGGAAGCGTCACACCAATGACGACCAATTCCCACATGCCCGTGCCATCCTTTTCGGAGACGAGATGGGGAAGCCACAAAAAGATAGCAAAGGAGATTGGGTATATCCAACCCTAGTACAGAATACCGTGGCGGCCCGAGAAATTTTATCGGCTAATCCACGACTAGAGGAGATCTGTTTGGGTATCAAACTACTCAACAAGGGACTGGAGCAGCAAAAGGTCGCCCTGTCCGGAAGTCAAAAACTGGTCTCGGATTCCTACCAGTGTCGCACAGATTCGGCATGGGCTGACGTAAGACCCCATAGCATCCGGGAGCAGTATCATCGCCCCGAACGCCGGGAAGACAATCATTCAAGAACCGGATCGTCAGGACAGCATCACAGAACTGCGCGTGACTGGAGCAACGTCGCCCTAGCGGCCGAAAAAGAGGCCATTGATGTACTGAATCTGAAGAACCCTCCCCGACGAGAGTGTAATGATCGAAGGGGAGAAGATAAAGAGAAATGTCGGGAGGAGGATCGTCAAAAAATGCCACCTCCTAGACATGCAAGCCGTCCGGCTGACCCTCACCATGGTGGGAACGACGGACAAAGGAACGACGGAAACCATGCTGGCACGAGCCGGCAGCGGGCTCCTCGTAGTGAAGACCCTCCCTGGAACCAGAATAAAGACGCTCCGGACGGAGGCCGGCGATCAGCCGGAAATAATTCAGCGGCCCCATCCTCTCCACCAAGCAGTCATCACAAGGGCTCCCAAGGGGGACAAGGAGGACGGCGTGGCGGAGGAGGTGGTGGCAGAAGCCGAAGTCCGGCTCCAAGGCACCGCAGCCACAACTGACATTCGGGACGATCTCTATCCCCGTGCGACGCAAGACACAGGATCAACTCCAATATAGAGGTGCGGCGCTATGAAAACGATGATATCTACATGGGCCCAAAATGCTTCGGACCACGCATCAAAGCTACAAGATTCTCGGAAGGATTTGCCATCTCAAGACATATCCAACCCTACGACGACATTGCTCGGCCAGATACCTGGCTACAGGATTTTTTCCAAGCTTGCTGCATCGCCAAAGGCGGAAACAGCCTGGTCGCAACCCGATATCTCTCACTTATGTTGCGGAAGACGGCACGATCATGGCTCAATGAACTTCCAGAGAACACCATCCATAACTGGTATGACATACAAAGTGCGTTATTTTGGAATTTCGAAGGCACATATCGGAGGCCCTATACGGTCGGAGACCTATAGCGTTGCACCCAGAAAGCCGGAGAAACTTGCCGGGATTACCTCGGATGATGGATCGACACCAAGAACTCCTGTGAAGGAGTAAACGATCAAACCACGATTGAAGCTTTCATCGTAGGACTCCGAATTGGTCTACTATGTCACCGCTTGAAGTGTGACAAGGTCACTGACTTGGGAGAGATGATAGAAACAGCGAGCAAGTATGCAGATGCTGACGACAATGCAGAGGGATTACTCAATGCCCTAGCTGTGCCTCAGTCGGCAAAACTACCAAAGCAACAAGCTCAGAAGCGCAAAAATACCTCGGAAGAGAAACCCAACGCGGAAACAACAGTGGTTACTGCTACTTTTGGGTCTGGAGTGCGAGGAGGACGCGGCGGAGGCCGCGGGCGTGGCCGTGGGACATCAAGGGTCCAAGGTAGAGGAGACCAGCAACCAAGCAAAACCTACTCTTGGGCCGACATTGCCAATAACCCATGTGTGCATCACCTAGACGCCAATGGGGGCTCGTCCCACACCAACGATGAGTGTCGTTTCAACGACGACATCAAAAGAGATGACACCGCGGGCTACAAAGCTAAGCGGAAGAAGGGAAAGAAAAATCCCGAAAAAGACAAAGAGACCAAGGAAGATTCTGACATGGAGGAAGCTGATGCTTCAAATTCCAGGCCAGAAGGGAAGAAAACTTTTCCCACGAAGAAGGACACTTGCGTCACTTTCCTCGGATCTCAACCAACAAAGGTCAAGAAAGCAGTTCTACATGAGCTCAACGCAACAGTTCCGGCTGTCCCCCAATACTTAGACTGGTCGGAAGTGGCAATCACATTTGACCGCGTTGATCATCCGCCTAAGTTGCACAGGCGAGGAAAATACGCCTTAATCATCAACCCACTTATTGACGGTTATGGTTTCTCCAAGACCCTCATGGACGGTGGTAGCAGCATTAATATTCTCTATGTCGAAACGCTACGCCGGATGAAGATCTCGGAAACCTAGCTGAACCATAGTTTTGTGATCTTTCATGGAGTTGTCCCAGGAAGACAAGCTAATTCCCTAGGAGAGATTACTTTGGATGTCACCTTTGGAACTCCAAAGAATTATCGGACGGAGGCACTTTCCTTCGAAGTGGTCCCATTCAAGAGCGTGTACCACGCTATATTCGGACGTCCGGCTTACTGGGCTTTTATGGCTCGTCCGTGTTACATTTACAATATGATGAAAGTTCCAGGTCCCAACGGCGTGATCACCATCAGGGGAGACCCGAAGAAAGTGCGAGAGTGCAAGGATGGAAATGCCGCCTTTGCCGAAGCAGTGCTGCACGCCCAGGAGTACCAGGAGATCAAGAAGAGCATAGATCCGTCCGAGATGGCCGCAACGAAGAAGGAGGTGACAAAGCCAAATCCGGAGTTCAAGGCATCAGAAGAGACGAAGAAGACGCCATTGAAGGATGATGACCCCTCCAAGGTGACCCAGATAGGCGTAGGCCTAGGTAGCGCATAGGAAAGCGTGCTCGTCAAGTTCCTCCAAGCAAATCAAGATATCTTCGCATGGCAGCCATCTAACATGATCGGAGTACCTAGGGAACTTGCCGAGCACTCTTTAAATGTAAACCCGAACGCTAAACCCGTCAAACAGTCCCTACGATGTTTTGGCGATGAAAAGCATTAGGCTATAGCTAAGGAACTAGCACGGCTCGAGTTAGCCGGATTCATAGAAGAGGTCATCCACACTGAGTGGTCGGCCAATCCTGTAATGGTCCCTAAAAAGGACACCACTTATTTAAGGATGTGTGTTGATTATACTGCCTTGAACAAGCTTATCCAAAAGCTGCGTTCGCTCTGCCTAGAATTGATTAAGTTATCGATTCTACGGCAGGCTCGGAACTCCTCTGTTTTCTCAACGCATATTCCGGTTATCACCAAATCTGGATGAAGGAATCTGACAAAGTCAAGACTTCATTCACAACCCATTTCGGAACCTTCTGTTTTGTTACGATGCCCTTTGGGCTGAAGAACGCAGGAGCTACGTACCAGCGCACGATGCAGCATTGCCTCCACGACCAACTCAGACGCAACGTACATGCATACGTGGATGATATTGCGGTGATGTCCAAAAAGAAGGAAACGTTGATTTCTGACTTGGAGGAAACGTTCGCCAATTTACGAAAATACAACATCATGCTTAACCCGAAGAAATGCTTCTTTGGAATACCAGCCGGAAAATTGTTAGGTTTCATCGTGTCTCAAAGAGGCATAGAGGTGAACCGGGACAAAATCAACGCTATACTCAATATTTCCAGGCCAACATGCCTGAAGGACGTACAAAGAGTACCTGGTTGCATCGCTGCGGTCAGTTGGTTTGTAAGCCAGCTTGGTGAAAGAGCCGAACCATTATACAAACTCCTAAAAAAGACCAAGGATTTTGTTTGGACTGACGAAGCTGAAGCTGCACTACAAGACCTGAAGAAAGTACTCTCATCTGCTCCTATCCTTGCAGCGCCGGAACCGATGTTGCTATATCTTGCTGCGACAAATAAAGTTGTTAGTATCATCATGGTGGTGGAGAGACCAGAGGAAAATTAGGAATACCTGGTGCAACGTCCGTCTTACTTTGTCAGTGAGGTCCTGACAGAATCAAAACAGCGATATCCGCACTATCAAAAGTTGTCTTACGGTGTTTTTCTAGCATCTCGTAAGTTACAACACTACTTTCAGGAGCCTCCAATTACCGTGGTGAGCACAGCTCCCATAAGAGATATAATCAACAACAGTGACGCCATAGAACGTGTCGCCAAATGGGGCATAGAGCTTTCATCTTTCGATATTGATTATAAACCCCGTACAACAATCAAATCCCAAATCCTTGCTGACTTTGTTGCTGATTGGATAGAGACGAAGGAAAATATGACCCTCCCTAAGTCGGAATATTGGACCCTCTACTTTGATGGGTCTAAGGCTCGCGGGGGCTCGGGGTCTGGCGTGGTGCTCAAATCACCCCAAGGTGATAAACTTCTATACGTGTTGCAGATCCACTTCACAACGACCAACAACATTGCCGAGTATGAAGCACTGCTGCATGGAATCCGGATTGCTAAGGATATTGGCATCCAACGTTTGATGTGTTATGGAGATTAGGATCTTGTTGCTCAACAAGTGTCGGATATTTGTAATGCAAATAAACACATGGCAACATATAAAGCTGTCATGGATGATCTATCTCAATCGTTCGAAGGGTTTGAGGTTCAACACATCCCTCGAGCAGAAAACAAGGAAGCAGATGCACTATCTCGGATAGGCTCTACGCGGAAATAAGTCCCGGATGGCGCTTTTTTAGAGAACCTCAAAGTTCCCTCAATAAAGGGAGTAGATGAGGAATATCCGACTAAATCCGACTCACCGCTAATAGCAGTTCTAGCTGTAATTCCCAGCTGGACTCAACCCTACCTAGATTATCTGGTAGATGGCAAATTACCCGAAGACGAGGTTCTGAGCCGGCAGATTATCTGACGACCAAAAGCCCATACTATTGTTAAAGGTGAGCTCCATAAACAGAGTGTGTCTGGGGTTTTTCAGCACTGTGTATCTCTGGAAGAAGGAGTGGAAATCTTAAGAGAGATCCACGAAGGCGAGTGTGGTCACCACGCTACAGCCAAATCTTTAGTGGCAAAAGCTTTTAGACATGGATTTTTCTAGCTTACAGCTTAGGCAGATGTCGAACGATTAGTCAAGACGTGCAAAGGCTGCCAAAAGTACGCCAAGCAAGCTCATGTTCTGGCTGATCAGCTGCGAACAATACCTATAACATGGCCCTTTGCGGTCTAGGGGCTTGATATGGTAGGACCATTTAAACAAGCTCCAAGCGGATTTACTCATCTCTTAGTGATGGTGGATAAATTCACAAAATGGATTGAGGCTAAACCTGCCACTAGTTGTGATGGAGCAACAACCAAAAGATTTGTCGAGGATGTTATAATCCGGTATGGTTACCCACATAGCATTATCACGGACAACGGGAGTAACTTCTCTATGGGAGAATTGGTTGAATTCTGCAACGAGCAAAATATCCAGCTTGACATTGCGTCAGTCGCACATCCACAAGCTAACGGACAAGTCGAAAGAGCAAATGGTTTAATCCTACAAGGCCTAAAACCGAGACTCGAAGCACTACTACGACGTGCTGCGAGGGCTTGTGCAGAGGAATTACCCTCTGTGATATGGAGTTTACGAACAACTCCAAACAAGGTGATTTGGTTCTCCGGCTTGTGCAACAAAGAAAGCCCAAACTTTCCCCAGTATGGGAAGGGCCCTTTTTTGTTAGTCGAGTATTGCACAACGGATCATACTACTTAACTGACATGAGGCCAGTCAAAGAAAGACCTGCTACTAAGAAGAGAAAGAGAGCTGGAGGAAGTACAAATCCGGATGAATTAGACAGACCTTGGAATATTGCTCAGCTACGTCCCTTTTATTCTTAGTTTATCCTTCTTTGTAATCATATATATGTACATGTTTGGTGAGAAATAAAAGTTTTGGTTGCCTCAAGTTTTTCTGAGAAGTTTTTACCATCTTATTTCCGAATGATCATGTCATAGTCAGAAATCCCAGAATACTTGAAAGTACTTTATGCTCATGTTCGTTCTGGTTTAGATTTCCGATTCTAAAATCGCTACCTTCGGGTATAAATTTAAAGTTTCTAGTCTTTACTTTGGTTATTTGTCTGATTGCTGGATGCGGGCATTTTCCGAGTAGTGAATTGTTGGTACTGGAAGCCGGCTTTGTTTCCGAGTTTAAACTGGTTTAGCAATTGAGCTCCGTTGCTGGGCAAAGTTTCCGGCAGAAGGTTTAGCCGGCTCACGAAAGGAACGAGGCGGAAAGCCAGATAAACGATAAGTATAGACGAAAAAGTACAAGTGCTTATGTAAACATTTCAGGCACACAAAATTTTAAAAACCAAAAGTGCTGAATAGATCAAAAGCTTAGCACTAGCAAAATAATAGTACTTCATATTTACAGACACATCATGTTTTTTCAGATAATACAAAAGTTTTCTGGCAATCTATGATGCAGGAGGAGATGAAGGAGCTGTCGGCTCACTGGATACGTTGCCTTGATATCATTCCGAGATGTCCACATCCGAGGTGGTGCGTTCATCTTCGGAGATTTCTGCTGTTTCTTCTGGAGGCAGAGGCAGAGTGTCCACGCGGTTGAACAATGGAGTATCGTAGCTGGTCAAGTCAGCTACATGACACCCATATCTGGCATAGGAGTCCATAATGGCCTTGATGTCCTACTCCTGGCCATCTTCATCCACTGTAGAGTACCCTCTGGTCACTTGCCATATCTCCATGCTTCCATGGTGGCTCATGACCATGGTGAGAGCGTTCTGCGCCGCGCTTCGCGCGTAGGACATGTTCCAATCCTGGACGAGCTGCGGCATCTCCTTTGCCTTGTCTCGCACCTGAAAATCCGACATGCTATGCATGTCCGAAATCTTGAGGGCTTCGCCAATATCCTCAAGGGATTGGCGGAAGTCATGAAGCAGGTCACCGACTTGGGTAAGACGGTGGGTGCGGGGCTCAGCAGAGGTGGAGTCCGTCAAGTTCAGAGGACCTGTAAATAAAGACAGTTAAATAAAATCCGACATCGAAGTAAGTCGAAGAAAATAGACAAGTCAGACAGATGGAACATACCGAAAATGACGTCGTCAATTTTGGTCTTCTCTTCCCGAAGAGTCTGGAGTTCAGCCCGGAGCGCTTCAGAAAGATCCCTCTCTCTGCAAAGCTCAATATTGAGGTCCGAGATTTTTTGATCCCGAGCAGCAATCATGCGATCACGCTCATCAGTAGCCATGGAGGAGGATTCAAGGATTTGAGCAATGCTCTTTTCATGATCTTCCTTGAGCTGATCTAGCTCTAGGCGAAGCTCCTTGTTCTCCACCACCAAAGTCTTGAGGTTCTCGGCCTCTTCAATCATGGCACAGGATTGTTTCACTAGTGCTATAAGTCAAAAAAGAACAACAGTTCAGCAAAAATTCGACTATGAAAACATGAAAGAAAAGGTTTGAGTCTCAGAATGTTTACCTTCGACCTCATCCTTGGCAACTTTTAGCTCAGCATTTTTAAGCCGGAGATCTTTGATCTCTCTCCGCTTATCACAGACATTCTTCAACAAATCTTGGTTATAGGAATATACTTTCTGTAAGTCAGAATACCCAAAGTCAGAAAGCTACTAAAGACTCGGGCTAATATTTTTGCTAATATCAGGACGAGGCTTGGGGGCTACACTAGTTCGTTCTTTGGCATCCTAAGGAAGCATAAACCCGGATTATTTATCCTACTTCATGCTTGGGGGATAGAGGATATGATATGAAATAAAGGAAAACCAGGAGTTGGAATTCTGACTTACATATTGTTCGCGAGTGAGTTTATCCAAACTCGCGTTCACTTCAACGACAACCTTCTCAGCGAGAGTCAGAGGGGTCACAGGAGCAGTTGGAAGCTCCCCGGACCTGATTCTCTCGTTGCGAAGAAGCACTTGTTCAAGAAGATTAGAGTGCTTGACGTCCTCTGCTTCTTGCGCTTCTTCTTCGGCAGATAAGGTACTTTTCTCCAGGCATTGCCTGGCTAGCCGCTAGATCTCTTCTGCTGATTTCCGGGACAGGCCAAACTTGGCAAGTCCCGGATTGCTGAGAAGGTTTTCGGCGAAGGTTTCTGCCGAGGGATCATTACCCAAAGGGGGTTCACCCTTATCTAAACCTGACTCACCCATGGTGACGTCAGTTTGTGATTCAAGGATCATAGGCTCCGTGGAAGGAGTCGGATCTTCTGCGACAGCCCGGGAAGGAATTATCACCGGCGTTGCGGAAGGCTAAGGAGCAAGAGTCGGAGGAGCCACGGCAGGAGAAGCTATGGTAAGCTTCATCTGTTGCAAGGGCTTCGAAGAAATCCCCTTCCCCTTGCCCTTGATGAGCTGTTTAGCTCTGAGAATGTGATAAAGCCGGAAACATTACATCTCGGAAGAAAATTCGAGTAAAGTACAAAGGCGGAGTTTGTGAATGAAAGTTACCTCTTCACGACGGGCACCTCATTTGTGCCAACAACCACTGTCGGAGCTTTGCGCTTCTTGAGCGCAGCATCCAGCAATGGCACCACTTCTGTCTCCTGAGAAAACTCAAGAGGATATCCTTCGAGCGGAGCAAATTCCGACTCGGGGAGGTCAGCAAGCTGAAAAGAAGAAAACATATCAGTATTGCAATGTAACTTAAAAGATCGAAACATATAAGGCTTACTGTTAGAAGCTTACCAGCACTACGGGGTTTTCCGCCGTATGCATATCCAGAGAAATCTCCGGGATCCTCCTCTCGACCCGCTCCCTTATCAACCATTTTATCTGGCTTATGTAGCCTTGCGTGGTGTAGGCTTTCAGGCTGATCCAGAGGGAGTCTTTCTTGGACGACGTGATGGAGTGCATCAGTCGGTCTTCGTGGTACTGAAGGGGCTGGATCCGGCGTGAGACCCAGCATTGGACCAAGTCGGATCCCTTCAGTCCTTTGTGCTTGATCAAATATTCGATCCGCCTCTTGGCAAGGATCAGATCATCGGTGAGAGCCGGAGCAGCCTCGTCCCAAGACGGTTGGGCCGTGGCAGCTCCATCGATGGAAGGCGGCAAATCAGTAGCTTTATCGGGAGCCGGAATATCCTTATGATAAAAGAACGTGGCTGGCCATTGTTTGACCGAGTAACTAGCTAAGATCTTGGGATATGCACGCTCGCGTCTAAGTGAAAAACTAATTGTACCGGTGATGTAAGGAACACCGACCATGATAGAGTTTCTCCGGACATGAAAATAGTACCGGAATAGAGTCAAACTCGGCCTAATGCCGAGAAATCCCTCACACAAAGAAGTGTAAGCGCTCATCTCTAAGAGAGAGTTGGGAGGAAGATGATGGAGTTGAACTCCAAAATGATTAATCACCTCGGAGAAGAACTCTGAGGGAGGGAATGACAAACCTCTGTCGAGGTCGGTGCTGAAGTGGACCCGCTCGTCGGCATGCGGGTTGGGGATGGTCTCGCCGAAGCCGCTCTGCCAGTCGCTGTCACGGAGGAGCCCTTATGTCTCCATGCCGCGGAGCTTCTCGTCATCTAGCACGTAGGGGATCCAGACCCCGCGGAAGCTTTCCTTATCCACCGCCGCTTCCGTCGCCGCCGTCACCGCCGTTGCCGCCAAGCCAGAAGAGGAAGAAGAAGCCATTTCTCCGGTGAGCGGTTGACCTAGGATGGGCGGCGCCGGGAGTTTTTGGGAGGAAAGCAGAGGAGCTCTGTGCGTGCGGGAGAGATTTGAAGGAGAGGAAAAGGCAAAGGACAGGTGAAGAAAGGAGGAGGAGATCCTCACCCCTTATATCCACCTAACCGTGCTAAGATTCGTGCAAATGCTACAGTACAACCGCCACGCGTCGTGGAAGGAACTAGGAAGGACCCGCGCGATGATTACGTCACCTCGATCTCCACGCATGCATTGAAACGGTGCCTCGGTTCCGCTAACCACAGACCCACCAACGATCGTGCTGACAGGATGTCTGTCAGATGACGTGACTTGACCATGGCTTGTGTCAGGTGGCGTTAGAGACCAAGTTCTGGCTTAATTTGAAATCAACCTGGAAAATCCGAGTAACCTGTTGATAGGTTCGACTTATTTTTAAGACCCCAATCGTATTTTTTGTTGTGAAGTTTCAGGAACCCTTCAAGATTCTGCAAGCCGAAGATCAAGCTAGACGAAGATAAATCTGACTTTGGATCTAGGATGCCTCCAGGGGCTGCTGTTGGGGATATACTTTCCCGGTATCCTCACAGTTCCTCACTAACTAGGGTGGCCCACTTCGGGTTAGAGCTTTGCTTCACGGGCGGCCCAGTCAGGGAGAGAAGACGGAGTCCAATCCGGCTACGGGAAGGCCTAGAAGACTTACCGACTTAGGCCCATAATGTTACTTGTAGTTCAAGATGTACTCTGTAACCAACTCTTAGTCGTAGTCGGATAGATCTCTCCTGTAAACCCTAGGCTGGATGTCTATATAAGCCGTCCTAGGGAGAGCCTTTAGGGCACCCAACACTTTAGACCCTCAACTCACACAGGCGAACCCTTGTAACTCATATTCCGGCTCTGCCATATTACTTGATTGTTAGCAGGATTAGGATCCGTCCAAAGCCAGTGGATTCGAACCTGGGTAAACTTGTGTGCTCACCGTCCCGGAACACCATACGTCTCGCACCCCTCTCTTCCGCACGCCTCGAGGACCCCCTCATGGCGTACTTGTCCTCAATCCGACGACAATAAACCTCATATTTATAAGGTGAATCATCAGTATTTTCAATCAAACTAGCAAGTTCAAATGCACCCTTCCAAGCAATAAATTCTTCAATTTGTTCGACATTATAAAAATCATAATTCCCTTTAACATAATAAGATATGGTAACATTATCATTATACTCACATTGAAAAGGGAGGTGTTTATACCTCCTATAGCAACAAGACTTATCAAAGCAATAAGTAACATTATAAGTAGAGCACACATTTATAGCAATGGTATACAATTTATCAATTTGTTCCCATAAGTGTTTCGCTTTTTGTGACAAGCGGTGTTCCTTATAACAATATTTTTGTTCTTCCGTGAACCCACCTTGCCAATAAGATTCAGTTTCAAAGAAACCAACCATTGATAGAAAGCATGATAAAACAAGACAATAACCGACAAACAAAAATAATAACTATAGTAGGAACTAATTTTTTTTTATTTTCATAAAGAAACAAGCAAACAAAGCAGAAATAAACTAAGCAAAACAAAAATAACAAAGTAAAGAGATTGGTTATGAGGGACTCCCCTTGTGAAGATGTCCTTGACTCCCCGGCAACGGCGCCAGAAAAGTTGTTGCTTGTAGCCCCAAAATATATCGACCTCGTTGGGGAACCCCAAGAGGAAGGTATGATGAGCACAGCAGAAAGTATTCCCTCAGTATGAAACCAAGGTTTAATCGAACCAGTAGGAGCAAGGAAACACCCCAAAGGTTTTGCTAGCTGAGCCTTGGCAGGGCGCACTACCGGTGCTAGTAGCAACATGGAGACCTGCACAACACAACCACAGAACTTTTCCCCCAACTTGCGATGAGGTTGTCAATCTCACCGGTTTTGCTGAAAACAAAGGATTAAACGTATCGAATGGAAGGAAATAAAAGTTTTAAGAAAGTAAACACAAAACAGTAAACAGTTGATTGTAGATTTTATGTAAAAGAAAGGACCCGGGTCCATAGTTCACTAGAGGTGGCTCTCCTTAACATAGATAACAAGTTGGGTGAACAAATTACAGCTAGGCAATTGACAAACATAAAAAAGCATACAAGCATATACTACTCATCTTGACTCCTTTGAGATTCGATTGGGCATTACAACATTATACATAGACCGCCATCCAACTGCATCTATGACTAATAATCCACCTTCAGGTTATCATCCAAACCCCCTCCAGTATTAAGTTGCAAGCAATGGATAATTGCATTACGAATTGCATGTAATGTAAACAAATATGATTGATCTATGAACAAAGGATTGTTGTTTTCTCCCTAGTAGCAACATCACATCTAGTACCTTAGAGATTTCTGTCACTTCCCAAGATTACCAGAGGCATGAACCCACTATCGAGCATAAATACTAATTCTTGGAGTTGCTAGCATCTACTTGGCCAAGATAGCTAGTAACAATAGAAAGCATGCAAGATCACAAATAACAAAGAAATGATAGAATCAATAATCAATCTGAAATAGCATCCTAATATCCATCGGATCCCCACAAACACAACATGCAGAATTAGAAATAGATGATCTTGATCATGAACGGAGCTCACAAAATTTAAACATGATAGCACAAAGGAGGAGAACTAGCCATCTAGCTACTACATGCACCCGTAGTCTAGAGATGAACTACTCACGCATCACATCGGAGGCTTGCATGATGATGAAGAAGGCCTCCAGGATGAATTCCCCTCTCCGGCAGGGTGCCGGGAAGAGCTTCAGATCCCTCCTGATCTAGGGATGGAGATGACGACAGCTACAGACTCTTTCGTGGAATTTTGATCAGGTACTTAGGGTTTCCGTATCAGAGGCAATATATAGGCGGAAGGAGAGGCCGAGGGGGTGCCTGGGGCGGCCAGACCACCCCCTGGCGCGGGCCAGGCCGGGCCGCGCGGCCAGGTGGTGTGGCCAGGCCCCAGCCCCTCTCCGTCTTGTATTCTGGCTCCAAGTGTCCCTGGTAAAATAATGACTTTGGCTTTTGTCCCGTCCAATTCTGAGAATATTCATTTTCTGACTTCCTGAAACCAAAAACAGCAGAAAACAGGCAGCTGGCATTGTGTCTCTTGTTAATAGGTTATTCCAAGAAATCATATGAGAAGTACTCCAAAGTGTGGACAAAACATAAGAAAGTAGATAAGCCAAGCATGGAACATCAAAAATTATAGATACATTTGCAATGTATCACGCGCAAAGTCAACGCATTTATGGCACGCCATTGTGCCGTAGGGATTCCGCCAGGGGATCTACTTCCGCAACCCCTCGGGGATCAAGGAGTTAGAGAGTCATTGCATTGCATCGTATGCAGGTGATAACTCGGTGGGGCTATTGAAGCTTCCGGTCCATCGTATAAGGACCTGGACAAGGGGCGACATGCGAGGATCTTCGCGACCTTGAGGTCGTACGGGTACGACATCATTCATGCCCTTGCATGAGCATAATGCTTTCTCGGTCTTCAAGGGTACGTTACCATTGTCTTCGTCCATTACTGCATTACTTCTAGATAGGTCTTGGGCATTTAGGGTATTCTGAGTAGTACATTGTTTGTTATTGCTGCGTAAACCCTACAGTGGTATCAGAGCCTAGATCTATGGTTAGTATGCTAGTACAGATAGACACATGCAAAGTATGGGCATCGATACCTTAGTTGTTACCTACCCACGTGTATTTGTTTATATCACGGTACTGTGAGATGAAGCGGCCTGGACCGACCTTACGTGTAATCCCACGCGAGACTGGTTCCACGCTCGACATACGGCTTGTACCGTATAAGTGGCTAGCAGGTGCGTGTCTCTCTCACATTAGTTGATATGGCATCTACAACAGAAGGCCTCGAAAGGGGTGTAGTAGAAAAAACTATTGTATCTATGTTGTGGTTGGGTTCATAGGTAGAAACTGTTCTATCATGAAAGCCTTAACAACCACGTAAAATTTGCAATAGATAGAGTAGAGGCTAACTTTATGTTGCAGGGAAGGCTTTGTGATGTGATGTGGTTGCAAGTCGTGAAAAGGTAAGGTAGTTTACTTTTCCTGTTGCTAAGTCGTGTAGTAGTATTCATCACGATGATGAAAGACAAGAATGATGGCATTGTGGACTTGGCGCCAAGCTGGAGAACCTAATGGAGATCATGGAGCGGGAAGACAACCATGTCATAGTCACATGATTAGATATGATTTAATCTATGTTTGAATCTTGTTTGAGTGCTAGTATTAGATACACAAGAGTAACATTTAAATAGGATGATCCCTAAATTAATACCAATGAAAGTGTTCTCCCATAGTGTGCACAAACAAGAAAGTTCTTCATTATGAGGCAGGCCGTGACGATCGGGTGTCAGACATATCTACATTCGCATACAGTGGGTGTAAGCCATGTTGCACAGTGACTACACTAAGATTGAGTTGGCGAGCCTAGCATATGCAGATATGGCCTCGGAACCCAACGATCAAAATATCAAGCACGAATCACATGGATGATGTGATCGACGAGTATGGTCCACCCTAGCACCCACATCAAAGGCCGTGACGATAGGGGATGATGTGGGGAAAAGGGGTCATGTAATCACTGAAACTATCTTTAGGGATGATAGTTTAAGTGGGAGTTCATTTGAAATCCATATTATGAACTTAGTCTAAGTCCTTTTTGCAAATATCTTATAGATTATGGCCATCCCCTTTAGTTCTGGACATATATAGTCCATTAATGAACCGGGACAAACTTAAGTTAGATGGGTCAATTTTCATCGACTGATACCAATGCCTAAGTAGGATCCTCATAGAAAACCATCTCCTCTACATCCTTTGTGAACCCCTAGAAGATCTCCCTGATGAATCCCACGGTAGAGAAGATACGACTCTTCGTGACCACCATGATACCTTCGCCAAGGTTGAACCTAAAGTTGGGATCGTCATCAATAGAAAGTATATATGCAATACAA
This sequence comes from Avena eriantha, assembly GCA_910589775.1. NCBI lineage: Eukaryota > Viridiplantae > Streptophyta > Magnoliopsida > Poales > Poaceae > Avena > Avena eriantha. The sequence goes on from OU342743.1 coordinate 275,246,082, forward strand.
AAGTGATGAACATTTCCATGAAACACTTATCCAGGTTTCAAGTATTGGATACTTAATCTTGTTTTAATGAAAATAGGACCCTCTGCGTGAGAGTTACATAATGGAACGGGGGCACTGATGGCGTGATGGCGGTAAGCAAGCTGGTTGATGGTCGGCAACACTCCTTCCCTCGAAGTTTATCATTAGGATTAGAAGATTTGAATAAAATCTTTGTAATCAAGTTGGTGAAACTTATAAGTGTGTCTTGCTTATTGCGAGACGGTCATTCATATTAATAAGAAAAAATTCAGTTTTTCTGTTTTTATGAATGATCTTTTTTCTAATTCACATAGGATTATGAACATGTTATTCTAGTCTTTATTAGTATGATAAAAGGACGTTTATAAAAGTTGCCAAAATATATTCAAGTTTAAATAATTAATAACACTATTGTTTAAGTCATTATGGTTACTGTATGTTTTTCATGTTAATGAAGATCGGGGTCTTAGATATTTCATCTAGAGACTTTGCAGAATCATACCTCGTCAGGCAGAATGACTAAAACTCTGCATTCTAGTAAAACAGTGATATGCAAAGAAGTACTGAATTTTATACATATGATGTATCGTACTTTCAACAGATAGTATAAATCATTATTTGGTGAGTTTAAGTGAATATGTGTATTTACTTAATGAAACACAATTTGAAAGTGTTTGAATTGTACAAAGGATTTCAAAATGAAATGGATATAAGATTAACAAGACTTCAAAGTCTTTACGATTTGATCCAAGTGATTTCGAATTGAAAGTTAATATCAAACTGGCATATAAGGGACTTATGAAAAAAGGTTTCATGAATTATGGTTGTTGGACTAATCGAATAGTGTTGATATGTCTAATACATCATATTCATAGTATATAAAATACATATGGTCCAAATGATCTTCGAATGGTTTAACGTTAGGAATTAGAGTTAGAGATCGAATTAGTAAACACTCAAAAGTATTAGGAACATCTAATGATTCATAGAAACAACACCATATGAGATATGGCAAGCTCGAGTTTCAAGAGACCTCGATAGCTCGAGATCGTTGCGAATAGTAAGTCTTTGTGGTGCGTTCTTAGTAAGACTGTGAACACAAATTCCAAACTAATGCCCGAAGAAGACAAAGTTTGTATTGTCTCAGCGAGGTACTTCTTTTTAGAAAAGGTTCTCATAGAAGTGTTAGTGGAAAGGCAAAAGTGTAAGCAAAAGGTTTTTACCTTACCTCCGAATTGTCAAGAATGTAAAACAGAATATGTTTCGAAAAAAAACTTTACAAATAGAGAGAAACTAGAATGATATGATCATAAAGTGTTTCAGCTAATACTTGGTGAAAGTAGGATTCAAGAACTTGTTCTGCCAGTTGCATAATTTCTTTCTTGATTCACTTTTCCTATTATTGGAATAAGACATACCTATGAACTACAAAGGAAGTTTGATGGACCTAAGTACAAGAAATGACTCAAAGTCATGAAATCCCAAATTAAGTAACATTTGAGATTATGAAGTAAAAGTTACTTGATATCATTAAGTAATGGAATTTACTTAATCCTTACCAATAAACTTCAAAGTTGAAAGGATGGAAATGAAACTTAAAAGGAAGACATAAAAGCTTATTTGTCACAAAGTTGTTCTAACAAATTCTTAATGTCTATTGGATTTAATCAATAAATAAGTTCAATTTGGAAATTGGTAAAGGACTGTTCAAAACTGCAGAGTCTTCAAGAGTATGAAGAGAAAGGTTGTAACTGATACAACAAGAAGGTTTTGATCAATCAGGAATTTCTGAAGTCTTGTAACAGAAATTCTCGATTTGATATAAGATCAAAGAATTTTGGATTTGCTAGAATTATCAAGAAAAGTCTACAAGTTGAGTGGGAGCTAAGAGGTTTCACTAATAGAATGTGTTGATGACATATTTGAGTGGGAGATGAGTTACATCCTAGAATATCACATATTGATGAAATATTTGAGTGGAAGCATGACAATGTTCTTGAATATGTAATCGACATATTAGTGAACAATGTGTTTGGTATTAAGAATGATTAGATCATTGCTATGGGACTACATTAGGATGTTTAATGAACATTAAAAGTCAAAATACTTTGGGAGTTCGGAAAGTGTTCAGAAGGACCTAGTTAAGATTCTGAAGCGAGTTTAGAATGGATTCAAGAAAGAATTGGTTCTTACTTGAATGATTAGGAGAAGTATTGAGTAATGACTTGGTGTTTACGACAATGGTTAAGACAGAGGAAAAGGGATGCACTGCATCAACTATGCCTTGGTCATAGTTTTTCCAAGGTAAAACCTATGTTGTTTGTACTTCACATAATGTGACCCATGTTCTTAGTAGTAAAGAACAAAGATTCGAGAGTGATTTCTGAATCACCGAATCATAGTTACGTTTGAACATAGAGAAAGCATGGCTAGACATCAAAGTGAAAGTATTACACTTTGATTAGAATTTATATAGATATAGAAGTATTAGGATACTTCAATGTTAGCAAGTATAATTTTGGTCTAGAGAAAGTTCGACTTTCGACTAAATGTGTTTATAGTTATACATGACATCTTGAAAGTTCTATCAACTAATAGATGGTCATGATATATACTAGAAAACAGAAGTCTCACTTTGTCACCAAAATGCTATAACACATTATATGATAATGGTGTGAATGTCAAAAATAGTCGACATTAATGATTTGCAAAATAGGACCTTATGAATCTTGTGAAACAGATTTAGGACAGGAAGTCCTCCATGAGCAAGCATGATCAATAAAAGCATATGAGATATGGTTTATGATTAGTAGCAATGCAACTAGATTATGTGTACTCTAGTGCAAGTGGGAGACTGAAGGACATATGCCCTAGAGGCAAATAATAAAATGGTATTATTGTCATATCTCATTAGTTCATAATAGTTTTATATCATGCTATAATTGTATCAAGCGGAAACATTGATACAGGTGTGGTATACAAACAAACCTAAGTCACTAGTATCCTTTATTCAACTAGTTCATTGGGCAGATGATGATCAAGGTTTCCTGATCATGGGTTAAACAAAAGTCACTAACAATGAAGTCATATCATCTGGAATGATGTGATGGACACTTCCCACCAATGATTGTTGCAACATGATCATGTCACTTAGTTCACATTGCAATTGTCAAGAAACAGATTGTCCTAATCCTTAGACCGCGAGATCATATCAATCACTGTTACCGGAGTGTGCTTTGACTGTATCAGCCATCATCTCATTAAAGGGTGACTATAAAGCTACATGTTGGGTATCTGAAGGAGCACGTAAAGGCAATATGCTTCAAGAGCGGGAATTGTTCTCCTGTGTGACGGGAAGATACAACTGGGCCCACTCGGTGAATTACATATATGTTGCGCAACACATGACTAGGTCATGGAGATGGTATTTCACAGGAACGGAGTAAAATAGTACTTGTTGGAAATGAGATTGAACAAGGTATCGTGATACTGATGATCAAATCTCTGACAACTCTTGCATCATGAACAATGGAATTGGATATATCGTTTCAGGTTCCACCTGATGGAGATTCGTGGAGTGCATAGTGGTCACATGGGCATCCCGGTCCCTCTATTGATCATTCATATGGATCATGTCTAGAGAATTCCCGAACCATAGGGAAAGACGCTTAAGTGTGATATGACGCTTGGAGATCATCCTGCTAGATGGAATCATGAAAGAGAGAGAAATCAGAATAGTTCTGGATAGATCCGAAGTTGTTCGGAGAAAGAAGGAAAGGAAAAGGACGAAAGGTGTTTCAGATAAATGGCAATTTAATATATGTATTTAATATATGTTAATTATGAATTAATATATTCTAAATAAATATTTAAATTCAAATTTATAAAGTTACTTTATCATTAGGCTAAAATCCCTAAGGATATTGGCCCAGGAAAAAGCTATAGGAAAAAGACAGCATATAGGGATGGTTTGACCAGCCCAGGCGAAATGGGTGGCGGATAATATCTTCCGCACGGGGCAGCAAGCAGCTGCCAGCCACCGTAGCCAGCCTGCTCAACCTCGGCCCAAGGGAGCTCACGGGGGAGCGGGCGGGGCTAGCCAACGGTTCGCGGGGGCAATGGCCCACCCGGGCCAACGGTAGCCGCCGCAAGGCGAGTTTGGCCATGGGAGGTAAAGTGGCCCACCTAGGTCGCCTCCCTTTGGCGCGTGATGTTGGGTCGCGGGGTGGCCACCCGGCTGGCTTCCCTTGCTTGGCATTTCCATTGATTGTTGTTGCTGGCTGGGCTCGGCGGGGTGGCCCATCCGGCCACCAAATGGCCCAGCCGACCAACCCCTTTTATTTTGCCTCTTTTCCTTTAAGTTTAGTCCCACATGGGGCACCTAAGAGGGAGGGCACACCTCCTTTAGCCTATATAAGGGGTGCCTATGGGTGGACTGAAACACACCGTAAATTGGGTATTCCCTTTGGTTGGAATACTCCCCCCTCTCTCCAGTTGCCTTCGTCGTGGCGTGGTCCCAAGTTAGGACTGGGCGCACAAAGTCAACGCATATGTGGCACGTCATTGTGCCATAGGGATTCTGCCAGGGGATCTACTTCCGCAACCCTAACAGGGATCAAGGATTGCGGGAGTCGTTGTGTTGCACCGTATGCATGTGATAACTCGGTGGGGCGATTGAAGCTTTTGGGCCATCGTACGAGGACCTGGACAATGGGCGACGTGCGAGGATCTTTGTGATCTTGAGGTCGGACGGGTACGACTACATCATCCATGCTCCTGCATGAGCGTAACGCTCTCTCGGTCTTCAAGGGTACGTTACCACTGTGTTTCTCCGTTACTGCATTACTTCTAGATAGGTCCTTGGGCATTCGGGGTATTTCGAGTTGTAATTTTTTTGTTATTGCGGTGGAAACCCTATAGAAGGGGGCTCCTCTTAACATCTGTTACGGGAGCCCCTTTCCTCCTCCCATGGCGTCACGTCGCTCTCACGCACCGCCTCGTCACGCGGCCACCCCGAGCTTCTCACGCTGGAGGCTGCCAGGCGCATGGTGCTTGAGCTCTTGCATCACCCATCGACCGAGTAGGGAAAGGAGAGGTGGTGTGACCAGATAGCTGAACTCCTCGACGGTGTCACTGATGGCTCTGAAATACAGCCATCTAACGTCCACATTTAAACTGGATATTAGTCATATTCTTGATGAAATATCTCTCTAAACCCTGCTACTAATGTTAATATTTAGAGGGGTATGCAATCCTTTCTTTTTATATTTTTCCTGCATAGATAATGTCATCTAAAGGAGGGAATCACTACGTTAAAGTCAAAGAGATGAGATTTCCAACTACCAAAAGAAACCAGGAACCTTACAACGGAGACATACGCCTTAACGACCAACTATACGTCCAGAGCAAAAATTCCGGCCGTATAGCTCTAGTCGTATAGTTGGCGCCACCACCGTTAGGTCAAACACAACAACTTTCGTGAAGGGACCCCTATATAAAGAAGCCTCGGGTGACAGGAAAACAAGAGTTCGCACCACCAAAAGTCTCTGCCACAGATCACCAGCTGCCTCCAGATCTCCAAACCCTTCTCCATCTCCATAGCCATATTCCACCACTGGTAATAGTAGATGTCTTCTTCGATTGGCGCCATTGCAAGACTATTTCTATCAATCTTATGATTTTTATTACAATGTTTGTGATTGTTGATCTCATCTCTATGTGTGAGTAATTCTCCTTGGGCTAAGGGCTTCGGCCTAGCCATGTAGCAATTGTGTATATGAATTAACATAGATGGGATCGTGTATTAGTTTGTATGACATGATGATTATTATATCCTCTCTTGCCTCAATCCACGGACTTGTCAGGTATCCAAGACCCCGAGGGTTGAGCCAGGTATAGGGAGTATGAGTGATGACTGATCTACAGGTTGGGAACCCCAGTGATAGAAAGGGTAGTTCGGTTGTATGTGAGGGATTTGCTTGGGATTAACGGTGACATCACTATGCATATCATTAGTTGTGTTTCTTCTATGGATGAGACTAGTAGGTTATTGCTATAAGAGGTTTCGGAGGTAATAGAAATTATGGATGCACTGCCCACATATAATTTATCTTGCTCTAAAAAGTACACACATAATTTATTTCTATCTTTTATTTCCATCAGATGTCTTGCACAGCTACAGGTGAAACCGAACGCCCTAGGCCTTCTCTCTCCATCATTGACAACAACAAAAAGACACAAGCTACTGGTCCGGTGAAAACACAAAAGGAATTCTAAAACCCTCGAAGGTCCATTAAAGTAACTTCACTATGCATTTGCTTCCCGAGGATTCGATAACCTAGGTCTACTAGGGAAAAAGAAGCTACACTACATCCGTAATATGGATCGAAGGTATCAACCCTTTTTCTGGCGCTGTTGCCGAGGAAGCAATAGCTACCCTGGTGAGGTTATTAGGAACCTTGCTAGTTTTAATTCTTGTTTTTAATTTTGTTAGTTTGCTTTCAGTCTTTATTTGATAAACCAAAAAAATTAGTTAGTCTTTAAATTCTTTCTTTTACCGTTATAATTCTTTATCTAATAAAACCCAAAAACATAGGAAGTATGGCTGAAAAGAAGCTTGGGGAGTTTGCTACTCCCAGTAATGATTATTTGTGTACTCCTATTACTCGGCCAGCAATTGGCTCTGATGATTCTGAAATTAAGCCCCATTACTTAAGATTGGTTCAACAGAATCAATTTGCAGGCTCTGCTATTGAAGACGCAAGTATGCACTTAAATACATTCACTGAAATTTGTGATATGATGCGTATAAAAGACGTTGACCCTGATGCAGTCAAATTGTGTCTATTCCCTTTCTCTCTGAGAGGGAGAGCTAAAGAATGGTTGTTATCTTTGCCTAAAAATACTATTACATCATGGGTGGGATGTACTTCTTTATTTATGACTAAATTTTTCCCACCTGCAAAGACTATGCAACTTAGATCTATAATTACTGGCTTTAGACAGGAAGAGTGTGAGCCACTAGCACTTGCATGGGATAGGATGAAAGAATGCCTAAGAAACTGTCCTAGTCATGGGATGGAAGATTGGTTAATCCTCCATTTATTTTATAATGCTCTTAATCCTATGTCTAAGTCTATGCTTGATACTGCAGCTGGAGGAATGTTTATGGGTAAACATATTACCGAAGCAAAGCAACTGCAAGACAATATGCAAGATAACCATGCCCAATGGTATGTGGAAAGATCAAACACAAAGAAGGTGAACTTTGTATCACCACAAGAGAATGAAGATCTCAATGCTAAGTTGGATGAGCTCATACTAGCCGTAAAAGGTAAGGAAACTCAGGTAAGAGCCACTTCCAAAACAAATATCGAAGAAATAGACTTCGTAGCTCGTAATGATTATAATCCTGCTTGGAAGAAGAGTTACAATCCTAACTTTCAGAAACACTATGCTAGTCCTGCAGGAAACTCTAATAATAATATGGGAAATAGTAATGGTAGTCTTCAGAAAAACTGAAGTCTTTCATAGACTCACAAAACTAACAAAATAATATTCTAGTTAAAATTACGGAGAACCATGATGCTATGCTTGGTAAATTATCTAACCAAGTTGTTAGTTTGAGAAATGATTTACGGGCCCTTCAAGAAAGAACAAGGATCATTGAGGCACAGCTAGGTAAGATAACCGAGAGTCAAACTCTCATTCTAGCTAAATTTGTAGATAAAGCTGAGCCCAATCCTATTGAAGAACTCAAAATGATGAGGCCCAAAGGGAGGAGCCTAAAGAACTTGACTATAGTAATGCTCCTTCACCAAGTTACATTATTGAAGATCTCGTAAAAAGGATCAACGTCAAGATTCCGTAAGTGAAGGCAGTGAGGAAGCTATGTACCAACATTTTGTCAATCAAGTAGCAATAAAGGTACGTGAGCTTGAAGAAGAATACAAGCAAATTTCTGAAAAATTACCTGTTAAACTAGATGGCATATTTGAGCCTACTATTAAGATAAAGATCGGAACCAATAAGATAGCTGCACTTTGTGATCTAGGTGCAAGCGTCTCAACAATTCCAAAGAGTCTTTTTAACACACTAAATCTTGGCTCCTTTGAAATTACTAAGTTAAAATTGCATCTAGCAGATTCTACCTACAAACAAGTTGTAGGGATTAAGGAGAACACTTTAGTATACATTAAAGGTTGTCTTGCTCTTATTGATTTCGTTATAGTTGACATGCCTGAAGATGCTACTGCTCCTATTATATTAGGCCGTCCTTTCTTAAGAACTATTAAGGCTTTGATTAATCTGCATGAAGGGAACGTGAAGCTGCAATTGCCATCGCGGGATCCTTTTGTTATTCATTTCCCTAGGAAGAAGAAAGCCAAGCATGATGAAAAGGAGACCATCACTTTGAAGGCCAATTTCTTTGGAGTGGGTGTTCCACTCATCTGGCCCAAGTGAGTATCATCGAGGTAAAGCTATTGACCATAAAAGCACGCTCCATGGGAGGCAAACCATATGAAATAAAGGTTTGAGCTAAGTTTTTAGTTTTAGTTTGAGTTTTTGTTTAATAAAGAGTGCTAGAAAACTCCATTCGAGGAGAAGAAGTTTGGTAGTACTTAAAATTCTGCCTTATTCATGCTATTGTTGGTCGACAATATTTACTGTTAATTTTCTTTCAAAAACAAGGTATATCACTAAGTTACAGGAAAAGAAATAGTTTACAGAGAAACAGAAAATTTTGATGCACACAGAGAGTTTAACGACCAACTATATGGCAAGAATAAAAATTCCGACCGTATAGTTCCACCCGTATTGATATCTTTACCATCGATTTTTCTTTGAAAAACATACTGAGAGTTTAACGACCAACTATATGGTAGGAATAAAAATCCCGGCCATATAGCTCCAGTCGTATAGATATCAATGCCTCCGTATAATTTCTTTTCATATGTACTGAGAGTTTAACGACCAACTATACGGCGAGAATAAAAATTCTGGCCGTATAGTACCGATCGTATAGATATCGATACCTTTGCTAATTTTCTTTCACAGGGACAGACAGTTTAATGACCAACTATACGACTTTGTGTTCCGCCTATATAGTTGCGTCCGTATAGCTGCGCCGCTAGGAGGAAATCCTAATATTTTGATAGAATGCCAACTATACGGCCATAACACATGTTCCGCCTGTATAGTTTCACCCGTATAGTTGCGTCCGACCACAAAATTGCATGGGAAGGTACTCCCAACTCCAAAACTTCAATCCTTTTTCTTTCTTCTACCTCCAAACTCTCTCCAAACCACAAGGGATCTCCATCTCTACTCAATTTTGTTCGATTTCCTAGCACACAAGTGATCTACAGTATGTTTCTCCTCCCATCCTCCAATTACTTTTGGCAAATTCATCTTCGATCTATTGTCATTATCAATCTAGGGTGAGACCTACTATGAACCAGTTGCTATGATTTCTTACCTAGATTATTATTTTGAGGAGAGTTCTTTAGTGTGTTATGATGAGGAATATGATGCACTTACTATTGTTGGATCAAAAAGTTTTATTTTTCCCTTTCTTCAATGTTTTAGATGATGAACACAAGGAGCCAAACTCGTGCTCGTGCCACCGCTAGCGCTTCTTGGGCCGCCGCTCAGGAACTGACATGGGTATACCCTGCAGGTACTTGAGTTTGGTATATATGGTCTAGATACGGTGGAAGCCCAAGGTGTTGCCACGGCCCAATGAAGACTTCAAGCGGCCTACAGACTCTCGATAACTTGTGAGACAAGAAGAAGTCTAAAGATAGAAAGTTTGAAGGGCGTACCCTAAACTGTAACCGACTCGACCTGCTACCTGAGACCTGGCCTATCTATATAAAGGCTAGGAGGGGGCGGCGAGGAGGACACACGCAACCCTAGTTTCCACAACCCTCGCCAGATTGCATCTGCGCACCATTGTAATCGTCGATTCCTTCGTTAATTCCAAGAGCAGACAAGCAGGAGTAGGGACCTCTACAAGGCCTGAACCTGGTTAAACCTTGCGTCCCTGTGTGCTTGTTTGCTAGCCGATTGATGCTTCCAGTGTTCCCTCCTTCTCCAAAACCCAAGTCCATAACAATGGGCATTGATGAGTTAAACCCTCGTCAATTGGCGTCGTCTATGTGAATTGGGAGTGCTGATGTTGCGGCTTCTTCGGCCTCATCAACCGCGATTTACAACTTTGCAACAACAGAGATTCGCCAGCTCTTTGGCGCGTTCCACTTCACCGTCCACACGCCGGCCACTCGCCCGGCTTTCGAGTCCGTGGGCGATGGAATCAGCTTGGCGATAGGGAGCTTCCGCTTCCAAGTTGGTCAGATGGGCACGCTTCACATGCCTGACCAGCCAAGGCATCCGCAATTTCTCTAGCATCATGGTTCCCGCCACCAATCGGCACCCTCAGCGAACTCAACACTTCAGCAACAACTGAGAGCACGGACAGCGACAGCAGTCGTGGATCCGATCTGGGTGGCCTAGCAATGGAAAATGGGGTTAACGGCTCCGGATCCGAAAGTTGCGAGAGCAACAGCTTCCCCAACCACTTCATGTGCGCCATCATCAACACCGGCGAAACCAACGCCAATCGCGACAACGGCGGCAACGACCCTAATCCTCCTAACGGTGGCATACCTAACGGCGGGCCACCCAACAGCGGCCCCACCAACGGTGGCAATGGCGCGCCCGTCAACAATGGAGGGGCAGTCGAACCTCCAACCATGGTGAACAAACACACCGGCGAACGTGTGGTGATCAGGCTCAACGACCTCGAGTGGGCCCGCTGCAGAGAAGCTCTGTGAGGCAATCCTCTGCCTCCAGGCACGTCGCAGGAAATGCTGATGGGCTACCATTGGCTACTAAAGGAGGAGTACATACGCCAGCTACAAACGATCGCGCAACTCGAAACGCGTAAAAAGGCGGCAGATGAGTCGAGTCTTCAAAGGGCTGGGCTCTCCTCCCATGGAGGATCCTCCTCCAAGGGCAACAAGTACATGGCCAACAAGAGACGATCTCGAATGGCCAACCTCACCGAGCAGGAGCGCATAGAAGCTGCGGAAGTCCTCGACTTCAGCTCTATGACAGTCGACACTCGGGGCAACATGGTCCCAAAGACGCCGCAAGTAGCGGTGACAGCGGCCACCATGTACCTACTCAACAACCAGCCGCGGCTGGAGATCCCCGAGCCGCCATGCACCGATCTACGATTGTGGGTTTGGGGTTAATCAAGGCTGCTCTCGACAAAGAGCCAACGCCGGAGCCGAAGAAAAACAAGGCTCTAGAAAAATGTTATTCCTCACCTTCGTCCAGCGACGACAGTCAAGATCTGTCTCGACGTCGCCGCTCACGGCGACACGACCACGACTACGATGCACGCGATGACATCACGCAACGCAAAATCGACAGGTCAAGGGCATGACGTGCCCGATCGACTAACTCAGAGGACGAAGATGGGAGCTCTATGGCGCCAAATGCTTCAGCAGGGCCATCAGACAAAAGCGAATGCCCAAGGGGTTCAAGCTCCCATTGGAGAACACAAAATTTGATGGCCTGCAAGACCCAAAAATCTGGTTGGAGGACCACCTCTCCTCTGTCAGGCTCCATGGTGGGAGTCAAAGTACGGCCATGCAATGCTTGCAGCTACAGCTGCAGGGCGCCGCCCGAGCATGGTTCAACAACCTCCCGTGCGGATCCATTCGTAGTTGGGATGATTGGTCTACAGATTTGTGCGCAACTTTAAGGGCACCTACAAAAGGCATGCGTCAATCGAAGAACTAAGGTGCTGCCAGCAAAGGTTGGGGAAATTGCTACGCTCGTACATCCAGAGGTGGTCCACCATCAAGAACTCCGCAGAAAATATCTCGGAGGACCGGGCAATCGATGCATTCAACGGTGGCGTTCACCGCATAGAGCTCAGGGAGGAGCTGGGCCGCTCGAAGCCCAAAACCATTGACCACCTAATGGAAAGCACGGATCGGTGGGCAGATGGAGAAGACTCGGTGAAAAACCGCGTTCACTCCGACGATGAAGCAAAGATCGAGTGCAGACGCGATCGCCAAAGTAAACGACAAATGCGCATCTACGATGACCGCAACGACGTTAATATGGTTGCAGCTGGCTATGTTGACAGGCGCGACGACAACTGCAACAACGACTATCGCAGCGGTGGACACCGCGACTCCGAGAAAACCACGCAGGTATGGCAGCGCCACACTCGTGAAGAGGCACCCGCGAGAAAAATCGAGGACAAACTGTCCGGGCCGTGCAACGTGCACTTCTACATCGACAAGCACGACGGCAAGAAGAAATCCAGCCACCTTCTCAAGGACTATCGTGAGTTCCTCAAGCTCCACGAGGGTTTGGCTCGGATGAATCGCGACGCAGTCAACAGGGGCTACGGAGTCGCCCTAGGCACTATAGCACATGGAGCTCCTCCACCACGACCTAGAGTGCCACCACCCGCAGCGGCACTGGTCCACAATCAAGGTGGCGAGCCATACCCACGGGCTGTGGGCAACATGATGATCCAAAAGGGACACCCCTCGAATCGGCTGCAGAAGGCCATCACTCGCCAAGTCAACTTGGCGATAAACTCACCACCATCCACCATTGAGTACCTCAGTGGACGCGACTCCTGCATCACCTTCGACAAGCGTGACCACCCGCGCCAAGTACCTCGCCCAGGCCACTGTCCACTCGTACTCGAGGCACAGATCGGAGGCTTCGACATGAGTCGCGTCTTCATGGATGGTTGAAGCGGCATAAACCTCATGTTCGCAAGTACCTTGCGAGCGATGAGGATCCCTCTGACCTTCTTAGAGGTCTCAGACACGACATTCCATGGCATCGTCCCAGGAAAGGGCATATATCCCCTGGGCAAAATAAACCTCGACATCATCTTCGGCACGCCGAAAAACTTTCGACGCGAACGCATCGACTTCCAGGTCGTAGAATGGCCCTCATAGTGCCACTGCATCCTCGGACGCATCGCATTCGCCAGGTTCATGGCAGTACCACACTACGCCTACTTGCAGATGAAAATGCCAGGTCCAAACAGCGTCATCACAATCAACGGGAGCTTCAAGAGGTCCAATAGTTGCGACAGGGAATTCAACAGAATTTCCTAGTCCTTCGGCATGCAGGAAGAACTCGCGAGATTGAAGGAATCCACATACAACAGTCTACCTCTCTTGAGCCAGCCAAGTTCACCCGAACTGTCCTTCGACTCGTTGGTGCACACGAAGAAAGTTCAGGTCCACCCGTCGGACCCAGCCAAGACAGCCCTCATCGCCAACAACTTGAGTCCCGCATAGGAACTCGCGCTCGTCGAATTCCTCCGTGAGCACTGGGAAATCTTCGCCTGGTGTCCAACGGACATGCCAGGAGTTCCCAGGGAATTCGCCGAGCACGCACTCAATGTCGATCTAGATGCAAGGCCAGTCAAACAAACAATTCAGTGACTGTCTGAGCAAAGATCAGAAGCGGTCGGAATGGAGATAAACAGACTCCTCGACGCCAAATTCATACGCGAGATCAAGGAAAGTACTTGGCTTGCCAATATGGTGCCGGTACCCAAAAAGGACACGGATATCCTACGGATGTGCGTGGATTTCACCCCCCTGAATAAGCACTGCCCAAAGGACCACTTCCCATTCCTGCGAATCGACCTGATCATCGACTCCATCGCGGGATGTGAGCACCTCTATTTCCTCGACACCTACTTAGGCTATAATCAGATTCGAATGAAGGAGGAAGATCAAGAGAAAACAGCATTTACAACGCCTTTTGGTGTGTTCTGCTACAACACAATGCCCTTCGGGATAAAAAACGCAGGAGCAACTTATCAGCAGTGCATGCAGGCTTGCCTCAAGAACCAACTTGGTCGCAACATCCAAGTCTATGTTGACGACATCGTAATCAAGACCAAAGAGGAAGCCTCGCTAATCGACGATTTACATGAAACCTTTGCCAACCTCGACTGCTACCGGATCATGCTCAGTCCGGACAAATGCGCCTGCGGCGTACCATCTGGGCAACTACTCGGGTATCTCATCTCCGCGAGAGGGATCGAGGCGAACCCGAAGAAAATAAAAGCCATACTGGCCATGGAGAAGCCAAAGAACGTAAGAGGTGTCTAGCATCTAGCTAGGCGAATTGCGGCGCTCAGTCGATTCATCAGCCGAATGGGCGAAAAGGCACTGCCCTTCTACCAACTTCTCTACAAAGTAGACAAGTTCGAGTGGACCAAGGAGGCACAGGAAGCATTCGAAGACCTCAAGCGTCTATTGTCTACCTCACCAGTACTGGTGACCCCATGTGAAAGGGAACCACTGTTGCTATACATCTCCGCCACCAACCAGGTGGTCAGCACGGTGCTCATGGTGGAACGAGCCTAGGAAAGCAAGGTCCACGGGGTATAGCGCCCAGTCTACTACCTCAGCGAGGTGCTCACGCCAACAAAGAAGGTAATTCCAAGAGCAGACAAGCAGGAGTAGGGACCTCTACGAGGCCTGAACCTGGGTAAACCTTGCATCCCTGTGTGCTTGTTTGCTAGCCGATGGATGCTTTTAGCGCTCCCTCCTCCTCCAAAACCCAAGTCCATAACAATGGGCATTGATGAGTTAAACCCTCGTCAGGAATGCATGGGGATACGGTTCAAGAATGAGGCCCGTCGTGATCGCTTGAACATGATCAAGAACTGCGAAGTGAAGGCCACCAAGTGGGGTTTCCCCATCATATTGAACCAACTCGGTATTGCTGATGACTTTAATTTACTTTCCAATAGAGCTGGCCTGCAAAACTTTCTGTACAATGATGTACCTACTTATCGCTGATTAACCATTGAATTCCTTAGTTCGTTGCAAAGCACCATTAAACAATGGCAAGGAGAGGATACTATTTCTTTCCGTTTGATGAACAGCAACTACACTTTAATATTAGATTACTGGTGTGCATGTTTTAATTTGCCAAACAATGCTATTCATGCTTTACGCGCATCTTTTACTGGCTTAAGTCCTTCCCCCAATCAATACTATAAAGGAATGAGTTTCACTAGTAGAGTGAACAAGGGGAAGAATATTCAACATCCTGCAATTCTTTATTTGTTCTATGTTATTGCTAACACTTTGCAGGCACGTAATGAGTTCATGCGACTCAACAAGGAGGACATCCTAGTCTTTGCAAAGGCTTCTTACATCAAATGTAGCTTGTCACTCAACTTGGGTGCCATCCTTGTGTGCTACCTAGAGAACCAAGCCTCCCAAAGCCAAGGGCTAATCACAGGAGGAGGCGTTATCACCGTGCTTTCCATTGTCCTAGGCCTCGACCTAGGTGAGTTTCAACCCATACTAGGTGAGACATGCGTTGGTTTCTCCACCTTGAGATCCTATGGAATGCTCACTAGGAGAGGTGGTGTTTATTACCTGCATATTGCTAGAGCTGGGCATATCTACCCCGCTCCTATGCCTAATGGTCTTTTCTCTATCGAGGAAGGACGTTTGCTATATGATTTGCAGGTTGAACAACACCAACCCGAGAAGAGGAGTAAGAAGTTCCTTATCAAGAGGACCATCCACAAACCCGGTTCGCCACATACCAAGATTTCCAAGGACTTGGGGGAACTGTGGAGAGGATGCACAACCTCTCTTTGAACCTCCGAGAATCAACAAGTAACCTCTCAACTCAATTCGCTAACTGGCGTAACGACTTTTTCCCGTCACCACAATAAATTGAAGGGCTTGCAAAAGCCTAAGCTTGGGAAAGTTTCCTCATGTATCTTTACGTGGCGTTCATTTGATTTTATTTATTTTAGAGGTTGTGTTTGTATTTGACTTTATAAGCACTCGTGTTGGTTTCCCCAACACTTTATCTTTAGTTCTTTCCATTTTTCTTTCGAAAATTTTTAGCCGAGCTTTGCCGCCAATTGTCTATTATTTAATTTCCCTCTCTTAAAAACCACAAAAAGATTTCTCCATTTCTCCATTTCTCCATTTTTCCTTATTTTCCCCCTTTCTTTTTCTTTCCGCCTCGAGGTCTTCATATATTTGTAGGAGAGTGGTCGACCTCGAGTTTCCAAGAAAGAAATAAAAAAGGAACAGAGAAGTGGAACCAAACATGAGAGGTATGCCTTATGACTCCCCACTTTTGAAGTTCGAGAAACCCATGCTAGTTAGTAGTAAATGTTGAGATGTTATATTGGTGGAGTGATTCTTTGTATTGTAGTAAGATTTTCGTTTGCATGGGTATTTAATTGGGTACATTTTGTTCCAGCTCTCGTAATTAACCAAGTCTTGCCTAAAAAATGCTAAACAATTGTAATAAGAAAAAGTCTCCCAATTGAATGCTTGGGTGTTGTAGTGCTTAGTCTTGAAGGCTTATTTCGAGAGATAATCAACACCACTGAAAATATTGATTGACCTGATAGCTCTCTTTGAAATGAGTTGTTCGATTGAATTAATGTTTAGCGGTTTTTGTGAGCATGCCAAAGTTTGACTAGTTAATCATAAGAATGTTATAGCTTTATGCGTGTCAAACTTCCTGGGATGCCAACAACTCCGCTGGCCTATGAACGATCTTCATGGAGGGAACTCCTAGATTTCGGCTATGAGTTGATTAAACACTTGTAGTAACAATGCTATAGCGGGTAAGATTCTTGGTATTCCTAGGTAGCTGTAATCATGATGGAATCACTCCTCTGGCTGTTATGAGAAATCATTATGCAAAAGGAACAAAAACCTTAGTGATGCCACGAGTGTCCATCACAGCCCGATAAACTAAAATAAATTTGTAGCATGCTCTCAATTACTAAAAAATTGGAATTCTTGAAGGACAATGAATAGAAAAGTAGTGCTTGAAAAGTCTTGATTTATTGATGTGGGAGAATTGAGACACTCTATTGTATATGCTTTTCATGAAAACTCTCACACTCTTAATTTAATGATTATACCTTACTATTCAAAGGCAAGCTTATGAGTTGATTACTTGACATGTAATAAAGTTTACTCATTTGAATCATCCATGCTTACAATAATTTTTGCACTATAAGGATGCATGAAACCCGTATGATATGCTTGCCATTGCTCTATCTATGCTATAGTTTTTCAGATTTATAAAGTGGAGGAAAGATGAGACTACTAATCATGAGTAAGATCACCATCTTGTTATTTCAGTTTAAATGTTGAGTTCCCTTTTGATTTTGGTTTTCTTGCTTAGGACGATCAAGTTTAAGCTTAGGGAGGTTGATGGCTCTGAAATATAACCATCTAACATCCACATTTAAACTGGATATTAGTCATATTCTTGATGAAATATCTCTCTAAACCCTGCCACTAATGCTAATATTCAGAGGGGTATGCAATCCTTTATTTTTGTATTTATCCTAGGCAGATAATGTCGTCTAAAGGAGGGAATCACTAAATTAAAGTCAAAGATACGAGATTTCCAACTACCAGAAGAAACAAGGAGCCTTACAATGGAGGCAGACGCCTTAACGACCAACTATACAGCCGGAGAAAAAATTCCGACCGTATAGCTCCGGTCGTATAGTTGGCGCCACCATCGTTAGGTCAAACAGAACAACTTTCGTGAAGGGAACCCTCTATAAAGAAGCCTCGTGCAACGGGAAAACAAGAGTTCGCACCACCAAAAGTCTCTGCCACAGATCACCAGCCGCCTCCAGATCTCCAAACCCTTCTCCATCTCCATAGCCATATTCCACCACTTGTAATAGTAGATCTCTTCTCCAATTGGCGACATTGGAAGACTATTTCTATTAATCTTATGATTATTATTACAATGTTTGATTGTCAATCTAATCTCTATGTGTGAGTAATTCTCCTTGGGCTAAGGGCTTCGGCCTAGCCATGTACCAATTGTGCATATGAATTATCATAGATGGGATCGTGTATTAGTTTGTATGACATGGTGATTATTGTATCCTCTATTGCCTCAATCCAAGGACTTGGCAGGTACCCAAGACCCCGAGGGTTAAGCCAGGTATAGGGAGTATGAGTGATGACTAATCTGAAGGTTGGGAACCCCAGTGACATAAGGGGTAGTATGGCTGTATGTGAGGGATTTGCTTGGGATTAACGGTGACATCACTATGCATATCATTAGTTCTCTTTCTACTATGGATGAGACTAGTAGGTTATTTCTATAAGAGGTTATAGAGGCAATAGTAATTATGGATGCACTGCCCACATTCTTGCTCTTACAAGTACATGCATACTTTATTTCTATCTTTTATTTCCATCAGATGTCTTGCACAGCTACAGGTGAAACCGAATTCCCTAGGCCCTCTCTTTCCATCATTGACAACAACAAAAAGCGCAAGCTACTGGTCTGGTGAAAACACAAAAGGAATTCTAAAACTCTCGAAGGTCCATTAAAGTAACTTTATTACGCATTCGCTTCCCGAGGATTCGATAACCTAGGTCTACTAGGGAAAAGAAGCTACACTACATCTGTAATCCGGATCAAAGGTATCAGCCACCCTCTCCCCTGAAGACCCGTGGGCTCGAGCTGGGGACAGGACGCTGGGGGCTCGCTCCTGCTTCGCCACTGCGAAGGTGTCCCCAAGCCCGACAACGTCACTCCACCACCCACGAATAGCTGCCAAATCGTCTCACCTCCCGTGGCCGCGGTGCAGCCGTGCGAGCGCGAGGACCGGCTCACCAAGGAAATCACCACCGCGGGTCAGCAGAACATCATGGCCCTCGCCAATGGCAAGGTGGTCCAAGCCAACAGCTACCTCCCCTTCACCAAAAATCTCCGCCACATGGTATAGCCCCACAAGTTCCGCCCCGATACGCCGGAGCGCTACGACAGAACAACTAACCCGTGTGAGTTCCTACATCTTTACACCACGGGCTCGATGGCCAGCACCTAGTTGATGGCCCTTCCCGAGGAATCAATCGACTCATGGGCAGAGCTCGGCTCCCTCTTCATCGCCAACTTCAAGGGGACCTACGAGGGCCGGCTCACCTACTATGCCTCCGTTAGGTATGCCAACCACCGGGAGATACCCTCTTCAAGTTCCTATAGAGGTTCAGCTGAGTCGGTAACAAGATCCCCAAGATCTCAGACTCCAACATCATCACCGCTTTCTCCGAGGACATGAAGGACATCAAGATGAGGGAAAATATCGTCATACGTGGTGAGAGCCTTACCACGGATGCCAAGCTCTTTGTCATGGCTGAAAAGTGCACCTAGGCGGAGGCAGGGCGGATGTTTGGCCTCGTCGAGGCAGAAACCATCCCCAAGGCCAAGCTCATCCAAGGGAAAGGACAAGGACCCCAAGCGCAAGACCGCCACCGTCTTGGCCACGGAGCCAGACCGGAAGATTCCTCGCGAGGGGAACGGGGAAAGAGAGCAGGACGACAACTTGTACTGCCACCTCCACAAGAAACATGGGCACTCCACTGGCAACTGCTACGAGCTCAAGAAGCTCCGCGACGTGCGCATCAACCAGAGAAAGGGAATGTCAAGCAGCAAGCGAGGCAGCTCGAGCAGTGGCAACCGTGGGGACGAGCGCTGGAATAACAACTCCGGTGGCTACAACCCTCCTCCAGCAGACCAAGCCAACATCGTGCAACAGCACCCTTACCCACAGGAGAAAGGGCGTGCTGAGGATCCCGGGGGCTACCAAGTGCCGCGTGGCGCCATAACGTGCATCCTTGGTGGTTCATAGGCCCCGATTTCCAACCGACACTTCAAGCTACTTACTCGCAAGGTCGCGGCTGCTAGACCAGGTGTCCCATCCCCAAAGCTCAAGTGGTCCCAGTGCGCCATCACCTTCGACGCCCGTGACCACCTCGCTTCCACCTGGCCCGTGGACACTCTCCCCATGATCTGCACCCCCACCATAAACAACATCACGATCGGGAAGACCATCATCGATGGAGGCATAGTCCTGAATGTGATCTCCATCGAGACTTTCGCCTAGTTGGAGGTGTTGTACGATAGGATGATGCCGACCATGCCATTCTCCGGAGTGACCAGTGGATCCACCATACCCATCGGGCAGGTGCGCCTCTCTGTCATGTTCGGGAAGCGCGACAACTACTGCACCAAGCTCATCGACTTCGACGTGGTGCACATCAACCTCCCTTACAAAGTCATCCTCGGCTACCCCGCGCTAGCCAAGTTCATGACCGCCACTCACCATGCCTACAACATGATTAAGATGCCTGGTGGTAGCAAGGGAGTCATCATGGTTTGTTGCGACGAGGTAGAGGCCTTGCGCTCCCTCTAGCATGCTTACAAGACTACGACTGCTACCTACCCTGAGGACGTGGATGCCCTGGACTACATTGGAGTCTCCACAAGGAGGAAGTAGATGATGCCCTAGGAAAACGCCATGGCAAAGAGGGAAGAAGCCACTATGTTCCCACCTCGTGAGGGGATGGGCGTGTCCGGTGCCCCTCCCTCAAGAGGGACTCAGGATCGCCCCCTCCCATCCTCGCGAGGAGCGGAGAGACTCCCGAGGATGGCAGTGACCCAGAGGCTCCGGACTTCCTGATGAACCACACCCAGCGCGCGTACGACACTAGCTGCCCCGGCAGTGGTGACTGAGCTACCATATGAGCAAGGCGATCGGGTTGCTAGAAGGTGGACAAACCTCTCCGAACGGCGCGCCTGACTCTGTGACTTTTTGAATGTGACCCTCGACAAATCCTCACCACTTATAGCTTATCTCTTGTAAGACCCCGTGCAAGTCACGGTGGAGTTGTAATAATCTTGAACTGCCGGTGTTTTTTGGATCTTGTGCTTCATGCACGCTTCACTATTTGGTTTTTCCATCGGAAAGGCATTTTTCTGAAAACCATGCCACCGGGTTTCCCTCACATACACCGCACGAGCGGGGCCTAGGCGCGGTTCTCATCACCGGGTTGCTCCTCATAAACGTTAGAGCCTAAGGTGTCGAGCTCTGAACATACGGGCTAGTTCCGGCCATAAGTCACCTGACCCACAGTTCCTGGTTCTTGAGACCCTCGCGCGTAGCATGTTTGGACCCTTAGCGACATGTTATTTTGCCCTACGGCCCTCTCCTAGTAAGATCTACGGGGCGGCTCGTGAGGCACTGCTCTTCCATGGCCTAAGCTCGTCAGGACCTAAAGTGTCGAGCTCTGAACTCACGGCCCATTCCTCGGCTGTGAGTTACCTCACCCACGGTTCCTAACCAAATTTTTATCATCACGGAGGCTCGTGAGGCTCTATACCTCCACGGCCTAAGCTCTTCAGGACCTAAAGTGTCGAGCTTTGAACTCACGGACCGTTCCTCGGCTGTGAGTTACCTCATCCACTGTTCCTGACCAAATTTTTATCATCATGATGGCTCATGAGGATCTGCCCCTCCGTGGCCTAAGCTCGTTAGTACCTAAAGTGTCGAGCTCTGAACTCACGGCATGTTCCTCGGTTGTGAGTTACCTCCCCCACAGTTCCTGACCAAATTTTTATCGTCATGATGGCTCGTTAGGCTCTTCCCCTCCGCGTCCTAAGCTCGTCAGGACCTAAAGTGTTGAGCTCTGAACTCACGGTCCTTTCCTCAGTTGTGAGTTACCTCACCCATGGTTCCTGACCCAAATCATCATGATGGATCGTGAGGCTCTGCCCCTCCGCGGCTTAAGCACGTCAGAACCTAAAGTGTCAAGCTCTGAACTCATGGCCCATTCCTCTGCTGTGAGTTACCTCACCCATGGTTCCTGACCCAAATTTTTATCATCGCGATGGCTCGTGAGGCTCTACCCCTCCGCGGCCTAAGCTCATCAAGACCTAAAGTGTCGATCTCCAAACTTACGACCCATTCCGAGGTTGTGAGTTACCTCACCCATGGTTCCTGGCCAAAAAGGCATCATCGCGTCAGCTTGTGAGGCACTACCCCTCCGCGACCTAAGCTTCCCAGGACCTAAAGTGTCGAGCTCTAAACTTTCGACCCATCCCTCGGGCGAAAGTCACCTCACCCACGGACCCTGGCCTTTACAAAATCAAAAATACCTGGGCTAGCCTGACGGTCTTCTCCTCAGGAGGTTTGCGGTACGGCTCGGGAGACGCTCACCCCTCTAGCAGCTAGAAAACCACAGGGACTAGTGCGCTGAGCTCCAAACTTGCTGCCCGATCGCAGCGTCAAGTTACCTCACCCATGGCTCCTAACACCTATAACTCGACACGTAAGTTCATTATGGGCTCCCCCCATGGCACGCATATCCTCCTTTACGGTCATCTCCTCGAAAGGATCTACCAGGGGCATGGGCAGAGCTCTATGGAGCCACAATTGCCAGACTAGTGACCCAAAAAGGGCCCAACGACAAGTTGCACTACCAACGGTAAACCCCCCGCACAACGACACTCCCCCTGGGAAGAGGCTCGTGGTATAATGGCATGTGCAAGCCTCGAGAGGGCAGCCCCGCCTAGGTAGCTGGACTCGGAGACAAGCGGAGGCTCCTCGCAAGTCACTGCGCACGATCCGTGGTGCAACGAGCAAGACCACCGGCCAGAGGCGCTCAGTGAGGGTACTGTCTCCTGATGCCACCTCCGGAGGTCACCTAACTAGGCGCAGCCTCCGCAAGGCCCCCCCCCCCCTCGCGAGGCCTCGCCTCTCGACAGCAAGCCCCTGGCAGGTACACAGGGGACTCGCAAGGCCCGCTGCCTGGGAAGACGGTACACTAGCCATTGCTAGTCTCACCGAACCGGCTCCGCTCCATGAACACCGAAACTCCAAGCATTACAACAAAAATGTGCAAAGGGAGAAGCGACAAGCGCGAAGGTCCGCTTACCGACATCCATGATAGTCTTCTTTACAAACCTAATCCACGAGATAGGTGATGACTACAAGTGCAAAGATCGTTTCTAGCTAGTTTCGAAATAAAGATATCGATCCCATGGGGAGCAGTAGGTGAAAGACTAAAATGTTTTTAACTAAACCTAGGAATAATTTTGAGATGCAAAAAAAGTAGAGTTGTTTTTGGGTTTTTGATTTAACGAAGAAATTAAAGTAAAGTAAAACTTACTGCAGAAAGTAAGAATCACGTGTGTAAAAGAGCTTGGAACCACAATAGGGAAAAGGCGTTCTTAGGGAGTGGTGGATACACCGCTAGCAATTTAGACTAAGTAATCAAGATTATTATAACAAATATTCTCATGATATGTATGTATGTGGGAGGAACTCCATATATGGACAAATAGGAAGCAACCACTGCTCACATCATCCTTTACAAGCATAGCTAACAAATAAACGACATCAATCGTATTATCCCACTATTAAGGGATTTCTCCCGTGGCATGGACATGGATTTATGATTTCTCCTTGTTTGCCCAAGTTAGTACGTAAAGAATGACAACAGCTTTATAGTCACAGTAAGTGTTATCATCCCTCCATCTACCTATAAGTAATCCCCTTGATCATGTCCCCATAAGAGGCAAATATTAAGGAGGTGCACAACTCCCAACATCAAGATGAAGACAATTAACACATAGACATAATGATGTATAACATAATAATCTCTATCTTATCTCAATCATATGCTAGGGTTTCTCCATCTCCCCAAGAACTACGGATCTGCTCATACAAGGAGGAAATCAACATCATGCCAATGGTAATGGAAACAATTGTAAATGAATAGTTCTTGTATAAATCCACAACGAGTATGGAAATTACAACAATATCTAGATGGGGTGAAGATGGGATGGGTGGAGATGATGGTGGTGCAGCGGTAGACGAAGATGAAGATCGATGCCTTGGCCTCCCAGATCTGCATACGGCGAAGATGGACCCCTTAGGCAAGTCCACCCTCCATATGCCTTCCGGAGGTGAGGTTTTAGCGTTTTCTGGGTGTTCTGTATGTCGTATCCCCGATCCAGTTGCACGGAGTGAAACTATTTGAAGAGGTGGTGGCGGCGCCAACTATACGACTGGAACTATACGGCCAGAATTTTATTCCTGCCATATAGTTGGTCGTTAAACCGTCTGGATGCCTTGATCGCTTTGGGTTTTATTCTGGTGTTACTGATATTTCCCTAATAAGTGATTAACGTTGTTTTTGACTCCTTTTCTCCCCAATACAACTACTCGAAGAATTTTGTCCATTGTATCCATCATATGTCCAGATCCTGGTGAAAATAGACATACAATGTGTGCACGAACGCCGTAAAATACCAAGATCCTACATCTACAGTGCAAAATAATAATATAAAACATGATGCAAATATGCACTCATCAACTTCCCCAAGCTTAGACACCGCTCGTCCCGAGCAAGTTTAGCTTAATGGATGTGATCCTCATATTCATGAAGCTAAGTCGATAAAATTAATGAGGCAGTTGCAGCATGTGTTTATCATAAATGATACATAGGAATAAGTTCATGAGTAGTGCCTTACTCGAACCATCTGAATAATATTAGCAGGCTTCTACACCTTAGCATTTAACAGTTCACAAAAGATTACTCTCAATATGATGTAAAAGTATTAGGTTCAACCGAATGATTTAGCGAGGTAGTCCCAAGTGTTTTTGGATGAACATATTCACTTGGGATTTAAAATCTCAAACGCTTCTTTGTCATACTACAATATAGTGGTGTATGCCTATTTGTTGTTTGCACATTCACTCTTTTTCTTCTTATATATATATATATGCTCACACTTTTGTTTAAGTGCTATGCAAAGGAGCTAGCCATACATTCCACTTCATGTAGGAATTCAAAGTTTAACAATCTCAGTTACCAAATTCCAATTGTATATGAAGAAATCTTTATAGCTTGAATATTCTACCTTGTCTTGTTCTCACTCTAATTTGATAGCACTTTTAATTTTCCTTTGTTCAAGGTTTCTTTTTCAACTTAACTGATTAGATAATTTTTCTTTGTAAATCAAACCATGAACTTACAACATATTGACCAAATTTTCTTTATATGTTCCATTAATACCAATGGTGTGGAAGACTCCTATTGCTATCATCAACTGCAAGTAAAATTATACTCAAGCCATTCATATACCCAATAAGACAAGCACAAACTCAATAATGATCCATATATGATAATAAACTCGGAATTTCACAAATGGGATAGACTATTCCTTAAGGGAAATCAAATGAAGCAAACTTTATTTCTAAGCTCGAACTAATGCAAAACTAAAATAATAATATAAAACTTATAAGATAGATTATATGGTCTTAAAGATCTCCCCAAGCTTGGAATCAAGCTAGGCGGGATCAAATAACTCCTCGTTGGTACATATTCCTCCTCCTGGGTAGGAAGAGTATTGCCTTCTTCCCCTGTGTTTCAAACTTAACTTATGCTTGGGAGGCAGATGCTGAGCTCAGCCATGTCGTATTGGAGCTTCAAAATTTTATTCTGGGGGAATTTCTTCTCATCTGTCAAATCAAAAACAGTTTTAATCAAGAAACCAACTCTACCATCAATGTCATCGACCTTTTTCTCAAGTTATTTGCTCATCATTCAGTAGGAATCAATCCCTTCTCCAATTGTTTCAACACATGCCTTTGAAGCTTTTTCCAACTGATAGATATTATCATGAATCTCATCTTGCCGCACCTTCTTAGGTTTAAGAGGCGACAGACCGAGAGGAGGTTTATAATAGGATCCTATGTTGTGACGATAGAGATTAGGGAGATACTCATCCTTGCTCTTTCCCTCCTCTGCTTGCCTCATCATCTCCATCCTTTGCGGGAACATGTCCTCCCAGTTTGGGAGAGGCTTGATCTCCGGGTTGGATGATGATGATGATGATAATGATCCTTTAGGTTCTACTTCTTCGATCCTCTTCACGGGCTTCTCTTCTTTCTTCCTCTAAATCTTGTTGACATGGAAGGGCTGCATGGCTTTCGCTGCACGGAAGTTGTTAGAAGGAGCTTGTATAGGGATGGAGAGGATTTTTTAGGGAGGCTGTAGCTCTGCGAAAACTTAATGAAAAAGGTTAGATGCGGTCAGCTTTAAAAGGGGAAGTCGAAAACCCTAGCTGCCATTGGTAACGAACAACTATACGGCCGCTGCCGCATAGGTCCCGCCATATAGTTATGAGCCGACTATAGAGTTCCTTCTACGGTGGTACCAACTATACGGCCAGAACTATATGGGCGGGAATTTTTATTCCCGTCGTATAGTTGGTCGTTAAACCTTCAGTACTCTGAATAAAAATTTTGGAGACGGGTCGATAACTATATGATGACAACTATACGGCCGGAATTTTTATTCCCACTATATAGTTGGTCGTTAAAATTTCAGTACCCTTGAAAAGGATTTTGACGAAGGCATCGATATCTATACGACGGAAACTATACGGCCGAAATTTTTACTCTCGCTGTATAGTTGGTTGTTAAACCTTCTGTACCTTTTGTGAACGGAAGGGACGATGTCGAAACATGTATACGACCACAACTATACGGCCAGAAAATTATTCCCGCCGTATAGTTGGTTGTTAAACCCTCTGGATCCACCAAAAATTACATGCTTCTCCGAGAATTCTTTTTTAATCTGAAACTTAATGAAATATCAATTTTTGACAGAAAAATGACAGCTTAAATTTTCGACCAATATTAGCATCCCTTGAATGGGATTTTAGCATTATCAATCCTCTTTTTCTTTGCTAGAGCTTTAAATGTTCCTTATTCAACACAAGCTCTGAAAATTTAAAAACTTACTCAAACTTTTATTTCGCATGGGTTGCCTCCTATGAAGCACTCTTTTATGGTCAATAGCTTGACCATAGTGTTGCTCATTTCGTCTCGATTCTATCCTTCTTGCAGTTGCCATTCCTTGTATATCTTTGCTTAATCACCACTTCTGGGGTGATTACTTGTATGGTGACTGCACTTATATCTTCATTTTCCCGATAATGTTTCAAGTGTTGTCCATTTACCACCCATGAAAGAGAGAGTGTTTTCCCTGGAGCTTCACTCCTCCCGATGAATAAGCTTCTTTGACTATATAGGAGCCTTCCCACTTTGATCTGAGCTTTCCTAGAAACCACTTAAGATGAGAATTATAGAGCAACACCTTGTCTCCACTTTTAAAGGTCTTATTTTATATTTTTCTATCATGCCATATTTTCACTTTTCTTTAAACAATCTAGCATTCTCATAAGCCTCACTTCTAAACTCATTTAAAGCATGAATATCTAATAAATAGTTTTTTCCTGCTGCTTTAAGATCATAGTTTAGGTTCTTGATCGCTCAAAAAGCTTAGTGCTCCAATTCTAAAGGTAAATGGCATGCCTTATCGTATACCATCTTATAAGGTGTCATACCCATTGGATTTTTAAACGCAGTACGGTATGCCCATAGAGTGTCATTTAACTTGTACGACCAATCTTTTCTTGATTTGTCCATCGTCTTATCGAGTATGGTATATAATTCTCTATTGGGGAGTTCCACTTAACCACTCGTTTGAGGATGATATGGTGAAGCAACACGGTGAGTTACTCCATATTTGTTGAGGATTTTCCTAAAAGTTCCTTTCATAAAATGAGAACCACCATCAGTGATTAAAAATCTAGGGACTCCAAACCTAGGGAATATAACATCATTGATCATCTTCACTGAGGTAGCTACATCTGCATGGCTTGTTGGAATAGCTTCAACCCATTTAGTAACATAATCGACAACAATAAGAATATGAGTGTAACCATTTGATTCTATAAAAGGTCCCATGTAATCCATTCCCCATACATCAAAGGGTTTGATTATAAGACTGTAATTCATTTCCATCTCTTGTCTCCTACCTATATTTCCCCTTGTTTGGCAAGCATCACAATGTTCTACATACCTGTGTGTGTCCTAGAGCAAGGTGCGCCAATAGAATCCGAATTGAAGTACATTTGCTGTAGTTCGCTTGCCTGCATGGTGTCCTCCATACGGGCTGTCATGACAAGATTGCAAAATTGCATTCATTTCATGGTGAGGAACACACTTCGGAATCATTCTGTCAGGTCCATGATGATATAGATACGGATCATCCCAAAAATAATGTTTAAGGTCATTAAAAAAATCATTCTTTGATTTCTTTTCATACCAGGAGGTATAAATTTTACTACAAGATAGTCATCATAATCCGCAAACCAAGGATCAGTGATTTCAATGTTTGCTAAATATTCTCCCAGAAATGACTCATTTATAGGTACGGGGTTAGTAATTATTCCCTCCATCTTAGAGAGATGATCTGCTACCAGATTATCCTTACCCCTCCTATCTACTATTTGTAAATCATATTCTTGTAGTAATAAAACCCACCTAATCAACCTGGGCTTTACATCCTTTTTCACAAGGAGGTGACTTAAAGCTTGGTGATCCATATGAACTATTACCTTAGAATGAATGATGTAAGATCTAAATTTGTCACAAGCAAAAATTATAGCTAGGAACTATTTTTATGTAGTAGCATAGTTTTTTTGAATCTTATTAAGAGTTCTACTAGCATAATAAATAACATTTAAATTATTTCCGTCTCGCTGTCCTAACACATCCCCTAAAGCATAGTCACTAGCATCACACATGATTTTGAAAGGTTCATCCCATTTTGGAGATTGCACGATAGGTGCTGAAACTAATTTGTTTTTAAGGTTCTTAAAGGATGCAAGGCAGTCATGATCTAAGTAGAATGGAGTTTCTTTCTCAAGAAGGTCAGTGAGAGACATATCTATTTTAGCAAAATATTTTATAAAACGCTTATAAAAACCTACATGTCGTAGAAACATTTTTAAGTGTTTTATGTCCTAATGTATTGGAAGATTTTCTATAGCATCTATATTAGTTTTATCTATTTCTATACCCTTGTTCGAAACCTTATGCCCAAAACCTTTGCCTTCTATTTCCATGAAACGACATTGTTCCCAATTCAAAACCAAATTTGATTACCTACATCTCTGCAAAAACTATGGTTAAATTGTAGAGGCAATTATCAAATGTTGTTCCACAAACAACGAAATCATTTGTTAGAACTTCCATAGTTTTCTCAACAAGATCATCAAAGATTTTCAAAACACATTCTTGAAAAGTCGAACCTGCATTACATAAACGAAACGGAATTAATCTATAAGCATATGTGTAATAAGGACAAGTGAAAGTTGTTTTCTCTTGATCTTCCAGTTGTATAGAAATTTGAGAATATCCAGAATAACCATCAAGAAAACAAAAATAAGAATTATTACTAAGTCTTTCTAAAATTTTATCCATAAATGGTATATGTCTATGATTTTCCGTGTCTCGCGGTTTAGTTTCCTAAAATCGATACACATGCAATATCCAACAATAGGTTTCACAGGAATTAGCTCAACATCCTCATTCATAGCAGCATCAAGACCTCCTTGTCTTGGTATACAATGAGCTGGGTTAACCCACTTACTATCAGAAATAGGATATATTATGCCAACATATAATAAGCTTATAACCTCTTTTCTTACTACTTCCTTCATTTTCAGATTAAGCCTTCTTTGTGTGTCAACTATAGGTTTAGCATCATCAAGCATGGTAATCTTATGTGTTACAATAGATGGATCTATTCCTTTAATATCACTTAGAGTATATTCAAAGGCTTTATGATGCTTAATTAGGACTTAAATGAGTTTATTTATTTCATTTTTTGATACATTTTTACAAATAATAACAGGACATTTATTTTCATTATCTAAAAAATCATACCTCATATCGTTTGCAAGTTGTTTCAATTCAATTGGCGGAGGTTCTTCATCTCCTTTTCTTACAAGTTCTTCATAGGCATGTGGATTTTGTGCTTCCACAACTGAATCAAGGTAATCATCCATGTCTTCTCCCTCCTCATCATCTAGTTCTTCCTCCTAATTAATTAGGCTCCTCTCTAATTCATCTTGTGGAGTGCTGAAATGAATTGATGCCAGCTGATGTCTACGCACTTCTATTCTTGTAGACAGTTGTTGGGCCTCCAAGTGTAGAGGTTTGTAGAACAGCAGCAAGTTTTCCCTTAAGTGGATCACCCAAGGTTTATCGAACTCAGGGAGGAAGTGGTCAAAGGTATCCCCTCTCAAGCAACCCTGCAATCAAGATACAAAAAGTCTCTTGTGTCCCCAACACACCCAATACACTTGTCAGGTGTATAGGTGCACTAGTTCGGCGAAGAGATAGTGAAATACAAGTGGAATAGATAAATTATAAGTGGTAACGGTGATAGAAGATAGCTTGATGGCGTGGAAAAGACTAAAGGAAAACTGAAATAAAGATGGAAGCAAGCAAACATGTAACAGATCTAGTAGCAAACGGTCTTTCAATGCTTAGAAACAAGGCCTAGGGATCATACTTTCACAAGTGAACACTCTCATATAAATATATTCTCTTCATGATACTACTCTTAACTACTCTCCGGTTGGACACCCTAATCAACGGTAGGGCTATCACAGCACACCTCAAAGTTCATCTTTCCCATCTAGAAAACCCCACATTGTCACCTTGAGTACTAGATGAGTCCAACAAACACCACAATTTCATAAAGACATCCAACTCCAAATATAACTCATAACAAGTATTTGTAATCTCTAGCCTAAGTGCTACAATGGTGTGCACGTTGTCACTTTCACACACATGGGGAGAGCAGAGATCTATTAAAGCACTTGAGTAGCAATGTAGATCTACTTGATTACAAAGCTCATGATCACAATATGATCATGCATAGAGAGAGATGAACACATAGCTACCGGTAGAACCCTTAGCCTCGAGAGAGAACTACTCCCTCCTCATCATGGGAATCAGCAATGGTGATGGAGATGGCGGTGGAGATTGATGGAGATGACTCCGGGGGCACTTCCCTATCCCGGCAGGGTGCCGGAACAGAGACTTTCTGTCCCCCGAATCTCCCCTTCGGTGGCGGTGGCGCTGTGGAACTTTTCGTGTCTGGAGGCTTGACGATTTAGGGTTTATGCATCGGGAGGCTTCTTATAGACGAAGAGGCAAGGTCGGTGGATGGCCAGGGGGCCCACACCACCTGGTGGCGCGGCCAGGGCTAGCCAACGCCACCACATGGTGTGGATGCCCTATGGCCCCTCTCTGTCTCGTCTTCTGGCTCCGTGAGTCTTCCGGTAAAATACCAGCTTTGGCTTTTGTCCCGTCCAATTCCGAGAATATTCATTTTCTGACTTTCTGGAACCAAAAACAGCAGAAAACAGGCAACTGGCACTGTGGCATCTTGTTAATAGGTTAGTCCAAGAAATCATATGAAAAGTACTCCAAAGTGTGGACAAAACAAAAGAAAGTAGATAAAACCAAGCATGGAACATCAAAAATTATAGATACATTTGCAATGTATCAACATCCCCAAGCTTAACTCTTGCTCGTCCTCCAGTAGGTAAGTGATAAAAAGAAAGAATAATTTTTGAGGTGACATGCACCATCATAAACTTGATCAAAGTATTTGTAAAACATTCAAAGTTGGGATCATAGTACTTTAATCAAAACATGAAAGACAAAGTTCTAGCAATAAGACAAAGCAACTAAGTTGCAACATGAAAAGGCATAAACAAAAGGTTCATGAATAACAAAGCTTTGCAAGATGTTTGTTTGTTTCACATAAAGAAAACATAGCATAATAGTATTCAGCTTGTCCCTCATAGATTAGCAAACATAAATGCATAGGACACCTTCAAAGTTCATAAGAGTGACTAGATACAAATAGTTTAAAACAAGTAATATCAAAGCTATGCATCAATCAACAAGTCTTGGGACAATGCACATAGAACTAAGAATGGCCACTATGCTCTCAAAGTAGGTGCATAAATATAGAAGGTGGAGACTCAATATATAAGTGGAAGAAAGGCCTTCATAGAAGGAAGCAGAGATTCAAGTTTCATAAAGAGCTTCCAAAAATTATGGTACTTATAGCTTTCATCTCTCATTGCCCCTATCATTAGCATCTTGAAGTGATTAAGGTTAAAATGAACAAACTATGGTGTACATGCTTGACGAAGTATAAGTTAGAAATATCATGTCCCTTGTATACGAGGGACGCTCCTCATGCTACTCAAGTTTAGTCACCGGTAAGTTCTTGTCATTATAAGTACATGTATATCATAGAGAACTGCCAACGGGGTACCCCTTGCCCGATGATACGGAAGAATCCCCATATCAAAATGACAAGGCAAGCCGACAACGAGCATCTCAGCAATCTTCTTATTTACCATGAGAATATGGTTCTTTTTTCTCTCTTTCCTCTTTCCATAATCTTTTTTTTCTCTTTTCTCTTTTCTCTTTTTTCTCAATATAGGACTCTTTTTTTAAAGAAGAATGCTTCATAGACAGCTCATTATGGTTATGCTGCAGGTTTCCACCATGTCAGACCAGCGGCACAGGCGTTTCTCTAACACATATACATAACTCCATGGACTTACAAGCTCCCCTTTCATTTCAGACCGACGACATCCATATACAAAAGAGCATGATATCAACTAGGTACAAGTACCAAGTGCAATGTTGAAAGCTTTCCCCATGAAAGCATGGTTCTGCTAATTCCCAACAAATAAGTGCAAGCATATACAACATAGATGACACAATGGTTCAAGTTTATTAAGGGCAAGAAAAGTAAAGTGTGCCATCAAGTTTGTGAGAGCTTTAATCACTAGTTTTCTCCTATCAAGTTTAATTTGGAAGGTAAACAAAAGCATGAATATACTTGGAATAGCATAAGCTAGTAGGTAGGTATGGTGGACTCTTTGGAATAACTTGGTTTAGGGAGTTGGATGCATGAGTGGAACTCATACTTGGTTGTGGAGGCTAGCAAAAGACTGGGAGCGACAAACTGAGAGAGCAATAATGGCCATAATCATGTAGAGCGACAAAACATCATTGAACAAAGCATAAAGTGATACTACAAGTTGAAAACTAAAGGATCATAAAGGCTATGGTGACTTGAAATAGTCATAACATGGTGTGAGCATGCGCCAAGTCAACCCAAATAAAGCATCAAAGGAGAATACAACAATACTATGCTTTAATATGCTAAAACAATGCATCATTCATCCAAGGCACATTAAGAAATCTCAATTGTTTATAACAAGTCATGCTACAGCAAAGAATACTAAGCATAAAGCCAAAACAATATCAAGAATGGCATGACAAAGCATAGGCCACAGTCAAAAACGAGCCCTTTTTACCACATAAGCTTGAACTTTCCTACTCTTTTCCAATCCAAACCAAACTATTTGAAAACCAATGTATGAAAGAGGGGGTCCAACCAATTTATTCAGCAAACTAAGAAAACAAAGAAAATGAAAAAACAAAATGAAAACGAAAGAGAAGACGCTCCAAGAACAACACAATTGTGCATGAAACAATAAAAATGAAGCGTTTGGAAGAAACCTGAGATTTTTATTGATGAAGAAGGGGATGCCTTGGGCATCCCCAAGCTTTGAAGTTTGCACTTCTTGGATATTTCTTGGGATGACACGCGTGGCATCCCCAAGCTTGAGCTTTAGTCCATCCTTCATCTCATTACTCATTCCTTCCATACACCTGAAATTTTCCTTCATACAAAACTTCACACAATCTTTATTAGCAACATTAGTGCACTCAAGATAAATAAGTCTTTAGGTTTAGTTCTAACACCAATAAAACTTCCATTAAAACACAAGCTACTGTAGCACTTCCCTCAAAAAGCTCAATTCCCCAAAAGAACTCAAAAAGGAACCAACAAGAAGCAAATGCAGAAAAATGGCAGAAATCTGTCAAAACAGACCAGCAGGTAAAGACGAATTTTTTCGAAGACCTTATGTTGCTCAAATCAAAAAGTGTTGATCTAACGAAAGTTAGATAACAACCCGGGGAAGAAGAAAAAACATTCACGCCTCAAAAAGACGTACAAAGATTTTACACGGATTTTTACGGTGAAGCACAGAAATCTGTTTCGGGACAGCAACTTTCCCAATCATTACTTCTCTCTCATTAGAGGTTACTCTTGACACAAAAAGCAAATAAAAAGGATAAGGAGCGGTTATTACTGAAGTAATAACTTCCAAGACTCATCTAAAACTTTTGGGTTATCTCCCAATAAGTACTTTTCTTTAATGCCTTTAAGTTAGGCATAAGAAGCAAGAAAAAGAATCAAGTGTTCTCAAATGAAGAAGCATTAAGACCAAATTTCTTGCCCTTACCTCTCTTACTTTTATTCTTAACCTTGGGGAAAATATGATTGTTTGGTGGAGAAGAAAGGTGCATGGTCCCCTTTACCACATATATTATTGCTCCAAGGAGTTCTAATAGGGACCTTCCAAGTGTAATTTGTCCTTTTCCTGCACATTCAATAACAAGATAATCAGTAGAAATAATTTTCCCAAGGATCTTTGTAAACACTCCTTTAGCTATTCCAAGAGGTAATATGGTATCATTATTAGCAAGAGATATTTCTTTTCCTCCTTCAGTAAGCCCCCAAGTATTCAAAGATTCATAAATATGTTTGGGCATAAGGCAAAATTCAGACATGATATCACAGCGAGCTTGAAAAGTTTCAGTGTTTAGCTCAATCTTTACTGTAGGGAGCCACTTTGATGGTTCAGAATTTATTGGAACATAATTGTGATGCTCCCTAAGTGTATTATAGCAATCTTTTAAGTTAGTAGTGCCAGTCTCAAGAGTGTTCAACCTAGCAAATATTCTTGCGAAAGAAATATCAGTTTGGCTAGGCAAGTTGTAAGTGAGGATCAATTTCTTTATAGCATTAATAGCTTCATCCTCATTACATTGGAGGAAATCTCCTCCCACAACAGCATCTAAAGCATATCTATAGCAAAGAGCAATTCCAAGGTAAAAACTGCTAAGGAACAAACTTTGAGTCATTTTAGGCTCAGTTTTTTCATGTAGATAAGAGATTCTAGACCAAGCTTCCTTAAAACTTTCCTCAATTCCTTGTTTAAAAGTGAAAATCATTTCCTCGGGTGACATAGTGATTGGAGCAAGGCTAGACATAATGGCAACTTAGGATAGGAACTAATTTTTTTGCGTTTTCAAATAAGAAAACAAACTAGTAAAACTAATTTTTGTGTGTGTTTTTGATAAAGAAACAAGCAAACAAAGCAAAAAGAAACTAAGCAAAACAAAAATAACAAAGTAAAGAGATTGGTTATGAGGGACTCCCCTTGTGAAGATGTCCTTGACTCCCCGGCAACGGCGCCAGAAAATATCTTGATGTCTACGCACTTCTATTCTTGTAAACAGTTGTTGGGCCTCCAAGTGCAGAGGTTTGTAGAACAGCAGCAAGTTTTCCCTTAAGTGGATCACCCAAGGTTTATCGAACTCAGGGAGGAAGTGGTCAAAGGTATCCCCTCTCAAGCAACCCTGCAATCAAGATACAAGAAGTCTCTTGTGTCCCCAACACACCCAATACACTTTTCAAGTGTATAGGTGCACTAGTTCGGCAAAGAGATAGTGAAATACAAGTGGTATAGATAATTATAAGTGGTAACGGTGATATAAGATAGCTTGATGGCGTGGAAAATACTAAAGGAAAACTGAAATAAAGATGGAAGCAAGCAAACATGTAACAGATCTAGTAGCAAACGGTCTTTCAATGCTTAGAAACAAGTCCTAGGGATCATACTTTCACTAGTGAACACTCTCATATAAATATATTCTCTTCATGATACTACTCTTAACTACTCTCTGGTTGGACACTCTAATCAATAGTAGGGCTATAACAACACACCTCAAAGTTCATCTTTCCCATCTAGAAAACCCCACACTGTCACCTTGAGTACTAGATGAGTCCAACAAACACCACAATTTCATAAAGACATCCAACTCCAAATATAACTCATAACAAGTATTTGTAATCTCTAGCCTAAGTGCCACAATGGTGTGCACGTTATCACTTTCACACACATGGGGAGAGAAGAGATCTATTAAAGCACTTGAGTAGCAAGGTAGATCTACTTGATTACAAAGCTCATGATCACAATATGATCATGCAGAGAGAGAGAGAGATGAACACATAGCTACCGGTAGAACCCTTAGCCTCGAGAGAGAACTACTCCCTCCTCATCATGGGAATCAGCAATGGTGATGGAGATGGCGGTGGAGATCGATGGAGATGGCTCCGGGGACACTATCCCGTCCCGGCAGGGTGCTGGAACAGACACTTTCTGTCCCCCGAATCTCCCCTTCGGTGGCGGCAGCACTGCGGAACTTTTCGTGGCTGGAGGCTTGACGATTTAGGGTTTATGCATCAGGAGGCTTCTTATAAGCGAAGAGGCAAGGTCGGTGGGCAGCCAGGGGGCCACACCACCTGGTGGCATGGCCAGGGCTAGCCCACGCCACCACATGGTGTGGCTACCCTGTGGCCCCTCTCCGTCTCGTCTTCTGGCTCCGTGAGTCTTCCGGGAAAATAACGACTTTGGCTTTAGTCCCGTCCAATTCCGAGAATATTAATTTTCTAACTTTCTAGAACCAAAAACAGCAGAAAACAGGCAACTGGCACTGTGGCATCTTGTGAATAGGTTAGTCCAAAAATCATATGAAAAGTACTCCAAAGTGTGGACAAAACATAAGAAAGTAGATAAAACCAAGCATGGAACATCAAAAATTATAGATACATTTGCAATGTATCACCAGCTCAGCAATCGTTTTCTCTTCCTTGATATCGTCCACTTCATATATTCTCTTCTTTAGTTTGGCAAAGTGGAATGCCATTTCCTCTTCTCCAAACATCAATGAAATAGTATCCTTCTTATTATCGATTTGAGCTTTGGTTATGGAAACAAAAGGCCTACCTAAAAGAATAGGACAAAAAGAATTTCGAGGCATATCAACAATATGAAAATCAAGGGGGTACATTAGTGATCCAATAAAGACATAGATATTTCTGATAACACCTTCTGGTTTTATATTAGTTCTATTAGACAATTTAATAGTAGTGTCTACCGGTTCCACATCAGGATTATTTAAATTGTAGCCAAGTTCCTCATAAAGTGATCAAGGCATAATGTTTATAGTGGAAATCGGCTCACAAATTCCGTATAAGAAAGTTTCTCCACAATAAATAGGGGTCATAGGTTTAGAAGTTTTGTTACCTTGTACCTTACCTTCGATGAACTCTGAGGTTTCGGGGTCTAGCATAACCACTTCATTATCCATGGTTCGTTCTTCCATAAGATCCTTCAATATAAAATTATTTATATTGGTAGCTTTAGGGTTCTTTTCTAGTTTCTTTAATCTTATTTTTATTTGTTCTTCCTATTTTTGCTTTTTCTTGATATTCTCTTGAATAGGTGCAAAGGGCAACTCCTCCATCAGCGCACTTTCTCTCGCACGCTTCTTTTCTTCAAGGGTTTTATGGGGTTCCCATTCTGAAGGTACTTGTTGTTGGGAATATGCCCTAGAGGCAATCATGTATGATGTTATTTCTAATATATTCATAAAGTTATTGTCCATGTATGAACTACTGATGTATATCATTGAATATGTGATTCGATTGTGGAACTATGTATCATGTTGTTTATACTGATTGTCCTTGGTCGTTGAGATTGTGCCGGACACACAACTTAGACTAATATGAAAATCGGCTGATGACTCGGTTCCACTTGTCATGCGCATAGAGATGCTATTCCGACTTACACGGATTTGGTTAAAGAGTTTAGCGAGTCGGACTGACCCATACTGAGATACAACGAATAAGTCGTCATTTGTATATCTCAATCAATGTAATCCTTAGACCTGAGGTTATTGCACAATCCGAGTTGAGGATCACCAACTTAGGTTCTGTCAAATGTTGTTCCGTCACTGGGCAGTTATAAAGGCGGAGTTCAGGTCAACTGAGAATCAATCTGCGCGATGTGAATAACCGAGATGGGATGTTGCCCCTTTGTCTGGAGAAATATTCTCTGGGCCCTCTCGGAAGATATGATTCAGAAAGCATGGCCATGCGTGACTCGGTTAAGTGTTAACCGAGGCGACCGACTAAGAGTTAGTCGAATGAATCACTTATCTCAGATCGAAAAAGAGAGTTGAACTATTTAAGGGATGACGATTATTTGCCTATAGTTCGAAAAGGTATATCGTGAGGCAAAAGGAACTCAAACGAAAGTCGCATTCGAAGGTATGTCATCATGACTCTTTGGTACTTGGGAGTTGGCACGTTCTGCTAGGAGCCACTACCAACTGATCGTCACGAGTGAGACTCGGATCGTGTCCGGGTCACCATGAGCCTGTCGAGTCACACACTCAAGAGCGGGAGCATATTTGGGTTGGACCCAAAAAGGAAACGGACAGAGTCAGTGAGTTGGACTCGCAGTGACTAATATAGGCCTTTTAGTGAATGGGCCACAAGTGAGTGGAGCCCACTTTCACTCCCTATATAAGCTGGGGCACAGGTGCTTAGAGCACAAGGTTAGGTCACTCCATGTGTTGGAAACCCTAGCTCCAGTCTAGTACTATCGCCGTCGTACCGGACCTAGCAGTCCATTGTCGGCGCTCCTCCTCGTACATGTGGATACTGGCGGATGTGCCGTATGTTTAGCACTTCGACGATCGTGGATCGGAAGGGATCGTGAGGACTGCACTGCATCAAGCGACGTGCTTCATCGATTCCGCAACCGCGCGTCTAATGGTAATTCTCGTGGCCTACTACCTCACCTAGATCTTGGGTTCACCGCGTAGGAAAAAGTTTTGTTTTTCTCTGTGTGGCCCAACACTTGTAAATGCACTTCATAATTCTCAATAATTTTCTTTACTGAGTAAGAATCAATGCCCAGGGTTTTAATCATTGCACAAGTCCTTTCATCTGCAAGGAAATCATTAACACAAGCATATTCAGAAGAACTATTCGTAATGTTCTCCTCATTTTTAAAATTCTCCGTTGTCTCCCTCATTTTCATTATTAATTTATAGGCTTCATTATAGGTATAAGATGGAAAACTACCATTAGAAGCGGTGTCTAGGTTCGCCCTATTTTTATTATTAAGCCCTCCATAAAAGTGTGAGTGATTAACAAATCAGGCAAACGATGATGGGGGTAATTATCTAGATAGCTTTTGTACCTTAGATAACCTTCATACAAACTCTCATCAGGACTATTTTGAAAACTGATAATAATACCTCTCATCCTGTGAGCTTTGCTTTCTGAGTAATATTTTGATAGGAACTTGGTTGTCAATTCCGTCCAAGTCCTTGGTGCTTCTGCACAAAAAGATCTATACTGGTCGCAAACATTATTAGAGAGAGTTTGTCTAAACAACTG
Source organism: Avena eriantha (assembly GCA_910589775.1). Taxonomy (NCBI): domain Eukaryota; kingdom Viridiplantae; phylum Streptophyta; class Magnoliopsida; order Poales; family Poaceae; genus Avena; species Avena eriantha. The sequence goes on from OU342743.1 coordinate 275,285,324, forward strand.
GGTTTTAACCATATCAAGATTGCAGTTGTTGAATATAAAGGAACAAAGGACATCTTCAAAAAATTATAAGTGTCCATATGGACTCTCTTCATCGGTTCCTGCAAATTTCTTAGAGTGTAGTAGTTCAAATAATAAAGGGTGGATCTCAATTCCATCCGGATTTATGCTTTTATTGACAGTTATAAAAGCGTCTATGGGCAAACCCATTTTCCTTACTGCCTCAAGATGGATGAAATGCTGAGTGTTGTCCATTGTTGCAGTCCAACAACTTAAATTAAAAATTAGTACAACGAAAGTAAATAACTGAAAGTAATGTGACTTATAGCGCTAAGCTCCCCGGCAACGACGCTAGAAAATAGCTTGATGACTGCAAGTGCACATATCGTTTGTATCTAGTTTCGTAATAAAGATATCGATTCCACAGGGAGCAGTAGGTGAAAGACTAAAATGCTTTTAACTAAAACTAAACGAAGTACTTAAGGAACAATTTTGAGATGCAAGAAAAGTAGAGTTGTTTTTGGGTTTTTGATTGAACGAAGCAATTAAAGTAAAGTACAACTCAATGCACAAAGTAAGAATCGCATGTCTAAAAGAGCTTGGAACCACAATAGGAAAAAAGGCGTTCTCAGGGAGTGGTGGATACACCGCTAGCAATTTAGACTAAGTAATATGGATTATTATAACAAATATTCTCATGATATGTATGTATGTGGGAGGAGCTCCATATATGGAAAAATAGACAGCAACCACTGCTCACATCATCATTCATAACCACAGTTGACAAATAAACGACATCAATCGTATTATCCCGCTACTAAGGGATTTCACCCGTGGCATGGACATGGCTTTATGAGTTCTCCTTGTTTCCCCAAGTTAGTACGTAAAGTGTCTCCTTTTTAGCTATGAACTAATTGATACGTCCATTTTGTATCACTATTCTGTGTCATAATTCACTATTATTCATTGATATATTTCATATTGAGAGATGATACTTATGTTATTTCATCTGTTTTTGCATGGTTGATGACTTTTGGAGCATGGACCACTGCAGTCAGGATTCTGATGGAAAAGGTGCTGTTTGGAGGCAAAATTCGCGAAGATCAGAAAATCCGGGAAAATATACGGAAAATCCTATTTTTCCAGAAGACGAAGGAAGCTAAAAGGGGGGCTGGAGATGGGCCATAGGGGGCCCACACCACCCCCTAGCGTGGGCACCCCTAGGCTGCGCCAGCAGGTGGTGTGGCCGCCCTGGCCCACTCCAGGCTCTCCTCTCTAGCGTATATCATCCTCCCAAAACCCTAAGACTCGGGGGGGCGACCACAGAAACATTTCACCGCCTCTGCGGGGCAGAAAACAGCGAGAGAGAAAGATCTCTCTGGCAGACAGATTTCTGCTAGGGGAATTCCTTCCCGGAGAGCGGGGTTCGACATTTTTCCAAAAGGAGTTCCACTCCGCCGTCACCACCAGATTCCACAAAACAGCACCAGAAACTCCATTCTGGCACCCTGCTGGGACGGGGAATTGGAGGAGATCATCGCCATCATCATCACCATCGCTTCTCCATCAACCATCCATGTTTTCCCCATCTATGAGTGAGTAATCCCCCGCTGTAGGCTATGGGGATGGTAGGGATTGGATGAGATTGTTCATGTAATGGCATCAGATTGTTAGGGCATGGTGCCTAGTATCTTTTATAGTGCTTTATGACTTTGTTGCGATTTGTTGTTCTTAATGGTTGTCACTAGGGCACGAGTGCCATGATTTCAGATCTGAACATCTTATTGATTCATTATGATAGTATTGTTTTTGGTCTTATTTGCAAGTTGTATACACACGTTGTTGTCCGGAACCAATGGCCCTGAAGTGACAGAAATCAGGATAACCGGAGGGAATGGCTTTGATGTGAGGATCACATGTGTTCATGGAGTGTTAATGCTTTGCTCCGGTTCTCTGTTAAAAGGAGCACCTTAATTGCTAGTAGTTCCCTTGAGGCCTCGCTGCAAACGGGCTGGCAGGACAAAATATGTTGTGCAAGTTCTCATTGCGAGCACGTATGACTATATATGGAACACATGCCTAGGATTATCGAGTACTTGGATGCTTTATCTTATTTATCTGCAATTGCCCTATGTTCTGATTGCTATGTGAATTGTCTTGTCCATGCAATGCCCGTCCATCCATCCCTATGCCTACCGCACTCGAATCCCACTGTTTACTGCTATTGTTACTACTGTCTTTACGGTTGCTACTTTACTATTCCTACTACAAAACTATTGCTACTGATAAACTGTTGTGAGCCATATTGTTTCCAGGTGCAGCTGAATTGACAACTCAGTTGTTAAGCCTTATAAATATTCTTTGGCTCTGCTTGTGTCGAATCAATAAATTGGGTTTAACTTCCCTCGAAAATACTGCGATACACCCCCTATACTTGTGGGTCATCAAGACTATTTTCTGGCGCCGTTGCCGGGGAGTGAAGCGCTATTGGAGAGTGGAACTGGTAAAGGAAACTTCTACTGTGAGTATTGTTTACTTCTGTTAGTTGCCTTATTTTCGTTATGATAATTCACTGAGTTTCTTATTTCGTAATGCTACTACCACTCCTAAGGTAGTAGATAAGCCACCACCTGCTGAGAATGATGTTTTTAAAATACCTACAAGAATTATTGATCGTGTTATGGATAACTACTATGTTGGGGATGGAACTGTCCATCCCGGTGATCATTTACTCTTTATACACAAATTATGCGGGTTATTCAAGTGTGCAGGTATTACTACAGATCAAGTTAAGAAGAAGTTATTCTCATTATCACTGAAAGGAAGAGCTGAGGAATGGTATAAGCTGATGAAGAATGGTCAAGCTCTGGAATGGGAAGAAATAGTACCTCTCTTTTATTCAAAGTTTTATCCTCCTAGTGAGAGTCATAAAGATCGGAATCAAATATACAACTTTTGGCCTCTTGATGGAGAGAGTACAGCTCAAACTTGGGGGAGATTGAAGTTACTAATGCTCATATGTCCCATTCATGAGCTCCCCAGCAATATTATTATCATTAACTTTTATGCAAGGCTCCCTCTACATGACAAGGATTTATTGGATGCTTCTTGTGCTGGATCATTCACTCGCATGGAAGAAGAAGCTAAGTGGGATCTTCTGGACCGTATTCAAGACAATGCTGAAGCTTGGGAGAATGAGAAAGGTAGAAAGTCAGGTATAAATTATGATTATGAATGCATTGAATCTTTTATGGGAACTGATGACTTTCAAGATATCAAAAATGCTTATGGTCTAGACTCTGAAGCTATTGCTTCTTATTTCAAGGCTTTTGCTTACTACATTGAAGTGCCTAAAAAGAAGTGGAATAAGTATCATGAACCTTATAAAGATGTTGCTAAGAGTGTTCCTGCAAGAAATATGGAAGTTTATACTACTAATCATGTCTTACCTAAACCTTAAATTGAGAAAATGCCTTTCCTAGTTAAGATTAAGGAACATTCTATGATAGCTAGTATGGTTAATGAAAGTACAAATAAAGCTGTTGAACCTGATAAACAAATGGTTGATGAACCTATAATAGCAAATGTGAAAGGATTTGTCACTAAATATGTAGAAGAGGGACACACTATCCTTTGTAAGGATACCTCTAATATTGTTTCACAAAGTAGTGTTATGAGAGCTAGTATTCTGGTGTTTTCTGTTAGAATAAGTGATCATTGTCACGATGGTCCTCGTGATAGTTATATTGTTAAGTTTATGCATGATACTGAAAGTTACTATGAGAGAGGGAAAAATATTCTTATGTATCTCAATAATATGAAGTTTCCTCGTCTTATGCTAAAAGTTTTTATGTTGCACTTCTTTTCCCTTCTTATGCAAGTAGCCTTTGGCTTCAACAACTTGTTTGTTTACAAAACTCCCTTGCATAGGAAGTGGGTTAGACTTAAATGTGTGTATTTTTGCTTCTTAATGCTCTTTTTCACTTCAATTCATATTCTTATGTGAGCATCTTCAAAATTATCATGCCCATCTTAATGGCTATAAAGAAAGAGCTTTTTGGGAGACAACCCAATTTGTTTTTGTTTCTTTGAGTCTTGGAAGTTATTACTTCGGTAATAACCGCTCCTTATCCGTTTTGTTTGGTTTTTGTGTCAAGATCGACCTCTAATGAGAGAGAAGTAATATTTGGGGAAGTTGCTGTCCTGAAACAGATTTTTGTGCTTCACCGTAAAAATTCGTGAGAGATCTCTGTATGTCGGATTGAGCTGTAATTGTTTGTGCTTCTACCCCAGGTTGTTATTTAACTTGCATTAGTTTTGCACTTTTTGATTTGAGCAACATAAGATTTTCAAAAAAATTGATCTTTACCTGCTGGTCTGTTTTGAAAGATTTTGCCACTTTTGCATTTGCTTCTTTATTCGATTTCCTTTTTGAATTATTTTTGGGTTTTCGGAAGGAGTTGCTTCAGTAGCTTATGTTTTGATGGTTTTCAGTTAAAAGTTGAACTCAAAAGGTTTTATCACTTCACTTATACTAATGTTGCTAATGAGAATTGTGTGAAGTTTTGTGTGAAAGAAATTTCCAGGAAGTGGAGATAATGGTGTAATAAGGAAGAGAAAGGTTTTATGACTCCAATAATAAGAGTATGAAGATGAAGATACTGATGTTATTGAAGTGATGACTCCAGAAGAATCTACTAGATACCAAATTCAGAGACCTGCAGAGTCCATGTTCAAATAGGTAACAGTTCTGGTAAGAAAAGTTCCACGAAAATACTATCCAACTATATTTTTGTAGTTTTTAGTCAATAAGGAAAGCTACAAAGCGAAAAAGGGACGAAACGGAGCCAGGGTGGCTCACACCACCCTGTGGCGCGGGCCCACCCCTGGCCGCGCCACGAGGTGGTGAGTCTACCCCGGACTCCGCCTCCGACTCGTTTTCTCCCAGTACCTTCCTTTTGATGTGAAACTCCGTAATATATAACCCCCCGGATCTTACGAGGTTAGTATATCGTGTTTTCATCGTGTTTTTGTTTCGATCTGTTTCTACCAGGACATACTCTTTGAAAGTTTAGAAGCACCATGGTGTCCGCCAAGGATAAAGGGAAGGAGCCTATGGAGGAAGACCTCCAAGACCCCGGGCATGAGAAGGAGATCAAGAGTGAAGATGAAGAGGAGGCAAAGCACACCGACACTACCATTGCAAGCATTGGAGTAGTGGAAAACCCTGCCAGGACTATGTCAATTGGAGGGAAGCCTCCTCATCACCGTTCAGATCCCTGGTCACTTACTCCACGCACCAAGAATCCTTTCCATACCCTTATCCATGAGCATCAATACCAGAATATGCCCAAGGGGAAATTACCCTCCAATTGGGATTTCCCTCGTTATAGCCATGCAGGAAAAGAAGACTTCAAGGAGGAAGAGTGGGGAAAGAATAGCAAGAGCTGGAATTCTCAACCTGACATGATCATGAGCCGCATTGAGCAAAACTCACAGCTGATTCGTAATCTCACCTTCGAGATTGAGGACTTGGGGAAACTGATCAGAGAGCTCATCGAGAGGATACCACCACCACCAAAGGAGTAATTCGTCATCAGGTTTGGCATCCCCTTTGGTTTGTTCCAAGCTTGGGGGAGTGTCGCGGTATCACATCACTATCTTCTATCTTTTTACCTTTTTAGTAGAGTCATATCATGAATAGAGGAGTTTTTATGTAGTATGGTTTGCATTATGGAAGTGACCCCTCTCTCGTTAGATATGTATCCCTTGGTGTGAGTTTCCGTTATGAAATATTAATGAGAAGTTTTATCATTTACTCTTTTGCATAGCTTATATTAGTTTTCAATTCGTGGTTATATGATTGATCTTGTTGTTAGTATTGGCATAACTTTGGGATCATTGAGTTAATTTAGTTGGTTTTGGCAAACCTGGCTCAGTCAGTAGCAACACTATTTTTGAGAGTTGAATGAAAAGATAAAAGTACTCTAAAGAAATATAATTTCATCTTCTTTCTCTCTTGATTTGCTCATAAGTCTAGTATTCTCTAATTAAGATCTTTTGTGCTTCCAAGGAAGATTGCATGTTTGTCTTTATCACTTGTATGTTTGGTTGTTTCCTTCAACTCGTATGCTTGCTACCCAGCCTTGCTAGCCAAAAACCTGTACTGAGAGGGAATTCTTCTCATGCATCCACTCCTTTAAACCAAAACCTTTGCCATTTGTGTCCACCATACCTACCTAGTAGCATTATTCCTATTCCAAGTAAATTCCTATTTTATCTACCTCACAAATTAAACTTGTATGTGAAAATTAGTGATTAAAGCTCTCGCGAACTTGATGGCACACTTTACTTTCTTGCACTTAATAAACCTGAACCATTGTGCTCACCTATGTTGCGTATATGCTTGCGCTTTGTAAGTTGTGAATTAGCAGAACCATGCTGTCATGGGGAACGCTTTCAACATTGCACTAGTACTTAGTACGAATTTGATATCATGTTCTTTTTTCTATGGATATTGTCGGTGTGAAATGAAAGGGGAGCTTGTAAGTCCATGGAGTTATGCATGTGTGTTAGAGAAATGCATGGGCCACTGGTCTAACCCATGCTGACATGGTGGAAACCTGCAGCGTAACCATAACGAGTATCTATGAAGCATTCTTATAAAAAAAGAGTCCAATATTGAGAAAAAAAGAGAAAAATAAAAAAGAGATATTATGAAAAGAGGAAAGAGAGAAAAAAGCACCATATTCCCATGGTAACTAAGAAGATTGCTGAGATGCTTGTTGTTTGCTTGCCTTGTCATTTTGATATGGGGATTCTTCTGTATCATCGGGCAAGGGGTACCCCGTTGGCGGTTCTTATGATACACATATGCTTATGATGACAAGAACTTACCGCTGACTAAACTTGAGTAGCATGAGGAGCGACCCTCGTATTCAAGGGACATGAGATTCTCAACTTACAACTTGTCAATGCATATCCTCATATTTGATCACTTTAACCTTAATCACCTAAAGATGCCTATGATAGGGGCAATGAGAGCTGAAAGCTAGTAAGTATCATAATTTTTGGGAGCTCTTTATGAGACTTGCAATCCCTGCTTCCCTCTTTCAAGGGCCTTTCTTTTACTTTGTAGTTGAGTCAGTAAAACCTATTCCCTTCTATCTCAGCAAGTATTTTGAGTTGTGGTGTTTCATTCATTCATATGATGATTTATTCAATCATGTTTCTTATGTTCCTTGTTTTGCACATTGTTCTTATCTAGCTGTTTACTACTTTGAAAGCTATCATTTGAAAACCAGTTATTTGTGAACTCCAGCAAATTATCAACTATTCTTTGACCAAGAGCTAAGTTTGCCATTACCAATTATGATTCACTTTATGTATCTGTATTGTGTTTCCTTTACTCATTACAAGTTGAGTTATATAATAGTGAGTTGTCTTCTATTATGATCTATGTATTTGATGAATGTGATGCTTCTTGTCTATATTCTTTTATCGACTCTTCACTCCATAAACCTAAGGCCATGTTTATTGAGCTTCAGTTTCGCTTGGGGACAAGCGAAGTCTAAGCTTGGGGGGAGTTGATACGTCCATTTTGCATCACTATTCTATGTCATAATTCACTATTCTTCATTTATATATTTCGTATTGAGAGGTGATACTTATGTTATTTCATCTGTTTTTGCATGGTTGATGACTTTTGGAGCATGGACCGCTGCAGTCAGGATTCTGATGGAAAAGGTGCTGTTCGGAGGCAAAATTCGCGAAGATCAGAAAATCCGGGAAAATATACGGAAAATCCTATTTTTCCAGAAGACGAAGGAAGCCAGAAGGGGGTTGGAGATGGGCCACAGGGGGCCCACACCACCCCCTGGTGCGGGAAGCCCTAGGCCGCGCCAGCAGGTGGTGTGGCCACCCTGGCCCACTCTAGGCTCTCCTCTCTGGCGTATATCATCCTCCCGAAACCCTAAGACTCGGGGGGCGACCATAGAAAGATTTCGCCGCCTCTGCGGGGCGGAAAACACCGAGAGAGAAAGATCTGTCCGGCAGGCAGATTTCTGTAGGGGGAATTCCTTCCCAGAGAGGGGGGTCTCGTTTTTCCAGAAGGAGTTCCGCTCCGCCACCACCACCAGATTCCACAAAACAGCACCAGAAACTCCGTTCTGGCACCCTGCCGGGACGGGGAATTGGAGGAGATCATCGCCATCATCATCACCATAGCTTCTCCATCGACCATCCATGTTTCCCCCATCTATGAGTGAGTAATCCCCCACTGTAGGCTATGGGGATGGTAGGGATTGGATGAGATCGTTCATGTAATGGCATCAGATTGTTAGGGCATGGTGCCTAGTATCTTTTCTTAGTGCTTTATGACTTTGTTGCGACTTGTTGTGCTTAATGCTTGTCACTAGGGCCCGAGTGCCATGATTTCAGATCTGAACATGTTATTGATTCATTATGATAGTATTGTTTTTGGTCTTATCTGCAAGTTGTATACACACGTTGTTGTCCGGAACCAATGGCCCCGAAGTGACAGAAATCGGGATAACCGGAGGGAATGGCTTTGATGTGAGGATCACATGTGTTCACGGAGTGTTAATGCTTTGCTCTGGTGCTCTATTAAAAGGAGCACCTTAATTTCTAGTAGTTCCCTTGAGGCCCCGCTGCAAACAGGCTGGCAGGATAAAAGATGTTGTGCAAGTTCTCATTGCGAGCACGTATGACTATATATGGAACACATGCCTAGGATTATCGAGTACTTGGATGCTTTATCTTATTTATCTGCAATTTCCCTATGTTCTGATTGCTATGTGAATTGTCTTGTCCATGCAATGCATGTCCATCCATCCCTATGCCTACCGCACTCGAATCCCACTGTTTACTGCTATTGTTACTACTGTCTTTACTGTTGCTACTTTACTATTGCTACTATAAAACTGTTGCTACGGATAAACTGTTGTGAGCAAGGTTGTTTCCAGGTGCAGCTGAATTGAGAACTCAGTTGTTAAGGCTTATAAATATTCTTTGGCTCCCCTTGTGTCAAATCAATAAATTGGGTTTAACTTCCCTCGAAAATACTACGATACACCCCCTATACTTGTGGGTCATCACTAATGAACAATGAACTTGGTTTAAATATTTCTGACATTTTGACAACTTGAAAAAGCATCCAAAAGATGACTTGAGTCCATGTTTAGCCCAAAGGATTTGATTTTAGAACTACTCAACCCCATTTGAGTTTAATATAGATAGACTCGATAGCACTCTTGAATGAAATTGTCTGATTAAATGGATGCTTCGAAGTAGTAGAGATTATGCCACTGCTTTTTCTAATAATTACCATAAGATATTGCTTTACGCGTGTCATTACAAAACCATTATACTCCATGGGGAAATATTAACTCTGCTGGCCAACGAACGATCTAAATGTGGGAAACCACTTGATTTCGGCTATTGAGTTATGTAAGCGTCTGTAACAGCAATGCATGATGGGTATAATTTTAGTCTCTTCGTGGTTTCACATTCCAAGTGAAGTTGTAGTACTCATCTGACCCATTATTGCTCAATTATCTATTGGCATGGTCATGAGTGCGCAACACGGTCCTAATTAACATGTTAAATATAGTGGCATGATTTCTCTATGAAAGGGTTGCAGTTTTCGAAAAACGAGGAAAGGAAAAAGGTGCTTTGAGAGTCTCGAGATTTTGACATGGGTATAGATGAGTTGTTCCTAAATTGAATGTTTTTGGTGCCAACTTGAGTACTCTTAATTGATTAAAGAAACAAGAGCAAAAGTATTCATCTCTCAACAAAGAGAGACACCGAAAGAATTATTTGCACTTTCCTAGCTAAACTTTTGACACTTGCTCGGGCATATGATTTATTTGCTAGCAAGATATACGTGGTTAGGAAGTGGACTTAGTGCAATCTTGTGAATACTTGTATGATCATGTTTAAGATTGCAGGAATTGTGAAGAAAATAATTTTACACCAATTCGAGCTTGTAAGTTCTTTTATTTCAGTCTCGAATCTCCGCTATTCTTCATTATTTTCTTGTCACTCGAGGGCGAGCAACATTTAAGCTTGGGGGAGTTGATAGCTCTGAGATTCGACATATTTTTGATGGTTTTCCTCTGGATTTGATCGTTTTCTAGCTTTACCTAATGCTAATACTTCGCTAGTAAAGAAAACTTGGTCTTTTATGTGTATTTTGGGTTCTGAATGTCAATAGAAGGTTTTAACAAGGGAAACACAATACTCAGGCAAAAACAAGCAAGTCTCTTTTTGGAAGCAATCAAGGGAGGAAAACAGACGCTTTAACGAGCAACTATATGGCGGGAACATTTTTCCGGCCATATAGCTGTCGCCGCCTCTGTCTTGTCAAAAGGGACAACTTTCGTGAAGAGGCCAGAGACGCGAAAATAGAACACACGAGCCGCGATCCCATCCAGAAAGGCGAAAGAAGAGATCTGGAGAAGGAGGATAAGATGGTCTTCATCTCGCTCGATGATCTTCGACCTCCTGGCCAACACACCCCCATACCGATTACTTGTACTTGAGAGAGAGAGAGATCTTCACCTTGCAAGACTAGGGTTTGAGATTGTTTCTTCCTATCTTGAATTGTGTTCGATTACTTTTCTATTCTTATTGTGGATCTCCATCGTAATATCGAGAAGAACTCCCTTTATTTAATTATATCGATGATGCTTTCTTCTCTCATGTGTGAGTAAGTTCCTTGGGTGCGGGAGATGTAAGGGATTGGTGAGATGTTATGTGCCTTCTGTCATGGTGGTGTCACGGCAGATGCCTGGTATAGGCTAAAGTTGGGGCCGAATGGACGATGGAGGAATCCGGGGAGGGATGATGAAGTGAAGACATCATATGGAAGAACTCAGAGAGACACGATATACCCAGGTTCGAGGCTCTCCTAGTGAGATAACACCTCTACTCCTGCATCTAATCTCATATATCTTGCCATGCTTGTGGCTACAATGGTGCTCCTTGAGCTGTACTCTTATGCCTCTCATGGAGAGAGCAGAGGAAGAAGAAACCATGCTCTTAGTGAGTAGAGGGAGAGGAGCCCTTCAGGGGCCTTTCTTGGAACGTTACCCCTGGTGCTCCTTATAAAGGGGAGCCCAAGGGACAAGGTATGTCATCTAAAGTACTCCCATGAGCTATCTTGTGGGGGCTTTCCCAGTCATCTTGTCCTTTATTGAGTCACCGGTATTATCCCTTCGGCATATTCCTTAGCATATTTAGGAGATGCTCGACATATTCCCTAACATCTCCCAAGATGCCCAACATATTCCTTAGCATCTTGGACCAAAGGGGCCAGTCTGAGCCAGGGTCGTCCCAAGACTGGCACCTGACGTAGGCTTGACTCGACCTGGTAGCATGTCGATGTAGAAGTTGCCGGTGGGTCCAGGTACGAGAGACATGACGTCCGGGACGAAGTAATTTGGCCCGAGGAAGTCAAATTTGGCCAAGGAGGTAGGTAACTCGGCCTGGGGGAGAAATGGGGCCCACCTGGGCGGTGAACAGTGCCCTAGCCGGATCATTCCTCTCCCAGCCGAGTTAACATTTAATTCGGACCTAGGCTGCCAAATCAAGCCCAGCCGGAGTGCTAGTGAATGTCGGCCCAGCGGTGGAGAAGCTGCAGCCCGCGGTGGGCCGAGTTATCTCCGTCTCGGCCCACCCGGGGGATTCTGGCGGGATGTGGCTGGTGGCACGAGGGTATCCCGGGGTGGGCCGCGGTGTCGGCCCGCCCGGGTCACTAGCCTTTGTCGGCGGGGTGGAGTGCTGACGCGGCTGGTGGAGAGCCCCGCTGTGGGCCGAGTTGGCTCCGTCTCGTCCCACGCGGAGGAGGGCATTGATGACGCGGGGAGCTTGGCGCAAGGTGGAAGCTATGCAGAGGGAGACTCGGTGGGAGTCCGGCGCTGAGGAGGGTGGCCCGCGGTGGGCCGGGGTATGCTGAATCCGGCCCACCTGGGGACGAGGTTGGCTGGGAGCGGATTTGACTCCGGGTCTTGGGCTAACTCGGGCCAAATTGCCCAGATACTGCTTAGGGAAACTAGGAGCGGGCCGTATCTGGTCGTATGCCAGTCCAGCCCCTAGGTTCTTCTCTTTTTATTTATTTCTTCCTTCTCTATAGCTTATTTTATCCACTTTATATTTTACATTCTCAATTTAATCACTTAATGCTCTAATGAGTTATTTGATACACCAACTCTGGGGTACCCGGGGTTACATCCTCAACATTAGTCCCCGAGGCTATGTGAGATTCACAGAATCGTGCATAGGCTTCATGTAGATTACCTCCAGAGTTGTTACAAACGTGTAGTCCTTTTCATATATCCCTAACCTCTGGCCTTCTTCGGCTCTAGTCTTAACCCCCTTGGGTGAATTTGTGATTTTTGGTCTGATTCGGCTCTGGCCTTAACCCTTTTGGGTAACTCCTTTGGCTTCTGGCCTGATTCGGCTCTGCCTTAACCCTTTTGGGTAACTCCTTTGGCTTCTGGCCGAATTTGGCTCTGGCCTTAACCCTTTTGGGTAACTCCTTTGGCTTCTGGCCGAATTTGGCTCTGGCCTTAACCCTTTTGGGTAAGTCTTTTAGCTTCTGGCCTGATTCGGCTCTGGCCTTAACCCTTTTGGGTAAGTCTTCTGGCTTCTGGCCTAATTCGGCTCTAGCCTTAACCCTTTTGGGTAACTCCTTTGGCTTCTAGCCGAATTTGGCTCTGGCCTTAACCCTTTTGGGTAAGTCTTTTGGCTTCTGGCCTGATTCGGCTCTGGCCTTAACCCCTTTGGGTAACTCTTTTGGCTTCTGGCCGAATTTGGCTCTGGCCTTAACCCTTTTGGGTAAGACTTTTGGCTTCTGGCCTGATTCGGCTCTGGCCTTAACCCTTTTGGGTAAGTCTTTTGGCTTCTGGCCTGATTCGGCTCTGGCCTTAACCCTTTTGGGTAAGTCTTTGGCTTCTGGCCTGATTCGGCTCTAGCCTTAACCCTTTTGGGTAAGTCTTTTGGCTTCTGGCCGAATTTGGCTCTGGCCTTAACCCTTTTGGGTAAGTCTTTTGGCTTCTGGCCTGATTCGGCTCTAGCCTTAACCCCTTTGGGTAACTCTTTTGGCTTCTGGCCTGATTCGGCTCTGGCCTTATGAATTGTAATCTGATCTATCTCATCCGAGTTATACTTGTTGAGTTATATGACTCGAAATTGACATGAGCCTCTGTTTAGAGTTACTTGACCCAAAATCCGAGTTACAAGATTCCGATCCGAGTCTCATGACTCAAATCTGAGTTACCTGATGGGAGTTTGAGTTGCTTGACTCGAATCTGTCATAAGTCTTAGATCCGAGTTATTTGGTTGAGATATGATATGGCCTTATGATTGGCTGGCAAATCGCCAAAGATTTGGATCCGAGATATTGATCCGAGATATGATTTGGAGTTATGATATGACTTCATGATATCGTAGCATATTTCCATTGATATGAATCCGAGATATAGATCCGAGATTTGATATGATGAATGATATGCTAGCACATGCTATCCAAGATATGTAACAGACCGATTTGAGGTATAAGATAACCTGGTAAGCTGGGTTTAAATCCGAGTTACCCTGTAACTAGGAAACTGAAACGAATGCGAATTACCCCTGTAGTTAGGCAAACTGAAGTAAAATCCGAGTTACCATGTAACTAGGAAACCTGTAGTTAGGCAAATTGAAGTAAAATCCGAGTTACCATGTAACTAGGAAAACCGAAGTAAAATCCGAGTTACCATGTAACTAGGAAAACCGAGGTAAAATATGGGTTACCATGTAACCTGGAAACCTGTAGTTAGGCAAATTGAAGTAAAATCCGAGTTACCATGTAACTAGGAAAACCGAAGTAAAATCCGAGTTACCATGTAACTAGGTAAACCGAGGTAAAATCCGGGTTATCATGTGACCTGGAAACCTGTAGTTAGGCAAATTGAAGTAAAATCCGAGTTATCTGGTAGCCTGGCATGGTGATGCACACACCAATCCGAGTTACGGATGACCTGGCAAGCTGAAAACAGCAATCCAAGTTAAATCTGAGTTACCAGGTAATCCGGCTGACTGAGTCAAATCCGAATTACAAGGCAACCCGGCAAGATGAAGTATAACTCTAGTTACTATGCAACTTGGTGAGTCGAGTTGAATTCGAGTTATTGTTCTATGCACGGCGACACTGAGTCCCCGAGCTACTTTTTCTACCCTTCAGTGACTCAAAAGGCATGCATGCTAGCCCTCGGGTTGAGTTATCTCATCCCTGGGGTGAACAACTAGGTGACAGTCCCCGAGTGACATCTAGGGTATCTCATGTGCATGTTGGTTGAGTTATCTAGTTGAATCACTCCCAAATGGTCAGCTACGACTTACTGTACTGTTGGTGAAGAGGTTGTCTGTATGTTGAGGAAGAGGATGCAGAGAACTTTGATCGATGCTGAAGCAGAGCTTGATGAAGACGTTCCCGTCCGAATGGTAACCCAACCAGCGTCGCTTATCTGCCCCACGGTGGGCGCCAACTGTCGTGGTGGTGTCACGGCAGATGCATCGTATAGGCTAAAGTTGGGGCCGAATGGACGATGGAGGAATCCGGGGAGGGATGATGAAGTGAAGACCTCATACGGAAGAACTCAGAGAGACACGATATACCCAGGTTCGAGGCTCTCCTAGTGAGATAACACCTCTACTCCTACATCTAATCTCATATATCTTGCCATGCTTGTGGCTACAATGGTGCTCCTTGAGCTGTACTCTTATGCCTCTCATGGAGAGAGCAGAGGAAGAAGAAACCATGCTCCTAGTGAGCAGAGGGAGAGGAGCCCTTCAGGGGCCTTTCTTGGAACGTTACCCCTGGTGCTCCTTATAAAGGGGAGCCCAGGGGACAAGGTATGTCATCTAAAGTACTCCCATGAGCTATCTTGTGGGGGCTTTCCCAGTCATCTTGTCCTTTATTGAGTCACCGGTCTTATCCCTTCGGCATATTCCTTAGCATCTTTAGGAGATGCTCGACATATTCGCTAGCATCTCCCAAGATGCCCAGCATATTCCTTAGCATCTTGGACCAAAGGGGCCAGTCTGAGCCAGGGCCGTCCCAAGACTGGCACCTGACATAGGCTTGACTCGACTTGGTAGCGTGTCGATGTAGAAGTTCCCGGTGGGTCCAGGTACGAGAGAAATGACGTCTGGGACAAAGTAATTCAGCCCGGGGAAGTGAAATTCGGCCAAGGAGGTAGGTAACTCGGCCTGGGGGAGAAATGGGGCCCACCTGGGCGGTGAACAGTGCCCTAGACGGATCATTCCTCTCCCAGCCGAGTTAACGTTTAATTCAGACCTAGGCAGCCGAATCAAGCCCAGCTGGAGTGCTGGTGAATGCCGGCCCAGCGGTGGAGAAGCTGCAGCCCGCGGTGGGCCGAGTTATCTCCGTCTCGGCCCACCCGGGGGATTCTGGCGGGATGTGGCTGGTGGCACGAGGGTATCCCGGGGCGGGCCGCGGTGTCGGCCTGCCCGGGTCACTGGCCTTTGTCAGCGGGGTGGCGTGTTGACGCGGCTGGTGGAGAGCCCCACTGTGGGCCGAGTTGGCTCCGTCTCGGCCCACGCGGAGGAGGGCGTTGATGACGCGGGGAGCTTGGCACAAGGTGGAAGCTGTGCAGAGGGAGACTCGGTGGGAGTCCGGCGCTGAGGAGGGTGGCCCGCGGTGGGCCGGGGTATGCTGAATCCGGCCCACCCGGGGGACGAGGTTGGCTGGGGAGCGGATTTGACTCCGAGTCTTGGGCTAACTCGGGCCAAATTGCCCAAATACTTCTTAGGGAAACTAGGAGCAGGCCGAATCTGGTCGTATGCCAGTCCAGCCCCTAGGTTCTTCTCTTTTTCTTTATTTCTTCCTTCTCTATAGCTTATTTTATCCACTTTATATTTTACATCCTCAATTTAATCACTTAATACTCTAATGAGTTATTTGATACACCAACTCTGGGGTACCCGAGGTTACATCCCCAACACCTTCATATAATTTCCATTAGTTTGTGATTGATTTTAATTACTATATTATGTTTGCTTGACTATCTGTGGGATGCCTAATGCTTGTTGTCCAATTAAGGGCCCGAACAACATGATGATTTGTTCTACATGGATAGGATCTTGCTCGCTAGTAGACCGGTGACCCTCGAGTGACATGGGGCTATCATTGGGAAACTAGTAGACTCGAGGATAACAAGGAACCACTGTGCTTACTGCATTAGTATGATCCAAGGAGCTTAATTGCTATGCAACCTGAAGGATCTTAATCGTCTAGTGTCTGGCCATGGTTTTGGTAACAAACTAGTAGGATTATTGAAGTTGGGATGAAATCTACCAAGAGGATTTCGAGCTAATTATGGGTTGCTCGCCTACACATATACTTAAAAGATTATAATTGTTACATTTATTATTCGTCCACCTGGCACAGTCACTATCACCATGAACTATATCTCCCTGTGCCTTCTTTGTCATCTGTAGAAAACAACAAACAATCAAATCGTTCTTTACTTTTATGCTTTTTATTTCTGAAGTTTACATTTTAGTTTTATTTAAATTACATCCAATTTAATCCAAATACCATTCTTATTTCTACACTTGTAGTTAATTCACTCGAAGACATGTGATAACTTTGGGTGTGACAGAGACTTCATTCATAAACACTTACCTTTGGGCTCCCTGTGGGATCGACATCTATACTTCGAAACTAGCTACAAACGACATGTGCACTTGCATACATCATTCATCCAGGCTCGTCCTTAGAGCGTAGGGTCCGAGGTATTACAAGTGGTATCAGAGCCATTCCGCCCTTTAGGGTCTCGGCCAAGATGGTCATTGTCAGTCTAGAAAATATTTTGGTAGCTATTTATACTAGGGAAAAACTAAATGTGAGAGTAGGATTGCTTCCATTTTTCTTCTTACCAACCCACCCACCCTTTTCTGGTAAGGAAGTGTAACATTTGTCTATCCTCTCCTAAAAATTCAAACTAGGATTCATGTTTTTGGGTTTTCTGTAGTACCATAGGTTGTGTGTGTAATCCTTTGTCTATCTGTTGCATCAAACCTTGTTGTCGCAATCTGCCTTTGGTTATCAACTGTTGGTACATTCCATACTGACAAGCTTATTTGTAAACCGATGCGATCTATCCGACTCTTTGTAAACTTATGCGATTTGTCTTACTCTTTGTTACCGATGCAATCTTGTTAAGGGTGTTCTTCCTTCCTGCATGTTTTCATAGAATGTGGAGTTGCCAATATCTATCTGGTAAGTGGTTTTGCGCATCTAGTTGGTACTTTAATGCCGAAAAATGCAGAAAAAATTTCTTTGATACATCTGTGTTTCCACACTCCTGTCAGTCGTGTGTGATACATGTTTCACCTCCTTTTTGTTGGCATGTCCATGTTAAGCCGATCTTTTTTACCGGCGCTTTAATCTTGGAGTTTTTACTTCATCTTCAATTCTTTTGGGCTAAATGCATAACCTATGTCGGTCTGATGCTTGTGATTGTAATTGGGTTCTCGGCATTGCTATATGACGCTTATCATGAGTGGAATATGATCAATGTTGTCGATCTAATCCTCCAAATGATGGCGGTTACCTCTTGTGATTTTGAGTTATACCATGATCATATCTATATCATATTCAAGTATATTTGGTGAATCCGGAGGTTCCTTAAGGCACCATAGTGGATTATCATCCATTGTCGTGCTTCATATCTTGTTCAACTCCATACCTGCAAAGGTTCTCTTTGATACGGGAGAATCTCATCCGTTCATCTCTGATAGATTTGCTTAAATGTATGAGTTATCATCGCTTCTTTATGCAAGATCTCTCTATCTTTTTAACCGGTAATCCGATCATGCGAACAAGTCAGCATCTCTTGTTCTCATCCGAAGGGCCAGATAATCTATTCTTCCAATGCATCTCTTCCAACAGGAATCCTTTGCTCTTAATGTTGATCTTTCAAAGCGCGTTGAGCTCAGAAAGTGTTTCGAGCATTTGTTTGTTCTCCCGCTTCATGAACTTGGTATTCTTGGAATATCTCTATAATTCTTGGTGGTATATCTGGATGATATGCTTGCCTATTCTATATCAATGGAGGAACATGGAAGAACATCATCTCTTTTCTCTCAATCTTCATGAACACTGCCTGTGTGCAAAGTTCTCAAAGTGTGAATTCCGACTTTTTGAAGGCACCTATCTCGGCTACGTCCTTCTGCTAAAGACATCGCTACAATTCTGGAATCATCAAGTCAATTGTTAATTCCATCCTCTATCTTCAACCAAATCTGGAGCTTTTCCTTGTTTGACAAGTTATCATCGTCGTTCCACTGAAGTTTTCCTCAAGACTGCCATATCTTTTGGATCTTCTCAAGAAGGACAAAATTCGGTTGGTCTTCCACACATCAAGAAACCTTTTGAAACCCTCTTGTTTTATCTTCTATCCCCAATCTGTCGGACACCACGGAGACTTTTCAGATCTTTTGCTATTCTGCTATTCAAGTTTTGGGTGTTATTCTTAGTCTATCTATTGAATCTTTTATCTGTTTCAGTTATCTTCCTTCATTAATATCTTTCCGATGGTTTGTGACTTCCGATAAGACTACAACATCATCATCTTTATCTACTTTGGACCCGATGAAGTGTTTTGCATCACCTCCTTGTTTTCTTATGGAGCTTCAGGAATTCTGCTTGTCAAGATCTCCAGTCTAAATTACTGAGAGTTGGGTTGCACGATTTTCCTATTCATGTACGGGGTAATGATTTGAGTGAGGGATGGAGTCATGGCCATACCACTACTCTATCATTCTCTTTGTTACGATGAATTGGCCGATTAATGCAATTTCACTCATTCCACAGAAGTTAGAACTGGTCTTTATCCCTCGAGACTTTTACTTCCGTCCTTGTTTTTCCGAAGTGTTCTCTCAAGAACGTAATCAATAATCTCTTGTTGGTGGGCTCGTCAATTTCAACATGGAGCAAAATCTTCAATGATCTGGTGGAAACAAATGGAAAATCTTCTCCATCCTCTTCATTCTGCTGGTGCTCGACATCGTCAAACAAGATGGACGGAAGATATCTCTGACTTCCATTTTGTCAATTATTTTCTGTTGGTAACTCTAGTTATGGTTGATGCCATCAATTGCAAAATCTATTGCAATAACCTCATGGTTAAGGAAAGCAATAAGCATCTCTACAATAAACTCAAGATCTTCAACATTCAACTTCTTCCTCAGGGTTCCACTATAAACTAGCATCGCCTCCTTTCTGGAAGATATATCTGTACACCTTAATTGCGTGATCCTTTAGTTCTTACTGGTGCAATAAGAAGATAATCCGAGAAGTCCTCAATTCTAATGTTACTCCATCGATATCGAGAAACTCTGTTGTTTGAAGGCAATATTGTTTCTCCAAACTTGATTTCTTAAATTCTAGGGAAGAGACAATGCTATTTTTGTAGTGGTGGATAACTCCTCCAAAGTTGCTCTTTTCTTCTAGCGAGAGCAAGAATCATCCTCATGTGCATCTGTTGATTTTCAATTCTAACGATGTGTTTTTTCTTTCTCCTCGGTACACTGTTTGTCTTAACTCTTTCAACAAGTGGTTATATTCTTTATCATGTTCCTCGAGAGCACCTGATCTATGTCCATCCCACCTTCCTCATTTTGCTATAATCCTTCAATTCTTCAAGTCCCTTGTTTTCAAGAAGCAGAACAGAAGACTCACAATAAGTCTATCAAGTTTTGCAAGGTGTAGTGGTCGCACCATTCTGTTGTTCATCAACTTGGGGACGTGAGGATCACCTTCATTCCGAACACCCGCCTCTCCTTGTGTCTTCTTCTTTTCCTAGGAATCTCGGGGTAAGATTCTTGTTTAGTGGTGGAGAGTTGTGGCATCCCAATTGTCTAACAATTGCAATGCTACTTACCTAGTCTATATAATGCTACTTCCTACATGGTTATCTTTTCATCATCATTATATCATGCTAATGTCAGCATGCCACCTTGCATTTGAGCATCATATAAAACACCTCTATTTGGTTTTTATCCCATATGCACTTGTATTCTTATTAATTGGATTTTTCTCTTGCTATATATTGTATTTGATTCTTGATGAATTGTTAAATGCCCAAGTTGAGATGGGGTATATCTTTTCTCCACTCCACCACCTTATCTTTGTCACCGCCTTATAATTCCACCATCCAAACTAGATGTGGGTTTTTGCATCTTCTTTGGTTCTTGTCTAGCTCGCATGTATAAAGATGGATCCAATTCCTTACCACATGTCCATTCAGGGTTCATATTGTTTTCACAATATAAACAACTTGGGAATTACATGTGGGGTGTTTAAGTCTTCATATGGTTTGTTTAAATACATGGGCATGTTCAAATATAAATGGAACCTAATAAATGTCTAGTGTACACACTAGCAAGGCCATTCTTATTCAACAATGCCTCACTTTCATCTAAAACATGTGATCTTGATCATCTCTACTTGTGAGGGCCATATTTCAAATTTTTGAATGCATATATGACTTATAGGGCCATTTTGAAATATATTGTCTTTACAAATATAATGTGGCCCTACATGATCATGCATGGCCCATGCAAAGCCCTCTCCTTTGTCTTTAATTTGTTTATTTTTGGAATATTTAAAGGAAACTTGTTTGTGTTCAATTCAAACAAGAAGATTCAAATTCCAATGAATCCTTGGCCATATGGAAACCTAGATGTTTTCACATCTAGGATACATGTAATAATGCATGCATGGCACATGAACTCATGCCACCATTCTAATCAAATTCCTTCTTTTACTAATTAAATTCTTGTTGGTTTCTAAATGGCTTTGAGTAGTTTCTTTCAAACAAATACAAAGTATAAATAAAAAAGAACATACCCTACTCTATCTATATCTCTATCTCTTAGCCACATCAAACCTGCCTCTTGTGTCAATTCCTTGTTTTCATTCTTGAGAGCTTGGGGCTTATGTGTTTTGAGTAAACCTCTATCCATCGTATCCATTCCATCTAATCTATCTACATCCTAAGCTACCTAGTTGCATGAGATGTCTCTCTCTCCCTTAAACCCTAGCTAACTAGAGCAACCATCTGGTCTAACCCTCTCTCTTCTCTACCTAAAACCTAATCCTAGATAGCTAATCCGACCCCACCTAAAAACTACTTAGTCCACCTAAACCTAGCCGACCTGCAGTTATCCCTGGTTCAGCTGCACCCTAGCAGCAGCACTAGGCCAGCCTTGCCGCGCGCACGCTCCTGCACCAGCACCAGCCACCACGCCTGGCCTGTCCCTGGCTCTCGCCCCTATTTCGATCGAGGGACCGCAAGAAGCCAGCCCAGCCACGAGCTCCTCCCCTGCATCATGGGCTCCAGCTCGAGCAAAGCCCCACCGGCCAGTGCCTAGTTCCTCGCCCCCGCCTCCCTCACGTGCACCGTGGCAGTAGCTCCTCTCTCTCGCTTGTTTTGCAAAAGCAAGAAGTAGCCACGCCGAAGCCAACCTCCCCTGGTCCCCTCTCTCCTGTGATTAAAGCAGAGCCAGGAGGGCCTCATCTCCTCCAACCACTAAATAGCTTTTCTTTAAAAAAATCATAACTTTAATTCCGTAATTCCAAATTCGACAAATAATATGTCTAAATCGATTAGCACGACGAGACCGTACTAATTATGCATTCCATGATATAAATTGAAGCATGCATCATATAAATATTAAGTATACAGCAATGCTTATGGGAGCAAAACATGAATAAAAACTTAATAAAACGCTTTGTTCTTGTACCTACACCTCACCCATGTCATGCTATGCCATGTAAATTGTGCATCATTCCATCATGTCATACGTGTGTGCTTGTTGAATAAGGTTTATATGATTGTGTTATGTTCTTATTTCGAATAGACGCTGAGCAAGCGAATTATCAGGAGACTCAAGAGTATTATTTGGATCCTACTTAGTCTTCAATTGAGCAGACAGGCAAGAAATTCCCCATGCTTGCATACATATAGTACCTATGCTTCTATCTTTTCTTATATCATTGAGTTGCGATTGCATTAAATTGGAATCTCAAGTACTACATAGCCTTTACTTTTAAACCCCACCAAAACTTGTTCCTCAATCCTATGAGCCATTACTGCAGGAGTTGTCTGAGCCATGCGAGTCGTAGAACTGCATGTGTAGGGTTTGTGAGAGTCTTTGGATAACGAGGTACCTAAACAACTTAAACTGTGTAGTAATGGGATAACTAAAGAAAGAGGCATCGGTGGGAAATAGTTGTTATTTGGTTTTTCCACGCTCACTTGTGTCCCGTAGGACCCCGAGTACTTGATTCATCTTCCTTGATTATTGCACTATCCGCATGTGGGACCATAACTCTCCTTCGTCTGAGCTTCATTCACACATTATTTCTTGGGCCACAACCTAGTTTGGGGCTTTATTACTATCTTGTACTTATGCCATGTTTTACCGCTATATTTATGATTGTGCGTGGAGCACCTGTAATATTTAGGTCCCCGCTCCATGTTTATGCTATGTCGAGAAACCCAGTCACACTTTCAGGTTCCCAGTCGTTTACCGCCGTCATCGCAAACCCTGGGTCTGTCTCGGAGCCAGCCAACTTTGTTGCGGGGTAGCTTGTTGGGGTGGCCCCCTAAAATGATTTATGAATCCTGTGAATGCTTTGTTGTGAGGCCTCGTTGTGTTTTATTTGGTTCTTCCCGAGGTTGATCATGCATGTGTTGCTATTTATGCACCCCTACAGGGTAAATCTCTGAAAGCTATGTCCGCGGTTATGGACGACTTGGAGCACAATTTCTTGATAATAGACAAGCATAACTAAAGTACCCCCTTTAATTTGACTAATACATGATTAGTAAATAGTGCAATACTCATGGAATGGGTAATAAAATTGCCAGTGGATAGGATGTTCTTCCACCTTCTCATCGGTAAGCGAGAAGGAGGGCCAGCGATGTTTATTTATGTTTCTTATCTAACTGTTGTTATTAATTAACGTGCGTATGTCCATCTCTGGTTGGGTGGATGTGTAGTGTGTCTTTATAGAACTTTGTAGATATTATCTTTCGCTGCAATTGCGTCACCCCAGGTTGTTCCCTTTAGATGCATTACGACTTGTTGAGTACCTCTAGGGTCTCAAACGATAAATTTTTGGTTCAAATGGACATGTATACTCTCAAGAAAGTTATTGGGTTAAGGAGACAGATGATGGTGGCAACGATCATCAGGTGTAGATATTCCGGGGATGGAGATCCATGAGATATGTGGGCGGGATGTGCTTATTCTCAAGGCATCTTATGCCAATTTGCTTCTTATTCGTACTCGAATCATGTTTTCCGCTTCCGCTTGATACTCTGTTGAGTGATATATGAGGAAGTATCCTAAACTATTATATCTATCTAGGATATTTGGATCTTACCGTATGGCGTTGAACATTTATGTTTCTCTTGTTTCTAGATGGCATGACTCTGATGTCTATTGTAAGTCGCAGACATACATACTCATTTGTGTATGTCGTGGTCGCGTTACCTATTGACTACGCTGCTCGCTCTTGTCCTGATATTCTTGAAAGTGGATAGGGTGGTCGGCCGGTACCGTGCCCTGCTCCACTTCAACGGGCCTACACATGGGTGGCCTTGGGCCTCCGCGGTAGAATCTCTTATGCACTTTTGTGTTAACAGGCTCGTGCTTAGAGCGTAGGGTCCGAGGTATTACAACCACCATCGCTGATTTTCCTTAGAACCGCATGTTCAGCCCCTCACAAACCAAGGGATCATTGGATCCTATCACAGGACAAATCTCCGACAGTTCCCTTTTGCTGACGTGGGTTGCCGAGGTTTCTTCCATGGATGCATTGATGCTGGCCATTTTGGCTACACCATCAACATGGGCGGCTTGATTCGGCTATCACAACCACATCAGCCTCTCCATTGAGATTCTTGAAGGACATGCTTTGAATCGACTGGTGCAGGTCAGGTCTCCGCAACCGCCATGGATGATGAATGATTTTGATTCCTCCTGTGCACTATGTTTAGCTTGTCCCCTCGAGCAGATTTTAATCTTTGATATTTTAGATGACCTTGAGCGAGGCATTTTACTTTGAAAATTCATCGTCATTCGTTGATTCGGATATTAAAGACTTCCTCTCCGATGATGATATCGAGAAAATGGCCATCGTCCTCGCCATGAAACAGCTCGGGGATAGGAAGATCTCGTGGGGATGAGGCTCGACGGTAGGAAGATTTTGCATCTCGTGGAACCGCATGCTTATCCAGTCCATGCCCATGAGGGACTACTTCGCCGGTGTACCCACATATCCGGCACATCTCCTTCGTAGATGCTACCGTATGCATAGAGAATGGTTTGTGAAAATTGTAGAAGCATGCGAGGCCAATTCGTGTTTTTCCCTCGCTGTAGAAATGTTGTGGGTCTAATTGGATTTAGCTCCTACCAAAAAACTTCAGAAGCTATGTGGGTGATTACATATGGCATTCCTGCATATCATACCAATGAATATCTTTGCATCGGCAAGGACACAATACTTAAGTGTGTGCATAGATTTTCAAAGGTCATGATCTATGTCTTCGGTGGTGTTTATCTTCGAGCTCCCACCGAAGAAGATACAAAGAGCCGGGCATGCTAAGCAGCATTGATTCTATGAATTGGAGGTGAAAGAATTGCATGAAGGAATGACATGGCAATATTGTGGAAAAGTTGTGATCCAACCATAATGCTCGAGGACGTGGCGTCACATGGCTTGTGGATTTGGCATTGTTTCTTTAGGTTGCAAGGGTCACTCGATGATATCAATGTGTTGCATAGGTCCCTTCTTTTTTGCTAGTGTGGAAAAATGAGATCAACCAGCTTGCAACTACAAAGTCATGAACAAGGACTACACATTAGGCTACTATCTTGCTGACGGAATATATCCAACATAGGCAACATTTGTGAAGACCATTCAAATGCTAGACACTAGAGACGAGGTTATTTTTTCACAAGCTCTAGAAGCATGCCGCAATGACATCAAGAGGGATTTTGGGGTCTTCCAAGCTAGGTTTTCTATTATCCGGGTCCTGCTCGATTTTTGGATAAGAAAACCCTACCAAATATCATGACATGTTGTGTCATTCTCCACAACATGATCATAGAAGATGAGAAGGACAAGAACTTTGAGTTCTTCTTTGAGTGAGGCCACAACGCAACCCTGATCACATTCAAGAATTTCTTGAGACATATTGGGATATTCAAAACTCCTTCATGCATACCCAGCTTCAACAAGACCTCATCGACCATCATTGGCAGCGACATGGACGATGAAGTCCCCCTCTTTTATTCATCGAGTTAAACTATTATTTGTCCTTGGAAATATTGGTTATTTGTTTAATTATTTCATTTGAACAACCGTTATAATATTATTTGAAAAATTATTGTTTTAATTTGATTATTGGATGATTAGTTGTGTTATGTGATGTTTAAACATTCATTAATTTGATCTATATTGTTGTCATATGAACTTTGTGTGAATAAATTTTTAATCTGAATCATGATTTGCAGTCTTAGTTTTCCACCTATTGAATAGAACCCCCCAAACTGCACCCGTAAATCTTCAAATTGACTTGAAGAAAGGTGAGAATAGAGTGGGAGACGAGTTTTCGGTGTCTACTAGAGTTGCTCTTAACCTTTGTTTCAAGGCCACTCTATTCTCACCTTTCTTCAAGTCAATCTGAAGACATGGATGACGAAAAACGAATAACACTATGATACAAATGTTCAGATATTCAAAAAATGTACTGGTAGTGTGGATATGTAGAACAAGTATTGTAGAAGTTGTGTGTGAATAAGTGGAATTCAAGTGTCCATTTAGTCGATCGATGAACAAATGTGCAATTATGTTGTTTGTTCCATCAAGTTTATCCCAATATACACTTGAATTCAAGTGTCTACTCGAGGTATTCCTATGGGCTCCCAAATGGGATGACTGAAAACTTTTTGTCCAAACACTAATTGACTGTGTATTAGCGGACGATATGTATATCGCCTATAGCTAGTGTTTTGATCTAGGATAACATGTTGATGCAACATTATTTCATGTTGTCTTTTTTCTTTCGATGGTTGATTTATGTTATGTGATCCATGATGTAACTCTTTGTAAGTGACATGGTTATACCCTACAGGTACTCGATCTTGGTATATACGGCTTGAATACAATGGAAGTCCACGGTGTCGCCAAGGCCCAAATGAAGTACTCGAGTAACCTACGGACTCTTGATTACTTGAAGAACAAGAAGTAAAGATAGAAAGTTTAAAGGGGAAAACCCTAACCTATAACCGACTCGACCTGCTACTCGAGACCTAGCCTATCTATATAAAGGCTAGGAGGGGGCAGCGAGGAGGACACACACAACCCTAGTTTCCAAAACCCTCGCCAGATTGCATCTGCGCACCATTGTAATCCTCGATTCCTTTGATAATTCCACGAGCAGACAAGCAGGAGTAGGGACCTCTGCGAGGCCTGAACCTGGGTAAATCTTCGAGTCTCCTGTGTGCTTGTTTGCTAGCCGATAGATGCCTCCAGCACTCCCTCCTTCTCCAAAACCCAAGTCCATAACAATGGGCATTGATGAGTTAAACCCTCGTCAATTGGCGCCGTCTGTGGGAAGTGGGAGTGCTGATGTTGCGGCTTCTTCGGCCCCATCAACCGCGATCTACAACTCCGCAACAGCGGAGATTTGCCAGCTCTTCGGCGTGTTCGACTTCACCGTCCACACGCCGGCCACTCGCCCGGCTTTCGAGTGTGTGTGCGACGGAAGCTTCCGCTTCTAAGTTGGTCAGATGGGCACGCTTCGCATGCCTGACCAACTGACGGTACCATCGATTGCTCCAGCATCGTGGTTTTCTACAACGATCGGCACCCTCAGTGAGCTCAACGCCTGGACAACAGTCGAGAATACGGTGAGCAATGGCAGTCACGAATCCGATCTGAGCGATCTGGCAACTAAAGATGGAGCCTATGGTTCCGGATCTGAAAGTTGCGGGAGCAGCATCTTCCCCAATCACTTCATGTGCGCCGTCATCAACGCAGGCGACACCTCCGCCAATCGTGACAACACGGGCAACGGCGGCCACGGAGCAGGACCCGCCAAATGGCGGCATACCCAACGGCGGACCATCGCCAAACAGCACCCCCATCAACAACGGGGGAGCAGTCGAGCCTCCAACCATAATAAACGAGCAGACTGGCGAATGCGTCGTGATCAGGCTCAATGAACTCGAGTAGGCTCGCTGCCGCGAGGCCCTACGGGGCTCCCCGCAAGAGCTGCTAATGGGCTATCATTGGCTCCTGAAGGAAGAATTCAAGCGTCAAGTGCAAACAATCGCGCAACTCGAGGTGCGCAAAAAGGCGGCAGATGAGTCGAGCCTTCGATGTGCTGGGATCTATTCCCACGGAGGATCCTCCTCCAGGTGCAACGAGTACATCGCCAATAAGAGACGATCTCAACTCGCCCACCTTACCGAACAAGAACGTGTGGAAGCCGCTAAAGTCCTCGACTTCGGCTCCATGACGGTGCGGCAACATGCTCCTGAAAACACCGCAGGCCGCGGTAACGACGGCCACCATGTACCTCCTCAACAACCAGCCGCCAGCTGGAGACCCTCGAGCTGCCATGCACCGATCTACGATCGCAGGCTTGGGATTAATTGAGGCCTCCCTCGACAAAGAGCCAGCGTCAGAACCGAAGAAAGGCAAGGCTCTGGCAAAACGCTACTCCTCGCCCTCATCTAGCGACGACAGTCACGATCTGTCTTGACGTCGCCGCTCACGGCGACACGACCATGACTATGATGCGCGCGATGACCTCACGCAGTGCAAGATCAACAAATCAAGGGAACGACGTGCTCGTTCGACTGACTCAGAAGACGAAGATGTGGAGCTCTATGGCGCTAGATGCTTGAGCAGGGCCATCAGGCAAAAGCGAATGCCCAAGGGGGTTAAGCTCCCGTTGGAGAACCCGAAGTTTGACGGCCTATAGGACCCGAAGATCTAGTTCAAGGACCACATCTCCTCCATTAGGCTCCACGACGGAAATCGAAGGACGGCCATGCAATGCCTACAGCTACAGCTGCAAAGCACCGCCCGAGCCTGGCTCAACAACCTCCCATGCGGATCCATTCGCAGTTGGGAAGAGCTGGTATACAGCTTCATGTGCAACTTCAAGGGCACATACAAACGGCCCGCATCAATCGAAGAGCTGAGATGCTGCCAGCAAAGATCGAGCGAATCGCTACGATCCTACATCCAGAGGTGGTCCATCATCAAGAACTCTGCAGAGAACATCTCGGAGGATCGCGCGATTGATGCATTCAATGGTGGCATACGCCGCATAGAGCTCAGGGAGGAGCTGGGACGCTTGAAGCCCAAAACCATCGACCACCTGATGGAAATCACGAATCGCTGGGCAAATGGAGAAGATTGGGTGAAAAACCGCGTTCACTCCGACGACGGGGCAGAACTCGGGCACAGACGCGATCGCCGAAGCAAACGCCGCATGCGAATGATGACCACGACAACATCAACATGGTTGCGACCGGCTACACCGACAGACGTGACGACAACCGCAACAGCGGCTACAACAACGGTGGATACCGTGACTCCAGAAAAACCACGCAAGTATGGCAGCGCCGCAATCGCGATGAGGCACCCGCAACATCCATTGAAGACAAGCTGTCCGGGCCATGCACTGTGCACTTCTACATCGACAAGCATGACAGAAAGAAGAAGTCAAGCCACCTCCTCAAGGACTACCGCGAGTTCCTCAAATTACATGAGGGACTGGCTCGGATGAATTGCAGCATAGTCGAAAGGGGTTACGGAGCCGCCCCAGGCGTCGTGGCACATGGAGCTCCGCCACCACCACCCGAAATACCCCCAAATGCAGCTGTGCCGGACCAGCACCAGGGAGGTGAACCATACCCACGGGCCATGGGTACCATGATGATCCAAAAGGGTCTCCCCTCGAATAGGGTACAGAAGGCCATCACTCGCCAAGTCAACTTGGCCACAAACTCGCCACCGTCTACCACTGAGTACCTCAGCGGAAGCGAGTCCTGCATCACCTTCGACAAGTGTGACCACCCGCGCCAAGTACCTCACCTAGGCCATTGTCCCCTCGTCCTCGAGGAACAAATTGGAGGCTTCGACATGAGTCGCATCTTTATGGGCGGCTGAAGCGGCATCAACCTTATGTTCGCGAGTACCTTGCGAGCAATGAGGATCCCTCTGACCTGCCTAGAGGCCTCAGACACAACATTCCACGGCATCGTCCCAATCAAGGGCGTATATCCCCTTGGTAAAATCAACCTCGACGTCATCTTCGGCACACCGAAAAACTTTCAGCGCGAGTGCATCGACTTTGAACTCGTCGACTGGCCCTCACAGTACCACTGCATCCTCGGACGTGTCATGTTCGCTAGGTTCATGGCGGTGCCGCACTACGCCTACCTACAGATGAAAATGCCAGGACCTAACGGCGTCATCACAATCAATGGAAGCTTCGAGAGGTCCGACAGCTGCGATAGGGAATTCAACAGAATCTCCCAGTCCTTCGGCATGTAGGAGGAACTCGCAAGATTGAAGGAATCGACAGACAACAGTCTGCCTCCCTTAAGCCGGCCAAGCTCACCCGACTTACTCATCAGTGCACACGAAGAAAGTCCAGGTCCACCCATCGGATCTCGCCAAGACGGCCCTCATCGCCAACAACTTGAGTCCCGCACAGGAACTCGCGCTCGTCGAATTCCTCCGTGAGCACCGAGAAATCTTCGCCTGGTGTCCAGCGGACATGCCAGGAGTTCCTAAGGAATTCGTCGAGCACGCACTCAACATTAACCTAGACGCAAGGCCAGTCAAGCAAACAATTCGGCGATTATTTGAACCAAGAGCAAAGGCAGTCGGAATGGAGATCAACAGACTCCTCGACGCCAAATTCATACGCGAGATCAAGGAAAGCACTTGGCTTGCCAACACGGTGCTAGTACCAAAAAAGGACACGGATATCCTGCGGATGTGCGTGGACTTCACCTCTTTGAAAAAGCATTGTCCAAAGGACCACTTCCCGCTACCGCGAATCGAACAGATCATCGACTCCACCGCGGAATGCGAGCGCCTCTGCTTCCTCGATGCCTACTCAGGCTATAACCAGATTCGAATGAAGGAGGAAGACCAAGAAAAAACAGCGTTTACAACGCCTTTTGGTGTGTTCTGCTACAACACAATGCCCTTCGAGCTAAAGAACGCAGGAGCCACCTACCAGTGGTGCATGCAGGCTTGCCTGAAGAACCAACTCGGTCGCAACATTCAAGTCTATGTCGACGACATAGTAATCAAGACCAAAGAGGAAGCCTCACTAATCAACGATTTGCACGAAACCTTCGCCAACCTCGATCGCTACCGGATCAAGCTCAATCCGGACAAGTGCGCCTTCAGCGTACCATCTGGGCAACTACTCGGGTACCTTATCTCCGCGAGAGGGATCGAAGCAAACCCGAAGAAAATAAAAGCTATACTGGCCATGGAGAAGCCGAAAAACATAAGGGGCGTCCAGTAGCTGGCTGGGCGAATCGCGGCTCTCAGTCGATTTATCAGTCGGATGGGTGAAAAGGAACTGCCCTTCTACCAACTCCTCCGCAAAGCTGACAAGTTCGAGTGGACCAATGAGGCATAGGAAGCATCAAAGACCTCAAGCACCTGCTATCCACCTCGCCAGTACTGGTGACCCCACGAGAAAGGGAACCGTTGTTCCTATACATCTCCGTCACCAACCAGGTGGTCAGCACAGTGCTCGTAGTCGAACGAGCCGAAGAAAACAAGGTCCACGGGGTACATCGCCCAGTCTACTACCTCAGTGAGGTACTTACGCCAACAAAACAGCGGTACCCGCACTACCAGAAACTGGCGTATGTCGTCTTCATGACGGCATGGCGATTACGCCACTACTTCCAGGAACACCCAATCGTGGTACTCAACGACGCCTCGCTTGGGCACATCCTCAACAATCCCGATGCCACCAGACGAGTCGCACTTTGGGGAATCGAACTGTCTCCACGAGACATCACATATGAAAAACGCGACGCAATCAAGTCGCAAGTTCTCCCTGACTTCCTCGTGCACTGGATGGAGAACCAGCTCCCCGAAAAACCAAATATGTCCTACCTCTGGACAATGCACTTCGACGGATCCAAGCGGAAGTATGGAGCTGGTGCAGGTGTCATACTGACATCGCCCTAGGGAGACAAGCTGAAATATATCCTGCGAATGCAGTTCACCGCCTCCAACAACGAAGCTGAATACGAGGCCCTACTACACGGGATGAGGATGGCAAAAGTCTGCGGCGCCAAAAGGGTCATAATATATGGAGACTCCAAGCTGGTCGTCAACCAGACAATGCACGAGTACGGCGCACTGAACGACAACATGATCGCCTACCGCGACCTCTACAACACACTCGAAGGGGATGGCTGCGAGCTGCGGCACATAGGTCATGAAAGCAATGAAGAGGTGGACGCACTCGCCAACATAGGCTCTACCTGCGCCCCCATACCACCTGGGATATTTCTCGAGCGCATCTGCGAACGCTCCATCAAGCTAAAGGCCGCAGAGAAGAAAACAAGCGCAGCAACGGACTCGGGGGCTACACCGCCCAATGAGCCAATGACACTCGACGACTTGGAGCTAGATACAGGACTCGAAGGACCAATGAGCCATCCTGGACTCAACCGTACATCACGTACATTCTTAGCAAGAGGCTACCGGATGATCCGGCTGATGCACGGCACATCGCGCAGCGATCCAAGGCATTTGTTGTTATCAACGGCGAACTATACAAGCGCAGCATCACAGGAGTGCTCCAACAATGCGTCTCCATGGCCGATGGAAGAGCTGTTCTCCTCAACATCCATGAGGGGACCTGCGGGCACCACGCCGGTAGTCACGCCCTCGTCGCCAAAGCTCTACAGCTGGATTCTACTGGCCTACGGCCATGCGCAACGCCAAGGACATCGTCCAGAAATGCAACGCGTGCCAGCGATTCGCGAACAAACCGCACGCACCTGGTGCAGAGCTCCGGCCAATACCATTGTATTGGCCCTTTGCGCAATGGGGACTCGACATGGTCGGCAAGCTCTCAAAGTCCTCAAGAGGAGGCTACGTCTACCTCCTGGTCGTAGTCGACAAATTTACCAAGTGGATAGAGGCCATGCTAGTGACCAATCAATCTGGATACAGTGCAGTAAAGTTCTTCGAGTCCATCGTCTACCGCTTCGGAGTACCACATAGCATCATCACGGACAATGGGACGAACTTCACATCCAAGGAGTTCCAAGAATTCTGCGAGAATATGGGAATCAACGTCAGCTATGCCTCGGTGGCACATCCACAGACCAACGGTCAGGTCGAAAAAGCTAACAGGCTCATTTGTGGCAGCATCAAGAAACGACTCCTCCGGCCACTCGAACAGGCCGTGAGTTGCTGGCCAGACGAACTACAATCAGTACTCTGGAGCCTACGCACAACTCCAAACAGTGCTACAGGATACACCCCGTCCTTCATGGTGCACGGTGCTGAAGCGGTGCTACCCGTCGAAGTACGATACAAAGCACCGCCCGTGGTCGCTTACAGCAAGCAGGAGTCAACTCTGGCACTCGAAGACTCGGTCGACCTCCTTGACGAGGCAAGGGAAATCGCCGCGGAGAGATCAATGATCTACCAGCAGAACCTGCGCAACTACCACAGCAGGAGGCTACGCCCTAGATCCTTCGTCGAAGGCGACCTGGTCCTGCGACTGAAGCAGCAAGGGCATCTCAAGCTCGAGTCCCCCTGGGAGGGACCATACGTGATTACAGAAGTAATCCTAGGTGGCGCATATCGCCTTCAAGATTTAGAGACAGGAGTCGCATACTCCAACCCCTGCAACGTCGCGCAGCTGTGATGCTTCTACCCTTAGTCGTTGTTTACTTTTACATTGCAAATAAGGCTACTCAGCCAAGGCTACTTAGCCACACATTGTACTTCGTACTATCCCGCGAATAAATAAAGCTAAGTGCCCTGTGGTTTCCTTTATTTTTCGCCAATTATCCACTCGGGGGCTGTGCCACCCTATACACATCTGTTCTATGAACTAAAACGTGATATCCTGAGTAGCTGGCACACCAATCGAAACCCTTGACAAACATCAACCCAGTTGCAACACACCTGACAGGTTGACAAGGGACTGAGATAAACACAAAGCCAAGCTAACGAAAAGGAGTCGCATAGTGCAACGCACTCACAAAACATACACGCTAACAAGCTCTTTTACACATCATCATCAATCTATTATACACAGCATATATACGAACTTTACAACATTGGTACAACTATGTGCAGGATACAAACTAAACTACTGTTGCAGCAAAAGAACATTGGTCTGCTCCTCGAAGAAATCGGCGATCTCCTCTGCTGGGCGATCCACTGCCTGGTAGTGCGGCACCATGTTCTAGGTAGAACCCGTTGGCAGCGCAGGTGGAACAACCGCAATTGCTGCAACATCCACATCAGGCCTATGCAGTCGCACCAGTGACAGAGCAGCTTTGGCACCAGCCACTAACTGTTGCCACACACACTCGCGGACCGCACTCAAGTCCTGGAATCTAGCGAGAAGGGCCAGTAGGCTCGATGGAACGACGTCCAACGGGAACATCGCCTGGTAAATATTCTTCAAACGTGACTGCGACTTCTTCAAGAAGTGAAGCACTCGTGACGCACGATCCTGCAGGGTCGCCAACGCGATTGCGCGATCATGATCTACCCAGAAGTACCCACACGCCTGAAGCTGCTCTTGGGTTAGGTCATTCATGCGAATGGCAATCCGATCCTTCTCATCCTGCGGATGGCGCATGCTGACAACTATACCAAGCAAAGGAAAAATATGAGAACAATGAACTACTACGAGTGACTACAAGGAAACGACAGGAGGTATGAAGACTAACATTTGAATTGGTCACCCAACTGCATCACCTCCCCTAGCATATATTGTTCTCGGGCGGCGGATTTCTCTGCTTTTGACTTCCATATGTCCGCATTTCCGCGGAGTACGGGTAATTCATGCTCCAACTGCTTCACGCGGTCATGGAGTCGCGAGAGCAAAGAGAGCTCCTCCACCCTTGAGCGTAGCGGTGCCAAAGTGTCATCAAGGGGCGGCGAATCTTGAGGCTCCCTCAAAGGATCACTCGATGTGCCCTACCACAAGTCAAGCAAGAGACAATAAGAGGGCTAAGGCGAGGCATAGACAAAAGATTCGAAGTGCATTCAAGATTAACAAAAGTATCAGCAGATACACTCGCCAAACAGGCATGTTCTTGACAAACAACATAAGCTATTTAACTTTTACAAGATGCGACTACTGAGGAGCGACTGGCTTCTTCGACTTCGACTTCGGTTTTGGGGGCCTCATCGAGTCTGTGGCAGTATCAGATGCCATAGACTTCCCGTCGGCCCCTGACGTCGCAACCCTCGTAGCTTTCTTGGTGCGCTGAAGCTCCTCAGAATACTTCGCAACTGTATTGATCAGCTGCGGGTCGTACTTGCCACAAGCAGTTGTGAAGGGAGCAAAGACTACCTACTGGCCATCGGCGCTGACAGGCATCGCCTTAGAGACCGCCGTAGGATCAACTTCGACTCCATGGGCTTGAACCATTGCGAGTGACATTGAGGCGCCAGCCGCATAGAGCGAGTTCTTGAAACTCGCAGGGACGCCCCCGGCAAGGGACGCCACCAGCTCGTCCATATTCTCGATCAGCTCAGCCTTGGGCGCCAGCTCTTCCCGGAGGCGACTGAGCACGCCCTTGGCCTTGGAGAGCGTCCCTTGAACGGCAGCGCTGCGATCCTCGACTGCTGAAAGAGCACCCGCCAAGGCATCGTCACAGCAGAGGGCCTGAGGGTCGAAGCTCAAATCGCTGACATCTATATAGAACCAAAGCATGGGCACAAAGGTCAGCACCAACGACAAATTCGAAAGAAGACCAGCAATGAAAATATAGACAAGGTACCTGAGAGAGCCTTGGCAATCGAGAAAAGTTGTTCCTCGAATAACTTCTCTCTAGCCACAACGGAGGCGCGCAGATCCTCTTCGCGTTTTCGCGACTCGTCACGTGCTGCGATTGCCTCATCGTGACTCTTGACCGCTGCGGCAAGCGCCTTTTCAAGGGAAGCAGCGTCATGGAGGAGTGCATTATGCTCAGCTACGATACAAATAAAGATAGGCTATCAGCCGGATATATCACAAGGAGGACGAAGAAGAAGCAAGACACTTACTTTCAACTAAGCGATGGCGAGTGTCCAGCATTGCATGCTGGCGACCCATCGCAAGAACTTGCTCCGCTAAGCGAGCGGCTTCCTTCACAATAAGCTGCGATAGGAAAAAAATAGCAAAGGATAAGCAAGATGATAGAAGATGGTACATTAGACTACAAAAATAGAGGAAACAAATACTACACTTACATGATCCTCCAAAGACTCCGGAGCCGATGGATTCGCAGTCGTCCGGATAACCATCTGGTGCTCCACATCATGCAGAGAACTCGATGAATTATGGCCGGAGTGGGCTGCCAATGGAGGAGAAGGAGTGCACTCAGCCACTTTCTTGGCTTTGGAGGTCGCGACTCCAGATTCTTTCAAAAATTGTATGTCGCCAGAAGATGACGACGCTTGCTGGCTGCAAAATAAAACCAATATGAAGGAAGGACAACTCCAAAGAAGAACCAAAACGAAGATTCGAACACTTACCAATCAAATTTATCAAAATCGAAGGTTTGATCCCCTGACTCTGAAGACGACTCCTTTGGCAGTCGCATCTTCTTGCGAGAAGATGGCGCCACGGCACTCACAGGAACGGCAGGTATCGGCGACTGCGCACCAACACCTGCACCTTCTAGAGTCGAAGGAGACGACGCATCCGAATCCTCGCTGTGCGAACGCTTGCGAGTGTCCAGACCACTCGACTCAGGGGCTTCCTCCTCCACATCAGATGGGACGATCGACTCCGACTCGTCCTCTTCCAAGGCTTCACGAGGAATAACCCCCTCGGGAAGAGGGGGCATACAGGGCGGCACTGCCCAATCCTACATACAAAAAACAATTTAGCACAAAGTCAAAAAACAGCAAAAAAGCAATCGACAAACAAAGCTACTACGTAGCACAACTGTACCTCAGGAGGAGGGTTAGCAGCATCGAATGGAGGAACGTCTGGTTCACTGGGGAGCACATCCTTGACGGTGTACTTGGTGAACAGTCGCACCCTTTTATCTACCTCACTCGCGGACATGCCATCGGCAGACACGCGAGTGACATCGTCCGCGCCAGCCCACTGGAACATAGGATGGACTCTGGCCTGCAGGGGCTGGACGCGACAACGCAGCCATGTGCGAATGAGGTAGCAGCCTCCCTCCTCTTTGCCCATGACTCTCGAGGTCGTAGACGCGCTCGTATAGCACATCTGTCTCCGCAGACTCGCCAGGCTTAATTACGTTCTTCCAGGAATGCCTCCTCTTGCACGACGTCGCGGGATCGAAAGGCGCGAGTCCGAAGTGGTCTCCATCGGCCTTCAGGTCGTGGATATAGAACCACTTGTCCCTCCACCCTTGGACGGATGCCATGAGTTTGATATCAAAGTATGTAGCGGAGGAATCGACGTGGATACCGCAGCCGCCTACATCATAGACTACGGAGCTAGACGCCGATTGGCGCTTCAGCTTGAAGAGGCGCTTGAAAAGGCCGAAGTGCGGCTCGATTCTGAGCCAGCACTCGCAAAGGGTAATGTAGCAAGCTACATGGAGGATGGAGTTAGGCGAAAGCTGATGGAGCTGGCGCCCGTAAAAGCAGAGAAGGCCCCTAAAGAAAGGATGCAGGGACAACGAAAGACCACGGATGATGAATGCTAGGAACATCACCCGAAAGCCAGCAGGAGGAGAGGGGGTTACCTCACTGCCAGGAACGCGCGCATCCGCGATTGCGGAAGAAAAAACTCCGTCCTAGCGCAGAAGACGAAGCTTTGAAGATTTTATCATGGATGCGCGCCACGCACCATTGGTGACGCGAGTGCCCGTGCCCTTCTTTTTCCCGGCGGCGGTGGTGCTAGTGCCTACAGCGGCGGAGCCACCCTTCTTCTTCATAGCAGCCGCGGCAGCAGCGGGATCGGCCACGGCACCTCCTTTCTTCTTCCCCATTCCGCGGCGGCGGTGTGACCGAAGGAAGTAGCTGGGAAATACGCGGAGCTGGTCTAGCGCCACGAAGGAAAGGAGCGCAAAGAAGCAGAGGAGCAGCGGCAATGGCGACGGAGGCAAAGGCAGAAAAGAAGCAGATGTGAAAATTACCGTCGCCGCATCGCTACTTAACCCCTGGAAGATGCAATCCAACAGCTAAAAAAACCTATCAGACACGTGGCGTTCATCGTGCTTGACACGTGGAGGACCTGAAGCGCGAACCGTCCCCCACTAACCCCATTACGCGCGGAAATCAAGGAGGCACAGTTAAAACAAAGATTACGCATGCCCGGTCAAATCAGAGTCAGGAAATGGGACCCACCGCTTGTCACGTCCCGTCAAACTCGCTCACGCAGGCAACTGAGGTCATGGAATCGTCAGCACTGACATCATCCAAAATTATGCAGCAGAAGATTTCGACTACTTTAGTCGTTGCTCGAGTCTTTGACTCCACCAAGCACTCGGGGGCTACTCCCATAGGGAGCGCTAGTCGCGCACCCTACGATTTTTCTTCTTCTTTTTACAGGAACATGGACAATCAAAGCAAACCCAACCACTCGAAGCACGATTCGACTATGGACATGGGTTACTCCCATAGGGAGCGCCGGAAGCAAATTCGACTGAAACAAGCAAACAAAAGACGACAGCAGTCGCAAAAGTTTTTTAGTCCCTGTCTGTTTCTTTGACTCAACCAGGCACTTGGGAGCTACTCCCATAGGGAGCGCTGGTCGCGCACCCTATGATTATTTGTACATCATACTGTGTGTTGATGGCATCCACACTCGAAGCTTATCGTGACACCGCCTCATGACATTACCCTACAAAGAGATTATGTCTTCTGGGTCACCCGAATCATCTCCGCGATGACAAAATTCAGATGTCGCGCTTGCAGCGTGAAGATAAGACCTGAATAAGGCCTGGCAACGCATTTTCTGCGCACTACCAGAAATATATTTGTTCCAACAGGTACAATGAACATGCCTTGACGGAAACGTCGAGCGCTCACACCCATATACTGGAATTCGACTCCTGTAAGACCTCCGCGGCTTGAGTCGAATTACACCAGCACTTTTCTAGATTCGAGTCCAGAGACTCGAGTTCGAGTAGATGGCGTTGTTTTACCCTAAGGTAGTTAACTGATATCGATACATCGGTTAAATCAGGCACGCACATCAACAATCCCTACGACACAAACAAATCAGTCGAAAAACATACTCAGTCATGCACTCGAAAGGATTCATAAAGTCTCCAGTCGAATCTGCGATTCCACTGGACACTCGGGGGCTACTGACATGGGAATACCCTACGGGTACTCGAGCTTGGTATATACGGCCTGAATACAATAGAAGCTCACGGTGTCGCCAAGGCCCAAATGAAGTACTTGAGTAACCTACGGACTCTTGATTACTTGAAGAACAAGAAGAAGTAAAGATGGAAAGTTTAAAGGGGAAAACTCTAACCTGTAACCGACTCGACCTGCTACCCGAGACCTAGCATATCTATATAAAGGATAGGAGGGGGCGGCGAGGAGGACACACGCAATCCTAGTTTTCACAACCCTCGCCAGATTGCATCTGTGCACCATTGTAATCCTCGATTTCTTTGATAATTTCACAAGCACACAAGTAGGAGTAGGAACCTCTGCGAGTCCTGAACCTGGGTAAATCTTCGAGTCCCCTGTGTACTTGTTTGCTAGCCGATAGATGCCTCCAGCGCTCCCTCCTTCTCCAAAACCCAAATTCATAACAATAGACATTAATAAGTTAAACCCTCGTTAGTAAGACTTTAACTCCTTTGTAAGACTTGAATGATAATAAAGTAATAAAAATGCTACATGCATCTGTTGCAAAGGCCGGACGTATGTCTCCACTTCGAGAGAGAAAATGATGCATTGCCACTCGAAATTAAGATATTAGAATTGGATTAGTCAATTGATTCCTAACTTGGCTTTCGAGCACAACCAATATATCATTTCCTGATATTAATCAAATTAGCATCTTTCTTTAAAAAGAAAGGCTTTTTTTCTCCTTTTTAGCATCATAAAATAATCCAAGACAATGAATCCATGGAAAAATGCAAGGTGTATATTGTCCTTGATTATTGCTTATGAATTTTTAGTACTCCCTCCGGTCCATAATAAGTGTCGGGTCTTAAGTTCAAATTTGGAGTAAAATGAACTAAACTTCCGACACTTATTCTAGATCGGAGGGAATATCATTTTCTTTGGCATATCATCATGACGGTTTGAAAATCCTCTTGGCTGAAAATGAAATACTGGAAGAGTTTTAATTTCATAATAAAACTCCAAAAGTACTCCTTTATATTAAGTATCAGCATTTAAAACAATGCAATTAAAAATCTAGTCAAATTTGGAAGTAATAAATAGTTAATTAAAAGTAATAAATTTGCCAGCACCTGATACCTTCATGTGCGACTGCCATACATAATCGACACACATACACATAGTGGCAAAACCAGATCGAATCCACGTCGAAAACACAATGGCTCCCTCAACCTCCTATACCGGCGTGATGAGCGTGGTGGCTGTCCTCTTGCTGCTATTCCCCGTCGCGCCTGCGCTTTCGCCGTCAACCCAAGCGGTACTGGCCGCGTGCAAGACCGTCGGCGGAGGGAGCACGTACTTCGACGTCCAGTTCTGCGAAGAAGCCATCGGCTCCGTTGCCGGCGGTGGCGCGTCCCTCGACTACCAGGTTTTTGCCGGTCTCGCTGTGGGTCTCCTCGCAGACAACGCCACCAGCACTGCGGCCAAGATTGACCGCCTCATCCGGGGCGGCGGTGGCGACGTCGTAAAGCTAACCGTGGGAGACGACGCCGCCCTGGGCTGGTGCCTCCTGTCGTGCCGGAAGCTGTACGGTGGCATAGTGGAGAGCGGGTCTACCTGCACCGCCGCCGTCAAGGCCGGTAAGTTCGGCGACGCGACGGCACTCCTGGAGAAGGCGGCTGCCGCGGCCAAGGAATGTGAGGACGGGTTTGGGAAGGGCAACGTGACGTTGCCGCTGACGGCGGAGGACGATGACGCGTACAAGCTCGCGAAGCTCGGCGTCGCGTTGCTCCGTTTTGCTTGAGAGGCAGGAATTAATTGTTGCTGCTACCGGTGTGTCGAATAAAATGAGTACTAGTTTATTTTATTTCGTAATTATCTCAAGAATTGTCTTTCTGGTATTA
Organism: Avena eriantha; assembly: GCA_910589775.1. NCBI lineage: Eukaryota > Viridiplantae > Streptophyta > Magnoliopsida > Poales > Poaceae > Avena > Avena eriantha. The sequence continues at coordinate 275,325,869 of OU342743.1, forward strand.
ATTGGCCGACCTTCAAACTCAAAAAAGTCACGAGCTAATGGGATGCATTTGGGTAGATAATTAGGAGGAGGTGTCACACTTAATCTACGCGGGCGACTAACATGAGCGCGCTCGCGCTAGAGCCAAGAGCCTCGTGCGAACAAACCCAAGTGCCGTGCAAACGAAGCAAAGCATGCATCGTCCCCCTTTTCTTGTGTTTTTAGATAATCATGGTCGCGCTCAGGCTTCTCCTCACACATCGTCGCCTCGACATACACGTAGAATCATTCTACGATGTCATACGCATAAAACATGCCCAATGGAGTGACGTGATCACTCTCTTATAGCGGCCAGTCTCCCGAGGAGATAGATCTGTAGTAAGTATGTCTAGTAGAAACATTGCCTTTTGTCCCGGTTTGTAAAGAGTTTTAGTCCCGGTTGCCCAACTGAGATGGGCAATTGGGACTAAAGCCCCAGACCTTTAGTTCCTGTTGGGCTGCAAACCGGGACAAAAGGGCGGTTCACGTGGCCGTTGGCTGTCGCTAGGGGAGGGACATTTGTCCCGGTTCATAATACGAACCAGGATCTATGCGTCTCTGCCGCGGCAGCATTTTAGACACTTTTTGTACCGCCGCAGAGATTTTTTTTGTATATTTTTTATTTATTTTGTTTCCCCTTTATCTATTTCCTTTTGGTGTTTTAGGCAGCATTTATTTTGTGACACTTACCCCAGCACTATGTTATAAGGAATGCTCGTCCTCATAGTAGATGGTGCGAGGTTGATGTTATCGAAAGTGGATTCGCATGGAGGTCCGCACCATGCCTCCATGCAAATCCACTTTCGATAACATCAACCTCGCACCATCAACTATGAGGACGAGCATTTCTCACAACATAGTGCTGGGGTAAGTGTCATCTACCTTAAGGGAACCATTATATTACAAAAATCTCCCGATTATATTACACGACAAGTATCGGATATATTACATTCATGCATATATATACAATATAAAGTCTTTTATGATCCCTATTACATTATCAGCATCTTCCGATAGTATTCTCTTTTTGGATCTAGGACATCTGCATCTAAGAATCCTGCAATTTCCTCTTGGATTGCTTGTATACGATCCTTTGGTAGAAGATTGTCCCGCAACCATTCGATCTAATTTAAAAGAATGAGTCAACATATATGAATGAAACTAAATACAATTGATGGTAATAAAACAAATTTCTGAATATTATTTACATACTTGAAGTTGTTCTAAGTTTCTGCCCTTCTCACAGGTCGTCTGACGAATAAACTCGCAGACATAGTATCCACATAAGTTATTTTCGTCTGGCTGTCTCAGACACTTTACGAGAACAAAGTTTAATCATAATAATAATAATTAAGCATGCTAATGGTATCGAAACTAGAATCAAAGAGATGCGCGGATCTAGCTAGTAGTACTTACATTTAGTGGTTTAAATGTAAGGTTCTCTTTCCAGGCACCCTTAGCCTTGTTGGTGAACCGTTTCCAAGCACTGCGCGGCAAATAAAATGAATGAAATAAGTTATAATTACTTGATACAAGTAAATGAATGAAAATTACTGATATAGTGTCATAATGACTAAAATTACTACTGAAGCATATTCTGCATGAGGGCCCACTTCTCAAGGGGTTTACGTTTAGAGTCCATGGCATGTACTACTCCATTGTCAGATTGAATGATTGGCAGAATATAATGGAATCTGCGCATGCATAACTCATCAATTATACACTTAACATCGAGTAAGCGAAATAGAATGTGTACAAGACAATAACACTCACTCGAAGTTGTAAGGTAATAATATTTCCCTTTTGGTTTCTTGAAACCTTAGAGCCATTACGATTTTATCATCTGTGTCCTTGGGATTAAGTTTCACAGTAATTTCATGAACCCAATATGGGTCCATGAACCCAATGTCATAGATCTGTCCTCTTCTGCATTCGAGAATCTTCAGTCTGCATAATATAGCGAGTATGATTATACATGCGATATAAACGAGGTGAGCTGACTAGAGACTTAATTATTAGAGAATTAATACTTATGGACAGTAGGCACTGACGATCGATTTGTCGAGGGCGTCTTGATTGAAAAACTGATGTAGTTCAGGAAATTCAATCAGTATGTGGGCATCTCCATACCCGTAATGCTCGTTTCGAACTCCGATCACTATCTAGTTTGCCCCTTCCTTTGTGGCTTTAATGTACCAATTATGCAATCTTCGCATTTTTTTTGGTAGATACTTGATGTCCTCAGGTCTGACGAGAGGTTTCCCGTACTCGTATTTGTATGCTTCCTTAGCTACGGGGAAATCTAACTAGTCTAAGTACTGAGCAATAGTCATACCTTGAGCAGCGGCCGCTTCTCCATACAGTGCAACAATTTCAGGATCATACTACTCGTTCGCAGCTTTGCTCGACTCCACCATGGAAATCACTTTGAGCGGGGGGCATTCCTTGTTTTTCTGTAAACCGAGCTGGGGAACTGAATTCCCGCTTGCACTAGTGCTCTTCGACCGCACCATTGACTAATGTGACTTGACAATAGAGCGGTCATAGTTTTATGAAAGCCTTGGCTCGGGTTGATGAAGTGTCTTCAACATTTTTTGCACTTTGGCTTTTACTTCTTTAGTGTTCGGGAATTGTGGCTCTTTCGGCCGCTTGAGGCTATCAAACCACTATCGCGTCTGGGCCTTTGCGATCACGACATTCTCCTCTTCAGTATACTCGTAAGCTCTCTTGGGAGAAACCTTTGGTAGTTTTGGGAGGGGCTCTAGTAGACGCTTTGGTGATCGGTTACTCTTTCGCTTTTGGCCCTGACCCTTTTGTACTTTTGGGAGGTGCTGAGACGGCTGACGCGGCGGCGAAGACGGCCGTGCTGGAGACGGCTGACATGGCGGCGAAGACGGCCATGCTGGAGACGGCTGACGCGACGGAGAAGATGGCCGTGCTGGAGACGGCTGACGCGGTGGTGGAGACGGCCCCTGTCGCGGTGACGGCAAAGACGGCTGATGCACTGGAGACGGGTGAGGTTGCGACAAAGATGGAGTTATGCTCTGAGGAGTGGATGGCCTTGGCGTATGATTTGAAAGCACAATGTGTTCCGTTCGCCATAGAGTGGTCATGTTTTTTGCTTCTCCCAGCTCAGTAACATCCCCTTCACCTGCAGGGTAGTCAAGCTTGAGCTACGCGAATCCCTCAATAACTTCATCCACCCCAGCAATAGTGTAGCCCTGTGGAACCGGACAACAATGGTAAGTTGGTACCGGTCCAACTAATGGTAAGGCATAGCCGACCGCCACCTTCATGGTTATGTTGACAACTTTCACATGCAACTCACAATGTGTCATCTCTATGATATCATCCACTGGGTAGCGAATAGGAGCCATCACCGGTGCATCATCAGCATCATCACCGGGGAGCTCCGTGGAAGCCATGCTGCTTTTTCGATTAGTGGATGGGCTGGTAGCATCGAAGGCAGCTTCGTCTACCATGTGCCGCTGAGATGGGCCGGTAGCTTGCTGGCTAAGTTTCTCAAGTTGATTCTGATGCTGCTTTATATGTTGTTCTATTTCGCGCATCCGGTCTTTCTGCTTCATTACTTCAAGTTCCTCCCTTTCCTTTCTCCTTTGATGGCTTCTATCGGGATATTCTTTCTATGGTCGGCAAAACCAAGGTTCCATGGTTTGGAGCCTTCTGTGCCTCGTGTTCGTCCCTCATGTTCCTTGTTCCCAAGGGCGAGTGCGAGCTCGTCATTCTCTCTATCGGGAATGAACTCCCCATCTTCAACAACCTTTACTGCATTTCTAATGTCTTCGATGGGTATGGGAGTTTCTTTATGTCTTATGTTATATATGCACTTCCCTTCTGAGTCCAATGTGCCCCCGTGCTCATAAAACCAATTCCTTACCCGTTCGATCCAATTGTATGGCTCTGGGGTGATCCCTTTAGCTATCAGGTCGGCCTTGAGTTTCTCCCACTTAGGCTTGCTAGCCTTGTAGCCACCTTGCCCCATAGTATGGTGATACTTCTTTTTAGCAGCATTTTTATTATTCGTTTTAGACCTTTTCTTAGCTGGCGCTGATGTCTTGTACGCCACAAAATCAGCCCAGTAGTCTTTTATCTTCTCATACGCTCTAGTAGTGAAATCCGGAGTCTTCTCTTTCACGACAAAGTCAAGGTGCAATCTTTTCTTCCAGTTGTTGAATTGTTGGGCCATCTTCTTAAGAGCATACTCCTTGACGACTTGCTCCATGTGTTTCTGTAGTTCCTCCTGAGTTGGAATCTCCTCATCTGGAGCGTAGTCATCTGGATACACCTTTAATGTCGGTAGGGTGAAATTAACCATGAGCTTTTTCCAAAGAGTGTCTTTGACTAAGTCATTGACATATAGAGCCTCTGGATCCTTTGACAACCTATTCCATTCTCTAACGGTGATCTCTGGACGTAGTCCCTAGCAATAACTCCGCATTGCCTTATAAATTTATTTGGAGCATCAATGGGAGTCTTTGGTTCACCTTCTAGAGCGATTTCTTCGATCATGTAACTTTCATAGTCTCCCAACTTTTTGGCTAGGCCTCGTTTATTATTTTTAGAAGATTTGCTCGATCCGGAGGGCTAAAAGAAGAAAGAGCAGTAATATATATGTATATAGACAACAGAGGCTTAATTTATTAATATATATGCACCTCGCCGGCTTCTCCCTCAACGGCTTCTCCCTCGCCAGCTTCTCCATTGCCAGAGCCGTCTATTCGGTCGAAACCCGGATCTCCCTCGCCGGAGTCGTTCCAATATAGCGAGGTGACATCGTTATCGATATGTCCTCCCTCGTTGATCATATCTTCAAGCGCCATTTCCTTTTCTTCGTCTTTGGGTTCCATATTTCTGCAAAAGGGGAAAAGCGGATGAGTCGAAGCGGCCAAGAGAGGAGGTTAGGTAGGCGTGGTTTGACAGGCTAGGGATGTAAACCATAATTCAAAGAAACCCTAATATATGGTGGGCGTTGCCGCGCCCGTCCATCATCCCTATATGGCGCGCATTGCCGCAGCCGTCCCTAATCTCAAACACCGGCGGGATCATGTAACTCCAATGGGAAAAGTAGTAACTCCAAAACCCGCAAACTCGACGAGTACCCACCTTAAACAGGGAGGGTTTGGTAAAAAGTTAGACCCACCAAGTCTCACGCGCTAGTAAAATATGAGACCAGACTAATTAAACGGGGCGGGTATGGGGGGCCGGACCCGGCCCCGAACCTGGCAGGTACCATCCTAATACTACTAACTACTACTACTACTAACTACTACTAACTAACTAACTACTACTACTACTAACTACTACTACTACCCTAATACTACTAACTAACTACTACTATTAATTACCCTAATTCTCTAACTAATTACCCCTAGCTAACCCTAATTCTAATAACTAATTACCCTAGGCAAAAGATAAATCTCATTTTTTTGAACATTTTGATATATTATTCATATTTTTGTGACTTATAGATAATTAGTTATTGATTTTACAAAATTTAAACAATTTCTGAAATTATTAAACTATTTAATGCATCAGGCTAGGGATATTTCTCACCGGGGTTGTGTCTAGCCCAGAGGCTGACGACTGGGGCCAGGGCCACTTCAACGCCACCTCGACGCCACTTGGGCTCGCTAGTGAGCACAGTCAGGCGGTGGTCGGCGACGTCGCTAGAGGGCTCGGTAGGGGGCGTGCGCGGGCTTGTTCGAAAGAGGGCGTCGAGGCTAACCTAACTACGGTAGCACCATCCAGATTTGGTCACTGGAACAGCGCACGCGAGGACAGACAGCAGCGGCGGACGGCAACACGCGATGCGGGAGCAAGCCAGAGCGAGAGGGGAGGAAACAAGGGGTCTAGGAGAATCACAAGCTCACCCTCGACGCGTGTATACCCTTGGCGAGGACGGAGGAGGTCGGCAGCAACGGGTGAGCACGACGGCGGTCCGGCATAGTGGGGGCGGGTGGTCCGGTGGTGGACCTTCTCACTATTCCTATTTTTGTATAATTATAGCAATGTTTTTGAAATCCTGCACTTTTTAAACTTTTTATAACTCCCTAAAACCTGCTCACTATTCCTATTTTTGTTCTCTAGAAATAAAATAAAAGAAAATATCTATATTAAAAATAGTGGGCAAAGGGCCCCACATACAGTTTTTGGCCCGTGAGACCCACCATCCTACCAGCCACAACCCGTGAGGCTCACCTCGCCTTCGACGGCGGTGACGGCGGCTCGGTGACGATGGCGGGGTGGTGCTCCGGTGATCCTCGGCGGTGGCGGAGCGGTCTATAGGGTGCGGCGAGTGGCGGAGGTCTTGGGGACGGGGTCAGCGTGAGCGGAAGCTTCCTCGAGCAACAGTGATTGGTGGCTAGGTGAGCTCGGCTCGGCTCAGTGGAGCTCCGATGCCTTCGGTGGTCCTGCGCGGAAGGGGAAGGGTCAAGGCGTTGTGGAATAGGGCAGCGGTGTGATTTGAAGGGGATGGAGGAGGGGCAGTCAGAAAGCGTCGTTGCCGGCGCGGTTCTTATCGCGAGCTCCAAGGCGGTGCGGCGGCCATCCGGTATGTGGCGCGCGCGTTCGACGGCGGCTGTGGACGATGGCGCAAGCGATGGCGCGGGTGACGATGGCGGTCGTCCGGTGGTGGCGCGCAGACAGCCTGCCGGCGTTGTGGGGATCCTCGGGGCAGCGACGCGGCATCGGGCGGACTTAGCATAAATGAGATGGGGAAAGAGAAAGGAAATGGCACAGTTATATACAAAAGGACCATACGTCCCGGTTGGAGCCACCAACCGGGATGTAAAGGCCATACGTCTCGGTTGGTGGCTCCAACCGGGACGAAAGGCCAGAGCATACGTCCCGGTTGGGCCACCAACCGGGACGTATGATGGCCACCTTAGGGGCACGCGTAGAGGACCTTTAGTCCCGGTTGGTGGCACCAACCGAGACTAAAAGTCCTTATTTCAAAAGTTTTTCAAACGTTTCATATGTTCCCGCCTTATTTATTATTCCTTATTTAGGTGTTCACATTTGAAATGATTTGAATTTGAAAAAACTTTCTGTCTTATAAAATAATTATTCAAACTATTAAATTTGAAATGGTTGAAATTTGAATTTGAAAACACTTTCAACATGAAAAGTGTTTGAATTTGAAAACACTTTCAACATGAAAAGTGTTTGAATTTGAATAACTAATGCAGAACCATTTTCTGTTTCCTAAAATAATTGTTCAAACTATTTTCCATTTAGCCATTTTCAAATAAAAATGCATTACAAAATGAAAACAGTGGATCTCTCGACAATCTTGGGTACACAAATAAACCATTCATCCTAGCCAATGGATTTAGTCATAATCATATCTAGCCCTATAGTACACAGCTTCAAGGTCATCTTTCGAATCATCTTCGTCGTCGTCGCTATGGCATATCCTGGGAATCCTCAACCCTTCCCTGACTTGTGTAGGGGGGAACCGGGGACCATGAACTATGACATATTCCGGGGGCACCTGCCACTCCAGCCTTGGATGCACGACGCGAGGAGGGGGGAGGGGGCTCCCGGATGATGATGTCGCTACGCCCGCGGCCTTCACCACAACGACCCTTATTGTGGCTTTGTGGCGGGTGCAAGTATGGGTACCACAGGCGAGGATGATCTCCCTCAGCGATGTAGCGCATCACACTGGCGATAGCCCGGTTCGCCCACCAAAGGTGACGACCGGTTTCATTGTGGTTCACCGGGGGCGGGCCGTCACCCTCGTACCTAGCGAGCTCCCTTCTCGCCGGTTAGCGAATAAGGCATTCCAGGTGTCATAGTTGTCGAGATCCCAATGGGGATCCATCCGCTGCTCCGACGTGAGCTCTAGGTAGAAGTGGTTCGTGATGGCCGCCTGGCGGGCGGAACCTTGAGGCACAGGAGGGACATGAACTCCTCCAACGCTCAATCTAGTCAGTGGGCACCCGGTAGCCCGGTGGGTATGGGTAGATGGAGGCGCACAGCATCTCGGTCTCTTCGAGTGTGAGAATGGCCTAGTATGCGGTGTCCATTGTTGAGAGATAAAGGTGTGGATTAGTGAATAGCCATGGCACGGTCGGCCTAGATATAGAGGTAAAAGGCGGGAAAGCATAGCGAGAAGCGGTGGGAAATGGCGGGAAATATCTTTAGTCCCAGTTAGTGGCTCCAACCGGGACTAAAATACCCGGTTAGATGAAAAGGACGGGAAAGCATAGTGGGAAGCAGTGGGAAATGGCGGGAAATATCTTTAGTCCCGGTTAGTGCCTCCAACCGGGACTAAAAGACCCGGTTAGATGAAAAGGGCGGGTAAGCATAGCAGGAAGCGGTGGGAAATGGCGGGAAATATCTTTAGTCCCGGTTAGTGGCTCCAACTGGGACTAAAAGACCCAGTTAGATGAAAAGGGCGGGAAAGCATAGTGGGAAGCGGTGGGAAATGGCGGGAAATATCTTTACTCCCTGTTAGTGCCTCTAACCAAGACTAAAAGACCCAGTTAGATGAAAAGGGCGGGAAAGCATAGCGGGAAGCGGTGGGAAATGGCGGGAAATATCTTTAGTCTCAGTTAGTGGCTCCAACTGGGTCTAAATGACCCGGTTAGATGAAAAGGGCGGGAAAGCATAGCGGGAAGCGGTGGGAAATGGCGGGAAATATCTTTAGTCCCGGTTAGTGCCTCCAACTGGATCTATCGACAAGGGTGTCGACATTATGTCGTGAGTGTCGACACTATGTTGTGCTACTTAATCTATAAATAGGCATCCTTTTGAAGTTATCAAACACAAACATAATGTTGTGTGAGAGCAGAGACACCACTACGGCTAGTTTGAGGGAGATGCCGACGAAGCCTAGTCCTCTGGCATCTCCAACAAACTGGCCATAGAGGCACTCTCGAATATGTGAAATTAGTTATCTATCTAGCATATTGATCCAGCTACAGAAGTTATAAACTTCAAGATGGTGTGCGAGAGTAGGGACAATACTACGACCAGCTTCAGGGAGATGCTGGAGGATCTAGTCCTCATGCATCTCCCTTAAGCTGGCCATAGGGGATGGATCTCTGAAGAAACCGGACCCACTTCCTACCGATTTGGTAGACATTTGTCTTTTTCTCCAGGGGTGGACGGAAATGTTTTAAAATCCCTAGTTAGGATATTGTTCATGTAAGGTGGTCTAGTATTTTTGAAAAATGGGGTGGTACCAGTTTTATTTAACGTTTGGTGTTGCTTCACAAAACGCCCCGATTTTGGCACTCGGAAAATAGAAAATGGCTTTTCCATGCAACAAAAAATAAAAATTCCTCCTGCAACATTGTTAGCCATCCAAAGATGCACATGCATGCACAATATGGGTATAGTATCACAAACTATGCCTCGATTATGCACATAACATTGTTCATTTGGACCGAAAGCCATGAAACCTCGAACATGATTCTGTGATGGTTTTTTGAGACATAATCAATATACCAAGTTTGTTATTTTTCATTGCAACTATGTCATATAATATGACACCACGCGAAGGATTTACATTGTTCCGACCGTTTTTGAATTTCTTATGCCCGTTTCAAAATTTACCTATTTCCAACTATAGTCATAACGGCGGGAATGAAAATAGGGGATGAGCCTCGTTAAAACTTGCATTGGATCTCTGAAGAAACATCACATTATGAGTCTAAAATGATTTTTTCAAAAATCACGAGCATTAGATCATGTACCTATAGGTCAAACCGGACCCACTTCCTACCGATTTGGTAGACATTTGTCTTTTTTCTCCAGGGGTGGATGGAAAGGTTTTAAAATCCCTAGTTAGGATATTGTTCATGTAAGGTGGGCTAGTATTTTTGAAAAATGGGGTGGTACGATTTTTTTATTTAACGTTTGGTGTTGCTACACAAAACGCCCTGATTTTGGCACTCGGAAAATAGAAAATGGCATTTCCATGCAACGAAAAATAAAACTTCCTCCTGCAACATTGTTAGCCATCCAAAGATGCACATGCATGCACAATATGGGCACAGTATCACAAACTATGCATCGATTATGCACATAACATTGGTCATTTGGACCGAAAGCCATGAAACCTCGAACATGATAGGTCATTTTGTGAGGGTTTTTTGGAGACATAATCAATATACCAAGTTTGGTATTTTTCATTGCAACTATGTCATATAATATGACACCACGCGAAGGATTTACATTGTTCGGACCCTTTTTGAATTTCTTATGCCCATTTATGGTCGCTTCGGCCATAACCATGGAGCATCTTCTTTGCTTAACGGGATGCTTGGGTCAGTTTTCACTGTGAAGGGCGGAATTTCATCAAACTTATTATAACCTTCTGACATGTCTGTCTTGTCCTCGACTCCCACGATATTTCTTTTCCCTAAAAGAACTATGTGATGCTTTGGCTCATCGTGTGATATATTCGTTTGCTTATTTTTTTTCTTTTTTCGGTATGGAGGACATGTCCTTCACATAGAAAACCTGTGCCACATCATTGGCTAGGGACAAATGGTTCGTTTCTGTAACCAAGATTGCTGAGATCTACTGTTGTCATTCCGTACAATTGGTCTACCTTTACCCCTTCTCCATTCAGGTTGATCCATTTGCACCGAAACAAAGGGACCTTAAAAGAAACACCATAGTCAAGTTCCCATATCTCCTCTATGTAACCATAGTATGTGTCCTTTTTGCCATTATTGTCGGTTGCATTAAAGCGGACACCACTGTTCTGGTTGGTGCTCTTTTTATCCTGGGCGATCGTGTAAAATGTATTCCCATTTATCTCGTACCCTTGGTAATTCGATATAGTAAAAGATGGTGACCCAACCAACAAGTAGAGATGATCTCCAATAGTGGTGTCGTTCATTAGATGTGTTCGCAACCAACTGCCGAAAGTCTTCACGTGTTCATCTCTAATCTAGGAGTCTGGCTTTCCTGGGTTGTGTAACATCCCAAATATTTAATCAAGGTTATTAAGATCCAGAGCACCCAATTTAGGGTTAACAAAAACTTTTTCTCATTTAAATAATTTAGAATGCATATTTGTGTTGCATTAATATAGAATTATTTTAAATTGCCATGTTTGTTTGTTCTAATGGTTGTAAAATGATTCAAAGATGAATTCCACATCATCTAGATCATTCCCAAGAAAAATCCAAAGAAAAAGAAATCAAATGGAATTAATAAATGCAAATCGTCATTTGTGCCATTTTAATCCATTTGGTCACTTTAGGTGTTCCTAGAAGTCAAATTCAGACAGAAACATTTCTAACTCTTTGCACCCCTTGCTAGCACAAGAAAAGATCTACCAAGGCCCACTTTGAAATCTTACATAAACATTTGAACACTAATTTTAAATGTCATTTGAAAATGGAATCAAGTGTATGTGCATAGATCCCACTTTTTCAAAAACCACTCAAATGAGTTCAATTTGACAATGCCTAGAAACCACAGATACTCTGCTCAAGCATATGACCAACAACTCCACCAAAATTCTTTTCAAAATTCAAAACTTTTGTTCTTGCGGCCATTGTGTCGAACAGTTGGCAGGCAAATAAAATCTGCCTAACTAACACTATTTGTGATCAAAGAATTGTCGAGCCATTTGGTTTAATTCTTGTCCCCTGGTCTCCCCTAGCTCTAACCAAGCCAGCACAGAGCTACCATTTATCCTAGAGCAGAAGTGTCGCGCCACCTCGACGCCATGATCGTCGGCCGACCATGCACACGTCACAGGAGCACGCACCACCCTCTTCCGCCGCTCCAGGTAGGTAGGCGTGATAGCACCGCTGCCCTTGGTCCCTTCCCCAAGCGTTGCTAGCCCCTAGACCACCTCACATCGCCCGCGTCCACCGCCTCTGCACCGTGCACAGCTCACGCCAGAGCGCTGTCTTCGACAGGCCCGCACAAGCCGCGCCTTGCCCTCAGCTCGCGTGTGCCGCTCCGCCATAACCCCAGCACCTCCCCAGACACGCCCATTTCCCGCCGCGCGACCAGCAGCCGCCGTGAACCGCGTCGAGCACCGCCTCTGCCGGGCAGAGCGCCAGCCTCGCCCGACCAAACGCCACCGCCCCTAGCGTTGCCTTTACCCTGTAGATGACCGCTAGGAGGCAAGCCACTGTCTGCCTACCCCACCCATGCCTCTCACTACTAGGAAAACAGCTATACCTAATCCGCCAGGCCGTGGCGCACATGCAGGATAGTGCGCCATGGGCAAATAGCCGTGGCGCACCTTCCTGTAGTGGGCCACAAGTAGGCCACATAGCCGTGGCGTACTGTCTCGGAGAGCGCCACCACTACGTGTGGGACAGGGTGCGTGCGACCGTACTCCACTTGCCCATGGCGCATGGTGCACATGTGCGCTACGCCAATCTTCGTAGCCGTGGTGCACATGCTCGGCATGCACCACAGGCAAGTGGGGTGTGGTGAACCCGCAAGTCTCGGCCAACTTGCCCGTGGCGCATGGACAACGTGTGCGCCACAGCTACGCAGATCATCTGTGGTGCATGGGGCCATGTGCGCCATGGATGTGTCGCACTGTAGATCAGCACATGGCCAACCCCCCAACCACCTTACTTTCCCCTCTCTTGTTCTTCTTCTTCTTCACCTTCCCCTCTCCTTCTTAGATCTGCTCGAGCTCCTCCTCCTTGCCACCTTATTTCTTCATCTTTTTCACTGGTTAATAGTTTGTTAAACTTCACTTGGATGCTACATAAGAGAAATTAAGCTCTACTCACCTCTCCTTCGATCTTCGGCCTCTCATATCGATCGTTATGTTATCCATGTGTATGGAGGATGCTCTCATGTGTTTGTATGATGCTCTCTTGTGTGTAGTGTAAGAGGATTATTATATGCGTATGGATCCGGATGTGCATGTGTGTGTATATGGAGATGATGAATGCTCATTTATGTGTGTATGATGCTCTCCTATGTGTGTAAGAGGATTAATTATGTGCATGCATATATGGAGGATGTACTGTGCATGTGTGTATATATGGAGGATTCTCATGTGTTTGTATATCATGGGTATGTGTGTGTGAACGCGAGTTGCCAATGTTTTACCGAAATGTTGATTCATTTCCATTGCGGTACATTTCTGGCATTTCTTGCAATAAAGGCGCTACTTTGAGGATAGGTCATGCCGAAATTTTCGGGCGACCTTTTATCATTGCATGCATATGCATATGCATTGCATGCATGGTTCTAAACTTCTATTGTGCTGATCACTGTTGTGTGTAATAACGTGTATAGGGCAACCATGGTCCGCATAATGAGCAAAGGCGTTGTGGCTAGATATTTGCAATGCGCGATGGCTGGCATGATACGGAATAACATGACGGAGATAAGATGTTCGTGTAGAAGATGCAAACTCAAGTGGTTGATCGATCCTGATTCTAGACAACTGCGGGCGCACCTGCTCCGTCATGGTTTCATGGCTGGCTACACTCGGTGGATAAGTGATGAAGACAATGATGATGACGTAATTGATGGGGTGGAAGGAAACGAGGAAGTACAACAGGATAATAACGGACATGATGAAGCATATCCCGGCCAAGATCAAGATGTCGAAGTAGATCAGGATGATCATGAAGATCTTCACGTCATCGGAGCAGATTGACCAATATCGACAGGCTAGGTACATGACCCTTATGTTCAAGAACTTCTACTCAAGCAGACGAGTAATGCAAGAGCTGCCGCTAGAGAGAAAGCCAAGCTTACGCAACTTGAGAAAGACGCGGTTACTCCATTGTATGAAGGATGCAAGCCCGATAATACCCGCTTGAATGTAACGCTCAAGGCTATGGAGATGAAGGCAAAACACAAATGGACCGACGCAAGCTTCAACGATATGATGGCATTCTGGCACGATTGTCTTCTAGAGGGGAACACGTGTCCAACTAGTATCGAGGAGGCCAAAAAAATCATGTGTCCTCTTGATCTACCGCATGTTAGATACCACGTATGCATCAATGATTGCATCATTTATCGAGGCGAGGATGCGGAGAGAACCACATGTCCGATGTGCGGCGTTAGTCGATACAAGAAAGGGAAGAAAGCTCCTCGAAAAGTGGTATGGTACTTTCCCATCACTCCCCGTCTGCAGCGGTATTTCGCAGACCCTAAGGAATCAAAGCTCATGCGCTGGCACGTGGAAAGAAAGAAGACAAATGATGATACGGAAAAGGACGAGATGCTGACGCACCCTTCAGATGCTAGCCAGTGGAAAGCACTGGACTTCGAATTTCCAGAATTTGGGGGGGATTCAAGGAACGTCAGGCTAGGTGCGAGCACCGATGGACTCAATCCGTTTGGGAGTCAAAGCAGCACGCATAGCACGTGGCCCGTGTTTGTATGGATGTACAACCTCCCTCCATGGTTGTGCGTGAAGAAGAAGTACATACAAATGAGTATGCTAATTCAAGGGCCAAAACAACCTGGTACCAACATCAATCTGTATCTCGGCCTGTTGAAAGAGGAGCTAGCCACGTTATGGGAAGCCGGAGCTAATACATACGATGTTGTCACACAAGATTATTTCACTATGAGAGCCGTGTTGCTCACTACGGTGCAAGACTATCCCAGTTGCGGATATATCTCGGGGCAAGTGATCCAAGGATTCTTCGCATGCGTTAGGTGCATGGATAAGACAACCTATATCCAACCAGAGAGAGATCACGGGTCTTCAAAAACCGTGTTCATGGGGCATCGGAGGTGGCTTCGCAAGAACGATCCATGGATAAAACATGGAGATCTATTTGATGGGAAATCAGAGATCCGAGGAATTCCAGATCGGAGGAGTGGCGAAGAAATCGATGATTTACTGAGAAACTGGAAAGAGTGTCCTAAGCTAGGAAAGAAGCGAAAGAGGCAATAATCAGATAAGCCGTTGCTGAAGGTATGGAAAACGAGGTATGTTTTCTGGGAGTTTCCATACTGGAAGATCCTCCGCATGCCTCATAGCCTTGACATCATGCATATCACGAAGAACATGAGCGAGAGTCTGGTCGCCACCCTGATCAACATGCCGGATAGGACAAAAGATGGTTCGAAAGCAAGACACGACTTGATACTCATGGACATCAGGCATGATCTTCACGGATGACGCACTACTCATGATGATTAGGATGATGACAATGATCAGTCGGAGGCGACACAAGGTCGTCGAAAGGGTAAAAAGGTCAAGAAGAACGAATATTATTGTCTCTCTGCGTGCTTCACTCTAAGCCAGGATGAGATCAAACAGTTTTTCAAGTGCCTCCTAGGAGTCAAATTTCCTTACGGCTACGCGGGCAAGATAAGCAGATACCTAGACGAGGCAAAGCAGAGGTTCAGTGGAATGAAGTCTCACGACTGTGCCGTGCCAATGACACAGATACTTCCGGTTGCACTACGAAGGATAATGGACGAGCATGTCCGTGAAACGTTGTTTGGGCTCTGTAAATTCTTCGACGTCATCTCTCGAAAGTCGGTTGGCGTGAATCAGCTCAAGAGGCTACAGGAGGAGCTCGTGGTGATACTATGCGAGCTTGAGATCTACTTCCCACCTACATTCTTCGACATTATGGTGCATCTGCTGGTCCATATCATGGAGGATATCATCCAACTCGGGCCGATGTTTCTCCGCAGCATGATGCCATTTGAAAGGATGAATGGACACATCAAAGGATACGTCTGCAACAGGTCCCGTACGCAATAGGTCCTCATCCCAGGGGTCGACGGCAGCCACCCGGTGGGACACCCCTTTTAACAGGGCAATGAACCGGGCTAAGAAAGTCACACCGGTTACGAAGAAGCCGTCGGCTGGCCGTGTCGTCGGCTTCGGGGCTAAGACATGGATGGATCATTATGGTCCACCGGAGCCAAAGAGGCACGTGTCTGGGAGGAGCGAGGAGGAAAGACGCGAGGTTGAAGAACTGAAGGCACAAGTGGCACGAATTCCGCAGATTTTCAAAGACAACCTGGAAATTATCCTCACCGAAATCATACCTACCTTGGTGGAGTCGATAGCGAAATGGAATGCGGAGGGTCGTCAAGAGCCGTGCCCGATTCCTAGCATGGTCGGCAGCAACTCGAACAACGGTGATCGCGGTTCGTGACTCCGCCTGCCAGCACCACGGCGCTGGACGCGTTGGTGACTCCACCCGCCAGCACCGCGGCACCGGACGTGTTGGTGACTCCGCCCGTCGTCACCGCATCGCCGGACGTGTTGGTGACTCCACCCGCCATCACCACGGCGCCGAAGCTTAATGTTGTCGGTGTTAGGGAGAATACACCAGCGGCCGGCACCGTGCCATCAAGCAGCCCCTCTGTCAGTTGCACGCCCTCTGTCGTTAGTGCCTCGACATTAGCCGAGCTCGATGCCATCAAGGTAACTACTAAGCGTCCTTGCCTTTAATTACTCTGAAGCCGATGACTTCACTTCCTTGCCTTTAATTACTCTAAAGGCATCTCTGATGTCGTACATGTTTTTTCCACAGGCAGATGTTCAATGCACTCTCCTGGGCTACGTGAACAGTGAGTTGAGGGATGTTGCCAAGGGAACTATCATTCAACCGTTAAACCGCGTGTTCCACTCAAAGCCGATGCCAGATACCGTGCATAGGGTTCAAATTATTCGGGTGCTACAGAGCTGCGACGGTGTGGAACCTCCCATTCAACCCCCGAGAGCTGATGAAGACAAGTCGTCTGTCCTCAGAGATTGCTTCGGCATTTTCATGCTCTGGCCGAAGATCATGATTCGTATGGGGACATGGTCCACCACCCCATAGACAACACCGCCATTTGTGCTGCCGCCCGAGCCGTCACCTCCACGTGATGTGTTGCCTTATGTTGATGACATGCCTCTGGCACAGGATCTGTACAACAACAACATCGATGAAGATATCGATCTGTACATCAACACTTGGCAAGTTGTTGACGGCATGGACATGCATGGTCCTAGTAATAATGAAGAACCCTGCCATGATGCATCCGCAGAGAAACCCGCTTGCAACAAGCGTCTGTTCGGTTCTCAGGAGACACCTCCAGCTGATGGCGCCTTCTTCACCGAGCCTCAAACATCCAAAAGGCCAATTGTTATAAGCCCCAACACACTACACAGGCTGGTCAGTGAGGAGAATGCGGTCCATGATGCTCCCACTGTCAAGAAGCAATGGAAGAGAAAATCTAACAAGTCTGCGAGCCAACCGGTGGTGCTGTCGGCTCTGAATCCGATCCGGGCACAGGACGGGCCACCAAGACCCAAGGCTATTATGTGGAGGATGCATGTGGCGGGTAAGTTGATGCTAACTAAGAAATTGTACAAGCTCGCAAGTTCGGATATGAAGAGTGTGCATGACGGTGTGCTGATAATAGAGGAACGCCTTCTTCAAGATAAAGATCTGTCGTACCCGGTTTTCGTGGCTAAGGTGCCACATGGTTTGGGCTTTGTTTATAATAACCCCGAGGATATGTTCTTTGTGAGGTTTTCCGACATCTTCGGTATGTTGCACATGCAACCTTTGCACTATACCATGGTCTGTCTATTTTTGCTCAATATGGCGATGCAAATCATTAGAGAGAACACACCGGGCATCACGGTAGTGGACCCCTTCTACATGTGTGACAGCTGCTTGGGAAGCTCCGTCGAACGGATATTCGTGGCGAATTACCTCCGAGATGTCTTGGTGGTGAACAAGATGAAGGAATACATTCTCATGCCTTACTTCCCTGAGTAAGTCAAAGCCTCGTCGCCAGAACATGATTTTTTAGATTTCCATCGTTACTTTTCCAACATAATGGTCCGTTTGAATTGTTTTGCACAGAGACGAAGACTACACACTCATCGTCCTTTCTCCAAAATATTCGCACGCCACATATTTCAACTCGGGGAGTGCGAGAAAGAAGAAAAGCTATGACAAAATCAAGGATGTTCTAGATCATGCTCTAAGTGGCTATGCCACGGTGGAAGGCACCACATTCGTGACCAAAAAGGTCAAGTTCGGCAACCACATGTTCAACCATGTAACGAACTTCCCTTGCATGTAGCAGAGTGATGACAGTCGGAAGGAAGCCTACTACGCGCTCCATCACATGCGGGCTTTCCTACAGGACCAACAACACTCTACGCTACCAGCTCAACTCTGACAGTGGGCCCAAGCCAAGGCAAAGATCCAAGATTCAGATCTTAGACAAGAGTTTTATCGCATCCAGCAGCAGTTTGCCACAATCATCTATCATGATGTCATGACCTCGGGGGGGATCTTCCTCTGCGGAGGCTACACACCGCCTAACCGTGACATAGAACATCGCCTACAGATGCAGGGTGACCTCCGGCCGTTCATGACAAAAGAAGGCATCCTCCCGTTCCCTAAGCCGAGTCAGGAGTCTTGATGTTTGCCTTAATAGTTGTAGTTGTAAACTTGTGTATAGCTCTATATAGTTTCGATGGATGTGTTGAACTTAATAATTGTGGTCGATGCTACTTATTATGGTTATGAATCAATGCTTAGTTCTTTTGCTTACATTTTGGTTCTTTTCTTTGCTTACTTTGGTCCTTTTTCGACAATGCCGATGATTAAAATGTTGTGGCACACTATGTATGTGAACTCTAACTTTCCCTTGTCTAATATTATTTGTCTTGTCTATAGATATGGTGAAGAAGTGGTATGTGGTGTACAGAGGCCATGTTCCAGGCGTCTACGACGAGTGGAAACACTGTCAAAAACAAGTGAACGAGTTCTCGGGCAATAGCTACAAAGGCTACAAGAGTAAGGAGGTGGTGGATGCTATGTGGATGGACCACCTCCGTGAGGAAGAGATGGAGGAGGCGCACCGGATCTACAAGACCATGAGGAAGAGAGAGAGGGGAACCTTCGAGAGGGGAACCTTCGTCATAGTAATCTCTATCTTGATCACCGTGTTTGTGGTTCTATTGTATTTGATAGTACTTTAGGTGACTAGCTACTTAGAGAGATTGTGAACTTAGCTCCCTCGCCGATCACGACACCGGAGATAACTTGTGTAATGATTGCACTTGTAATATACTATGTATATTTGTACTGTTTTGCAAACTGTGTATGCATGTATGTATTTGTACTGTTTTGCAAATTGTGAATATATGCTGCATGTAAGTATGGACTAGCAATTTAAAAAATGAGAGCAAATGTAGCAGTGGCGCACATGGATAGTGTTTGTGGCGCACCACCAAGTGCACCACGAACAAACTTAGCCGTGGCGCACTACACGGTCCGCCACGGATCTGTCGATATAGGCGTGGCACACTAGGTAGTGCGCCACGGCTAACTTTTAGCCATGTCACGAGTTTAGTGGCGCACTAGGTAGTGCGCCATGGCTAACTTTTAGCCATGTCACGAGTTTAGTGGCGCACTCCATGTGCGCCACGGATGACGAAAAACAGTGCGCCACGAACATGTTGTTTTCCAGTAGTGTCTAGCGCTCTGTACTGTTGTCACCAACGAGCTCACTATCGCCCTCATGGTCCCCTCGTCGAGCCTATATAAGGAGACCTCCCCAGCACCAATTCCTCACACCACTCAACTCCCCTCTCTCAGACCCACCTCACCCCATCGCCGGAGCCGCTCGAGTAGCGGTTTGCCGGAATTGCGCCGGAGTTCGCCGCAGTAGAGGAGGAAGAGCCCCATCGACTTCGACCACCCCAGGAGCTGCCGAGACCAAGCCTGAGTCCGCCATCGTCTCTACATTCGATCGCCCCCATCGCCAAGTTAGCTGGAGCCCTGGTAAGCCCCCATTGCACCCCCCACCAAGCCGCTAGGGTTCCGTCTCGCCGGCGACCAGTCCATCATCGACGATGAACCACCACCGTCGATCTAGGTTCTAATCGTGTGGTCCACATCGCCCCGTACCGCTTCGCGTTAGAAGAGCCGCTGACATGCAGGACCCCCCTGTTAGCTGTCCTCTGTGCCACGGATTGTAACTGGGCCGACCGATTAGTGTTCTCGTGCTAGCCCTAGGATTCAAATATAGATTTTTCTTTTTAGACTTAATCTAGTTTATGTCCACTAGTTTGAAAATCAATTCAGAGAGTTCTGCTTAACCAAATTGGATGATTCAAATTTTGTTAGAAGAAAATTCAAATATCTGTCCAAGCCCGTTGGATTTAAATTAATTAGAGTTATAGATCATCTATAGAAAAAAATAACAACCATAATAGCTTTTGAGTTGATTCCAACTCTCAAAAATCACATGATATTACCTATCTGAATATGTAATAATATGCAGGTTTGCATAGAGTGACTTTGGACTAGTACCAAAATAATGCTATATAGGCATTTCTAGTCACTTTAAATCATTTAAATATAAATTTTAAACTTTATAAAATGTGACCAAACCTTTAAATCACATTCCCATGTATTAGAATATGTGGTGATGACATGTATCCATATGATCCCATATTTTAATTGGAGAATATTAAATCTTAGTTATTTTCAATGAGTAGAAATTACTTTTCTCAAATAAAATAAATGAAACTAGTTCATTAAAATCTTGTGATGAATGTGATGATACTAGATCATCAAGTGTGTGCCTTAGTGTTCTAAATAGACTAGTTAAGTATTATTTGGTGATTGTGTATTCCGTATATATTTATAGACAATAGTACCGACCAAGTCTACGAGGAGGAGGAGTTCTACCCCGAAGAAGACGAGGAGAATTTCAACCACAGCACCAACCAAGGCAAGCCATCATTAACAATGCAAGCTAACACTTGCAAGCTTGATAACCTAAGCAAATGGATTAGGCATGCTTTGGTTATACCTCTTTGATTTATACCAAACCCAAGTTTTCTTACAAGCTTTACTTTCTTTTACTTTACCAAAGTTCTTTACTTATTTATAGATAGCATAAAGAGTATAAAACTTGACCTATCTAGATAGACTTAAATGTCATTCTATGGCATGAGATTGGTATTATCATCTCACATTAGTGAACACTCTTAACCTTAGCTAGTAGTGTTAAAAATAAAAACTTGGTCACTTTAGATGGGAAGACTTGGTGAAAATGATTATGAAAACCTTGGAATGATGAGTCATTCTATTGAGATGTTTTGACATGTGTTGAGAAACACAATTGGTTGACGATGATGATGAAAATGTTGAGGAATGAGCCTTAGCCCCTTTATAAAAACCGATGGTTGGGTTCAGATGCGATACCATTCCAATTTTACCGTACAACCACAATACCTGAATTGGGTAAGGCTTAGCCGGAAGTTTATATGCATTAGTATTAGTTCCCTCGCGGGAGAGGTTTGAGCTGAGGCTACCTCTTTATGTTTTCCACCTATGTAGTGCCCATGATGGCAGATGGCCATGGCTGGGAGGACAAGCTCATAGGAGAGGTGCTTATACTAGGGTGTGTAATTGAAAGGTTATGATTGATTATCCGCATACTAAGTATGATGATTCCGGGTTATCCATGACGGATGTATCAAATATTGTGGTGAAAGTGTACCACCTCTGCAGAGTGTCAAACTATTCGAATAGCCGTGTCCGCGGTTATGGACAGTTGGAGTGGCCATACTGTTCTGTTGTCAAATATTTTCGAAATGACTTATGAAATGAATTGTGACATGACTTGACCACAACATGGTTGTGACTATGAAAACTAAGTTCCCACTTAGGTGATTTCAAACTTTATTTTATCTTTCTTTGTTTCTGAACTCAGCTTAGGTTTCAAACTTAACTTTACAACTCAACTTAGAACTTAGCATTCCTACTAGAACTACCTTACTTGTTAGTGATAGTTTGCGAGTACTTAAAGAGTACTCATGGCTTTGTACCTGGCTATTCCCGTGGCCAGACTATGAGGAGGACTATCCGGAAGAAGGACAGCAGGATGACTACGACAACTAGGATCATCTCCCATTGTCAGCATTGCCTGTGACACTGAAGATGGAGTCCACCGCTATGCTATTTATTCCGCTACTTGTTTGTACTAAGACTGGATCATGAGATCCTTTATTTGTGTAAGACCTTATTATGGTTTGTAATGGATGATGTATTGTGACATCCAATCTGTTATGTCTCACAAAAATGGCAATCCTGGGATTGCGATGTATGGCATAACAGGTATCTGGGATTAAAAATCTGGGTGTTGACAAGTTGGTATGAGAGCCATCCTGACCATAGGATACCCTAGTTAGAATGGACATCCAAAAAAAAACTTAGTTTCAAAACCAAAGTGGGTATTAGTGAAAATTTATTTCCCCTCTTACCCTTGAGATTCTTTCAAAAAGATACCTCAAAAATTCTTACATTACTACATAAAATGTTGACACACTTGATCACTTCACTAACTTACTCATCCTTAATTCTTATAGATGGAAGTTCTGTTGGGTTTGCAGCATAGAAAACAAAAAAATTCTACGATGGGAACTATACACCAAGATCTATCTACTAGATACAAGCAACGGGTGGATATACATCCATAGAGAACTTACCCTCGAAGACAACAAAGCTGTGTTAACGAGTTGGAACTCGTGGATGATGTAGTCGTACACTTGCCGATCTCAAGATCGTGATGAAGTCCAGCAGGTCTGGCTCCAGCACGTCCATCAGATCCAGCTCCAGCAAGTCCAACACCACCAAGTCCAGCACCGCAAAGCAGCGATGCATCCGTGATCGCACACACGTCCGGTACCCTGACAACCTCCGTCCCTCGCTCCAGCAAAGCAGCGGAAGCAGCAACTCCTTTCTAGATAAAACCATCGGGAACATGTATCTCGCTAATCCGAGACCATGGGGAATAACTAGAGGGGGAGAGAGATCCTTCACAAGGAGGTATGTGTTGTGAGGAGGAGAGGGGGGCCTTTTATAGAGGGGGGCAGCCAAGGGTCATGGCATGGCAGCCATGGTGGTGCCCCCACCTCTTCCACATTCATGTGGGTGGAGCTCCCACTCCCATAAAAAGCCTCCACTCAAAATTCCACTCACGCATGCAATAATTTCCACCAAATTTAATGCAAGCTCTCATTAAATAAAACTATGTTATTTATTTTATTCAGAATTTTTTTAATTACATTAATTAACAAACATTCACATAAAACCCCATGCATAATTTCAATATCACATGCAGAACTAGTTTCTGCAATTTCACCCGAAACAATTCCGGTTTCCATCGAAATGATTCCAGCGCTTTCTTAAATATTTATCTGAAACATATTTGCTCCAAATGGTGTCGGTATCCCTTAAGTGTGTCAACCTACGGTTCGTGAATAATGCAGACATGATCGATACCCCTCTCCGATCAATAATCAGCAGCGGGACCTGGAGATCCATACTGACTCCCACATATTCAACGATGACTCTTGTGATCATGTGAACCTTTAACGTTGTAACTAAATCCCTTTGTCTCGTGATATATTACATGTCCGAAATTCGATCATCGGCATCCAAATACCTAGTTTGATCTCGTTACAGACATGCACTCTTTTCTTGTTCCCATGATATAACATTCTAGTGATCACATCACTTACTTGCAAGCTATCTTAATGTGATATCACTGAGAGGGCCCAGAGTATATCTATCCGTCATCAGGATTGACAAATTCCATTGTTGATCCATGAGCCTCAACATAACACCTTCAGAGCACTGAACCCACCTTTATAGTCACCCTATTACGGTGTGACGTTTGATGTTATCAAGATACTCTTCCGGTGTTAGCAATTAACATGATCTCATGGTCTAAGGACTAAGATTACTTTGTATGATGTTATAGCAATATAAACATAATGACTTTGATCGTAATGCTATACTTCGGATGAATGTTCATCACATCATTCCAACAATGTTGTGACCTCGTTATTAACGACATCCAATGTCCATGATCAGGAAACCTTGATCATCTTGTTAATCAACGAGCTAGTTTATATGAGATGCATAACTAGGAACTTTCCTTTTGTTTATTAAACACACTTGTATTAATGTTTCCAAATTAATACTATTATAGCATGCAAAATAAACATTTATCATAAACATGGAATACGATAATAACCACTTTATTATTGCCTCTCGGGCATATTCCCTTTAGTCTCCCACTTGCACTAGAGTCAATAATCTAGTTTGAAAAACTTTGTGTTTTGAACACCTATGGCTTTCTGGTGTTGCAAAAATCGCGATTGCTAGTGGTTAACATAATCTCCGAATCTGACAGTTTTAGGTCCATGTATATTTGCATGTCTTTGCGTCTCTACGCATCACTCATTCTCAAATGAGATGGCATTGTATAAATTTGGTCCTTTGGTGAGACCTTTTAGTTCGTTCGGGTTAAAATATGTTGATATTATTGGCATACAATATATCTTCATAGTATTAGCCCACTTTGAACCACACCTAGTTTGATAACAAACTTCTTAACACAAATGCCCTCCTTTGCTGCTACTATAGCAGTCATATACTTAGCCTTTTGTTGTAGTATCCGTCACAATGTCTCAACTTTGGAACTCATACAAATCCATCATGGAACATCCTTACCATTACATTGTGCCACCCATAGTCTAAATTGAGATAAATTTAATTTGTATCTTGTGACAAAACTAGTATCAATGTAACATTTTACAATGAACTACCTTCAACTATTTGTCACTTATACATGATATATTCTTAGTTCTTCCAAAGCTCATAAGAATATCTTTACTATCGTCCAATGATCATCTTATGAATCATTCTGGTATGTCCTCATAACATTTAGAGCATAGGACATATCTGGATATATACATATCATGGTATAATCGATCAAAATATTCATGTGATTTTACTCACCAAGTGTTGAAACACTTGAATCTTGATACAATCCTTTCCATGCAGCAAGAACCTTTCTTGTTGTTTCCATATTGAACCCTTTCAATATCTCATATATGTATGTCTGGCATAACCATATTAGAGCCTCAATCTATCCATATAGACATTGATGCCAAATATTCCGGTTTTGCCCAAGTCTTTCATCGAAATCCTATTTTTATAAAATTCTTAACTTGTGTCAATAAAAGATACATCATTTCCAATCAAAAATATGTACTCTGCATAATGTATTGGATATTTGTCTCAGCGCTCCCACTTAATTTGTTGCAAATGCAAGCATCTTCATCATCTCCGATGAAATTAAACTCTTTTAACATTTTCATCATGGTGAAGATTCCAACTCCGCTATGCTCACTTCAACTGTTGAAGTTTGCATGCCCTTTCAGCACCCTTGGAATTAACAAAACCCTTCGGACCGTGTCATGTACACGTCCTAGGTAACCATTCTATTAGAAGAACCTTGTTTTGTTTACTCAACTACCATATACCAAATTATATGTAGTGGTTGCTACATTAATCCGTCAAGACAAAATTTCGCTATGAAAGATCAAATCTTGTCATAGCCAACTCCTTAAACATTGCCGTAAACTTCTTTCCGACATGTCCACTATTTCATATATGTTAAACATCCATGTCTATTTATTTATAGATCCAAACATGACCGATAGGCTTCACGCCTTTCCGGAGGGTCTTCCAAGTTCAGAAACTTGATTTCTCGTGTATGGATACTATCACAGATTCTATGACTTCTAGTCATTTTATGGAGTCAGGGCCCATCATCGCTTCTTTGCATGCAGTCGGTTCTTCATTGTCAAAACAAAAACGTCTTCTGTTTCAAATCTTACAATTTGATTCTTACCGGACCATATGGTTCAATAGGAACTCTAATCTCCAAGATCACACCCTTTGTAATCATGGGAGCCATGAGCATTGTGGTCGCCACCGGGACACTTTCTAGCGCTGTGCTACTTATCTCATATAGCTAAGGTTCAACAACCTTATCAAAGTTCCATTGTCCTCCCACTTAACTTTTTGTGAAAAATTCCTTCTTTAGGAAACTTCACGTTCCAAGCAACAAACTCTTTTGTCTTCGGTGTTATGGAGGAACACCCAACAAATTATTTTGGGATAACCTACAAAGATGTGTTTATCCGACTTTGGTTGTAAACATTTTACTTATGCATAGAATACCAAAATTTAAGAAAAGACAATTCGGGTTTTATCCCAAACCATAACTCATATGGTGTCATTTCAACGGATCGCGATGGTGCTCTTTTCTGTGTAAAAGTGGTAGATCTCTAAAGCTTTAATCCTTAAAACATAATGGCAGTTTTATAAATGACACCTTTGATCATACCATGTCAAACAAGGTTTGATTTGATCTCTCGAACATACCATACCCCTGTGGTTTATCGGGAAATGCAAATTCATGGAACAATTCCTGAAATCTTAGGTGGTTTGCTAAACCTGTAACTCAAATATCTTCCTTTATGATCAAATCATAAACTCTTTTATTTTCTTGTTACAATGATTTTTCACTTCATCTTGAAAGTTTTGAACATTTTTCAAATGTTTCATACTTCTTCCTTATTAAGTAAATATATAGATATATTCACTCAAATTCTGGAGAGAGCATATGAGGCAAAAAGATCCATCGCATATGGCTACACATAATGGACTATATACATCAACATGCATAATATCCAATAAGTTAGTCATCCATTCCTCTTTGGCCTATGGACGAAGTTTCAATTATCTCGAGGAAAGTTTCACAAGTGTAAATTGATCAAAATCAAAAGACTCCAAAAACTCTATAAACATGGAGTTTCTTCATGTTTACTTTCCAATATAATTCAAATAGCGATGTCACTTCATAAGTGATCTTCCAATCATTTGTCTTACGACATTTTAGAAATACTGTTTATGGATGTGATTTCTCCAACTAGACTTGTAAAAGTTCATCCATCCTTTATGGAATACGGTAATTATTTGAACAACCATTATTCTCGTAATACCGGAAAAATAACAATTATTAAAATAAATCTTGAAGGCTAGGTTTGACGACAACAAAAAACACAATAACATTTTATTTGTTTTCGATGAACATCATCACTTATTCTCTTGCTAGTTACTTAGGCCTTTGCCGTTCATGAATTGTATTGTTCCCTATGACACTTCACACCAACCAATTCGGTATCCAATACCTCAGAACCACATTGTTTAACAAGCAAGGAATACAGCCATAACATGTATATGTTCTATATACCTAAGTTGGACATCTCCAACCTTTTATTTTCATCCAAATATTTAATAGATTCTCTTTCAACAATTCCTTTTCTTTTAAAAGAATCTATCAACATCAATAGTGGTGTCATTCACATGACACATAGTACAAAGTGTATATAGTCAAATACTAATACATTTGGACTTGTACGTTGAAGTGGATCACCATCATCAAATGTTTGGTGTTCTTTCAAAAATCCATTCTTTAGTAATCTATTAGTGTAGTAAACATTTTACTTACATCCTCTATTCATCCTTATCTTGACAACTTTCATGATCAAGCTACTATAGCCTATAAGGAAGAATCGCGAGTATAATGTTAGTTCCCAAAACCTTTTTGAGAGATCCGGATGCCTAGCATCTCCATCCTTCACAAATTCTCATACAATATGAGAACATGTATTTTGCTTAATTATACTCTATCATAATGCAACCAAACACATTGTTTCAGATATCAGAATATCTTCCACACATGCTGGTTTCTGAAACAATTTTTCAGCTCCTAGATAATCTTGATATTAAAACAACTTTTGAATATCAATAATCATTGAGGCAAACATGATACTTTAGATACTAACATTGCAATTCTTTCTCTTTATTTAATACTAATTATTAAACTTCATGGAGTAAATAGAGTTTGCTGAAAGTTTGCAATATGACTTCTAAACTTTAAATTGATATTCAAAACAATATGATACCAGTTCGTAAAGTAAATATCCATAATTCTATAGTTCTATTATCTTAATTAAAACTAAGCATAAGGTAGTGAACATATGCCAATGACTACAACAAATTATGCAAATTCACTTCTATTTAGTTTATGACAAATTGAGTTCGACTAATCCAAATTAGAAATGAACTCCCACTCAAAAACGACATCCCTCGTGCCTTTTTGGTGATTACATGAACCAAATCCACTACACCAAGTCTGATCATCACGTGAGTCGGTGTAGCTTCAAAGGCGAGCATCAATATGGGCATCACATCGACTATATGACTCATGCTTAACCTTTTGGTCCGTGTTCCGAGGCCATGTCTGTACATGCTAGGCTCGCCAAGTAAGAACCTTAGTATTCGCGTGTGTAAAACTGTCTTACACCCCTTGTATGAAAGAGTAGAGTCGAGTACACCCGATCATCACGTGATGTCTCGAAACACGATCCATAGAATGGTGCATACTTAAGGAAGAACACATTTTATCTTGATATTTAAATGAGGGATCATCTTACAATGCTACTAAAAGTGCTAAACTAGCAATATAAGATGTGAACATCTAATGTGTAAAGTGGGATGATATGGTCCATGCATTTGATCTCTATCATATGCATCATGGTATAATCTCTATCATTCCTTTGTGTGTAAGGCCAAGGTCTATGGAACTTACACGTTAGGTGTGTTGTAAGAGTATTTATCATACATCTGCGTATAACATTACCATATCATGACACTGGCCCAGCAACAATCTAAACTAGACGCCTCTAATTTATCCATTGCAAGTTTTACGTGGCTTAGGGCTTTCGGAGATAGAACCGGTCTTACCTACGAACATGGAACCACAACGAGGATAACCAAGTTATTAGCAACTTGTTATAAATCAGATATTGACTATAGTAGGAGATACAGACACCCGCCAGCCACTTATACAAAACTAGTTGCATGTCAGCCGTGGAACCGTCTCATGTGCGATGACATGTAAGGTTGGTCCGGGCCGTTTCATCTCACTATGCCACCAATATCCAAAATACATGAAAGAAGCAATAACATGATCATCATCGCCCACATATAAACATATGTGTACTACCCGTGCAAGGAACCTACGCATAGATCAGGCTCTGATACCACTAATGGGTTCGCAGCATAGAAAACAAAAATTTCCTACGATGGGAACTATACGCCAAGATCTATCTACTAGATACAAGCAACGGGTAGATATACATCCATAGAGAACTTACCCTCGAAGACAACAAAGCTTTGTTAACGAGTTGGAACTCGTGGATGATGTAGTCACACACTTGTCGATCTCAAGATTATGATGAAGTCTAGCAGGTCCGGCTCCAGCACGTCCATCAGATCCAGCTCCAGCAAGTCCAGCACCACCAAGTCCAACACCGCAAAGCAGCGGTGCATCCATGATCGCACACACGTCTGGTACCCCGATAACCTCCGTCCCTCGCTCTAGCAAATCAGCGGAATCAGCGGAATCAGCAGATAAAACCACCGGGAACATGTATCTCGCTAATCCGAGACCACGGGGAATAACTAGAGGGGGAGAGAGATACTTCACAAGGAGGTGTGTGTTGTGAGGAGGAGAGGGGGCCTTTTATAGGGAAGAGGGGGGCAGGTAAGGGCCATGGCGTGGCAGCCATGGTGGTGCCCCCACCTCTTCCACATTCATGTGGGTGGAGCTCCCACTCCCATAAAAAGCCTCCACTCAAAATTCCACTCACACATGCATTAGTTTCCACAACCTTTAATGCAAGCTCTCATTAAATAAAACTATTTTCTTTATTTTATTCAGAATTTTTTAATTACATTAATTAACAAACATTCACATAAAACCCCCTGCAACATTTCAATATCACATGCAGAACCAGTTTCAGCAGTTTCACCCGAAACAATTCCAGTTTCCATCGAAATGATTCCACCGCTTTCTTAAATCTTTATCTGAAACATATTTGCTCCAAATGGTGTCGGTATCCCTTAAGTGTGTCAACCTATGGTTCGCTAATAATGCAGACATGATCGAGACCCCTCTCCGATCAATAATCAGCAGCGGGGCCTAGAGATCCATACTGACTCCCACATATTCAACGATGACTCTTGTGATTGTGTGAACCTTTAACGTTGTAACTAAATCCCTTTGTCTCGCGATATATTACATGTCCGAGATTCGATCATCAGCATCCAAATACCTAGTTTGATCTCGTTACCGACATGCACTCTTTTCTCGTTCCCGTGATATAACATTCTAGTGATCACATCACTTGATTGCAAGCTATCTTAATGTGATATCACCGAGAGGGCCCAGAGTATATCTATCCGTCATCGGGATTGACAAATTCCATTCTTGATCCATGAGCCTCAACATAACACCTTCGGAGCACTGAACCCACCTTTATAGTCACCCTGTTACGGTGTGACATTTGATGTTATCAAGATACTCTTCCGATGTTAGCAATTAACATGATATCATGGTCTAAGGACTAAGATTACTTCGTATGATGTTATAGCAACATAAACATAATGACTTTGATCGTAATGCTATACTTCGGATGAATGTTCATCACATCATTCCACCAATGTTGTGACCTCGTTATGAACGACATCCAATGTCCATGATCAGGAAACCTTGATCATCTTGTTAATCAATGAGCTAGTTTATAAGAGAGGCATAACTAGGAACTTTCCTTTTGCTTATTAAACACACATGTATTAACGTTTCCAAATTAATACAATTATAGCATGCAAAATAAACATTTATCATTAACATGGAACCCGCTTTGCTCACTATGCAAGGCGTGATTCTATGGGAATGCCTCTGGAGATGCCAAGTCACCTGGAGTTGAAGCGCCAAGTGGAGAACCTCGACTTCCTGCTGTATCACAGACGAAAGGAATTGGACAATGCTCGAGAATACGCCAACCACAACCTTGCCATTGCCGCCCAGAAGGCCCAAACTTTCTCACTGCTCGTCAAGGATCGTCAATCACTTTGTCGTTGATACATTGCAAATGTATCTATAATTTTTGATGTTCCATGCTTGGTTTTATCCACTTTCTTGTGTTTTGTCCACACTTTGGAGTACTTTTCATATGATTTCTTGGACTAACCTATTAACAAGAGCCACAGTGTCAGCTGCCTGTTTTCTGCTGTTTTTGGTTCCAGGAAAGTCAGAAAATGAATATTCTCAGAATTGGACGGGACAAAAGCCAAAGTGCCTATTTTTTCAGAAGTCATCAGATACTAGAATACGAGTAGGAGAAGGGCTGGGGGCCGGCCACACCACCTGGCCACGTGGCCAGGCCTGGCCCGCGCCAGGGGGTGGTCTCGCCGACCCCAGCACCCCCTCGGCCTCTCCTTCTGCCTATAAGATGCCCTCAGGACGAAAACCCTAAGTGCCCGATCAAAAATCCACGAAAGAGTCTGTAGCCGCCGTCATCTCCATCCCTAGATCGGGAGGGATATGAAGCTCTTCCTGGCACCCTGCAGAAGAGGAGAATTCACCCTGGAGGCCTTCTTCATCACCATGCAAGCCTTCGGTGTGATGCGTGAGTAGTTCATCCTTGGACTATGGATCCATGTAGTAGCTAGATGGCTGGTTCTCCTCCTTTGTGCTTTCATGTCTAGATCTTGTGAGCTCCGTTCATGATCAAGATCATCTATTCGTAATTCTTCATGTTGTGTTTGCGGGGATCCGATGGATATTGAGATGCTATTTTAGATTGATTATTGATTCTATCATGTCTTTATTATTTGTGATCTTGCATGCTTTCCGTTGTTAGTACCTATCTTGGCCAAGTAGATGCTAGCAACTCCAAGAGTTAGTATTTATGCTCGATAGTGGGTTCATGCCTCTGGTAATCTGGGGAAGTGACAGAAATCTCTAAGGTACTAGATGTGTTGTTGCTACTAGGGAGAAAACAGCAATCCTTTGTTCATAGAATAATCGTATTGTTTACTTTACACGCAGTTCGTAAAGGAATAATCGGTTGCTTGCAACTTAATACTGGAGGGGGTTCGGATGATAACCTGAAGGTGGATTATTAGTCATAGATGCAGTTGGATGGCGGTCTATGTATAATATTGTAATGCCCAATCAAGTCTCAAAGGAGTCAAGATGATTAGTATATGCATGTATTGCTTTCTCGATGTTTGTCAATTGCCCCGCTGTAATTTGTTTACCCAGCATGTTATCTATCTTAAGGAGAGCCACCTCTAGTGAACTATCGATCCCGGTCCTTTTTCTTTTACATACAATCTATAAACTATTACTGCTTTGTGTTTACTTTCTGCAAACTTTTACTTCTTTCCATTCGATACGTTTAATCCTTTGTTTTCCGCAAAACACGGTGAGATTGACAACCTCATCGCAAGTTGGGGACAAAGTTCTGTGGTTGTGTTGTGCAGGTCTCCACGTTGCTACTAGCACCGGTAGTGCGCCCTGCCAAGGCTTAGCTAGCAACACCTTTGGGGTGTTTCCTTGCTCCTACTGGTTCGATTAAACCGTGGTTTCATTACTGAGGGAAACTTGATGCTGTGCTCATCATACCTTCCTCTTGGGGTTCCCAACAAGCTCTACATCAACATCGCACCAGCATTTTCCTGCCACCGACACTGAGCCATCAAGCATTTTTCTGGCGCCATTGCCGGAGAGTCAAGGACATCTTCACAAGGGGAGTCCCTCATAACCAATCTCTTTACTTTGTTATTTTTGTTTTGCTTAGTTTCTTTTTGCTTTGTTTGCTTGTTCTCTTTATCAAAAACACAAACAAATTAGTTCTACAAGTTTCCTTTCTTTATTTGAAAACACACAAAAATGACTACTCTGGAAAACACTAAGTTGTGTGACTTCACTAGCACCAACAACAATGATTTTATGAGCACACATATTGCTCCACCTGTGCCTGAAGATACTTTCTTTGAGATAAAACCTGCTTTACTCAATCTTGTTATGAGAGAACAATTTTCTCGTATTGGTAATGAACATGCTGCTTCCCATCTAAATAACTTTGTTGAACTTTGTGAGATGCAAAAGCATAGGGATGTAGATGGTGATATTATTAAGCTGAAATTGTTTCCTTTCTCTTTGAGAGGAAAAGCTAAAGAATGGTCCTGCTAAGATTATATCTATGAGAAGTGAAATAATGAAGTTTAAACAACTTGATAATGAACATGTTGCTCAAGCTTGGGAAAGAATGAAATCTTTGGTAAAGAATTGTCCCACTCATGGACTGACTGCTTGGATGATCATCCAAAATTTTATGCAGGATTGAACTATTCTTCAAGGAACCTATTGGACTCTGTGGCTGGAGGTACCTTTATGACCATCACTTTGGGTGTTGCAACAAAACTTCTGGACAATATGATGGTTAATTATTCTGAATGGCATAGTGAGAGAGCTCCACAAGGTAGGAAGGTAAATTTTGTTGAGGAAACCTCCTCCTTGAGTGATAAGATTGATATTATTATGTCTATGCTTGTTAATGGGAAAGCTCATATTGACCCAAATAATGTTCCTTTAGCCTCTTTGGTTGCTCAAGAAGGGCAAGTTGATGTCAACTTCATAAGAAATAATAATTTTGGCAATAATGCTTATAGGAGTAATTTTGGTAACAAAAATTATAAGCCATATCCTCCCAACAATGGTAATGCTTATGGAAGTTCTTACAACAATAATAGGAGTGCTCCTTATGAACTTGAAGTTATGCTTAAAGAGTTTATTAGTAAACAAACTTCTTTCAATAAAACTATTGAGGAAAAACTCTCTAATGCGGAAAGAAATATAGTTGTAAGAATAAAATGGCTGCTAAACCTGAAACTAATGATAATCCCTTTGCAGCTACTAATGCTATACAAGTAAGAATTGATGAAAATGTTAGACTATTAGCTAAATTACATGCTAAGTGGGAAAGAGAAGATGAAATTGCTAGAAACATTAGTGTTTCTACTATTACCACCACTAGTGTTGAGGCTAGTAATAGTTCTACTACTTTAGATGACAAGTATGGTTTTGATCTTGATGGTTGCAATATCTCTGAAGTTATTAAGTTCCTACAAAAGCTTGCTAAAAGTCCTAATGCTAGTGCTATGAACATGGCCTTTACAAAACACATTACTGATGCTCTCATAAAGATTAAAGAAGAAAAGATCAAACATAAAGCTTCTATTCCTATAAAACAAGAAGATGGTTGGGAACCCATCATTAATATGAAAGTGAATGACTTTGATTTCAAAGCTTTATGTGATCTTGATAGTAGTGTTTCTATTATGCCTAGAAGGATTTATGATATGCTTGATTTGCCTCCACTTGAAGATTGTTATTTGAATGTCCCGCTTGATGATAATGCTAAAAAGAAACTCATGGGGAGTCTTAATAATGTTCTTATTATGGTTAACAATGCATATGTCCCCGTTGATTTCTATGTTTTGGATGTTAAATGCAATGCTTCTTGTCCTATTACTTTGGGAAGACCTTTTCTTAGAACTGTTGGTACCATTATTGATATGAAAGAAGGCACCATTAAATATCAACTCCCACTCAAGAAAGGTATAGAACACTTCCCTAAGCAGAGAGAGAAGATTTATTTTGCTTCTCCAATGAAAACAAAATTTGGTCTTAATGCTTCTTCATTTGAGAACACTTGATTCTTTTTCTTGCTCCTTATGCCTAACTTAAAGGCGTTAAAGAAAAGTACTTATTGGGAGATAACCAAAAAGTTTTAGATGAGTCTTGGAAGTTATTACTTCAGTAATAACCGCTTCTTATCCTTTTTATTTGCTTTTTGTGCCAAGAGTAACCTCTAATGAGAGAGAAGTAATGATTGGGAAAGTTGTTGTCCCGAAACAGATTTCTGTGCTTCACCGTAAAAATTCGTGTAAAATCTCTGAATGTATTTTCGAGGCGTGAATTTTTGTGCTTCTGCCCCCGGTTGTTATCTAACTTTCGTTAGTTCAACACATTTTTATTAGAGCAACATAAGGTCTTCGAAAAAATTCGTCTTTACCTGCCGGTCTGTTTTGACAGATTTCTGCCATTTTCGGCATTTGCTTCTTGTTGGTTCCTTTTTTAGTTCTTTTGGGGAATTGAGCTTTTTGAGGGAATTACTACAGTAGATAGTATTCTAATGGAAGTTTATTGGGTGTTAGAACTGAACCTTAAGACTTATTTATCTTGAGTGCACTAATGTTGCTAATAAAGATTGTGTGAAATTTTGTATGAAGGAAAAATTTCAGGTGTATGAAAGGAATGAGTAATGAGATGAAGGATGGACTAAAGCTCAAGATTGGGGACACCACATGTGTCACCCCAAGAAATATCCAATAAGTACAAGCGTCAAAGCTGGGGGATGCCCAAGACATCCCCTCTTCATCAATAAAAATCCCAGGTTTCTTCCAAACGCTTCATTTTTATTGTTTCATGCACAGTTGTGTTGTTCTTGGAGAGTCTTCTTTATTCGTTTTCGTGTTGGTTTTTTGTTTGTTTTGTTTGCTTAGTTTTCTGAATAAATTGGTTGGACCCCCTCTTTCATACATTGGTTTGCAAATAGTTTGGTTTGGTTTGGAAAAGAGTAGGAAAGTTCTTATGTGGTAAAAAGAGCTTGTTTTTGACTGTGGCGTATGCTCTGTCATGCCATGCTTGATATTGTTTTAGATTTATGCTTAGTATGATTTGCTGTAGCATGACTTGTTATAAATAATTGAGATTGCTTAATCTGCCTTGGATGAATCATGCGTTGTTTTAGCATATTAAAGCATAGTATAGTGGTATTCTCCTTTGATGCTTTATTTGGGTTGACTTGGCGCATGCTCACACCATGTTATGACTATCTAAAGTCACCATAGCCTTTATGATCCTTTAGTTTTCAAATTGTAGTATCACTTTATGCTTTGATCAATGATGTTTTGTCGCTCTGCATGGTTATGGCCATTATTGCTCTCTTAGTTTGTCGCTCCCAGTCTTTTGCTAGCCTCCACAACAAAGTATGAGTTCCACTCATGCATCCAACTCCCTAAACCAAGTTATTCCAAAGAGTCCACCATACCTACCTACTAGCTTATGCTATTCCAAGTATATTCATGCTTTTGTTTACCTTCCAAATTGAACTTGTTATGAGAAAACTAGTGATTAAAGCTCTCACGAACTTGATGACACACTTTACTTTTCTTGCCCTTAATAAACTTGAACCATTGTGTCGTCTATGTTGTATATGCTTGCACTTATTTGTTGGGAATTAGTAGAACCATGCTTTCATGGGGAACGCTTTCAACATTGCACTTGGTACTTGTACCTAGTTGATGTCATGCTCTTTTGTATATGGATGTCGTCGGTGAGAAAAAAGCACCATATTCCCATGGTAAATAAGAAGAATGCTGAGATGCTCATTGTCTACTTGCCTTGTCATTTTGATATGGGGATTCTTCTGTATCATCGGGCAAGGGGTACCCCGTTGGCGGTTCTCTATGATACACATGTACTTACGATGACAAGAACTTACCGGTGACTAAATTTGAGTAGCATGAGGAGTGGCCCTCGTATACAAGGGACATGAGATTTCTGACTTATACTTCGTCAAGCATGTACACCATAGTTTGTTCACTTTAACCTTAATCACTTCAATATGCTTATGATAGGGGCAATGAGAGATAAAAGCTATAAGTACCATAATTTTTGGAAGCTCTTTATGATACTTGAATCCCTACTTCCTTTTATAAAGGCCTTTCTTCCACCATTATATTGAGTCTCCACCTTCTATCTTTATGCACCTACTTTGAGAGCATAGTGGCCATTCTTAGTTCTATGTGCATTGTCCCAAGACTAGTTGATTGATGCATAACTTGATATTGCTTGTTCTAAACTATTTATATCTAGTCACTCTTATGAACTTTGAAGGTGTCCTATGCATTTATATTTGCTACTCTATTGAGGGACAAGATAAATACTATTATGCTATGTTATCTTTATGTGAAACAAACAAACGTCTTGCAAAGCATTGTTATTCATGAATCTTTTGTTTGTGCCTTTTCTTGTTGCATCATATTTTCTTTGTCTTATTGCTAGAACTTTGTATTTCATGATATGTTTGAAGTATTATGATCCCAACCTTGAATGTTTTACAAATACTTTGATCATGTCTTTGATGGTGCATGTCACCTCAAAAATTATTCTTTCTTTTTATCACTTACCTACTTGAGGACGAGCAGGAGTTAAGCTAGGGGATGTTGATACATTGCAAATGTATCTATAATTTTTGATGTTCCATGCTTCGTTTTATCCACTTTCTTGTGTTTTGTCCATGCTTTGGAGTACTTTTCATATGATTTCTTGGACTAACCTATTAACAAGAGCCACAGTGCCAGCTGCCTGTTTTCTGCTATTTTTGGTTCCAGGAAAGTCATAAAATGAATTTTCTCGAAATTGGACAGGATAAAAGCCAAAGTGCCTATTTTTCCGGAAGTCATCAGATACCAGAATACGAGACGGAGAAGGGCTGGGGGCCGGCCACACCACCTGGCCGCGTGGCCAGGCCTGACCCGCGCCAGGGGGTGGTCTCGCCGACCCCAACACCCCCTCGGCTTCTCCTTCCGCCTATAAGATGCCCTCGGGACGAAAACCCTAAGTTCCCGATCAAAAATCCACGAAAGAGTCTATAGCCGTCGTCATCTCCATCCCTAGATCGGGAGGGATCTGAAGCTCTTCCCGGCACCCTGCCGGAGAGGGGAATTCACCCTGGAGGCCTTCTTCATCACCATGCAAGCCTCTGGCGTGATGCGTGAGTAGTTCATCCTTGGACTACAGATCCATGTAGTAGCTAGATGGCTGGTTCTCCTCCTTTGTGCTTTCATGTCTAGATCTTGTGAGCTCCATTCATGATCAAGATCATCTATTTGTAATTCTGCATGTTGTGTTCGCAGGTATCCGATGGATATTGAGATGCTATTTCAGATTGATTATTGATTCTATCATGTCTTTGTTATTTGTGATCTTGCATGCTTTCTGTTGTTAGTAGCTATCTTGGCCAAGTAGATGCTAGCAACTCCAAGAGTTAGTATTTATGCTCGATAGTGGGTTCATGCCTCTGGTAATCTGGGGAAGTGACAGAAATCTCTAAGGTACTAGATGTGATGTTGCTACTAGGGAGAAAACAACAATCCTTTGTTCATAGAACAATCGTATTGTTTACTTTACACGCAGTTCGTAAAGCAATAATCTGTTGGTTGCAACTTAATACTGGAGGGGGTTCGGATGATAACCTGAAGGTGGATTATTAGTCATAGATGCAGTTGGATGGCGGTCTATGTATAATGTTTTAATGCCCAATCAAGTCTCAAAGGAGTCAAGATGATTAGTATATGCATGTATTGCTTTCTCGATGTTTGTCAATTGCCCTGCTGTAATTTGTTCACCTAGCATGTTATCTATCTTAAGGAGAGCCACCTCTAGTGAACTATGGATTCCGGTCCTTTTTCTTTTACATACAATCTATAAAATGTTACTGCTTTGTGTTTACTTTCTGCAAACTTTTACTTCTTTCCATTCGATACATTTAATCCTTTGTTTTCCGCAAAACACGGTGAGATTGACAACCTCATCGCAAGTTGGGGACAAAGTTCTGTGGTTGTGTTGTGCAGGTCTCCAATTGCAACTAGCACCGCTAGTGCGCCCTGCCAAGGCTTATCTAGCAACACCTTTGGGGTGTTTCCTTGCTCCTACTGGTTCAATTAAACCTTGGTTTCATAACTGAGGGAAACTTGTTGATGTGCTCATCATACCTTCCTCTTGGGGTTCCCAATGAGCTCTACATCTACATCGCACCAGCATTTTCCTAGCGCTGACACTGAGCCATTAGACTGTCTTCGCAAGAAGGTGGCCGACCTCGAGAAGACCATCAAGGAGCAAGTTGCTCAGCTTGCAGCAAAAGAAAAGGAGGAAGAAGGTGAAGACATCCAGGGGATATTCACTCGTACCTCAGCAATGATGATCACTACCTAGAGGATGATGCCATGGAATTCTACACCAACGATGATGACTCCGACTTCATCGATGATGAGTAGATGCACTAGAGCACTATCGTAGGAGTCGGTCCCATTGTATCTTAGTCTACAGAATGGTTCTTAAAACCATCTGTTTTCCTTTCATGTTGTGGTGTGTGTGTGTGTTTGTATCGTGTGCTTTGATTGAATGAATGAAAAGAAGTTAGTTTGCAAAACCTAAGTCGAACTCAAAGTTTTAGCTTTGAAAAACCAAAACCATAAACCTTAGAACTTTCCCTCTTACCCCATTATCTATCTCAATCTTCATATGACTCGTGGAAACAAAGGAGGGAGCAGCTCATCGCAGGACCCAATGCTGTAGATTCTACATACGCTAATTGCAAACCGCGAAGCTAGTAGGGCAGAGCGCCAAGTAAATCTAGCCACCCTGCAGTAGATTTCCCAGATGGCCCACAACAATCAAGGCCATGGAAATCAGGATCATCATGGATCCAAACTCAAAAACATCCAGAATACCAATCCCCCTATATTTAGCAAATCTGAAGACCCGCTGGATGCTGATGATTGGTTACAGACCATGGAGAATAACTTAGAAGTCGCTGGAGTGGACGCAAATGAGCAAGTTCTGTTTGCCACCCACTATCTGGTAGGAGATGCAAGAGCATGGTGGAACAGCACCTTTAACATGAACCACGGTCAAGTGATGACGTGGGAAGCCTTCAAACTCAAGTTCAGCCGCACCCATGTGCCGCAGGGTTTAGTCACCCGAATGAGAGATGAATTCAGAGAACTAAAGGAAGGCAGAATGACTGTAGTGGAGTACCGTGACAGATTCTTGTCCCTCGCCAGGTATGCACCTGATGAGATCAATACTGAAGCCAAGAAGAAAGAGAGGTTCCTAAATGGATTGCATGATGAGATGCAAACGGTACTAGTCAACATCCGTTTCGAGGGATCTCTAAGAGCTAGTCGACTCTGCCATTCAGATGGAAGGGAAGATCAATCAAGCGAACGACAACCACAAATGTCGGATGATGCACCAAGCTGGGTCCCACAGTGCCCAGAAGTATCGCCCCAATCCGTCTGTCGGATATGCCCAGCGGAACAATAGACCTCCAATGTCTCGTCCAAGCTACCCCAATAGTAGCGGAGGAAATGTGAAGTCCGGAGGCAACAACAACAACAACCCCGGCAACTCCAACAACTTCAACCGTGCACCGCCCAAGTCTAACAACAACAACAACACTACCCCAAGGACTAGAAGCAATGTCGTGCCTGTGGCAGCAAAAGACAAGTCCCAGATTACTTGTTTTGAGTGTGGAGTGAAGGGTCACTACTCCAATGAATGTCCCAAGAAGATTGCCGCCACTGCCAATGTGAATGCCCCAGCTCAACAGCAGCGCCGTGTTCAGCCCGGAAGAAGATTCGCCCCAGGGAACCCTCACAACCGCAACGGCCACCTCTTCCACATGAACGCCCAAGAAGCGCCAAATGTCGTGCTGGGTATGTTTTCTGTGAACTCAGTTTTAGCAAGAGTGTTGTTTGATTCTGGAGCATCACAATCATTTGTCACCGAAGAATTTGCATGCACTAGTAAGATTCACCCAACCAACTTGAAGCATGTTATGATAGTTCAAATACCTGGTTCAACAACAAAAGCTAGAAAATTTTGCAAGGCCGTGCCTATCAGAATACATGGGATACATTTTTATGCCAATCTAATAGTACTTGGAACCAAAGGTTTGGAAGTAGTACTAGGAATGGATTGGATGTCGAAGCATAAAGGATTGATAGACTATGTCAAGAAAGCCATCACCATGACCAGTAGCTCTGGAGTATCAGTAGAGCATATATCTGAAACCTTGCCCCGTCAATTCAAGTGCAACAAGAGTCTAGCCCTACCCACCATAGACCAAGTCTGAGTAGTCTGTGAATATCCCAACGTATTCCAAGATGAATTGGCCGGTATGCCCCCGGATCGGGATATTGAGTTCATTATTGAACTGATTCCTGTAACCGGACCCATAACTCAGAGACCCTATAGCATTAACCCATCAGAGTTAGTGGAACTGAAGAAGAAATTGGATGCCATGCTGGCAAAAGGCTTGATTCAACCAAGCGCATCGCCATGGAGATCGCCCGTGTTGTTCGTCAACAAGAAAGATGGAGGCAACCGTTTGTGCATAGATTACTAGAAGATGAATGACGTCACCATCAAGAACAAGTACCCATTTCCCAAGATAGAGGATCGGTTCGATCAATTGACTGGTGCTAGAGTGTTCTCTAAGATTGATCTTAGGACTGGTTATCACCAACTTAAGATTCGTGCAACGGATATTCGAAAGACCGCCTTTACGACCAGATATGGATTGTATGAGTATACGGTCATGTCTTTTGGATTAATCAATGCCCCCGCTTATTTCCTGAATCTCATGAATAAGATCTTTATGACTTTTCTAGATAAGTTTGTCGTTGTGTTTATCGATGATATTCTTATCTACTCCAAGTCAGAAGAAGACCATGAGCAACATCTGAGAATCATTCTTGAAACCCTTAGAGAGCATCAGTTGTATGCCAAGTTCAGCAAATGTGAGTTTTGGCTGAAGGAAGTAGGATTCCTCGGACATATTGTGTCTGCCGGAGGAGTCGTTGTTGATCCCGCCAAGATCAAAGATGTTGAAGAATGGGAAGCCCCAACCACTCAAACCCAAGTTCGCGCATTTCTCGGATTAGCGAGATATTACCGCAAGTTCGTAGAAGGATTTTAGAGCATCGCAAGACCCATGACCCAATTGTTGAAGAAGGACAAGAAGTTTGAATGGACCGACAAATGTGAAGCAAGTTTCCAAGAACTCGAGAAGAGATTGATTTCAGCCCCAATATTGATCATGCCAGATATCAGGAAGCCGTTTGATGTGTATTGTGATGCATCCAAGATTGGTCTCGGATGTGTGTTGAAGCAAGAAGGCAAAGTCATCACATATCTGTCCAGACAACTGAAGCAGCATGAGCAAAACTATCCTACCCATGATATTGAACTAGCAGCTGTAGTTTTAGCCTTGAAAACATGGTGTCATTACCTTATGGGAAACCGCTATGATATTTATTCGGATCACAAGAGCTTGAAGTATATATTCACTCAGAAGGAGCTGAATATGAGGCAAATGAGATGGATAGAGTTAATCAAGGATTATGACCTTGACATTCACCATCACCCCGGAAAAGCTAATGTGGTAGCGGATGCTCTTAGCAGATTCCCTTGTAGACTAAACACCATTATCAAAGAAACCCAGCCAAGTTTGCATGAAGAGGTTGAGTAGTTTAGAACTGAGCTAGTTAGCAAAGGATTTTTAGCTAGCATTGAACTTCAACCCACTTTGATTAGCCAAATCAAGGAAGCCCAGAAGGGAAATGCAAGCATCGACGGAATCAAGCGTCGTATTGGTATGCGAAAAGTACCTGGATTCACCGAAGACGAAGGAGTTCTATGGTACTAGGGATGTATCTGTGTGCCCATAGATTTGGAGTTGAAGCAAGTTATCATGCAATAAGCTCATGATACTCTTTATTCTATCCACCCTAGAGGAACAAAGATGTATCAGGATTTAAAGGAGCAATTTTGGTGGCACAAGATGAAGAGAGAAATCGGAAGCTACATCGCCAAGTGTGATATCAGTTAAAGAGTCAAAGCAAAACATCAGAGACCCGTAGGACTGTTGCAACCATTGCAGATTCCGGAATGGAAATGGGATTCTGTCGGAATGGACTTTATCACCGGGTTGCCTACTTCTAGTAGGGGAAATGACTCTATCTGGGTCATCGTTGATAGACAGTCCAAGGTAGCCCATTTCATGCCTGTCAAGACAACCTACCAGAGTTCTAAGCTAGCAGAGCTGTACATTGCTAGAATTGTTAGTTTGCATGGAACCCCCAAGACCATAGTATCAGATCGAGGAACCCAATTTACCTCAAGATTTTGGCCAAAAGTCCAAGAAGGATAGGAACCAAGTTGAATTTCAGCACAGCTTATCACCCGCAGACCGATGGACAGACTGAAAGAGTCAACCAAATCTTAGAAGATATGTTAAGAGATTGTGTGTTAGAGTACGGATCAAAATGGGAAGATTGACTGCCTTTCGCAGAATTCTCATACAACAGTTATCAAGCCAGTTTGCAAATGGTCCCATTTGAGTTCTTATATGGAAGAAAGTGTCGTACCCCTTTGAATTGGTCACAAGTAGGAGAGAGTCAAATTTTCGGACCCGACATCCTACGAGAAGCAGAAGAGAAGGTTCACAAAGTTCGTGAGCACCTCAAGACCGCCCAATCCAGACAGAAGATTTATGCTGACAAGAGACGTAGAGACCTGACCTTCAATGTCGGAGATTTTGTGTATCTCAAGGTTTCGCCATTGAAGGGAACGCAATGTTTTATTCTAAAAGGAATGTTAGCCCCCGGATATATCAGACCCTTCAAGATTCTGAATCGTCGAGGAGAAGTATCGTATCAACTGGAACTTCCTGAAGAGATGTCTGCTATCCACAATGTGTTCCATATCTCATTACTTCGCAAATGCTTAGAAGTGCCAGAGAAGACCAAAGTTTTCAAGAACATCAATCATCGAGCCGTTGATATCAACACCCATCCGTATCTTGGAAGAATCTTACAGAACCACCAGGACCCGGAGTATCAAGTTTCTCAAGATCCAATGGAGCAACCATACTGAAGAAGAAGCCACTTGGGAGCGAGAATATTACATCAAGACTGAGTTTCCAGATCTCTTTAGTTCCTAGTTTTCTTTCTTGAATCTCGGGACGAGATTTTGTTTAAGGGGGGAAGGTTTGTAACATCCCAAATCTTTAATCAAGGTTATTAAGATCCAAAGCACCCAATTTAGGGTTAACAAAAACTTTTTCTCATTTAAATAATTTAGAATGCATATGTGTGTTACATTAATATAGAATTGTTTTACGTTGCCATGTTTGTTTGTTCTAATGGTTGTAAAATGATTCAAAGATGAATTCCATGCCATCTAGATCATTCCCAAGAAAAATCCAAAGAAAAAGAAATCAAATAGAATTAATAAATGCAAATGGTCATTTGTTCCATTTTAATCCACTTGGTCACTTTAGGTGTTCCTAGAAGTCAAATTCAAACAGAAACTTTTCTAAATCTTTGCACCCCTTGCTAGTACAAGTAAAGATCTACCAAGGCCCACTTTGAAATCTTACAAAAACATTTGAACACTAATTTTAAATGGCATTTGAAAATGGAATCAAGTGTATGTGCATAGATCCCACCTTTTCAAAAACCACTCAAATGAGTTCAATTTGAAAATTCCCAGCAACCAAAGATGCTCAAGCATATGACCAATAACTCCACCAAAAAACTTTTCAAAATTCAGAACTTTTGTTCTTGCGGCCATTGTGTCAAACAGTTGGTAGGCAAATAAAATCTGCCTAACTAACACTATTTGCGATAAAAACATTGTCGAGCC
Organism: Avena eriantha; assembly: GCA_910589775.1. Taxonomy (NCBI): domain Eukaryota; kingdom Viridiplantae; phylum Streptophyta; class Magnoliopsida; order Poales; family Poaceae; genus Avena; species Avena eriantha. The sequence goes on from OU342743.1 coordinate 275,370,205, forward strand.
ATTAGGTTTAATTCTTGTCCCCTGGTCTCCCCTAGCTCTAACCAAGCCAGCACAGAGCTACCATTTAGCCTGGAGCAGCAGTGCCACACCACCCCCATGCCATGATCACCGGCCGACCATGCACACGGCAGAGGAGCACGCACCACCCTCTTCTGTCGCTCTAGGTAGGTAGGCGTGATAGCACCGCCGCCCTTGGTCCCTTCCCCAAGCGTTGCCAGCCCCTGGACCACCTCACATCGCCCGCGCCCACCGCCTCTACACTGTGCATAGCTCACACCAGAGCGCCGTCCCCGACAGGCCCGCACAAGCCGCGCCGTGCCCTCAGCTCGCGTGCGCCGCTCTGCCATAAACCCAACACCTCCTCAGACACACCCATTTCCTGTCGTGCGACAAGCAGCCGCTGTGAACCGCGTCGAGCACTGCCTCTGCCGTGCAGAGCACCAGCCTCACCCGACCAAACGCCACCGCCCCTAGCATTCCCTTTACCCCGTAGATGACCGCCAGGAGGCAAGCCACCGTCCGCCTACCCCGCCCATGCCTCTAGCGCTCTGTATCATCGTCACCGACGAGCTCACCGTCACCCTCACGGTCCCCTCGTCGAGCCTATATAAGGAGCCCTCCCAGCACCAATTCCTCACACCACTAAACTCCCCTCTCTCTCAGAACCACCTCACCCCATCGCTAGAGCCGCTCGAGCAGTAGTTCGCCGAAATTGCGCTGGAGTTTGCCGCAGTAGAGGAGGAAGAGCCCCGTCGATTTCGTCCACCCTAGGAGCTACCGCGACCACGCCTGAGTCCACCATCGTCTCCACGTTCGATCGCCCCCATCGCCAAGTTAGCTGGAGCCTTGGTAAACCCCATTGCACCCCCACCGAGCCGCTAGGGTTCCGTCTCGCCGGCGACCAGTCTGTCATCGACGATGAACCACCACCGTCGATCTAGGTTCTAATCGTGCGGTCCACATCGCCCTGTACCGCTTCGCGTTAGAAGAGACGCTGACATGTGGGAACCCCCTGTCAGCTGTCCTCTGCGCCACGGATTGTCACTGGGTCGGCCGGTTAGTGTTCCCGAGCTGGCCCTAGGATTCAAATATAGATTTTTCTTTTTAGACTTAATCTAGTTTCTGTCCACTAGTTTGAAAATCAATTCAGAGAGTTCCTCTTAACCTAATTGGATGATTCAAATTTTGTTAGAATAAAATTCAAATATCTATCCAAGCCCGTTGGATTTAAATCAATTAGAGCTATAGATCATCTATAGAAAAAAATAACAACCATAATAGCTTTTGAGTTGATTCCAACTCTCAAAAATCACATTTGATATTACCTATATGAACATGTAATAATATTCACGTTTGCATGCAGTGACTTTGGACTAGTACCAAAATAATGCTATATAGGCATTTCTAGTCACTTTAAACAATTTAAATATAAATCTTAAACTTTATAAAATGTGACCAAACCTTTTGTAGCATCCCAATTGTCTAACAATTGCAATGCTACTAGCCTAGTCTATATAATGCTACTTCCTAGTCTATATAATGCTACTTCCTACTTGCATCATAATTATATCATGCTCATGTCATCATGCCACCTTGCATTTGAGCACCATATAAAACCCTTTTTCATTTGGTTCTTATCCCATATGCATTATTAATTGTATTTGCCTCTTGATATATTGTATTTGGTTCTTGATAAATGCTTGATGCCCAAGTTGAGTTGGGGGCATATCTTTTATTAACTCCACCACCTTTCTTGTACCACCCCATGATCCCACCATCCAACTATATGTGAGATTTGCATCTTATTGGGTTTACCTCTAGCTCATGTGTGTTGGGATGGATCCACTTACAATTCCATATGCTTCCATATATGCATCTTGATGTTTTCACATTATTAATATGTGGAGCCACATGGCCACCTTTGCATGCTATGTGAGTCGAACCCCTTGTCAAGCTTCCATATGGATTGTTTTTGAATGTATGATCATGTTGGGATATTTTCTAGGCTATTATGCATCTAGTGGAACATACACACTAGCATGTCCAAATTATATTCAAATTTGGGCATCTCCATCTACTCCACTTGGAACATCTTTCTAATTCCTTTAGCTTGGCCTTACTCCATATTTTGGAATGCATGTGTATAAATGCCATGATTATTATTTTGTTTCACAAGATTAGACATGGCATTTAATGCTCATGCATGGGCCATGCAACAATCACCACCATTCTATTCTTTTGGGTTATACTTGGTTTTTGAGTGGATCTTCTCTTTTGAGCTCTTCTTCTCTCTAAACCCTCACCATCTTGGTTGTTCTCTCCTTACCATGTGCTCACAAGATCATCACCCTCACATGTGTATGCTCCCATGCATGATCATGTGAGATCAAACCCTAGCCCTACCCGACCTCTCCATCTCTTTTCCCCTTATTGCTTGATCTAGCGTGGATCATGTTAAAACCCTAAACCCATCTACCCTACCCCTCTTTCCAACACCATGCCACCATCATGCTTTGCTTTTGAGATGAGAAAACCCTAACCTACACCTCACCCCTACCATAAACCCTCTCTCCCTAATCCCTCTCTCTAAACCCTACCCCATGATCTACCCCCTCCATGTCGAAGCACCAACCCTAGCCCTAGGCTACCCCATCTACCCCTCTAAACCCTTACACCAACCCTAACTCGAGCCCCTCCAACCCTAGCTCCATGCCACACCTCTCTCTCTCTCCCTGCCAGGCTGACCCCACACCCGAGCCTCCTCTCCCTCTCCTCTGCAGGCCCCAGCCGCAGCCCCTGCCCTGGCCCCTTCCCACGTCGAGCACGTGAGGGAGTAAGGGAAAAAGGTGGCCGAAGCCACCTTTTCTCCACCCAAACCCCACGGCGCCCCTCCCTCTCCCCTCGCCTTTATCTGCATCCCCTCCCTCTCTGTCGTGCCGTCCACACCTCCCCTGGCCTCTGCGCCGACCCTCTCCTCCCCCGCTACCTCCTCTCCACCTCGGCGACCACCGTCGGTGTCGATCACCGTCCCCTCGAAACAAGGCGGCGGGCGTGGCGTGTGGGTGTCGAGGAAGACCGCGAGGCCCCCGACGATGACCATGTGCACAGCAGCGAGGAGGAGAAGCCCTGCAGCCGCCGATTGCCGACGCGCCCGAGAGAAACCCTAGGTCCATCGGCTATCTGCATCTCCGGTGCACCGTCGCTCCCCGGACCGATCCACCACCGCCGACCACCTCGCGGTGAGCTACCCTCCCTCATAGACATCCCCTCTCTCGTCGTCGATGCCTGTTCACACCGGCCTTTCTGTCGAGCACGCTCTGTGCGTCGGCGGGCACTGGTTTCTGCTCGTCGACACGCCGCGTCGCTGCTTAACTAGCCGCCTATCCCCCTCCTGACAACATCCCCCACCCCACCGCACTGGTTCCGGCCCTCTGCGCGCGCGCCCAGGTCGCGGGTTCGACTCCCCCGCGCCGCGCGCGTTCCCTGTCGAGCACCGTCCGGTCGTCAGTTTCGTCAGGAAGAGAAACAGTGGGCATTGGCTACTTTGCAGAAAACCCCCCACCTTTTTGTCTCGCAACCCGCACTCCTTCCGGGCCCACATGTCAGCCTCTGTGGTTTTTTTGCAAAAAAGCACCACAGTTTTTGATTTAGTCAACCCGCGCTCCCTCCAGGACCCACCTGTCAGCGGCTGAGTCCGTTTTACAGAAAGGTACCTGAGTTTCTTAACCCTCAACCCGCGCTCCCTGTCTGCACCACGTGGCTGCGCCCGGTTCGTGAGCCCGCGCGTGGCCCCGCACACCACCGACCCCACCTGTCAACTGCACGGGCTGGATAACGCCGCGGTAAGAAAAGGTTTTGCGCGCCGTTTTCGCCCAGTCAGTATTGGTCCCACCCGCCAGTGACTGAGGCTAGCTGAGGCTGTGTATAAAAAGTCTGTGCGATTTATCTGTTTTATAAAAACAAATCCTGTAAATGTTTAAATATGGATTTAAATTCTGTTTTAATAACTTTTAAATTGTAATTCCAAATAATACAGATAATATATGTTTTGAATCAGAAAAATGTGAGGAATTCAAATTTGCCATTCAAAATATTATTTGAGCACTTTAAATTTTTCGAAATTGTTTAAATGTAATAAAAATGCCTTTCTTAATTAATTAATAACTTTAATTCTACAACTCCAAATTTGACAAATAATATGCCTAAATCGATCAGCGCGACGAGCCCGTTCTGTCTATGCATTCCATGTTATGAATTGAAGCATGCATCATGTCATTATTAAAAATCAGAACTGTTATGGCAATAAAACTTGACCAAATAATTAATGAAATGATTTATTCTCGTCCCCACACCTCACCCTTGCCATGCTACATTATTGCCATGAAAATTGTGCATCATTCATCATGGCATGCTTGTTTGCTTGTCGCATTTTAATTCATACGATTGTGCACTTTATTTATGTTGGCCCTTGTTTGTTTGGTTCTTCTTCGAATAGACGCCGAGCAGGGTAAATATCAGGAATCCCAGGAGTACTACCCAGATCCTTCTCTCGCTTCAACTGAGCTGCCAGGCAAGCACTACCACATGCTTGCATACATATAGTACCTATTGCCTCTATCTTATTCTTGCATCATTGAGTCGCGAATGCATTAAATTGAATCACAAGCACTGCATAGCCTTTACTTTTAAACCCCACCGAAGCTTGTTCCTCCATCCCATGAGCCATTTCTACAGGAGTTGTTTGAGCCATGCGGGTCGTAGAACAGCATGTGTAGGATATGTGAGCATTTGATGGATAACGAGGTACCTAAACAACTTAACCTGAGTAGTAATGGGCTAACTAATGAAAGAGGCACCAGTGAGCCATATCTGCTATTTGGTTTTTCATGCTCACTTGTGTCCCGTAGGACCCCGAGTACTTGATTCCTGTTCCTTGTTTATTCGCACTATCCACATCCAGGAGGCCTTATGGACCCCCCTGAGCCAGAGCTCGATTCATTTCTATTTCTTGGGGCCACAAAGTAGTTTGGGGCTTTGTTACTATCCTGTACTTATGCCATGCTTTACTGTTTTATTTAAGATTGTGCCTGGAGCACCTGTACTGTTTTGGATGCGGAATGTTTTCGCGGTATCGACAAGCCCAGTCACATTTTCGGGTTCCCAGTCGTTTACAGCCATTGACGCAAACCTTGGGTCCGTCTCGGAGCCGGACAACTTCGTTGCGGGTAGCTTAATGGGGTGGCCCCCTGAAATATTTTATGAATCCTGTGATCGCTTTGTCGTGAATGCCTCGTTGGGTTTTAATTTGGTTTTTCCGAGGTTGATCTAGTGTGTGTTGCTATTTGTGCACCCCTGCAGGGTAAATCTTTCTAAAAGCCGTGTCCGCGGTTATGGACGACTTGGAGCATAGTTTCTCGATCATAGACAAGTATAACTAAAGTATCGCTTTTAATCTGACTAAATACCTGACTAGTAAATAGTGCAATACCCATGGAATGGATAATAAAACTGCCAATGGATGGGTTGTTCGTCCGCCTTCTCGTTGGTAAGCGAGAAGGAGGATGGATCTGTTACTTTTTTACTGTTATAATTGTTGTTACTAATTAACGGACATCCATCTATCACTGGTTAGGCGAATGGTTAGTGAGTATCTATAGACTTGTTAGTTATTATCTTTTGCTGCAATTGCGTCACCCCAGGTATATGTCCCCTTTAGAGGCATAAAGACTTGCTGAGTACCCCTAGGGTCGCACACGATAAATTGTTTGATTCAGATGAACAGGTGTATTCGCAAGATGGATACTGGGTGGAGGAGACGGATGAGGTTGGCAACGATCACTCGGTGTAGAGATTCCGGGGATGGGGATCCGTGCGATTTGTGGGTGGGATGTGTTTATTTATGTGGCATCTTATGCCGATTTGCTTCTTATCCATACTCGGATCTTGTTTTCCGCTTCCGCCTGATACTCTGATGTTTGATGTATGAGGAGCTATCCTAAACTGTTATCTCTATCTAGGATATTTGGATCTTGCCGTATGGCGTTGCAATATTTCTATTTCTTTTAGATGGAATGGCTCTGAGCACTGTTGTATGGTAGCTTGCATACATACTCACTTGTGTATGTATTTGATCTCTTCGCCTGTTGCCTATGCCGCTCGCTCTTGTCCCGATGTCTTGGAAGTGGTTAGGATGGCCGACGGGTCTACACGTGGGCGGTCCCCTGGGCCCCCGCTGTACTATTTTAACCACTTCCGTTTCATCCAGGCTTGAACTTAGAGCGTAGGGTCCGAGGTAGTTACACCTTTAAATCACATTCCCATGTATTAGAATATGTGGTGATGACATGTGTCCACATGATCCCATATTTTAATGGGAGCATATTAAATCTTAGTTATTTTCAATGAGTAGAAATTACTTTTCTCAAATAAAATAAATGAAACTAGTTCATTAAAATCTTGTGATGAATGTGATGATACTAGATCATCAAGTGTGTGCCTTAGTGTGCTAAATAGACTAGTTAAGTATTGTTTGGTGATTGTGTATTCCGTATATATTTATAGACGATAGTACCGACCAAGTCTACGAGGAGGAGGAGTTCTACCCCGAAGAAGACGAGGAGAATTTCAACCACAGCACCAACCAAGGATGCCATCATTAACAATGCAAGCTAACACTTGCAAGCTTGATAACCTAAGAAAATGCATTAGGCATGCTTTGGTTATACCTCTTTGATTTATACCAAACCCAAGTTCTCTCACAAGCTTTACTTTCTTTTACTTTACCAAAGTTCTTTACTTATTTATAGATAGCATAAAGAGTATAAAACTTGACCTATCTAGATAGACTTAGATGTCATTCTATGGCATGAGATTGGTATTAGCATCTCACATTAGTGAACACTCTTAACCTTAGCTACTAGTGTTAAAAATAAAAACTTGATCACTTTAGATGGGAAGAGTTGGTGAAAATGATTATGAAAACCTTGGAATGATGAGTCATTCTATTGAGATGTTTTGACATGTGTTGAGAAACACAATTGGTTTATGATGATGATAAAAATGTTGAGGCATGAGCCTTATCCCCTTTATAAAAACTGATGGTTGGGTTCGGATGCGATACCATTCCAATTTTACCGTACAACCACAATACCTGAATTGGGTAAGGCTTAGCCGGAAGTTTATATGCATTAGTATTAGTTCCCTCGCGGGAGAGGTTTGAGCTGAGGCTACCTCTCAATGTTGTCCACCTATGCAGTGCCCAGGATGGCAGATGGCCATGGCTGGGAGGCCAAGCTCATAGGAGAGGTGCTTATACTAGGTTGTGTAATTGAAAGGTTATGATTGATTATATGCATACTAAGTATGATGATTCAGGGTTATCCCTGGCGGATGTATCGAATGTTGTGGTGAAAGTGTACCACCTCTGTAGAGTGTCAAACTATTCGAATACCCGCGTCCGCAGTTATGGACATTTGGAGTGGCCAATACTGTTCCGTTGTCAGATGTTTTCGAAATGACTTATGAAATGAATTGTGACATAACTTGACCACAACATGGTTGTGACTATGAACTAAGTTCCCACTTAGGTGATTTCAAACTTTATTTTATCTTTCTTTGTTTCTAAACTCAGCTTAGGTTTCAAACTTAACTTTACAACTCAACTTAGAACTTAGCATTCCCACTAGAACTACCTTACTTGTTAGTGATAGTTTGCGAGTACTTAAAGAGTACTCTTGGCTTTGTCCCTGGCTATTCCCATGGCCATACTATGAGGAGGACTATTTGGAAGAAGGACAACAGGATGGCTATGACAACTAGGATCATCTACCATCGTCAGCATTGCCCGTGACACTGAATATGGATCCCACCGCTACGCTATTTATTCCGCTACTTGTTTGTACTAAGACTAGATCATGAGATCCTTTATTTGTGTAAGACCTTATTAAAGTTTGTAATGGATGATGTACTGTGACATCCAATCTGTTATGTCTCGCAGAAATGGTAATCCTGGGATTGCGATGTATGGCATAACATGCATCTGGGATTAAAAATTCGGGTGTTGATAGGTTGTTGGAGCGTACAATATTCTTGTGTTCCATGATATACGCAGATGCCAAGGTGGAATTCTTTAGAACCGTGTAGTGTGGTTGAGTGAAACATTGTCCATCCCTACATATCATTTCTTTCTTTCCCAGCGTGCCTTTTCCACTCAGTCTCCCCTCATGTCGTGATTCAGGAACACCAATCGTCTTAAAGTCAGGAATAAAGTCAACACGGAACTCAATGAACTCCTCTGTTCCATAGACCTTGTAGATGCTTCCTTCTGGCCTAACACGGTTATGAACATATTTCTTTAACACTCCCATGAACCTCTCAAAGGGGAACATATTGTGTAGAAATACAGGACCGAGAATTGAAATCTCTTCGACTAGGTGAATCAAGAGATGCGTCATAATATTGAAGAAGGATGGTGGGAACACCAACTCAAAACTAACAAGACATTGGACCACATCTTCTCTAATCTTGTCAGAATATCTTGATTGATCACCTTCTGAGATATTGCATTGAGGAATGCACACAGCTTCACAATGGGTACTCGAACATTTTCCGGTAGAAGCCCCCTCAATGCAATCGGAAGCAACTGCGTCATAATCACGTGACAGTCATGAGACTTCAGGTTTTGGAATTTTTTCTCTTCCATATTTATTATCTCCTTTATGTTAGACGAGAATCCAGATGGCACCTTGATAATGTAAAGGACTTCAAAAAATATTTCCTTCTCTGCTTTCATGAGAGCATAGCTGGCAGGACTTAACTGACACCCTTTATCCGTCTTGTTCTGTGGATGCATGTTTTCTGAGTCTTTCATACGTTGTTGGTCCTCCCGTGCTTCTGGTGTATCTTTTGTCTTCCCATACATGCCCAGGAAGCCTAGCAGGTTCACGCAAATATTCTTTGTCACGTGCATCACGTCGATTGAAGAGCGGACATGTAGGACTTTCCAATAGGGTAGCTCCCAAAATATAGATTTCTTCTTCCACATGGGCGTGTGTCCGGTAGTGGCGTCGTTCGGAACAGGTTGACCGCCAGGACCCTTTCAAAAGATTACTTCTATGTCCTTAACCATATCAAATACATCATCACCAGTAGGGAGGTCAGGCTTCTTCCGGTAATCTGGCTCACCTTTGAAATGTTTGCCTTTCTTTCTGACTTGATGATTGATCGGAAGAAATCGACGATTCCTCAAGTACACAACCTTCTTACATTTATGCAAATATGTAGCTTCAGTATCATCTAAATAGTGTGTGCGTGCCTTGTATCCCTTGTTTGTCTGTCCTGGAAGGTTACTAAGAGCAGGCCAATCATTGATGGTTACAAAAAGCAGCGCTTGTAGGTCAAATGGCTCCTGTTTGTGCTTATCCCACACACGTACACCTAGTTTTCCCCACAACTGTAAGAGTTCTTCAACTAATGGCCTTAGGTACACATCAATGTCATTGCCGGGTTGCTTTGGGCCTTGGATAAGCACTGGCATCATAATGAACTTACGCTTCATGCATAACCAAGGAGGAAGGTTGTAGATACATAGAGTCACAGGCCAGGTGTTGTGACTGCAGCTCTGCTCCCCAAAAGGATTCATGCCATCTGTACTTAGACCAAACCATAAGTTCCTCGTGTCACCTACAAAGTCCGGGAACTCTCTCTCGATTTTTCTCCACTGCGACCCATCAGCGGGGTGTCTCAACTTCCCGTTTTCTTATGGTCTTCATTGTGCCATCGCAACAACCTGGTATGCTCTTTGTTTCTAAACAGATGTTTCAACATTGGTATTATAGGAGCATATCACATAACCTTAGAAGGAACCCTCTTCCTAGGGGGCTCGTCATTGCCATCAACATCACCAGGGTCATCTTGTCTGATCTTGTACCGCAGTGCAATGCATACCGGATATTTATCTAAGTTCTCATACTCCTCACCGCGGTAGAGGATGTAGTCATTTATGCATGCATGTATCTTCTGCACATCTAATCCTAGAGGGCAGAGAATCTTCTTAGTACTCTCGGGCAATTCATTATCCTTTGGAAGCTTCGGCTTCATTATTTTCAGTAACTTCTCAAATCCTTGTCAGATAAACCAGTCTCTGCCTTCCATTTCAGCAATTTCAGTGTGGTACCGAGCTTTGTGCTGCCATCTTCACAATTTGGGTACAATAATTTTTTGTGATCCTCTAACATGCCCTCCAATTTCAACTTCTCCTTCTCTGTTTCACAGTCTCGCTTTGCATCAGAAATGACTCGACCAAGATCATCAACGGGATCATCTGATGCCCGTTCTTCACCTCCTTCTTCTTCATTCTCTTTCATTGCAGTATCATCGTATTCAGGGAACATATGACAATAGTTGTCATCATCCTCTTCTTCTTCATTGTCTTCTATTATAACCCCTATTTTTCGTGCTTGCTCCAGCAATTATAGCTGGGCATGAAACCTCTCCGAACCAGGTGGCCGCGAATGATTTTCGAGAAAGAGTACTCCTTGATGTTCCGACATTGAACACATGGAAAACACATAAATCCATTCTCTTTGTTTGTCTGAGCCACATCGATAAATTTATCCAGGCCTTGAATGAACACAGATTCACGTCGGCCACCGTACATCCATCCCCGCCGGTTCATCTACATCATTACAGAACATCATGAATAGTGAGATGACCACTTTACATCGACGCATGCATTTTTATATCAATGACAGATGAAGGATAAGGTTGCTAACCTCGATCAAGAAGGAAATAAAGAGGAAGGCAGAGACTTAAGTGTGGCTCGGGCACCTCATACCATTTTTATTTTGTGTGAAATCAAGCGTATCATTCTCTCAGACATTTCGTCGAACACCTAATGTGCATAGAAAAAAAACTAGCACACCACACCTCACTTCTTCAACCAAGAGAAAAAACAGAGGGAGAGCTGGCTGGGGCGGCGGCACATTTATAGGCGGGTTATTCGTCCCGGTTCGTAATATAAACCGGGACTAAAGGTGGGCGGCAGGCCACGCGTCTAAGGCCGGACCTTTAGTCCCAGTTCGTATTACGAACCGGGACAAATACCCCTTAAAAACCGGGATGAATGCCCCTAGCTACCGTGCGTCGCTCGGTCCCCTCGAACCGAGACAAATGGTGGAATCGGGACTAATGCTCTCGGCCGCTGCGAACCAAAAGCAGTTTTTCTACTAGTGGTCGTTGTCAAGAGATGATCTCTTTACATGAAATAAAATATATACAAATCCTATTTATTGTACAAGTGTCGTCTCTTGATCGTGCCTTTTCCTAATTAACTTTAGTAGTCACAAGTTTTATGTGTATCGGTGCAGAGCATTAATCGCCCGAGATAACACCAAGTGATAACCCATTATATATCTGCAAATGAGCACAACCGCCACGGGCTCTACCAGAGCGTTTATATCTATTTATTTAGCATAAAAACAATGCATTATTCATGAATCGCGAGCCACACAAGCACACACTGACGGTTTTAAAAGTCACACATGACGGCCACCAACGATCTCGTGAACGGCAGCGAAGACAGAGCAAGAGCTTCAGCGTGCCCTGCTGATACTTGGTTTATAAGTACTTTTCAAAACAATGAAATGACATACTTACAATTATTTACCACAGAAACTACATTAGTAACTACTCCCTCCGTTCAGAAATATAAGACATTTTAGCTTTGTGAATCGAATGTATCTAGATGTATTTTAGTGTATAGATTCGTAGAGGTTCCGAGTGAACCTATACACTAAAAAGTGTCTAGATACATTCATTTCACAAACCTAAAATATCTTATATTTCTGAATGGAGGAAGTAGTAATAATTTTGCAGAAAAGGTATATACACTTTTAGTGCCACATCTTGCAACCCGGGAGCAAACTAGTCACACATCGTGCAAATGGAGTAGTAGTCCCCCACTCCGTGAAATTTGTGTCTATTATTGTGTATGATTTAGGTTATGTTCTTACTTGTGTTGTAGTGTGGATAGGATACATGTAGTATTTGAGTCGGGCACTTATACCTTATTATAGGCTTCTATATAATATATGGGGGTGCCAAATAATGTAAGTGAAAGTACAAGGATGTTGCCTAGAAGGGGGTGAATAGGCTATTTAAAACTTTTATGAGAGGGGTTTAACAAAGGCAGAATTAAACTAGAGTTCACTTTATCAAGCACAAAACCTATATATACTATGGTTTACCTATTGCACCAACAACTTATGCTAAGCAAAACAAGCAACTATGTGATAGCAAGCTATAATACTTTAAGCACGAAAGCTATCTCAAAGTAAAGTGCATAAGTAAAGAGCTCGGGTATAGAGATAACAGAGACACGCGGAGACGACAATGTTTTACCGAGTTCCTCCGAACAAAGGAGTACGTCTCGTTGGAGGGGTGGGTGGTACTAAAATCACCAGTGCCACGAGAGGCCTCACCCTATTCTCCTATGGACCTCGCCACAACAGGCCTGATCCACTCTCCACTATCGGTGTACTTGTCGGTGGCAATCCGTAACCTTGCACAAAGCTTGGGGCACTTCTGCACAACTAAATTGGAGGCTCCCAACAAAAAAAATTGGGGAAAGCTTCACAACTTAATTAGAGGCCCCAAGTAATCCATAGACCTGCAATAGAACTAAACTGTCTAGGGTTCCAAAAACCCAAGAGTAAAAAGCTTCTCACCTTTCACCCAATTGAATCCTCACCGGGAACTCAAAACGATGCACCAAATGCAATGGCAAGAACACAAGAAGTTCTCAGGTCCTTCACTCCCACCAAAGCTACAAAAGCTTGTGGGGGAATAAGAGAGGAAGACCAATGGAGAAAATCCACAAAAGACTCCAAGATCTAGATCCCAAGATTGGTGGGGTTGTAGATCTAGATCTCCTCTTTCAAATCCTCAAGAATATGCAAGAATATGCAAGAATCATAGAAGGGATTGAGGGATAGCAAGCTCAAGAAGGTCAACAGTGGAGGGGGAAACTTGCAAGAATGGATAGATACCCATTGGGGAATAAGGGCCCCTTATATAGGTCCTCCAAAATCCAACCGTTACAGCTCTAGAGCGCGTGGGCCAGACATTCCGGCCAGTTTCCGGGTGGTTTCCGATTTGGACATCTGAATGGCAACCACACGAATAAAATCTGAGATTTCTGCGCGACACCGGAGTGACTAACATGTTCACTCCGGACATTTTGGCCAAGGCAAAACTGACAGAGACAACAAAACTAAAATGAACATAACTTTTGCATCTAGACTCCGATTTTGATGATCTTGGGCTTATTTCGAAGATAGTAACAAGCTCTACAAGATCATGCATATAACCATCATAGTCCAGCAAGGGAGTATAGAACCAAATGATGAAACGTTTAACCTTTCTAGAAAATACAAATCGGTAAAACCTCCAATATTCAAAATGCAATAGAGAATATATATGAAATCTGTTTTCGATGAACTTGAGATTTTCATGAAGATTAACACAAGCTCTAAATCCTCTCATGGATAAGAACCAAGAAAGATGATGCCAAGTATGCAAAGGTTTGAGTTCTCTCCGAAGGATATGATCAAATTACTCACTCGAGAGCCCCTCTTGATAATACGGCTATCTATCCTATAAACCGGTCTCTCAAACTAACACCATGATACCGGTAAGAAATAAACCCTATAAAGAACATACATTTGCCTTGCATATATTCCACTTGAGATTGATGACGATGATATTGTCTACCTCAAGATGGAATACCTTTCTTGATTGCACTAGCTTGGTGAAAACTTGCAAACTGCTCCATCATATTCCACTATGGTAGAGCTTCTCTTTTGGGCATATCTTCACATATCCATGAACACCATAGGATGGCATGCTTCAAGAAAATGATGTCTTCGAGATGGCTCATGTTGAACTTGCACTTATTTCTTCTTTCTTCATCATGTTGGTGTCTTAAAGGTACACAAGAGATATCACTCCATCTTATTCTTCAAGACACACTTGCCATAGGCTCAACTCTCACATGACCAATCTTTGGATCACTCCTTGAACATCTTGGTCATCACTTGATATTCTTCATTTTCTTATTCTTAAATCAACCTTGACACCACCATATGGTTCAAGCATTGCCTATGGACAAATCCTTACGTATAACTCAATGCAAACATTAGTCCACAAAGATTGTCATTAATTACCAAAACCACACATGGGGAATACATGCACTTTCATTTTGGTAATTGATGACAATCCCTTTGAGAGTGTTTATATTAGGAATTAACTAAACAAAAAATTTTGCTAACATCAAATACTACACAAGTATGTGATGTTAGTACATCCACAATATAGAGCAAACTCTCCCATAGTCTGTGCATGCGTGGATGAACTTGAATTTTATTGCATATATTGCCAACCATTACCGGGGGTGGAGTTTCCTCAATATATTCAACATGCAAAGAACAAGAATAAAATGTTTAAGTACAAAACTCAAAGCACAAAACCAAATTCCCTTAAACCCTCTAAAACTTCTCCCCCATTGGCATCGATTGCTGAAATGGGTGGAAAATTTTAGAAGGCTAATTTTAGTGAGAGTTTCTCCATGTGGTGTGCATTTATCATAATATGAGTGGAATCAAATACATGTATCCAATGATGAATATGCGGATAGAATCAAACTAAACTGAGGATCCAATGATTGCAAAGAAATAACATGGTGGAGAATCATCAACGAATGAAGCAAGCAATCAAAAGATCCAAAGAACCACTTCACAAAATGAAGATACAAAAAGAATGATATATTATGATAAGATCGAAAGGAGAGTGATTTAAATAATATGAGGAGACTCTCCAAAGTTTGTGCACAAATTATAATTTTCATTTGAATACAATATGCATAACATGGCATCCTCGTTCCCTCTATATCATTTAAACCACGAGCACGAGCAAGAGAGAAGATATTATGATGAGAGCAAATGAGTGTTTAGATGAAAATAGGAAGCTCCCCAAGGTTCATGCACAACAAAGTGCAAAATTATGGAATCCTAACTCCCCATAATCAAATAAAACAACAAGCAAGAACAAGAAAGCAAATGTGCATTCTTAGGTAAATTAGGAAAGCTCCCCAAGGTTTATGCACCAAATATAACAATTGCTTTTAATGTAAAGTGCATAAACATGGTATCATTTCTCCCCCAAACTTACATAACAACACAAAGGAATGAGAGATCAACTTTCTTAACACCAATGAGTGCCAAAAGATGCAAATTAAAAGTTCAAGCACTCAAAGCAAAACTTTTGGAGCCACCAAAGAATAAAATGGAGCACAACATGGACTCCAAAGCAAAAGGATATCAACTAGAGATTTAACCATAGTCGTGTGTATAAGTTTCTAGGTAGACAACAATCACCACGATATACATCCACAAAGAAACATGTACACACAAATGGATACTCAAGAATGAACAAGATATCCAAATGAAATCCATAGATAATGCCAATAATATTTTTGCTAGAAATCATAGCCAAAGGCTCAAATTTATCTTATTGAACATCAATGACCTTCAAACACCAATAAATACATCAAAACTATCACAAGGGAACAAGAGATAGTTGGAATATATTGTGAAAGACAACAAGTATCATAAAGAACAAATAAACCTTGCAAATTCATCCATATTGCACATGAGAGAAATTGAGGAAATGCTTGGTAATAGAATTGCTAGATTGGCATATGTGGGATTGGTGAATCATAAACATGATTTTTATATACTCCCCAAAATATGCATTCATATCAACTTACGCATGAAGCAATAAGGATGATACAATAAAATCTTGCAAGAACCACAATAAAAGCAACTAAAGGAAAGCATGCCACAATGCAACCACAAACGTTGGATGCTAGAAAAGTATGCATGAGAGGGATACTTGTTACCGAGATACCATTAGTAGGATGTAGTAGAAATGAGTTTGTTGATCATCCTAGCTTGCCTCCAATTATCATTTAGTCACCACATCTTCTTATTATTGAGACAAGCATCCAATATTATCTCCAATGTACCTAAAATACATTCAAATACACAATGGTCCTAAAACTCATTGGTTCCAACGTAGTTAGATACACTACAATACATAGGACAAACTCCACAAAAAATAGGTGCATATTGATATGAAATTGAATTTCATGCACATCTTAGCCAAAATAGGATTTGGTGGAGTTTCCCTATATATTGGATCAAAGAAAGCAAGCATACCATAATATATACATTAATAAATATGCATGCACAAGACTTTCAAGAACCAAAAGAAGATATAGTTTGAACAAAAACACCAAGAAAGCCAAGAAGGCACACCTAAGCGTGACACGACTAACAGTTGTCCAAAATATATCAAATACCAAATAAACACATAATATAACCCAAGTTCAACAAATGAACAAGGCAAAAGCCAAAGAGAAAAAAGGATAAACAAACACAAATGCTCAACGATTTATCTCATTCAAATGGTTAAATAGAAAACATGGAATGATAAAATTAACTCCCAAAAAATACCAATTGAAAAAATGGTTCCAACAAAAGAACCAAACTCTCAACACTTTTCAAGATGGCACAAAGTACGAAATAAAATTTATATTCCAAAGACATAAAACATGGTATGGATCAAAACATGTCATGAAGAACCATAAAAGGAGTGTTCTAAATAATATAGGAGAACTCACCCATGATTAGTGCATTATTTAAGATTTTTCATTTGAATACAAAATGCACACACATGGGATCATCAACTTTACCTAATTAGAATAGACCACTAGACGATTTCAAGACAAAGAAAGATCCACAGGAGTCGAGGAAGATACGGGAGACAAAGCACAATGAATTCCTGGCAAGATATAAGGCAAATAAAGAAAAATCCAATGTGAACACGATCAAAAAGATCTACCACTTATTATAGTACTCATTGTCCAAGGACAAGAAATATGCAACCATTTCCAGGTGGTAGATAACAAATACTCCCTCCGTTTGGGACTATAGGTCATGCATGGTTACCTAAGTTGCCAATTTGACCAACAAAATATAAATAGAATAACACAAAAATTATGCTATTAAAAACTTTAGATGTTATATTTCTAACGGTATAATTTTGTGTTATATAACCTATATTTTATTGGTCAAATTAACAACCTAGGTATACGCGTCGGACCTATAATCCCAAACAGAGGGAGTATATCCAAGATCATATTCACAACAAGAATGCACATGTAAAAAGATAAGATTTAAATCCAAGACATGAAAGATATCCTTGAGGGTTTCAACTAGTTAAAAAATCATGCAAAGCAATGATTAGAATAACTAGAGGAAAAATTCTTGCCAACTTAGATATAAGAATTCATATATGATGAAACCCATACCAAGCAAATCTCTCACAAATAAGATCTAAAGATAAGGAATAAAAGCATTAAACCAAACGAAACTTGTTTGAGCTCACGTGCCACATAGGGACTAGATAATTTCCAAAATCAATTCTATGTGACACAACCTGTAACATCCCAAAAAAAATTTCTTTAAAAATCTTCATCATTGCTTCATATCAGCATGGCATGTACTACATTGCATTAGATTCATCCTCCAAAATTTTGGTGAAATTTAGAAGCTTTTGGAGCACATTTTCTAAATTCAAACAAAACCTAGAAAAGAAATTCAAAAAGAAAAAGAAAAAGGAGGGAAAAGAATTTCAAACAGCAGCGACAACTTCTGGCCTTTGGCCCAATTCGGCCCAGCAGCCCACCCGGGCCACTCCTCTCCCCCTCTCTGTTTTTCTGCACACCCCTCGACCTACCCCCTCCCACTTACCACTGGGCCCCGTGCCACGTCACCACCACCCCGTCGTCTTCAACCCCCGGTGACGAACAGCCCCACTCCCCTCTGCCGTTTCTAAAACCCGGCCGAATTCGGGCGTTACCGCGATTAAATCGCCATCACGACGCCCCTTCTTAATCCCCTCCCCCTCCTCGTCAGTTTCCCCTCAGCCACTTCCCCCGGAGAGCCCCTAGGCTCCCCAATTGCGAGCTCGAACCGCCGCTGTCCGACGCCACTCCGGCGACGATTCCGGTGAGCTCCGGCCGCGCCGCACCCTCTTCTCTGCCCTATCTCCTTTGCCATGTCCTGGCGCGTCTTTTAACTCCGGCCGTGTGCTTTCTCTTGCCCTAGGTCGACGACACGGTCTACTCTGGCGAAACTCCCTTTGCCGCCGCCGTCCGTCGAGTTCTCCGGTGAGGTTAAAGTTCCCGCCGCCCCCTTTTGGTCTCTGCTAGGTCGTGCTGATCCAGGCGCACCTCACTGACCCCTCCCCTTACCTGTTCGAGCCCCAGATCATCGTCACCGACGCGGGGACACGAGCTCCGCCATCGACAGAACTCCGGCGAGGAATCGGGATCAAAGCAGAGCACCCCTCCCTCCACCGTGACCTCCATCGAGACCGCCATGACCGCCTCGACCTCTGGTACGTGTCCACGGTCTCCTTGCCCCTGTAGAACCACCGGACCGCCCTCAGCCAACACTCCGCCGCCGCGCGCAGCTGGTCAGCGCCGCCCGTTCCCGGCCAGGCCCTAGGGACCGTTAGATCTCGCGTCTGCGGCTAAGATTAGAACGCAGACGAAGCGGTACGGGCTAATCAGATCCTTCCGTAGTCACTTAAGATCTGATGGCCCGCAGTGATAGATCCGACCGAACCGATACAGACCAATCAGGTTATGCCACGTCGGCTAGGGTATCTGTTTAATTAGAAAAATAGACAGATTATATATTAAACTTAGAAAATTCATAACTTTTGTTCCACAATTCAGAAAAATGCAAATTTGGTGTCTATGGATTCAGAAAAATAAGACCTTTATTCTAGAGGCCTTATTTCACACTTTTGCCTCTGAAAAATTGGAATTATAGGCAGAACCTTTTTAGGGGTATTTTGCTCACAAAAAAATTGTTCTATAAATTATTTTGGGGTATTTCTTATGCATTTAGATGAGGTATTTTACCCTCTGTACTGTAGACTCTGTAAATTATAGATTTGTGATCATATCATTGCATTTTTCATGCATTCATGTTTTTGTAATACTTTATTAATTGAATTATTGTTGTTGTATTGATCTTGTGTAGATTGTGTGGATTGTGAAGTTTGTTGCTGTGAGGATTGTACCTATTCCCCTAGCTACCCAGGCAAGTGATATTTCATCTTATGTCCTATTATTTTCACCATTGCACTAGTGTTATTTTGGTAGATCTTAGCATGGTAGGATTATTTAGTGTTACTATGCTATGCTATCCTATAGATTGTATCTTGGTAGTATCTCCTAGTTGAAAGACTTCGTATGCTAGAGTGCTTAGCCATGCTATTAGAATTCGTGGGTGGAATACACATATAAGATAGTATGGAAAGATATTATTTTGTTTGACTAAGAAAACAACTAATATTAATGAAACACCTGGGTGGAATGGGACTTGCTTGGATTATGTTGAGTGGTTACTCAGGGGCCATGTCTATGGTCAGCTGGTGTATCACACTTGTGGATGGCCACCCAGGAACAAAGAGATTGGAGACATTCTTGTCATGAAGCTTCCAGTGCAGCCACATGGCATATGGGCTCTGCCTTGACCAACTAAGTTGCAAGAACTCAGCCAGACGAACAGAAGGTGGTAGATATGATAGGATGGAACGCGTTCGTGGTGGTCTGAGGGATTGCTTCTGAAAAGTCTTGTCTCGATGCATGTCGAGTCTTGTGGGGAAAGTGCACCACCTCTCGAGAGGGTAAAACTAAGTACTTAGCTGTGTCTCTGGTTATGGACAATTTTTGAGCCTCAGGACAGTGAAGTAGTTCAATAATCTCCTCATCCAAATTTCTCTAAGTTAAAACTTGTGGGTGAACATGGGTAGAGGTTCAGTGATGTCTATCATTGGTACCTTAGAGTTTGAATGAGAAAAACTTACTCTTCAAAAACTATAAGTTAAACTAGCTTTTGCAAAGCCAGCCATAACCCCACTTAGCCATATATTCATGTAGTTGTTGGATTACACTAAGTATCTATGGTATCACTTGCCAATACAATTCCAAATGTATTGACCCTTGTGGCTGTAACTTATTATGTTGCAGGATACTCTGATGATGAGTAGGGTTGTGGGTCTACACTCGACATGCTTGCCTGTGCCACATGAAGACTAAAGACTCTATTATTATTATGCTATGTAATGTGAACTTGTGTCTTAGCCTTGGGCTAAGTGAGTTGTAAGAACCATTATATTCCTGGATATGCGATGTAATAATGACATTTTTTTCTGTGTACTTCATCTTAAACTGTGGGTGCTAGCATTTCGATCCAGGGACTAGCACTGCAATCACAGGGATCTTACCTTATTATGGTGAGATCTTAGAGATGGTATCAGGGCACTGTGTTGCCTGTAGGTTCGTGACCCTAGAATGGATTAGACTAAGGAAAACCCTTAGGAAAAATAACTCTATATTCCAACCTTACACTTGTCTTTTCATCTCGTAAAACTTTCCCTAATCATCCTTATCATATATTTTGTAGATGTCCACCATCAATGAATCTGTCAAGAAGGGACCACTGATGACTATGACCCTGGAGTGTGAGACAGAATTTCCCAATGTACTCAAGAACCTCATGCTTGGCTTGGGGATGAATGGTGAAGCCGTGTACAAGGGATTTCCTATGATAGACGGAGGACAAGAGTATTGGTGGGTGCAACTCCATTTGTACAAGGACAAGGAGGACGATTCCAAGAGTATGGGATTCTGCATGTTCACCAACTCTGAAATGCACCCGTCATTCTTTGACTCTGCAAGGAATGCTGCATGGAAAGCTATTAAGGAACTTGGGGAGAGACTCAAGTATAGAATGCTCAATACTCAGGAAGATCTCAAGGAGGAGAAGCGTCTTGTGCAAGACTCAAAGGCCACTGTGAAATGCCTAAGTAAGGATATCATAGGCCTAGCTTTGGAACTATGTGACCAAGACAAGCAGATTGCCACCTTGGTTAAGAAGGAGTGAGTTATTAGTTGGACCACCACCTTGGCGTTTCATCACGTTAGCATTTTGGATCATACCAACTTATGTGGTATGGCAAAAATAAGTTATGTCTGGAACCTTGAGTGCTTGAGTTGAATAATGTATTGCTACTTGGAATGTTCCGTTGGTTGATTTTTTATTTTTGTGACTTGTGTTTACTTTCTCTCTTGTGTGTTACTAATTTTCTCCATACTATGCAAAAGATGCCGAATTTTGTCTACAGCACGACCGAGGATTTCAAGGGGACTCGCTTTGGGACTCGCCTATTGGAGCTAGTCCAAGTGCGCGCTCTTCCAATCCCTACCATTCAGGGACTTCAGCTAAGGAATTTTCAGAGGAAGGACTTATGGGGATTCCGAGTTACCCAGCCAGGACGTGAGACAGAGCCCCAAACTCGGGAGATTGCCTTCAAGATACTCCATGATGACATGGAGAGAGGCCTCGACGTCGCTATGCAGGAGTTGTTGGGACGCCTATGTGGACGTCACTCTTCTGAGATCAGGAGCCACTACTTCCATTTCTTTGGGAGGCGCGACGAGGATGGAGAGCCTATTGTGTTGGACGAGGCCACTAAAGATTCCATCAAGCCCGTGCGTCACTACCTCCAGGATTTAGAGAGCCTTATTAGACACCTTGATACTGATAGGACTAATGTGATGCTTAGCAACGATGAAGTACGAGTCCAACTTAAGGAGAAGGACAAGGCCTTCCTGGAGCAGGAAAATCGAATCAAGGAAATGGAGAAGAAGTTTGAAGACCAAGAGAAGAAATTCAAGAGCCAAGAGAAGAGAGTTCAGGAGAAGAACAAGAAGATTAGAGACTTGGAGACGGAGTTAGAGCTTGAGGACATTGAGCTGGAAGCGGATCATGAGGTGATAGAGAGGCTACGCACTTAGAAGAGAGAGTTACAGACAAAGATCGATGCTCTGACTACAAGCTTGGAGGAATACAAGGCAAGGTTCGCAGCAGCAGGACTTGCGCTAGTGGAGGAGTAAGTCGACATGGAGGAGTAGTGATGCTATTCCATCTACCTATCGTTCTATTATTATTGAGTTGCATAGGTCATACCGACTTGTGGGTCACTATGCTAGTATGTTTATTTTTGCAAACTCTGTCATTGCTGTGATGTTGAACTTGCATGTGCTTGTTTGATTGATTGTTGTTTCATTTGGGGTTATCTATCATTACTTACCCTTATTAAACCCACAGATGCCTCCCCGACGCAACAACGAGGATGACAATGGCAATGGAATGCAGCAGATGATGGCTGCGCAGACCCAATTGATGCAAATGATGACTCAATTCATGGCAACCCAGAATCAGAACAACAACAATAATAACAATAACAACAACCTGAACAATCCACCGCCTCTGGATATGCTGACCAGATTTCTAAGGTTGAGACCTGCTAAGTTCTCGGGTACCACTGACCCCATGGTAGCAAATGGTTGGCTACGCTCTGTGAATAAGGACCTAGTCACGGTTGGATGCACGGATGCAGAAAAGGTCAGATTTGCAGCACACTTATTGGAAGGTCATGCAGCTGCTTGGTGGGATAATTTCCAAATTACCCACCCTATTGAGGAAGTGACTTGGGCAATGTTTGAAGATGGGTTTCGCACCACTCACATCTCTTCTGGAATAATGGGGTTGAAGAAAAAGGAGTTTCATAACCTCAAGCAATGCCACCGCAGTATTTCTGAATACATCGAAGAGTTCAATAATTTGTCACGTTATGCACCCGATGATGTTGACACTGATGCAAAGAGAAAGGAGAAGTTCCTAGATGGGCCGAATGATGAAATTTCTATGCAACTATCTGTTGCATATGTTCCAACTTATCAATCCTTGTGTGATAAAGCTACCATCTTAGAAAACAAGATGAAACAAGTGGAGGGTAGAAAGAGGAAGCACCATTTTGATAAGTATGGATCAGGATCTCCTCACAAGCGCTCTCATGGAGAAGGAAGTGGGAGTTCAGGATTCCACAAGAATGGGAATCATAATAACCATCGTAACAATAACCACAACCATGATGGAAACAATCATCGTGGGCATAACAAAGGTGGATTCAGGAACAACCACAATGGTCATGGCCATGGAAACCAAAATGGTCAGAATCGTAACAATCAGCCAGCAAAGAAAGACATCAGTCAGGTGGAATGCTTCAAGTGCAAGAAGACGGGGCACTATGACAATGAATGCCCAGAGAAGAATACTGATGGGACTAAACCAAACCCATTCCAAAAGGGTCATGTGAATCACATTAATGTGGAAGAAATCTAAGAAGGATCTGATGCCGTGATCGGTAAGTTCAAGATTAATTCCTTTCCTGCACTTATCCTTTTCGATACTGGCGCGTCGCATTCATTCATTTCAAGAGCATTTGTAATCAAAAACGAACTCTCCACTGGAACCATAGGATGTCCCATTAAAGTAAGCTCCCCGGGTGGGGAAATGATAGTAAATTCTGGGTGCCGATAGATCATCCTAGAAATTGGAAAGAACAAGTTTCCGGTTAGTTTAATAATCCTGGAGTCCCAAGGATTAGATGTCATATTAGGGATGGACTGGTTGACCCGTTATGAAGGGGTGATTGATTATGCCAAGCGGACTATTATGCTTACCACCCCAGAAAAGAAAAGGATCAGGTTCAAGTCTAACTTTGAACCCAAGGGGAGCAAGGTTAATTCTCTTAAGGGGTTAGCCTAGACAGTGTGCCAATAGTGAAGGAATACCCAGATGTGTTCCCCGAAGAACAACCTGGCATGCCACCAGATAGGGATGTGGAGTTTCTGATAGACCTACTGCCAGGAACAGGGCCTATAGCAAAGAGACCTTATAAGATATCAGTGGACGAGTTAAAAGAACTCAAGAAACAGTTGGGAGAACAATTGAAAAAGGGATTTATCCAACCAAGTTCGTCGTCTTGGGGAGCACCAGTCTTGTTTGTTGAGAAGAAGGACCGAAGTCAAAGGCTATGCATAGATTATCGTTCACTTAATGAAGTGACCATAAAGAATAAGTATCCCCTGCCTAGAATAAATGATCTCTTCGATTAGCTAGAGGGAGCATGTGTGTTCTCAAAAATTGATCTTCGATCAGGATACTTTCAACTAAAGATTAGAGAACATGACATACCCAAGACTGCATTCACCACTAGATATGGGTTGTATGAATACACAGTGATGCCGTTTGGATCGACTAATGCACCTGCCTACTTCATGAACATGATGAATAAGGTATTCATGGAATTCCTTGACAAGTTCGTAGTGGTATTCATCGATCATATATTAGTATATTCCAAGAGAAACAAAGAACATCTACGCCTGATTCTAGAGAAACTCAGGGAACATAAACTTTATGCCAAGTTCAGTAAATGTGAATTCTGGCTGAATGAAGTGGGTTTTCTTGGGCACATAGTATCTGGAAATGGTATAGCTGTTGATCCAGCAAAAGTGGCAGCTGCGACAGAATGGGAACCTCCTAAATCGGTTAATGAAATCCGTAGTTTCCTTGGCCTAGCAGGGTACTATCGGAGGTTCATTGAAAACTTCTCTAAGATAGCAAAGCCCATGACTGATCTGCTAAAGAAGGAGAAGAAGTTTAATTGGACAGAAGCTTGCGAAACCAGCTTTCAGGAATTGAAAAAGAGACTTGTGTCAGCACCAGTGTTATGTTTGCCAGACCTTGAGAAAGACTTCCAAGTATATTGTGATGCATCTCACCAAGGATTAGAAGGTGTACTGATGCAGGAAGGTAGAGTTGTAGCTTATGCATCAAGGCAACTCAAAAATCATGAAGTGAACTATCCTACTCATGATCTAGAGTTGGCATCTGTTGTACATGCCCTAAAAACATGGAGGCATTACCTCATGGGAAAACGTTGTGAAATGTTCACTGATCACAAGAGTCTGAAATACATTTTTACATAGAAAGAACTCAACATGAGACAAAGAAGATGGCTAGAACTTATCGAAGATTACGACTTAAGTTTGCAATACCATCCTGGAAAGGCAAACGTCGTCGCTGATGCATTAAGCCGCAAAGTTTATGTGAATGGCCTCCACAAAGGAGAGTTGCCGGAGGAGTTGTGTGCCCAATTTAGAGAGCTGAGACTTGAGATTGTGCCTGAAGGGTACCTTGCATCCTTGGAAGTGCAACCCACACTAATGGACAGAATTCAAGAAGCTCAAAAGTTGGACAAAGAGATAGAATAAATCAGAAGTAAAGTTAGAGAAGGCAAGGCAAAAGGATTCCATGTAGATGATCAAGGAATCTTATGGTACGAAAAACGTATCTGTGTTCCGCAGGATCTTGAACTTAAGAAGTTGATCTTACAAGAAGCGCACAACTCACCATATTCAATTCATCCTAGCAATACTAAGATGTATATGGATGTTAAGGAGAGGTTTTGGTGGAATAATTTAAAGAAGGACATAGCAGAGCACATTGCCTTGTGCGACGTGTGCAACCGTGTAAAGGCAGAACATCAGAAACCGGCAGGATTATTACAACCACTACCAATACCTGATTGGAAATGGGATAAAATTGGTATGGACTTTATTACCGGACTGCCCAGGACTAAATCCAGATGCGATTCTATATGGATTATCGTTGATCGCTTGACAAAAGTGGCCCATTTCATACCAGTAAAGACCACTTATACAAGTGCAAAGTTAGCCAAGATATACATGAATAGAATTGTATGTTTGCATGGGGTACCTAAAAGTATCGTATCTGACAGAGGGACTCAGTTCACTTCGCACTTTTGGCGACAACTTCACGAGTCACTGGGAACTTGGTTAGAATTCAGCACTGCATTTCATCCGCAAACAGATGGGCAGATAGAAAGGACCAATCAAATATTAGAGGATATGCTGAGAGCATGTGCGTTAGATTATGGATCCAGTTGGGATGAAAGTCTACCATACGCAGAGTTTTCCTACAATAACAGCTATCAATCAAGCATAGAAATGGCTCCGTTTGAATTTCTTTATGGAAGGAAGTGTACTACACCATTGCTATGGAATGGAGTAGGAGAAAGAAATTTGTTCGGACCTGACCTAATCAAGGAGGCTGAAGAGAAGGTCAAGTTGGTAAGGGATAGGCTAAAGGTAGCCCAATCTCGGCAAAAGAGCTATGCTGATCCAAAACGTAGAGAGGTTACCTATGAGGTTGGTGATAGAGCTTATCTCAGGGTATCACCACTTCGTGGGGTGAAAATATTTGGAATCAAAGGAAAATTAGCACCACGCTATGTAGGACCTTTCAAGATTTTAAGCCGCAAAGGAGAAGTGGCATATGAGATAGAATTACTAGAATCTCTGTCAGCAGTTCATAATGTATTCCATGTCAGTCAGCTGAAAAAGTGTCACCCAGAGATGGAAGAAACTTCGTTGAAAGACACTATACCATTGGAGGAAGTTCAGCTAGATAATGATCTCACTTATGAAGAGAAACCTATTAAGATTCTAGAGACTGCAGAAAGAATTACCCGTACCAAGACAATCAAATTCTGCAAAGTGCAGTGGAACCATCACACTAAATCAGAAGCAACCTGGGAGCGAGAGGATGAACTTTGGAGAGATCGCCCTCACCTATTTGCTAGCCAACCCGAATCTCGAGGGCGAGATTCATCTTAAGGGGGTTAGATTTGTAACATCCCAAAAATAATTCTTTAAAAAATCTTCATCATTGCATTCAAATCAGCATGGCATATACTACATTGCATTAGATTCATCCTCCAAAATTTTGGTGAAATTTAGAAGCTTTTGGAGCACATTTTGCTAAATTCAAACAAAACCTAGAAAAAAATTCAAAAAGAAAAAGAAAAAGGAGGGAAAAGAATTTCAAACAGCAGCAGCAACTTCTGTCCTTTGGCCTAATTCGGCCCAGTAGCCCACCCGGGCCACTCCTCTCCCCCTCTCTGTTTTTCTGCACACCCCCTCGACCTACCCCCTCCCACTTACCACTAGGCCCCGTGCCATATCACCACCACCCCGTCGTCTTCAACCCCCGGCGACGAACAGCCCCACTCCCCTCTGCCGTTTCTAAAACCCGGCCGAATTCGGGCGTTACCGCGATTAAATCGCCATCACGATGCCCCTTCTTAATCCCCTCCCCCTCCTCGTCAGTTTCCCCTCAGCCACTTCCCCCGGAGAGCCCCCAGGATCCCCAATTGCGAGCTCGAACCGCCGCTGTCCGACGCCACTCCGGCGACGATTCCGGTGAGCTCCGGCCGCATCGCACCCTCTTCTCTGCCCTATCTCCTTTGCCATGTCCTGATGCGTCTTTTAACTCCGGTCGTGTGCTTTCTCTTGCCCTAGGTCGACGACATGGTCTACTCCGGCGAAACTCCCTCTGCCGCCGCCGTCCGTCGAGTTCTCCGGTGAGGTTAAAGTTCCCGCCACCCCCTTTTGGTCTCTGCTAGGTCGTGCTAATCCAGGCGCACCTCACTGACCCCTCTCCTTACCTGTTCGAGCCCCAGATCATCGTCACCGATGCGGGGACACGAGCTCCGCCGTCGACAGAACTCCGGCGAGGAATCGGGATCGAAGCAGAGCACCCCTCCCTCCACCGTGACCTCCATCGAGACCGCCACGACCGCCTCGACCTCTGGTACGTGTCCACGGTCTCCTTGCCCCTGTAGAACCACCGGACCTCCCTCAGCCGATGCTCCGCCGCCGCGTGCAGCTGGTCAGCGCCGCCCGTTCCCGGCCAGGCCCTAGGGACCGTTAGATCTCGCGTCTGCGGCTAAGATTAGAACGCAGACGAAGCGGTACGGGCTAATCAGATCCTTCCGTAGTCTCTTAAGATCTGACGGCCCATAGCGATTGATCCGACCGAACCGGTATAGACCAATCAAGTTACCCCACGTCGGCTAGGGTATCTGTTTAATTAGAAAAATAGACAGATTATATATTAAACTTAGAAAATTCATAACTTTTGTTCCACAATTCAGAAAAATGCAAATTTGGTGTCTATGGATTCAGAAAAATAAGACCTTTATTATAGAAGCCTTGTTTCACACTTTTGCCTCTGAAAAATTGGAATTATAGGCAGAACCTTTTTAGGGGTATTTTTCTCACAAAACAATTGTTCTATAAATTATTTTGGGGTATTTCTTATGCATTTAGATGAGGTATTTTACCCTCTGTACTATAGACTCTGTAAATTATAGATTTGTGATCATATCATTGCATTTTTCATGCATTCATGTTTTTGTAATACTTTATTAATTGAATTATTGTTGTTGTATTGATCTTGTGTAGATTGTGTGGATTGTGAAGTTTGTTGCTGTGAGGATTGTACCTATTCCCCTAGCTACCAAGGCAAGTGATATTTCATCTTGTGTCCTATTATTTTCACCATTGCACTAGTGTTATTTTGGTAGATCTTAGCATGGTAGGATTATTTAGTGTTACTATGCTATGCTATCCTATAGATTGTATCTTGGTAGTATCTCCTAGTTGAAACACTTCATATGCTAGAGTGCTTAGCCATGCTATTAGAATTCGTGGGTGGAATACACATATAAGATAGTATGGAAAGATATTATTTTGTTTGACTAAGAAAACAATAATATTAATGAAACACCTGGGTGGAATGGGACTTGCTTGGATTATGTTGAGTGGTTACTCAGGGGCCATGTCTATGGTCAGCTGGTGTATCACACTTGTGGATGGCCACCCAGGAACAAAGAGATTGGAGACATTCTTGTCATGAAGCTTCCAGTGCAGCCACATGGCATATGGGCTCTGCCTTGACCAACTAAGTTGCAAGAACTCAGTCAGACGAACAGAAGGTGGTAGATATGATAGGATGGAACGCGTTCGTGGTGGTCTGAGGGATTGCTTCTGAAAAGTTTTGTCTCGATGCATGTCGAGTCTTGTGGGGAAAGTGCACCACCTCTCGAGAGGGTAAAACTAAGTACTTAGCTGTGTCTCCGATTATGGACAATTTTTGAGCCTCAAGACAGTGAAGTAGTTCAATAATCTCCTCATCCAAATTTCTCTAAGTTAAAACTTGTGGGTGAACATGGGTAGAGGTTCAGTGATGTCTATCATTGGTACCTTAGAGTTTGAATGAGAAAAACTTACTCTTCAAAAACTATAAGTTAAACTAGCTTTTGCAAAGCCATCCATAACCCCACTTAGCCATATATTCATGTAGTTGTTGGATTACACTAAGTATCTATGGTATCAGTTGACAATACAATTCCAAATGTATTGACCCTTGTGGCTGTAACTTATTATGTTGCAGGATACTCTGATGATGAGTAGGGTTGCGGGTCTACACTCGACATGCTTGCCTGTGGCACATGAAGACTAAAGACTCTATTATTATTATGCTATGTAATGTGAACTTGTGTCTTAGCCTTGGGCTAAGTGAGTTGTAAGAACCATTATATTCCCGGATATGCGATGTAATAATGACATTCGTTTCTGTGTACTTCATTTTAAACTGTGGGTGCTAGCATTTCGATCCAGGGACTAGCACTGCAATCACAGGGATCTTACCTTATTATGGTGAGATCTTACACAACCTCAACTATTCACATTTTCTCGGTTTGTAATATGCACAAAGTATATTACTCCCCCATAATGTGCTAAAACATTTCTTCTCACAAGAGGCAATACAACTAGAGAACATTAATGGATATTATATAATTTGAATTTCTCACGAGCATGACATACCACGTAGAGACTAGATAATCTTGAAATATCAATTCTAAGTGGTATTCCTCGTGTACACATATTTAGGATTGTGAGGTGCCCCAAAGTACATCACACTCCCCCAAAATGGGATAGTCCATTAATCTCCTGCAAGAGCCAACTAAGATATAAACAAGATGCAATAGGCTCAAACATAAAACACATACATGATGTGCAAGCCAACATACACAAACTTGATTTCTCAAGTTAAGAAAGTAGGAAGCACAACATATACAAAACGCATGCAAGGTACAAAAGTAACACATGCATAAGGGGCAAGTAACTTTCAATGTAAATGGGTTGAGAATATGTTACCGCAAGGAGGAGCAACGGATATATGATAGAGATTTGATAATCTAATGACTTGGCTTGAGAGAATATAATTAAAGTCCCCTTAATTCTTCATGATGTAGCCAAGTCTCCAATACCCTCCAACAAACACCTATTGATCAAGTTTTATCTTGATGGTCCCCAACCAAGTTGGAACCTAAGAAGTTAGTCACAATAGGTTTGGCAACCCAAATGGTTATTTTCTTGACATCACTTTGAGCACCAACATATTTGGCAAACACATTGCCAACCTCATCCTTCATTAATGAATAAACATCATCAATCATGATTGGGTTGGATGAGGAGTTACCAATAGTGCAAGAGGAAGAGATGTTACCCTTCTCACGACATAAGTAGCAAGTTCTTATCTTCCCATTCTTTTCACTTTATTTCTCCACAATGGGAGCATTAGCTTGAATATTCTTGGAAAGTGGCATTTCTCCAACTTGAGACAGGCCATGAACTTAAACTAGAGGCCGCTTCCCTTTTTGCTTCTCACCAAGAGGCTTCTTCTTCAAAGGTGTAGAACAATAGAGAGGGAGATTGGCAGAATATGTTGGATGTATTATTGAGCCTCATGAGTGAGTATATATAGGCGTACATGGATCATATCGGAGAGCAAGACAACTTAGGACAGAATCCTAACTATCCTAAACTACCATAATAACTATGTGCGTATAATACTCTAACATCCCCCACAGTCGTAGCGGTAGAATCATGAACAACTAAAACATCGCGGATAGTCAGACTACAGATAAACCGAAGTAGTATCCAGTAGGCTGACATCCCCTGTAGTCATAGCAGGAACGTCATGGACAGTGTCGTGTTGTGGTCGCTTGGACTGTAGAGGAAGTTGATGATGCTCAAGCAAGGTGGTAGCCCGTGTGCCGATGTCAAGGGAACCGTGGTGTCGTGGTCGAGGTAGCTGTGCGAGGGACCACCGTGGTCGATGTCGTGGTCGGGGATGTCGGTGTCGAGGTAGCCACACGTGAAGCCGCATGCGCATGGTGCGTGAGGAGGATGACGGAGACGCGTCGAGGCAGTCATCGAGGGTGTCGATGCCTAAGCTGATGCAGTCCGAGCCATCGAGAACGAGGTGTGGCCATAGTTTTACCAGAACTAGGTGCACGTTGGGGACGAATGCACACTCCGGTTTTGCTAGAAATGAGCATGCAAAAAAGAACTCATCGGTGACACGGTCGAGGCAGTCGTAGAGGAGGAGAGTGATGCTGAAGAATACCATGTCGAAGCCGATGAAGAAGAGGCACCGATCCGAGCTTGCCACACTCGAGAACACGCCGGGGATGAAGGCACTGCCGTTGTTGCCAGTACTAGGCGTGCGAGGGGCAGGGACCATCATGAAATTGTCACCATGTCAGAGAGACTAATAGAGGAGGCCTCCAGAACGGTTGCGAGGCGTAGAGCAGGGAAGGGAGAGATGCCAATGTTGTCTGCGGTTGTTGGAGTAGAGTAGCAGGTGGTGTAGTCAGGGACGAGGCGATGACGCTGGCAGAAAAGTTGTAGTGGACGAAGATATAGAGGGCAGCGAAAACAGTGGCGACCTGGGGTGGTCATGTTGGATGCCTAGAGTGGCGATGGGGTAGTCAGCGGGACTTGCGATAGCGTGAGATCGCCCTGCAGGTTACCTTGTGAAGTGCGGTGGCGGTGCTTGAAGTAGGTGAAGAAGAAACCCGGCGACGTGATGAAGACCATGTGCAGAAGGTGGCGATCCGCGTCGTAGGAGATGGCGCGGTGGAAGCCGGGGACGTCGGTGCGCGGGGATGGTGAAGTAGACTGAGTGCAGCGACGCTACGACCGAGGAGGGTGGCATAGCTGAAGGGCGCAAGTCGGTGCAGCGGCTGGGAGACCACCAGCGATGTACACGCCAAGGAAGGCGCGTTGGAAGCTGGTAGCATGGAACAAAGGCAACGGCGTGATGACTGCAAGTGCACAGATCAATTGTAGCTAGTTTCGAAGTAAAGATATCGAACCCACAAAGAGCTATTCGTAAAGGTCTGTATGCCCCTCGTTACTATCTACCAAAGGATACTTATAAGCTTCCTTTGATCTCAAGTAAAGGGTGTTTGAAAGGTTTATGGTTGTTTGCATAAAAATAATTAAAACAAGTGAAAGAAAACAAGTAACAAGTTTGTATGAAAGCGCAGTTGAACTCAATAGGTCTAAAACATTCTCGGGGATGTAGGATGCACCACTAGCATAGTATTATTATATGTAATCAAGATAGCATACTCCATGTATCATGATATGTGTGGAGAGAGCCCCATAATAAGATGTTACCTACAAGGCTCGTAGGAAGCCATTTTGTTGAGCCAAGAGTGAGGTCACCTCTAAATAACCACTGTGATGTCTGAGAGTAGTCACCCATACAAACCATCGCAATTAAGGGTTTCCCCATGGATATCGTAATTAGCTTAGGGAGTCCCTCTTTAATCCTCTTTTGACCATGTAGGTTATGAGCCGGTGCCAGTCTATCACGGGGTATTCTGGGTACGCTTCCAAGACACGTCCAAAGGATTTCTCCCTCCCTTTAGTCCTGAGGGCAAACGATATGCGGCCGACTACACATACCATTTAAAGAGAGAGATCAAACACAAATCATAATCATATCATAGACGGACAAGTCACATGGACACAAGAATAGATCATCTTTATTACAAATTCATAATGGTGCTAGGGTTTCTCCATCTCCCCAAGAACAAAGGAACTAGTGACTCATGGAAACAATCAACAATCATCATAATCAAATGAATGGATAAAAGTACGGAGGTAGATCTAATGCAAACCACAATTGAATATGGAATTACAACAAGATCTAATAGATGAAAGATGGGGGTAATGGTGGTAATAGAGATGCAGCGATTGATGATGAAGAGGATGATGCGTTGTCCTCCAATGATCCGTGAAGAAACTGGGATTTTTCCCCAGCCAAGTTCTTCCTTCAGATCCCTCTCAGATGTGGTTTTTCGTGGTTTCTAGTGGCTGTGAATGTCAGATCTCTCTCATCTTTGTCAGGCGAAAGTATTTGATGAGGCGGTCACGACGGTGCCTAGTACGGGCAGACGATACGGTAGGCTCCACTCGTACCACTGGTCGTTATCCATACTGGTGCCTCCTCCTTGCTTGGTATTCTCCCAAGTACAAATGTGAATTCATAAAATGACTTTTATCACTTAGAAATAGCATATAATTACACAATATGACAGCTCTAATTGATGTATTCATATATGACTCAATGATTTGGGATCTTGTTGAAACAAGAACAAAATAGTGTGTGTAAACGCGATGAAATACATAGATCCCTATTCTATTTATGCAAAAACAAAAGGTAAATATGCTTCAATTTTGGACTCATCAACTCCCCCAAGCTAGGTTCTTGCTCGTCCCCGAGCAAGATGGTGGCTTATGGACATGATCATCATGTTCATGAGACACGAGTCGTTACAATAAATGAGATAGAAATTGAAACAGGAATACGACATCAGATGTAGAGATACTTCGGGGGTATTACCATACCCTTACACATTACATAACTTAGAGGCTTCCACACCTTTTCTAGTATTAATGAAATCATAAGAAGCTGCTAGTGATCTAACATACCATATAATCATAGAGTTTAGAGATATAGGGTACTAAATTTAGTAATGAAGATTCACGATCATTCTCTTTTTTCTATGTTTGATTCTTTTGATAGCTGCTCTCTTCTCTTTTTTTCTTTTGATAGCGGTATATCTATATTTTTACTTGCTCCCTTTTCTCTTTTTCTTTCAGCACACCTATTTGATCATGCTCACTACTTCAATGGCTTTCAAAAACTCTTAATTATAATATGCTACCAAAATTATTTTTCTCATAACATAATCAATACTTTCATTGGTGTGGAAGTCCCTAAAATCATGATAGTTGTACAAGTATCATAACACTCAACCTACTTCAATCATCTAATATAATAATCATGAATCAAACACAACTTCAATTATCATAAATTCTCATAACTCAACGGATATAAATCTTCTCTTGAACAAAGGGAGCTCGAAGTTGATGCAACTAATGCAAATTCGGAATTTAAAGTCTAACCATGCGTGCAGAAAAGTAAACATGCTAAAACTGTAAGATAGATTACAAGGTTCTCACAGATCCCCCAAGCTTGGAATCAAGCTTGGTGGATCAAATAATCCCTTGTGATTATTTGATACTGTGGCGTCTATCATGGTGAAGTAGTTTTGTTGGAGAGTGTTGCCTGAAACTTCTTGTTCATCTCTTCCAGAATAGAAATGCGTAGAAGACACTTCTATAGATCCGAACGCAAGAGGAACATCTCATTAGCAACTTTTCGCTTCAAGTCATTGAGTTCCTTCTTGCCTTCAAGATCCAAAGACGCTTCCGCATGATCTCCCTGTGGATGAGCTCTTCTTTATGGTACTTCTCTATCTTGTGAAGATGGTGTTCATTGTATGGGATGTGCGCGCCAACTAGCACGTCCAGAAGGTTGAACCCCCAATCCTCTTGTGTCTTCACGCGCATGCGCACGTTCATGGTGATCTTCTTTGTTGTTGACGTATGTGCCATAGTCTCTTGATAAGTTACTGCATTGGAACGGTTAGCTTTCTTATGCTTTGGTGAAGAGTAGTTGACGGTGATGAGCTTGAGTGACTCCGTGCAACCCTTCCCATGAGGTTTCGTGGCTTCTTCTTCATCTTTAGGCTTCACCATAGCCAGGTAGTCCAGCTGCTTCCACCCTCTCTTTGATTGCTCCATGAAGATCTGGAACTCTTCCTCTTCAGAATACCATCGGAATCATAAGTGTACCGCTTGTTCCTTGGGCTTAGGCCTTGAGCTTCACGATCATCATCTTCGATGCAGGAGGTCTAGAAACTATCCCACGAATGAGCCATGAGGTTTAGAGGCTTGCCTTTGCCTTGAATCGAGTAGCGCATCAAATAGATTAGATCTGTTGATATAAGAGAGAGGTGGACCTCTAAAGAGACTTATTAAGGGTCAAGAGTAGTGAAAAACTTGTATTAGAAGAAAAAGGGTCGCCCAAGAAAAGAATCCTAACAACTATGGAAACAAATAAGTGCAAAAGAAGGAAATTTGGGTCGTAACGACCAGTCGGTACGGGCGGACGCCCGTAAGGCATGCCTGTATCGGTCATTTGCAAAAACACCATGGCACGAAATCGGTAATAATCAACCGACTAAGTGGTATGGACGGGTTCCGCCCGTACTGCCCATCCGTACCGACTTCGCGACCTCAGTTTTTTTAACACAAATGAAAAGATGAAAAGGGTCACTGAACTGATAACAACCAGTCGTACGGGGCTCTCCGCCCGTACGGTGCGGTCGTAGCAGTTTTGCAAACACCACATGAAGTTATCAGCGAGTGTAACGATCAGTGGTACGGGCGGGTCCGGCCATACCGCCCGCCCATGCTGAGCTCATAAGACCGACAATGAACTCAGAAAAACAAAAGGAATTTAGATATGCAAAAAGAAATAGCAGAAAATCATCTAGAACAAAGATGTGTTCAGGATTTCATAAGCTATGATCATCGAGGGAACATGAACTCATTTGAGTGTCTTTTTCTTCCTCTCTTCGAATAAAGTTGGTCATAGAAAATCACCAAAACCATTGCAATAAGAAATAGAGAACTTCTTTTCTGGTAGTGTGGTTCCCACAAGTATATACATGGATGATACCTCCTTAGGATGAGCAACTTCTTGAGTGTCCATGAATGTTTCCTCCATCTCTTCCTTTCTTTGTAGGATCAGTAAATCAAATTCTTGCAGAAGTAAAGTCCAACGGATCATTCTTGACTTAACATTGGTCCTTTCTAGGATTTCCTTTAAGCCAGCACGATCAGTGTGTACTCTTACTTTAGAGTCCATGATACAAGATCTAAATTTATCACAGGAGAAAA
Source organism: Avena eriantha (assembly GCA_910589775.1). Classification (NCBI taxonomy): domain Eukaryota; kingdom Viridiplantae; phylum Streptophyta; class Magnoliopsida; order Poales; family Poaceae; genus Avena; species Avena eriantha. Next base: position 275,406,287 of record OU342743.1, read on the forward strand.
CCCCTGCTAAGAATTATTTTTCTGCCATTGGGTAGTTCTTTTGGGGCCCGTTTAAGGTGCGACTAGCATGATGAATGATATTAAGATCATCACCATCATACTAACAAAGAATTTCTCCTATAGCTTCATGACTAGCCTGGCAAAACAGCTCAAAAGGTTTCTTCCAATTAGGTGGTTTTATAATGGGAGCTACAAGGAGGGCTTGTTTTAATATGTTGAAAGAAGTAAGACACGTTTCATCAAAATTAAAACGAACATCCTTTTGAAGAAAGTTAGTTAGAGGTCTAGCAGTTTTCGAAAAATTCGTAATGAATCTTCTATAAAATCCTACATGACCTAAGAAGCTTCTTATACCTTTTATGTCTCGAGGAGGGGGTAACTTTTCTATTGCTTCAATCTTTGCTTTATCGACTTAAATGCCCTTACCTGAGACTTTGTGACCGAGCACTATGCCTTCTTGAACCACAAAATGGCATTTCTCCCAGTTCAAGACTAAGTTAGTGTCTTCACATCTCTACAAAACTTTATGAAGATTATGGAGACAATGATTAAAGGAAGTTCCATAAACAGAGAAGTCATCCATGAATACTTCCATAATACTTTCAACATAATCAGCAAATATAGCGGTCATACATCTTTGAAAAGTGGCGGGAGCATTGCAAAGACCAAAAGGAATACGGTGATAAGCATAAAGGCCATAAGGAAAAAAATAAAAGTAGTTTTAAGTTGATCATTAGGGTGAACAGCAATTTGGGAAAAACCGGAATAGCCATCTAAGTAACAAAAATGAGAATGCATAGCAATCATTTCTAAAGTTTGATCTATAAACGGTAAAGGGTAATGGTCCTTCCAAGTTTCCTTATTAAGTTTTCTATAGTCGATGCACATCCTATGTCCAACAACAGTTCTAGTAGATACCATTTCATTGTGTTCATTTTCTACAATCGTAAACCCACCTTTCTTAGGAACACAATGAACATGACTTACTCATTCACTCTCCTCTACATGAAAGATGACGCATGCATCCAACAAACGTATTATTTCTTTTCTTAACTCCTCTTTCATGTGAGGTTTAAGACGTCGCACAAAGTCTGTGACCAGCTGAGCTCCTTCTTCCATGAATATTATATGGGTGGCTATCGAGGTACTAATCCTCTTCAAGTCACTCATCGAATACCCAAGAGCATTTCGATTCATGTGGAGAACCTTCATTAAGTTTTCCTCTTCTTTGTCTACAAGGTTAGCACTTATAATAATAGGAAATTTATTAGTTTCATCAAGAAACTTATATTTTAGTTCCTTTGGTAGAGTTTTAAGGATTGGAGGGGGAAGAGCCTCGTCTCCTTTCCTTATGGGTTCTTCATATTTTTGATTAATCTCGGTGTCCACCTCACGTGTGGAGTCAAGATAATCATCCATTTCAGCTTTTTCTATGTCTTGAAGGATTTATTATTATTGACTAAACTAAATTATCTACAGGAGTATTGATGACTATTGAAGCTAAATTTATGATATTACCTTCTTCCTCATGTTCGTACTCATCATCATCTAATTCTTCAATAGCCGGCTTATGGTCAAATTTAGAGAAGTGAAAATCCATCTTCTCTTCACCAAACTTGAGAGACACAGTTTGTCTCTTGCAATCTATGTTTACTCCTATGGTATTTAGAAAAGTTCTTCCAAAAATGATGGAACAATAAACATCAGTGGGCATATACATAAGCACAAAATCAATGGGGTACTTATATGGTCCAACACAAATTGGAACATTCCTAATTACTCCCATAGGGACTCTGAGTGTTTTATCTTCAAGCATTATAGTCATATCCGTATCTTCTAGTTCAGCTGGAGTTAATTCATTTTGAATTTTTAAATAAAAATTGAAAGGGATAACGTTAACAGCTGTTCCAATATCACAATGGCCATAATAGGAAGTTCCTCCAAAACTGCACAAGAGAATAGGCTTACCAACTTCTTTAGCTTTTACCTTTCCTTCAACGAATTGCGAAGCTTAGGTATCTAGCTCAATTATGTTGCAGTGCACAAACATGGTTAAAATATCTTCCTTTATTGATGCATCTGCCTCTTGTGCACGTTCTTCTTCAGTTTTTCTTCTTTAGTTTCCTCTTCCAAATCCTTTAGAAATAGTTCTTCTTCTTTGCGTTGATCCTCTAGTTGCTGAGCCATCATATGATTTCTCACCGTCCTTGGGAAAGGAAAGGGTTCAACATATGGGGTTAACTCCTTTAATGGCTCGATAGAGGCCGTGATTATTGGATCTTCTTCTACAACTGGCTCAGGTGGTGGAGTATAATGGAGCTAGTCGTTCTTAGGAGCCTCAATGTGTTCTGTAATAGATTGAAGGATTTGCAAAATAATATCATCATCAAGTTGCAGTTCATTAGCGGTTTCCTTTACTTTATCGGAGTCTTTATAAGCATTGAGACAATCATATTCAATTTATATACCTCCTTCGCCTCCTAAATCAAATCCCCATGTTTCTTTATTACGGCGAATTCGTTCTAAAAGTTCCCAAGCTTTCATTATAGTTAACTCCATGAATTAGCCTCCTGAATTTATGTCAAGCTCATGCTTAATTTCTTGATTAAGTCCTCCATAAAATATATGCAAAACATACCATTTAGGTAAATCATGATGGGGACATTTATGAAGTAGAGACTTGTCCCTTTTTAGGCTCTTACCAAACCTTCACATGGGTGGTTCTTGAAGTTTGTAATTGCCCTTCTTACTTCAGCAGTTTTTACCTTGGGAAAGAATCAAAACAAAAATTCTCCTTTAAGTTTTTCCCAATTATCAATTTTCTCTGTAGGGCAAATTCTATACCAAGACAAAGTAGTGTTCGTTAGAGATTGGCTAAACAGTTTAAGTTTTAATTCATGATCAGAATAGCCTCTCAATTTAAGGGTCCAACATAGCTTGGCAAAATGCATTAAATTATTGTAAGGATCCTCATCGGGATCATCTCCTGCAAATTTTTTATCTTTAATAATAGCGATAAAATGAGGGTTGACCTCGTATTCTGGTTCGCTCCCACTCGGGAATTCTTTGACGAGTCCTCTATTGAACTTCCTGAAGTATTTAGTAGCATCAAGCTGATTAATCACTCCGAGTGCAGTCATGGTGCTTACCTAAAACTAGTAAACAACTTTAGTAAAACAATGAGTAAAATAAGTAACTAAGAACAAAGAGGAAAAGCGCTTAGTTCCCCAGCAACGAAGCTAGAAAATAGCATGATGACTGCAAGTGCACAGATCAATTGTAGCTAGTTTTGAAGTAAAGATATCAAACCCACTAAGAGCTATTGGTAAAGGTCTTTATGCTCCTCATTACTATCTACCAAAGGATACTTATAAGCTGCCTTTGATCTCAAGTAAATGGTGTTTCAAAGGTTTATGGTTGTTTGCAAAAAAGTAATTAAAACAAGTGAAAGAGAACAAGTAACAAGTTTGTATGAAAGCGCGGTTGAACTCAATAGGGCTAAAACATTCTCGGGGATGTAGGATACACCACTAGCATAGTATTATTATTATATGTAATCATGATAACATACTCCTTGTGTCATGATATGTGTGGAGAGATCCTCATAATAATATGTTCACTACAAGGCTCGTATGAAGCCACTTTATTGAGCCAAGAGTGAGGTCACCTCTAAATAACCACTGCGATGTCTGAGAGCAGTCACCCATACAAACCACCGCAATTAAGGGTTTTCCCGTGGATATCGTAATTAGCTTAGAGAGTCCCTCTTTAATCCTGCTTTGATCGTGTAGGTTATGAGCCGACGCCAAACTGTCACGGGGCATTCCGGGTACGCTTCCAAGACACGTCCAAAGGATTTCTCCCTCCCTTTAGTCCTGAAGGCAAATGATATAAGGCTGACTACACATACCATCTAAAGAAAGATCAAACACAAATCATAATTATATCATAGACGGGCAAGTCATATGGACACAAGAATGGATCATATTTATTACAAATTCATAATGGTGCTAGGGTTTCTCCATCTCCCCAAGAACAAAGGAACTACTCACTCATGGAAGCAATCAACAACATCATCATAATCAAATGAATGGACAAAAGTACGGAGGTAGATCTAATGCAAACCACAATGGAATCTGGAATTACAACGAGATCTAATAGATGAAAGATGGGGGTAATGGTGGTAATAGAGATGCAGAGATTGATGATGAAGGGGATGATGCGTTGTCCTCCAATGATCCGTGAAGCAGCTAGGATTTCCCCCCAGCCAAGTTCCTCCATTAGATCCCTCTCGGATGTGGTTTTCCATGGTTTCTGGTGGTTGTGAATGTCGGATATCTCTCTCGTCTTCGCCGGGAGAAAGTATTTGACGAGGCGGTCATGATGGTGCCTAGTACGGGCAGACAGTATGGGCAAGCTCCACCCGTAACACTGGTTGTTATCGGTATTGGTGCCTCCTCCTCGCTTGGTATTCTCCTAGGTACGAAGGTGAATTCATAAAATGACTTTTATCACTTAGAAATCTCATATAGTTACACAATATGATAGCTCTAATTGATATGTTCATATACGACTCAATGATTTGGGATCCTATTGAAACAAGAACAAAATAGTGCGTGTAGACCCAGTGAAATACAAAGATCCCTATTCTATTTATGCAAAAACAAAAGGTAAATATGCTTCAATTTTGGACTCATCATGGCGCTGCAACCCGAAGGGGCGACGCTGCGGCAGCCCGTAGCTCGATCGGTGGTAGGCACGTGCTCGGGGACGTGCTTGACATAGACATGCGCAGGATCGGTTGATCAGACCGAGGTGCGCCTTATGCGCCATATGTGTAGATCAGAGTCGATGGCGGTGTTGTCGGTGAAGTCCCGAAAGATGACGACGAAGAAGATTTGAGGGAAGGCGCATGGGCGTAGTGTAGATCGTCGATGCCGATGGTCGGAGTAGAGGTGCGGCAATGATGACGGCGGTGGGCGACTCAATCCGATCTAAGATCGGTAACCAAAAAAAGAAAGTTGATCAAGAGATCGAAAAAAAGACTTATAGGGCATACGATCACGGATCAGCGACAAACCCTGCATACGGGTTGCGCGGCCCCCAACGGAGATCATGGAGATCGACCTCCCCAGGGGCGGCGCGGCGGAAGCGTGTGCGGCGGCTAGGTTAAGGATCTTGTCGCTCTAATACCATGTAGAACGATAGAGACAGAGATTGGCGGAATATGTTGGATGTATTATTGAGCCTCATAAGTGAGTATATATAGGCATACAGAGATTATCTTGGAGTGTAAGACAAGTTAGGCTAGAATTCTAACTATCCTGAACTACCATAATAACCGTGTGCATACAATACTCTAACAAAAGGGCAAGATATAACATGGTTCCCTTCAATTTTGCATTTGAAGCAAACAATCTTGGCTGAATTCTTGACTTGTTCTTGGCCCTTCTTATTGTTTCTCTTGGACTTCTTAGTGGAATTGTTCTTGACATTGGATTTGAATCCAAGCCCACTCTTGTCATTGGGGGATTTTTTCACACTCAAGATCTTGTTGAGTGTGGTCTTCCCTTGATGACCATTTTTCAGGTCATTCTTTAAATAAGTGACTTGAGCCTTGAGCTCTTTGATTTCCTTTACACGGTTAGTCACAACGCATATACTAGAGGAAGTAGAAATTTCATTGCTAGAGCAATAAGGAAAATAATGTAATTCATCACAAGATTTAAATAGTGTGAGTGGAAGAATTACTAGTACTAGCACATGGAAATATAGAATTATTAGTAGAGATTGTGCTAGTGACCACATGAGGCTGATGCATGTAAAATGCATCCATGAACTTTGTCATTTATTGTTTTAAAATCATTATTATTTTGCAACATTATTATATTTATTGGGGCTAACCTACTAATAGTTGCAAAAGTGCACAAGTTCTTTTTTTACACTTTATTGTGTAGAAAATACACAAATATGGAAGGAAATCGTGCATTATGGAGAAATCTGGAAATTCCTGGAATCTGTCACCGCAGAACGCTTTTCGAAGATTGTTAGAAATGACCCCAAAGAAGACATCTAATGGAAAAGGTGTATAAAGTAAATTTATGGGGAATTTTATGCAAAACAATTTAGACATAAAATTCGCCCCAATCGGAGTCCGAATGTATTTTTTATAGACATATTACTCCGAAGGACAGAAGCAGTTTCGGGACTCTAAAAATATGTGATGTGGTTGACTCAAACTCCTTCCATCTTTGATGATTTCGGCCTAACCACAACTTGATGGACTCATTAAGGACAGAGGGGACTCCTAGGAAGGTTCTAGAGATGCCCAAGAGCCCTTGGATCCAAGGGGCATCCATCCTATGGCCAAGATTGCATCTCCACCACTATATATTGAGATGAAATCCTACTTTTGGAGGCATCCCCCCAAAGCCACGAAAATCCCCCTCCTTGGCATCCCCCAAGGAGGGGGAGAAGCTCCTCCATTTCTGCACCATCTCTAAGGAAGAAGAAGGGTCAAGGGGCTACTGCCCCAAGGGCAGTCGCCACCCCTAGGAGGCCGTCAGGCGCCGGTGCCCTATGCTGCCGCCGGCGCAGCCTCCTCCACGCCAGCGCGACCTCTCCCCCTTGAAGAGGCTCATCTCTATCACCATCTACTACAAGATCCTACTTGATGCAAAAATTTAATCAATTTTATAGTCTTTACTGCCACAATCATCCAACAATTGATGCAAAATCCTTCACTAAACATCAACATCACTAAATCTTCACTTTTTCTAATCTCGGTTCATGGAAAACAGAGTTGTCGACGAGCTCATGTGTATCAGCGGAGAAGAGGACATCGACCCGATATAAATCGGGCTTAAACCATGATCTTTGCTCTACTAATTACTATGTCAGTGGTACTAACCCTATTTTGTAGCAATTCCCGCCTCTAAAATACTCTAGTATCGATACGATCATGCGCCCACCTACGCCTACACCGCCGGCACCGTCGCGAGAGGAGAAAGAACGAGAGAGCAGAAATTCGGGTACCCTAATGCAGTGGGTCCTTGCCATGCTCCTGTTAGTGCATCTCTAGCAGGATTAAGCTGGAAACGATGCCAAAGACAAGCTCGTCGTTGCCTCCAACAGCTCCAGCTTCCCTTGCTGTAACATGTGGTGTTTTATGTTCTTGGACGAAACCAGGCCAAGGTGTTGTAAGATCTACAATGACCCCTGCGTGGGAGGACCTAGGGACGACGTGGGAACTTTTTCCTAGACTAAAACGCAAAACCGCAGTCATGACAGCGCATACGTGAACAAAATTGGTCAAATCCATCAAATTCACCGAAATTTGTTTGAATTGAACTGTTTTGATTCGGTTTGCAAGTTGTGCGCCTGCTTTTGCTCCATTTGCAAGATGTTTATTCCGAGTTACAAGATTTGCGACTAAATATATATATACCTCTTTTGCAGAACCTTCACTAAATTAGAGAAAACTCTTATGGACCAATCAATACCACTTACACATGCCCACTAAATGGATGAGGGCAAATGTAACTGGCGGTGTTTTAACTCATCAGTAAGAGCACCAGTGTAGCATGTGGTTAGAGCATCTCTTGTGCTTCCCGCGTGCAGCTATATAAATCCCCGAAAAAACTGTCTTAAGGATGCTAATGTCAATTCTTTTACAAAACTTTAACTCCCTAAAAATAGAAAGTTCCCCGTAAATCTCCTAACTTATGCTCAAATATAGGAAGGTCATGCCACTTCTCTCCCGATCTTTCAATTGGGAATTAATGTGTAAAGAGATTTTCACTCCTAAACATCCACCATCCCACTCACCCGCGGTGCCCTCCGCCTAAATAGGAAGATCCCCATAAATCTCTCAACTTATGATCAAATAGAGAAAGATCATGCCACTCCTCTCCCGATCTTCCAATTGGGAATTTATGCATGAAGAGATTTTCACCCCTAACGGGCGCCACCCCACTCACCCACGGTGCCCTCCACCTAAACTGGAAGATCCCTATAAATCTCCCAATTTATGCTCAAATATAGGAAGGCCATGCCACTCCTCTTCCGATCTTCCAATTGGGAATTTATGTGTGAAGAGCTTTTCACCCCTAATGGCCCCCGCCCACTCACCCACGGTGGCCTCCGCCTAAATAGGAAGATCCTCATAAATCCCCCAACTTATGCTCAAATATAGGAAGGTCATGCCACTCCTCTCCTCCCGATCTTCCAATTGGGAATTTACACATGAAGAGCTTTTCACCCCTAACAGTCACCGCCCAACTCACCCATGGTGCCCTCCGCCACGGGAATGGATCCCGAAGCCCACTCTAAGCCCCTGCCACCCTTTACCTGACTCACAAGTCCCTCTCAGCGGCGAAGAATTCATCACCCTCTCTATAGTTGTGCATGAAGGGAAACATGGGGTTGCACCTCCAAAGCTCTGCATGACGGCATCTAGGCGACACTATCATCCGTTCACCTTGGGGTATCTAATTCCCTTTGAAGGCGTGTGGTAACATCACTACGACCCTTAGGTGAAGCAAGAGACTAGGATGACACGGGCTCGGTGTAGATGGACCGATATGGATCCAACATAGGGGACGCGCCATGCATAGGGGACCTAGCTGGAGGATGTAGCCTGATAAACCAAGTCGATGAAGTATCTAGCGCAAAGGATCGGGCAAAGGAATGTGAACCAATTTGGGGTGCCACATCAAAGCTCGGTGAAGACATAGTAGACCCAGGCGGTTGGACAGACGAGTCACTGAACCCATAAGCACCCATGTAGAGACCTACATGGCAATCGACGTGCTTGTCACCTAAGACTGCATGATGATCAACATGATCATCTAGAATTTCTTCAAGATGATCATCACGCCTAACTCATGCACCATGGTTGGAAGCAAAGACAAAGAGTTTGCAATATCTTCAAGTTGTTTAGGCATAGGTGTATAATGATGCAAGTTGGTTCGAAGAAGGAAAAAACGTTCTCATCAACCATGACGTCTCATGAGATATAAATGTGATTGGGTGGAACATGGAGACACTTATATGCTTTTATGAAGGAACTATATTAGAGAAAGACATAGATCGGAACTCTAACTTTCCATTGTTGTATGGTCAAAGATGAGCCCAACATTCCAACAAGCAGCTGTCTGTTCTGGAAAACCTAGTTGCCGCCCTTGTCCCGCATCGCTCCCCACGCGGGCGACGGGGACGATCTCCAATCGCCGCCGCCGGCCAGCCCCAATCCCTCTCCCTCCTCCTCCCCGCCGCCTCCGATGGCGTCGCCAGGCAAAGCCTGGGCGCTGGCGGCGGGGCCCCCCTTCCCCCGCTCATGGAGGCGACGGCGCGGGCCGGGTGGCCATGGCGGGCGGCCTGCTCGGTGAAGGGCACGCCGGCACGGCTTCTGCTGCGCGGAGACCTTGCGCTGGAGTGTGGACGGCGGTTACCCCCGACGGCGGTGGTGATGGCCTGAGCTCTGCTATGGTTTTGGGAGACGTCATCGGGATGGCGGAGGTGATGTTGCGTCAGAATAAGGGTGCTGGAGCTCGATCCCCATCTTGGCAAGGCCACTTGTGGTGGCGCCGACGAGCTGCTGGCCTGGTATCCTCTCAAATCTACGGATCTGGGGAGGGTGGTCTCTCCGGGCGCGGTCATTTTTCGACTCTGCCGTGGAGCTTCGGGAGTCGGAGGGCTGCTGTTACCGTTGTCTTCCCCTCGGCCAGCCGTGGTGGCGAGGGAGTGGAAGGGGATGGTACAAACGCCTTCCTTGTTAGGGTTTTGTATGGTCTTTTTTTGAGATTCGACTGTCGCGTCTTGAAGCTTCTTCTGGCCGGCCATGGTGGCAAGGGGAGGAGGCGACTCGACATGGCATCGATGGTTGGGACCTTCTGCTCGGGGATCTTGGATTGGAGGTACTACCTGGTCTTCACCATCTCCTGCCTGCCCGATGGTCTAGAAAAGTCTCTTAGCTCTCACTCCTCGGGGTGGACACTCCTGCGGTGTTCAAAGCCCAAAGTGGCGAAGGTGGCGGCGGTGATTCGATGGTGGCTGAAGATGTGCTGCTTCTGGTTCCGATCCCGATACTTGGGTGGTGACGATGAGGATGATGGGCTTGATCGCGATTTGGAAGTACGGTGTGTGGTCTTCTGGGTCCATGTTGTTTCCTTTTTTTCCTAGGTCGTTTGTAGTCGGTTTCACCATTGCTGAAATTCCATCAGTTGTTATCTAAAAGAAACATTCCAACAAGCATGCCCAATTACCCATAATACACTTGTAATGTATAGTCAAGTTTGTCACCAAGTAGTCGATTCTAGAAGAGTTTTTTCATGTGAATAGTAAGGCTAGGAATGTGATTAATAAGGAAACATATAGTTGTGTGAAGGCATCACTCAAAAAACAAAAAACAAAAAGAACTAAGGTATGTGCAAGTAAGGTCAAGCCAGTTTCAACAATATGACAATATTTTCATGCAGCAGTCCCATTTTTAAGAGGGTACTTCTGTGATATACGCCATCGCACTGGATCCGAGCACGTTCCAGCAGCTCCAGGGAGCTCGCTTCTGAACACTGCAAACATGATTTTTGTTACTCCCTCCGTCTCAAAACATGTCAAAAATTTGTAAATTTGAATGTATCTAGACAATGTTTATATAAAGATACATCCAAATTAAGACACATTTACGACATCTATTTTGGGACAGAAGGAGTAGATTTTTAAGAGGGTAGCTTCAATGCAAGGTTCTTCGGGTTGCACTTTTCAGAACCGATACAGACGAGGTCAATCTAGATTTAGACGGATCATGTTTATCTTCCACTGGTCAACTGCATTTTGGAGGACTAGGATCACACTCACCAGCTGGAGCAGGGCCAGACAGACTGCGTTCAGATTGAACACGAGGATTAAACCAGCAACAGACGTGATCACAATAGTGATTGTTAATTTCCTTTTCTTTCCTTTCTCCCATATGTAGCAACCAGCTCCGGGCTCAACTATCAAAAGATTACGGAAAAGCATTCTGTTTGAATTGAACAGGTCCAGAACAATAAAAAAAGGAAAGAGAAAAAACAAACGGGCTTCTCCAGCACCCTCCCTGCACCGAGCAGCCAAAACCGTTTTACTAAGCTTAAAACATCCAGGGCATGAAACCCTACCGGCCAACGCAGCTAGACTATCCCAGCATATACAAAACCATCTCGAGAGCCGCGACCCTTTCGGCGACGCTGATAGACCCTAATATCAGCAGAAGAGTTCACCATTCCTGCTGACTTCACTTCCATTGCTGCAGGTTCAACTGTATCTTCAGGCATGGCTTGATCTGATTCCTTTAGGAGGTGTTCTTTCGTTTCTGCAGCTTCATCTTCAGCTACAGACCTGCACAGTGCTGATTCTTCCTTCATTTCAGCAGGCTCATCTTCAGCTCCGGACATGGCTTGAGCTGATTGTTTCTTATCCTCTTCCATCTCTGAAGCTTCACTTGGACCAGGTTGGTCTACAACTTCATCACTGCAGCCGGTACAATAAAATAATGCCTTCGTTATTTTCATCACCTTCACAGACCAAATCATATCCTAACAAAGAACTTAACCTACTTAACCATCGATGCTTAAGGCCTCACATCACGATTATCTAACACAAAATTTGATTTTTTTTATTCTGTGGAATAATGTACATGCAAATGTATGCCTTATTATTCATTTTTATTTCAAATAGACGCTCAGAAGCACATAGGAACACCAATGGACCATTACTTCTATGTTCAAAATTTCAGATAAAGGAGGCCCTACAGTACTGATATATAGCATGCCCTGCACAGGAACCCTAGTGCAAAAACAGTGAACAGTTACCCAGAGTTAGTTTTTATGCCACTACACATAAATAATATCCTAGTAAAGAACTTAAACTACTTAACCATCGATGCTTAAGGCCTACACGCCTACGTGTGATGAAAAACAGTACCTAGAATTTAAGGCTTAAGCAGCAAGATAGTTTTTGCAAATGAGAGATGACAAAAGGAGGCAGACATATGATCTATTGACATAATCAAACTGAAATGGAAAATATTCAAATAGCAAAATCATGTTGAGAGGAAGCACTGTACAGTTCATTTGCTGTTACTCTCTTTCTTCCTTTTCCTTCCGCTTTGGTTTTTTTATTTGTACTTTGCACCGTCTTGGGGGTCTCTTCTAATACAAATGACACGCATTTAGATGCATGTTCGAGAAAAGAAGATGATGTATGGGTTGCTGTTACTTACCTTCCTTGCCATCCTTTTTGGTGATATCGTCAATGGCTTGTTGCATTGCATGAAAAGCTATCTTCTTAAACTGGCAACTCAGATTTTACAGAATTTCAAAATTAATAGAGTGTAGAAAAGAGAGCGTGTAACAGTTATGGAGCTATCGAGATGGACAGCAATGTCTTTAGATATAATCAAGATTGGGATTAGCATGGAGATAAACAAACAGATAAATTCATATGCATATAACAGGATAGTATAGAGAAACTGATCAGCAGACCTCAAGCTTATCTTCATTCGCCCTATGCCCTTCTGGAAGCCGACGAAACTCTTCTGTCAGCCTCATGCACTCTTGTACATTTTCCGGAGAAACAAAGTCAAGTGCGACCTTTATGCATGACTGCCCAATAACAAAGAAGAGGTTAACAAAACAGAAAAGTCACAGATAATATCAGACATTTCTATTCAAAAGTATGGCACTAACAGCCGAGGAAATCAGAAACTGTTACCATGCATGTCATATCATACCTTCAAATTTCTGACTTGGTGGGGACATCCTGCAGGGATAAAGACTGCATCACCAAGCTTTTGTTCAAATGTCCAAGGCTCAACTCCTGCATATGAAGTGGACAAGAAACCAGGAAGTAAATCACTGAGGGAAATTTCTAATCATCCAAAAGACACCATTATTCTTAACTGACCATATTCCTCCTTAAGCTTTCTCTTGTGCTCATTTGTTAGGTAAAAGCACTGATCATGTATAGGATGAATAACCTGCCAAGATTCAACAGTTAAGTGACATGTGAATAAGATGACATGCGGCATTCCAGGGTCAAATAGTTAACAGAGCTAATCACCTGTTTCACTGGTTCATAATTGTAATGCCTAAACTCCTCTGAATGCTTTATTAGATACTCTTGTAGTTTGCTGACATCCTCCCGTCGGAATATATCCCACAATGCACCACCCTCTGGCTGGTTACCCTCCACAAATTGGAGATCATCGTCTCTTGGCTCAAGGGATACGGGAATTCCATGCACCTGATCTTCTGTACTTGTTTCCTTTTCTTTACTTGATGCACTAGAAGAACGACGGGGGCCCCTTCGGCGTTTTCTACGACCAGTAGGTTCAGAAGTTCCTTCTGTATTATCTGGAGATTCACTTTTATCTTCACTGTTGGAACCATGATCCACTAACTCCATCTCGTTAACTATGCCTTCTGTTTTCTCCTTGGAAATGGAAGGATCCATATGATCCACATCACCTTCAATGGACGATCGCCCATTCACAGTCAAGTTTCCCTCAGCTTCATCAGCTACCACATCTGTTTGTGAAGCTTGATTTCTGTTGTCTTCCTTTCTGATCAAACTGCTTTTCTTTCTCTCAATCGCTGTAATCCTTTGTGCTTTGAGCTCTATTACGTCAGTATGTGTGAGGATGTTGACCTGTTTACACAATAAGAAACAAGATATCATTCGCAAAACTTAACAATGAACTCAGAACATTCAACATTGTCCAACAGAGACCCAAAATAAGGGAACAGCTCAATGTTGCAGCTGGGTGAAGCTTGTGGCTAATAGATCTTCACAATCTAGATTGATGTTTCTACGGTTCTAAACACAAGTGATTATTCCGATCAACGGTCAACAACCGAGAGTCCAACAGTGTGATGTACCATGGCTAGCATTGAATTAAAATAAAAGCATGCAAATTTGACTGAAAGCAACAAGAGCAAACTTGAACCTACAAGCAGATACAGCTACAACATCAATAGGTGATCTTTATCTTCATACAGTGTTTAACTCAGTAGGATATATAGAAAATCAAATCTCCTAGCATGTAGTGGTGGGTGCACGAGGTTGTAAACCCACACGGCGAGGTTTGAGTCTTCTACCTTAATTCTTCCTCACTACTTTTTTGGGAAAAACATGCAAATGTACAATACAAGTACTCCCTCCGATCCATAATAAGTCTCACTAATTTAGTACAAGGTTGTACTAAATCAGCGACACTTTATTATGGATCGGAGGGAGTAACTATTTCAGATTCAAAATGAACTAGATGCTAATCCATAAAATGTACATATATGAAGGACAGTAAGCATAAGAAATATCAATTTATTTACCGCATCAGACATGTCGCAATGAAGCTTGGTGACAGAATCACCAATTCCTAATTCCTGGGCAACACCATATGCGATGTAAGTTTTTGGACCAAGGTCTGGCTTTAAGACTTTTTCTGGAAGCTTCACTGCCAGATTAAGAGGACCAGATTTATGATCTGTATATTCACGAAATGGCAGAGCAGACATGAATTCAGCACCATGTCGTGGCAGTCGCTCCTCAAATGAGCTATGTTGTGGCCAATCTTTAAGCTTGAGTAACATGGGCAAACCCTCTGGACTAATAGCTCCACGGGAATATCCATCAAAAAATAAGTGAGTATTTACTTCAACCTGCATCTCGATTCAACCAAAACAAAGGTTGCATTAACAATATATCATGTCAAAATAAAAATGATGTAGATGCTAAGTGTGACACAGCATATCAATTTGACGCATGTGCTTATAACCCATAAAGAACATACACCAAATACTTGGGACTTGCCCGACACCACTAACACATGCTGATACGAGACGGTTGGCACAAACAGAAGTAATATTCATAAAACTCTGTTAACCTGAATTCTTATGTTTTAACAAGCACACTAACTGACCATGAACTCACAGATATACAGATACGAATAGCCAAAAAGAACTACATTCAACGAAATGCACCATGTTTATTAATACCAATTCAGACAGAAGCAGAAGCACATAGCTAACTATAGTTTCTAATGAATTCACATCCAGTAATCCTAGATATCAGTTTTGTCAATGGCAAATTATAGCAATGTTATTCTATAAAACAGTAACCACCATGATGCCAGTTACCTCAGACCATGACAAGCACTCAAGAGCTGTAACAGAGAGCCGCTCAGGTTCATTCTTGTCTTTCTTTTCTCGTAAAGCCCGCCACATAACCATTGGTTCCCAGCTCAATCCAGGAGTTAACTCAAGCACGTCACGGACAATAACAGGCTGACCCTTCAGCCAGTGCTCCTGGAAATGATCTAAATCTCCATTTTGAACATCTCTAGCACTTGGGCAGTATATGTGGTTGTCACTCGAGTTCTCTCTACAAGTCAATTTCTGTGAAGTACCACTGCTCATCTTACCAGAGACAGTAAAGCAGGAACATTTTGAACCTCCAACCTCCAGCATTCCTTCATTGTTGACAACTGAATTCGCCTTCTCCAGTAAGTTAGAAATAGCATTCTCCTCCAACAATGCCTTAAGTTCAAGAACAGAATCTCCGCAACCACCAAATGCATTTGGCGGGCAAGGTATGCTTCCATCGCTATTTACCCTCCATTCTCTCAAATCAGGAGCACTATCCTCAACAGGAACTGCACCGTCCGTCAACATGTCATTCTGTCCATCAGAAGGCTTTTGCAAATCTCCATTGCCTTCTATCCCAGGTTGTGTAAAGACTGTGCCACTTGCAGCAGGAGCACCAGGATTAAGTCCATGACGAAGCTCTCGGGAGCAGCTGAGGCAGAGATCATAGGAACATTTGTTGCAGCTTCTGTGGAAATCAACTATAGATGTTCTGCAGTTGTTACTGTCACAGAGGAAACTATGAATTAGACACTCCAAAGAACCAAATAATTTGCACACTTCCAAGTTGAAGCAAGACTAACCAGTATATTCGCTCTTCTTCTTCTTTATAGTTGGCTTGAGGAATCTTCACTTGGCATACATCAATGTCTGTTATGAAAACAACATTAGGTACAGCAAAGCCGATGGAGAACTGACTTTATATTCTTAAACAGATGACAGGGCCATCCTGGGACACATGCAGTCAAATTCCAAAATTTCAATAACTCATGAGCATAGAAATATTTTTGAAACTTCTTCACATATATGATGATAGTATATTTTTATAGGAAAAATTTGCCAATGGACACCGTTATTTTCAGGCGTTAGCTAAAACACACCGACGGATTATGTCTTTGCCAAGTACCATTATAATTTTGTGGCATATTTGCCATAACACACCGAACAGCCAAAACAGAAAGTTTGGCGATTTCCCACGAGATGGCGAGCCTATGACCGGTTCTGAACAATTTTTTCATCGAATTTTTGTTTTTGGCATGTGTTCACATCAAGTGGGAACGGATCTTGGGAGAAAATCATCGGAGCACCCAGGCCAAGTCGTGGTCTAGCACGAGGACGCTGATGGCTGCGACCACGAGCGCCAGTGCAGGGTTCAGACTTCTCACAAGGCAGCACCTGCGACCAGTCGCCATGGGGGCCTGACCAGCGGCCGCAGATGCTGGACAACCCAGCGATATGGGAGTAGGGGGCGGAGGAATTGGGCAGCGGGCGGCAGGGAAGACGGCGGCCAAGGAGATGGGAGATCGGCTTGGTGGCACTAGGGTTTGTCGATCAGCGCCTTGCAGGGCTTCGTCATCACGTTCGTAGCTGCAGTTTGCGGCAGGAAAAAAACGTTCAACAAAGGACTCAAATTCTGGGTATATCCGTTTTGGGCGATATAGTGTGCTCTAGCAAATGTGTCACAAAATTATAATGGTACCTGCCAAAGACACGTTCTAACGGTGTGTTTTGGCAAATACCGGAAAATAACAGTGTCCGCTAGCAAATGGGTTGTCTTGGAGAAAGACAATATCTGAAACAACGAAGTAATGTACAGGGCAGCAATGAATAATCAGCAATTATGTTCAAAAGTAGTAATACCTTTAATTGTTGCATCAACACTTTTCTCTTTCATCTGCTCATGGTGCAAGTCTTTCAACCATGGGAGCAAATAGTGCACAATCCGAAGTGAGCATTTAATTTTATCTACTTTAGATGCATCCCATTTGTCAATCTGTCAAACAAATGCCAGGACCAAAAAGGCAATTTAGGTTTGTGTCCTTATTCTCAGTGACTAATAATTTCGATTTTAAATGAATGGGTAGAACACTTGTCACCCCAAAAAAGGGATCTTTTTATTATACACTACACTACAGTGGAAAACACAAATACAAAGCAAAACCAGTGCTTGTTATTTGCCCCTTCGTGTTGGTTCAGATATTATGTAAGTCTACAGGGGAACAGGAGTATCAGACAAAATGCAACCAAGAAAAAAATAAGATGTGAAGCCAAAACGAGAGGCATACCTTCTTTATTATATTTTTCCGCAGACAAGTCTTGCAGTTACAGTTATTGCGACAAAATGGACAGCTATTCACAAAGTCATCTTCTGTTAAATGTGGGTACCTGTTCAAATCATGCAACAAACAAGCCATGGCATTTTTTTAACAAACACATCATTTTATTGTAAGTTGACATTTTGTACTAGCATGGTGACTGAGCGTTAAGTACTATATTTAAGAGATTGAACAACAAGTGCTATAACTCTACGGAAACAAGAAGGCAATTGCAACAAAACCAGGTGACCAACATGAATACTTTTAAAGGGCACGAACCAGCGAGTTATGCATAGCATGCAGTATCTCCTCATATATTTTTTGCAGCCTAGACACCTCACAGTTCTTCCGCTGTCATTTCGCTGACATTGATGGCACATGTTTGAAGCTTCATCTCTCCTTTTTGTATACTGCAAATCCAACCAAAAACAAACACATCATGTGTGTACATACTGGGAGCGGTTGAGGCTACAAAGTGAGCAGATGCTCAGAAATGTAAGTGCTTCTTATATATAACATATATTTCGATTCGCAAAAAAAAATATAACATATATTTCTTTGGTAGCTTAAATAATAGCTTGGACACTGTATATATACCCATTGTGATTCTTATTTTCATACATAGGAATTGGATAAAAAATCGAATATGCACATGTCCAATATAGGAGAGCAAACAATTTAAGATTTTCTTATGGATAAAGCACAGACTACATAAGCACAGACAGTCCTAACAATTCATTTATCACTCTGAATCCATATAACTGAAGAAATGGGAGTATAAACAAGAAAAGTAAAAGCTTCTACCTTTTCCACCTTAGGTGCATCATCTACTGCCAGATATTTTGGCCTCTTCCTAAGTCTTGGGGTCCGAGGCTGAAGCGAAGAGGGGTCAGCAACAGGATCCCCCCTACGCTTTCTTGTGGGTCTTGATTTTTCCGTTCTCACTTCTGTGCCGTTCTCCTGGAATTGAGAAATCCATCATGCGAGTGAAAAATGATAAGGAATATTATTTTCTATACGAAATCATATAGAAAACAAGAAAAGTAAAAGCTTCATCCATCACTCATGAATCCATATAACTGAAGAAATGGGAGTATAAATAAGAAAAGTAAAAGCTTCCACCTTTTCCACCTTAGGTGCATCATCTACCGCCAGATATTTCGGCCTCTTCCTAAGTCGTGGGGTCCGAGGCTGAAGAGAAGAGGGGTCAGCAACAGGATCCCCCCTACGCTTTCTTGTGGGTCTTGATTTTTCCGTTCTCACTTCTGTGCTGTTCTCCTGGAATTGAGAAATCCATCATGCGAGTGAAAAATGATAAGGAATATTGTTTTCTATACGAATTCATAAAGCTTCATGCAAGAGAGAAAAATCACATCAGCAGAAGCCTGTGGCATCTCTTCCATGCCCTCCCTTACACAGTTCTCCTGCCACCACAACCAACAGCCATTAAACATTTCTGAAAAATCATTCATTGCATGCTCTTTTCAAGAAGATAAACACAGGGGAAGAAAGAACCGAAGAATTGATTGGTTCCATACAACACAGAAGAAAAGGAGCAGAACAATTGCAAATGTGAACCTTGCAAAACGCAACAAATCCTCATTTCTACCTCTCCAACCCAACCATTGCAGACATAATCGGACACCAGGAGACCATTGGGACAGGTACCATAGAGATTCCCATGGTGGTAGCTTAGTGAGAGGCAATTTGCAGCTGTAGGAACTAGTGTGCAGATTTAATTATCTAGTTCCTTGGTTACCTCGGCGGCAGCTGGAGTCTTGGGCAGCCTACCGCGTCCGCGGCCACGTCCACGGCCGCGCCTGCCTCCCCACTGCAACACAAGAGTTAAAATTGGTAAGGATTTTCTGTTTCTAAGCGAATCCACACAAAAACTAACGCAAGAGAAGTTAATGACCTTGGCAGAAGCCCATGGCATCTCTTCCTTTCCCTTTTTCACATCGCTCTCCTGCAACCGGCGGTCAACCACCATTAAGCATTTCGGAAAGCTCAGTGCAAGCTCTTTTAGAAGAACAAAAACAAGCAGGGAAACCCTTAAGAAATAACAAGCAGGGAAATACTGACGTCTGTAGAAACCTCCGATATCTCGTCCGTGACAGTCTGCTCATCATTCTCCTGCCACCACAGCCATATTAATTAAGCATTTCTACAAAAATCATTGCAAGCTCTTTTCGAGAAGATAAATGACTGCAACACACTGAATAAAGAGTTCATGGAGCAATTGCTGAGTCATGAAGCTTAAGTCTTGTCCATTCCAATAGCATGCTACCGAGAACAAATTAAGAAACACCGACCACCAAAACCTAGGGGGGAGATTGGAGGCCTGAGTAAACTCTCACAACAGAGCTTCCAGAAGCAAAAAGAAGAAGACTACCAACCAAGGGCTAAGGGTTTTCCTTTTTCTCAAGGTTCTATTAGAGCACCCACAGCGCCGGGGCGCTTAAAAAATTAGAATCCCTGACATGCACAAGCGCCTAGTCGCTAGAGTCTTGATTTGTTTCTGTTTTGCTAGCGTCCGACTCCACAGTTTGCGCCGATGCCTAAAAAACAACCGGGATCCGGGCTTGAACTGCCAAAATCGCTGGGATCCAGTTCCTGGCGCCTGCAAATAAGCGTTTTGCCTCTGCGCCCGCCTAGGCGCGCTTAATCGTGCGCTTGGTAGCGGTTAAATTAACACTGCCTTTTCTGAATGAATCACAAAACTGTACGGGAGAAAAAAATAATCACCTCGGCCGAAGCCTGTGGCGTCTCTTTCATGTCCTTGTTCCCATTCCGTTCCTGCAGCCAACGACCGACCAGCAACCATTAAGTATTGCATAAAGCTCGGACGGCTCTTTCAGAAGAGAAATGTCCGTGTAATATAAGCAGGCAAAACCAACCAGAGAAACACTAAAATCAGCAGAAGCCCGCGGCATCTCCTCGTCTTCACCCTTCTCCTGCCACCGCAACCAAACGAGCATTAAGCATTTGGGAGAAAACAGTCCCGGAGAAGAAAAATCGGAACCGCTGAACAGTAATAATGGCCGCTTAAATCCCGTACAGTGGAAATGAATTAAATCAACACCGACCACCAAACCCTAGATGAGAGGTGGCTTGCCGTGCCGCCTGAGTAAGATCTCACAGCCAGAGCTGCCAGAGGCAAGCAAAAAAAATAAGCGGGGGCAAACCCTAGCAAACCCCCGGTTACCTCTATGGCGGCGGCGGCGGCGGCTGGAGTCTTGCGCGGCTTTCCCCGGCCGCGGTTCCCGCTCCCACGACCCCGCTTAGGCGGCATCCTCGCGATTCCGGCGCCGGCGCCGGCGGCCGGAGCTTCCGGAATGGGAAGAATCACCGGGTGGAGAGAGCGAGGAGAGGAAAAGCTTGGGTCGGTTCGGTCTGCAAAGCTGCTCCAAATCCCCTAATCCCCAGGTCGTACTTGTAGAGGAAAACATGCAAGGGAAGTAAAATTTGTGTGCCGGGTGAGGCCGAAAAATCAGGCACACGATCAGCCACCTGCACGTAGTGGTACAGCCGATGAGGCCCTCACTTTCAAAAGTTTCGATCTCCACCGCCCACCTCTTTGCCACGGCGTTGACCAAGTCAGGAGATCGTTGTGTGACTAAAAAGGAGGGAAAGCCTAAATACAAATGTTAAGTCTGTTCGTGTTGTGCACAAGTGTTGGGCTTAAGCCCATGTAAGGATGGCCCAAGGATGGTATTAACAGTAACTTTTGGTTGGCTGCCACTGACCAGATGTAGCACAATTCGATAAGTATTGATTTATTGAACTCATGACAAACTAAAACCTAAAAGTAAACTATTTACTTTTAAAAAAATGTTTGCTGAGATACAATGAAATAATATATGCAAGATTTATTTACTTAAGGCCACTACTATAAAATTATAAACTATGGCAATTATAGAATTGTAATTAATAATTCAAAAAAAACTTATGCAAGTGAACGCGGAAGAATGTAACTCAAGAGAGCAAATGTTTTAAGACGATATTTAGTTCATTTGTTTTGTTGTCGTAATAAGCCTATCACAAGTGCAGAACGGGCTACCAATGATGCAAAACATTTTTTAGTGGTGCATACCGACACGTCATAGGTGTTACGTCCAAACATGTCATCAATAGTTGATATATCGGTAACGTGTTCACTAGTAATTTTCACACTAGTGGCTCGTGGAGATGCTACCACGCCGGTCACGTGATTTCGAGAATAAAAAATATTGGTTCTATTTAGTTTGACAACATATCATATATCAAAAAATAACAACATTTAAAGGAACCGGTAAAATAACCGTGTGTTGCAACGGGCATATGTATTCTATCCTAATGGTTTAACATTAGTCGGCTCTAACATATACTATTGGGATTCTCATGGACATCATCAGCCGATGTCTTCTTCTCCTCCTTATTTCTTGAGATGCATATCAAGTATGAGTGTATTTTCTCCTCCTTTCATCTGTCATAATTAGCATTAAATAGTATCCCTTCTATTTCTAAATATAAAATGTTAAGGGAGGAAATATCATAGAATGATAGGAAAAGGTCCAAAATATAGCTCATTACACTTGCACAAGTGCAAGTTGAAATAATTAGAGAATTCTCAACATCTAGTATACGACGGAGAGAATATAAGAAGTGTATGAAGCAAACATCCATGTTCTAACACCCACCAGCTAAGGTAACATACTTTGGTGAATACCCTCCATCAAAAGGGATCATTATCCGTCACCTCCTGCAGATTTATTAAGTATATGCATTCTCTTCTTGATCCGATGCAAAACTATTATCAACCGTTTCAAGTTTCTTGTAGACTCTATACCCTCTCTACCCGACTCCAATTTATAAAGAAGAAAATTTTAGATCCGAAAACATAATTTACTATCAAATTATATTGTTCAACTATTTTTAGATCATTCTTCTCAAGGAATGAATGTTACACAACCTAATGTATAAACAATACATTCAACCTTGTTGTATGAGGATTCTGAATTAATAGCACATCGGCAATGCTCAGTTAAACGCACTAACAATATGAAAAAATTATTGACCTCACATTTATTTGGTACATGCATCTCTTGATCAGATGCAAAACCATTGGCAACAAAAGCTAGGTGACTATCTAAATATCACATACATATTGTCACCTAGCACTTTTTCTATGATCTCTGATGCCATATTCAATATTAAAGTATTGCCATTACCAAATCAGTTACCAAAGGTTCGTAAAAAATCAATTATACAAGAAAATGAGGTGTTTCCAAGGGTCATATGTCCCTGGATTTATCGGGGATGCAGTATCCATGGAAACTAGGAAAGAATAAACCAACCAAATATCACATGCTCCTTTGCTCTTCTTATTTTTCTTCTTCTTTATAGACACAATCCTGTGGGTAGACAAATTAGATTATTATATAAGAAAATATATTATGGAGGATTTTTTTGGAAAGAACACTCTAGGTATCTAATTAATGACTATGTGGCTTGCTTATTCAGGCACCGTCATGTATAGAAATATGTGAAGTGTACATAGAGGATCCAATCTGATCAATTTCATGCATGAAATTGTTACTATGCCAATAGAAATTCACACAAAACACTATCGTAAGAGATAAACTAATCTTTATAAAAAAGTCAAACGAATACGTCCATGTTTAATGAACAGATTGGTCTAGATGCCTTATTAATTATTGTGGTTTGCACGTTTATCGGGTACATACATCTATGGAAGTGTAACTATAGGATCCAATCTGATTTTTCTACTAGGAAGAATATATTCAAGCTATTTACAGTATAAGCAAACACTATATCTAGTTCTTGACATACCTTTAAAAAGGGAACTTTAAATATCAGTAGCATAGTTTGTGCAACCAACAATTAAAATTTTGTAAACCAAGGCACGGAATAACATTATAGGCCACTAAACTCCGTAGGGAAAAATGATCTGATAATCATCTAGCTAATGTAGAACTATCTTGTTAAGCACAGTATGCTCAATTTGTAATGCCTGAAATACATAATGACTCATACCTTTCAATTTTATGATCACATCTTTCTACTATTCACAAAAATCTGTGCCCGACAAAAATAGTGGTAGTGGTACGAGGTCTAGTATTACTAAAAAAATAAAGATGGTTTCTGTGGTGAATTTGAGATAACATCGATAACCAAATAAATTGAAGTTACCTTCTCAAGTATAACTGTCCAATTGTGCATGCAACAACATCATTAGAAAATACCATCAATAATAATCTATTTTAAACCAGAAAATGCTAATCATATAATGTAGGTATATACTCGGTAGAATGTGTGCACATGTTTGAATAATGGCACCACATATTCTTCCTGTCATACTGAAATAAATTTCAATGAGCTTTTTTCTAAAATAACGACTAAGAATATTAGCCAAACTTTGTTTTGCAACTATGGTACAATATTGTTATACCCTGGAAACCTGGATAGGATAGCCATATGGATGTTCAATCTTGTTTGTTTTGTGACCATTATTTGTTGGAAATGCTTGGCTATGCCAAAATAGATATATGAGGGAACTACCTACCTTTTAAGAATAGGGAAGTAGGTAGAGACTAGGGAGACATGGAGTAGAGACCACAGAGACATGAGATATTAACCACGAAGATATGGTGTACAAACCACAGAGACATGGGGTACAATCCATGGAGACATGGGATATCAACCATGGATACATGGTGTACAATTCATGGAGACTTGGTGTACAAACCACGGAGACATGGGGTACAATCCATGGAGACATGGTGTACAACCCGCGCAGTCATGGAGTAGGAACCTCGGAGTCATGGTGTAGAAACCTCGGAGTCATGGTATCGAGACTATAGATTTGGGACACCCTGGATTTTTGTCAGGTTGACCTTAGAGCTATGGTCGTTGATTAAATTTTTGATATTGGATGATAGGTTAGTGATGTTTGCCAATACATACAATGTATTGACCATTCGTGACTGCAACCTATCATGTTGTAGGTATCCCTAAAGATGCATGAAGTACGATCTTAGGATCGCGAGTCTCCACTCAACATGCTTCGCCTGTGGCATTTGAATGGGGCTCCTTATATTTTATTAATCTCCCGCTGTTGAACTTTGTTTATGAGGAGCTAGCCCTTCTTCTATGCAACTTGTTTTCTACTATGTTATATTGTGGATCATTCGATCTAATAAAAATATGACCTTTGTTTCATGATATTACATCCTGAACTGTGTGCTAGCGAGTCAATCCAGGGCTAGCACTAAATAGTACAGAGGCTTGGACCCCTACCAGGTTGGGTCACTTCATTAGCTGTGGAAGGAAAGGTCTCTGTATTTTAGAATGCCAAACACATTCCAAGTTTCTGAAAAAACTAAGACAGGAATGATAGAACTTCAAAAAACACATTCTTTAACAACGTCATCCCCGCTTTATCCTGACGTCCACTTTGCTTTAGGGTCTATGAAATATAACTGCTAAATATTGCAAAGAACACGCTCAATTACATCCATTTCTAAGTAGCAAACCCTTAGCAACACAGGGGCATTTTCCTAGTTGAATACCCATGCATTGCCATGATATTACGGAAAAATATATTGATACATTGAACAATCATCAAATCACTTTTCAATTCATAAACATGGCAAGCATGATGATAAATGTTTTCCCTTTCATATAATGATAAATACCGTTATCTCTCCCGATCATCTCGTTTTACCATCACTTTGGGCACATTCTTAGCACTTTAGGAAACCTATTAATGGTCTTAACGTAGCACAAGAGATGATGTAGTCAAAGGTTCTCACCTACAAAATATGGTGACATTGAATGTCTTATTTATAAATAATTAGAGATGCACCTACTTAAATGACAATATTTGTGTCCCTTTTTTCTTCGATGACAACAAAAAGAACACATTTGTGACCGCAAGAAACATAGAGAACAAATAGGGTGTATAACTATAAGAAAATAAAACAGAAACAAAGACCTGGCTGAGTAAAATGTCGCCCCTGCCTCAAACTTCTACGATTTCATTGTACTATGTTGGATGTCAACCTGAGCAATAGGTGACAACAATATAGTATCCATTCCACATCTTAAATGATAGATCATCTTCCTAACCTCTCCAAGGACCATCAAAATGACCCTCTTTCTACCCCCTCCAAGGACCAACATCATGGGTTATTACTATGACTTTTTTACACTTTTTACCCCATCATGTGTCTAATTATATAGTGCGCGATCTAGCGACTATATAAACGAAAAAGGTAAAATGCAGAATATAACCTTACGATAACCGATGGTATTGAGTCTACATGAAACTTGGAATCAAAACCACAGTCATTGTAGTCGGACTCTATTATAGATTTTTGGCCACATTCTCGCTTGTTTACGAGATTCTCAAAGAATACCTTAGCTACAGGGCTCTTAGAGATGTTCCCTGTACACACATTATATATTATAAGTACTCCCTCCATCTTAAAGTAGATGTCATAAATTTGTCAAAAATTGGATGTACCTAGACACTATTTAGTATATAGATCCGAATTTAGAAAATTCTCAACATCTAGTTTAATACGGAGGGAGTACAAGAAGTCAGATAAATATAATGCAATGTATGAAGCAAATATCCATGTTCTTACGCCCACCAGCTAAGGTAGTACACTTTGGTGAATATCCTCCATCAAAATGGATAATTATTGTCACCTCCTACAAATTTATTAAGTATATGCATTCTCTTCTTGATCCGATGCAAAACCATTATCAACCGTTCCAAGTTTCTTGTAGACTCTATACCCTCTCTACTTGACTTCATTTTACAAAAGAGACATAAAGAAGAAAATTTTATATCCGAATTATATTTTTCAACTGCTTTTAGATCATTCTTCACAAGGAATGAATGTTACACGACCTAACGTATAAACAATACATTAAACCTTGTTGTCTGAGGATTCTAAATTAATGACACATCGGCAATGCTCAGTTAGACGCACTAACGATATGAAAAATTATTGACCTCATATTTATTTGGTACCTGCATCTTTTGATGGGATGCAAAACCATCGGCAACAAAAGCTGGGTGACTATCTAAATATCACGTACATATTGTCACCTAGCACTTTTTCTATAATCTCTGATGGCACATTCAATATTAAAGCATTTCCATTAGCAAATCAGTTGCCAAAGGTTTATAATAAATTGATTATACAAGAAAATGAGGTGTTTCCAAGGGTCATATGTCCCTAGGTTTATCGAGGATGCGGCATCCATGGAAATTAGGAAAGAATAAACCAACCAAATATCACATGCTCCTTTGCTCTTCTTATTCTTCTTCTTTATTCTTTATAGACACAATCCTGTAGGTAGACAAATTAGATTATTATATAAGAAAATATGGTGGCATTTTCTGGAAAGAACACTCTAGGTATCTGATTAATGACTACTTGGCTTGCATATTTAGGCACCATGTCAACACCCGGATTTTTAATCCCAGATGCATGTTATGCCATACCTTGCAATCCCAGGATTACCATTTTTGCGAGACATAACAGATTGGATATCACAGTACATCATCTATTACAAATCATACATAAGGTCTTACACAAATAAGGATCTCATGATCCAGTCTTAATACAACAAGCAGCGGAAATAAAAGATAAGCGTAGCGGTGGGGTCCATCTTCAGGGGCACAGGCAATGCTGACGAAGGCAGATAGTCCTAGTTATCATAGCCGTCCTGCTGGCCATCATCTTGGTAGTCTCCTTCATAGTCTGGCCATGAGAATAGCCAGTGACAAAAGCCATGAGTACTCTTTAAGTACTCGCAAACTACCACTAACAAGTAGTATAGTTCTAAGTTAAAGAGCTAAATCTAAGTGGAACTATAAAGTTATGTTTGAAATCTAAGCTGAGTTCAGAAGCAAAGAAAGATAAAATAAAGTTCTAGAATCACTTAAGTTGGGAAGCTAGTGTCATTGACACAACCCTGTTCTGGTCAAGTCAAGTTCATCATTCATTTCATAAGTCATTTTGAAAACATCTAACAACGAAACAGTATGGCCATTCCAACTGTCCATAACCGCGGACGCGGCTGTTCGAATAGTTTGACACTCTCAAGAAGTGGCACACTTTCACCACAAGATTCGATACATCTGTCAGGGGTAACCCTGAATCATCATACTTAGTATGCAGATAATCAAACATAACCTTTCCTTTACACACCCTAGTATAAGCACCTCTCCTATGAGCATGGCCTCCCAACCATGACCATCTGTCATCTTGGGCACTGCATAGGTGGACAACATTGAGAGGTAGCCTCAGCTTAAACCTCTCTCGCGAGGGAACTAATACTAATGCATATAAACTTTCAGCTAAGCCTTACCCAATTCAGGTATTGTGGTTGTACAGTAAATTTGGAATGGTATCACATCCGAATCCAACCATCAGTTTTGCAAAAGGGTTAAGGCTCATGCCTCAACATTTTCACCATCATAAACCATTTGTGTTTCTCAACACATGTCAAAACATCTCAATGGAATGACTCATCATTCCAAGGTTTTCATAATTCATTTTCACCAAGTGTTCCCATCTAAAGTGACTCAAGTTTTTATCTACTCAAAACTACTAAGTTAAGAGTGTTCACTAAGGTGGAAAGGATGGGATCAATCTCATGCCATAGAATGACATATCTAACTAGGTAAAGTTTTTATACTCTTTATGCTACCTTTAAAACAATTAAAGGACTTTGGTAAAGTAAATGAAGTAAAGCTTGGAAAATAATACTTGGGGTAAGTAATAGTCAAAGGGGTATAACCAAAGCATGCCTAAAGCATTTGCTTAGATTATTTAGCTTATAAGGGTTAGCTTGCATTTTTAATGGTGGCTTGCTAGTATAAGACTTGCAAGTGTTAGCTTGCCAATAGTATCTTGCCTTGGTTGGTGCAATGGTTGAAGTTTTACTCCTCTTCTTCTTGGTAGAACTCCTCCTCCTCTAAAGCTTGGTCGGTACTATCGTCTATAAATACATACGGAGTACACAATCACCAAACAATACTTAACTAGTCTAAGTAGCACTCTAAGGCATACATTTGATGATCTATTATCATCACAAGCATCACAAGGTTTATTCAAAGCTTTCATCCTTTTCATTTTAGAAAAGTATTTTCTGCTCATTGAAAAATTAACTAAAAGTTAAGATTCACCACTTTAAATATGGGATCATGTGGACACATGTCATCACCACATATAACATGTGGGAATGTGATTTAAGGGTTGGATCACAATTACTTTGGTTTAAGTTCATTATTTAATGATTTAAAGTGACTAGAAATGCCTATATAGCATTATTTTGGTACTTGTCCAAAGTCACTACATGTAAACCTTAATATTATTACATATTCATATAGGTATGGTGAAATGTGATTTTTGAGAGTTGGAATCAACTCAAAAGCTATCATGGTTGATTTTACAAAAATGTTGCAAGGTGCAAATGCTTCTGTCTTGTTATTTTTACTAGGAGAGATCTCTAACTCTAATGGAATTAAATTCAACGGGCTTGGGTAGATCTTTTCAGTAGCTTTCTAGCAAATTTGGAATCATTCCATTTGGATTTGTAAAACTCTCAGAATTAAATTTCAAACTAGGGGACAGAACTAGGTTTAAACTAAAAAGAAAAATCCTAATTCAAACTAAAACTATGCGGCGCGGGGCTCAGCTGACAGGGGGGTCCACCGGTCAGAGGCTCATAACGCGCGAAGCGGTACAAGGCGATATGGGTCGTTGGATTAGAACTGGGATCGACGACTGGGGCTCATCGTCGATGACGATCAGGTCGCCGCCGAGGTCGAACCCTAGCGGCTCGGTGGGGGGTGCTTAGGGGGCGTAGCAGGGCTCCAGCAACGACGGCGAGGCGGGCAAACGGACTGGTGGTCGACAGCAAACTCAGGGACGGTCGAGGCAGCTCCGAGGGTGGTCGGAATCGACGTCACCCTTTCCTCCTCTGCTGCGGGCTACTCCGGCCAAATTTTGGCGAGCAAGTGCTCGCGCTGCTCCGGCTAGAGGTGGAGAACGGTCAGTGAGGTGAGGGGAGGTGAGTGGTGTGCCGAATGGGGCTGGGGGTGGCCTCTATTTATAGGATGATGACGCGACCGAGAGGCATGGGCGAGCGGCTCCGGCGAGGGCTGCACAGTGTGCTAGCGGCGTGGCTCGAGGTAGGGGACGGTTGCTGGTCTCCTGGCGGTGCTCTACGTGATCAATGCGGGACTAGGGCGGTGGTATGCGGTCGGGCGGTGCGCGCGCTCTGAACGGCAGAGGCGACGGCTTCCACGGCGAGCGGTGGTTGTGGTGCGTTGGGCGGCGAAGAGGCATGTATGCGGTGTTCCTGGGGTCGTGGCGGAGCGGTGGACGCGGGCTGTGGTCGAGGGACGGCACGTGCACACGTGTCGGGCGCGGCGCTCTGGCGCGTGCTCGGCATGGTGCAGATGCACTGGGCGTGGCGGTTCCTCAATGGTCCACGGTCTGGCTCGGCTCGGGGAGAGGACAGAGGGTTGCGGTGAGGTCCTGGCTAGCTCGTAGACATGGCGAGAGAGAGGGAGGTGGTCTGCTGGGGCAGTTGCAAGGTTTGGCCGGCAGCATGGGCTCGGGTTGGCATGGAAATTCCACTAGGGAGGTAGGGATGGGTGCTAAGGGCCTGGTTAGATCAAGGGGGACAAAGGGATTAAATGGAGATCATTTGGGGGCAAAACCCTATTGTAAACAGTGAGCTAGGATTAGGGTGTAAATCATGCCCGCCATGTGTTTGATGAAGTGGCCGCAAGAACTTTCTTTTTGAATTTTGAAAATATTTTTGGTGGGTGTGCTAGTATTAAGCTTGAGACTTTGTGGGTGCTTGGGTTTTGAAATTTGAGCTTGTTTGAGTGGTTTTTGAAATAGTGGGATCTTCCCATATGAAATAGCTTCAATTTTCAACTGCCATTTAAATTTAGTATTTGAATGTTTTTGGCAGATCACAAAGTGGGCCTTGGTACATCATTTTGTGTACTAGCAAGGGGTGTAAAGATCCACATTTGTTTCTGTTAGGTTTTGAGTTCTAGGAATAGCCAAAGTAGGCATGGTAGTTAATTTGTCACAAATGACCATTTGCTTCTTTTCGTTGTTTTGATTTGTTTTTCTTTGGGAATGATCTAGATGATGTTTATTTCACCTAAGAATCATTTTACAAGCAATGGATCAATTAACCATGGCAATTCAATTCAACTCCTATTTAAAATGCACACACATATGAATGCTTTAATAATTTTAAATGGAAAAGTTTTTGTTAACCCTAATTTTGATGATTTGGATCTTAATAACCTTGGATTGAAGTTTTGGGATGTTACAAACCTTCCCCCCTTAAAAAAAATCTCGTCCCGAGATTTACAAAGAAAACTAGGAACTAAAGAGATCTGGGAACTCTGTCCTAAGGTAATCTTCTCGCTCCCAAGTGGCTCCCTCTTCTGTATGGTTGCTCCACTGAATCTTGAGAAACTTGATACTCCTGGTCCTGGTGGTTCTATAGGCTTCCTCTAAGATACGGATGGGCACTTCACGATAGGTCAGGTCATTGTTGATCTCCACAGCTCTGTGATCGATGTTCTTGAAAACTTCAGTCTTCTCTGGCACTTCTACGCATTTGCGAAGTAACGAGATATGGAACACATTGTGGATGGCTGACATCTCTTCAGGTAGTTCTAGTTGATACAATACTTCTCCTCGATGGTTCAGAATCTTGAAGGGCCCGATATATCTGGGGGCTAACTTTCCTTTCAGACTAAAGTGTTGGGTTCCTTTCAATGGCGAAACCTCGAGATATACAAAATCTCCAACATTGAAAGTCAGGTCTCTCCTTATTTTGTCAGCATAACTCTTTTGTCTGGATTGGGCGGTCTTAAGGTGCTCACGAACTTTGTGAACCTTCTCTTCGGCTTCTCAGAGAATGTCGGGTCCAAAGATTTGACTCTCTCCTACTTGCGACCAATTCAAAGGGGTACGCCACTTTCTTCCGTATAGGAATTCAAATGGTGCCATCTGCAAACTAGCTTGATTATTGTTGTTATATGAGAATTCTGCGAAAGGCAGGCAGTCTTCCCATTTGGATCCGTATTCCAACACACAA
This sequence comes from Avena eriantha, assembly GCA_910589775.1. Taxonomy (NCBI): domain Eukaryota; kingdom Viridiplantae; phylum Streptophyta; class Magnoliopsida; order Poales; family Poaceae; genus Avena; species Avena eriantha. The sequence goes on from OU342743.1 coordinate 275,437,941, forward strand.
GCTCTTAACATATCCTCTAGGATCTGGGTGACTCTCTCAGTCTATCCATCAGTTTGCTGGTGATAAGCGGTGTTGAAGTTCAATTTGGTGCCTAATCCTTCCTGAACTTTCTGCCAAAATCTCGAGGTAAACTAGGTTCCTCGATCTGATACTATGGTCTTGGGGGTTCCATGCAGACTAACAATCCTAGCAATATACAACTCTGCTAGCTTCGAACTCTGGTAGGTAGTCTTGAAAGGTATAAAGTGAGCTACCTTGGATAGTCTATCAACTATGACCCAGATTGAGTCATTTCCCCTACTAGAAGTAGGCAAACCGGTGATGAAGTCCATTCCTATGGAATCCCATTTCCATATCGGAATCTGCAATGGTTGCAACAGTCATGCAGGTCTCTGATGCTCTGCTTTCACTCTTTGACAGATGTCACACTTGGTGATGTAGCTGCCGATTTCTCTCTTCATCTTATGCCACCAAAATAGCTCTTTCAAATCTTGATACATCTTCGTTCCTCCGGGGTGGATAGAATAAAGAGTATCATGAGCTTCCTGCTTGATAACTTGCTTCTACTCCGAATCTGCTGGCACACAGATACGTCCTTTGTACCACAATACTCCTTCTTTGTCTTCAGTGAATCCAGGTACCTTTCCTGTACCAATACGATGTTTGATTCCGTCGATACTTTCATTCCCCTTCTGGGCTTCCTTGATCTGGCTAATCAAAGTGGGTTAAAGTTCAATACTAGCTAAGAATCCATTGCTAACTAATTCAGTTCTGAACTGCTCTAGCTCCTCATACAAACTTGGTTGCTTCTCCTTGATCATGGTGTTTAGCCTACACGGGAATCTGCTAAGAGCATTCGCTACCACATTGGCTTTGCCGGGGTGATTAACTCTATCCATGATTAACTCTATCGATCTCCGTTGCCTCATATTCAGCTCCTTCTGAGTGAAAATATACTTCAAGCTCTTGTGATCTGAGTAAATCTCACAGCGATTACCCATCAGATAATGACGCCATGTCTTCAATGCCAAAACTACGGCTGCTGATTCAAGGTCATGGGTCGGATAGTTCTGTCATGCTGCTTCAGTTGTCGAGACAGATACGCGATGACTTTGCCTTCTTGCATCAACACACATCTGAGACCAATCTTGGATGCGTCATAATATACATCAAACGGCTTCTTGATGTCTGGCATGACTAATATTGGGGCTGATATCAATCTCTTCTTCAGCTCCTGGAAACTGGCTTCACATTTGTCTGTCCATTCAAACTTTTTGTCCTTCTTCAGCAATTGGGTCATGGGTCTGGCAATGCTCGAGAATCCTTCTACGAACTTGCGGTAGTATCCCGCTAATCCGAGAAATGCATGGACTTGGGTTTGAGTGGTTGGGGCTTCCCATTCTTCGACATCTTTGATCTTGGCAGGACCAACAGAGACTCCTCTGGCAGACACAATATGTCCTAGGAATCCTACTTCTTTCAGCCAAAAGTCACACTTGCTGAACTTGGCATATAACCGATGCTCTCTCAGGGTTTCTAGGATGATTCCCAGATGTTGCTCATGCTCTTCTTCTGACTTGGAGTAGATAAGGATGTCATCGATAAACACAACTACAAACTTATCTAGGAAATTCATAAAGATCTTATTCATGAGATTCATGAAATAAGCAGGGGAATTGGTTAATCCAAAAGACATAACCGTATACTCGTATAAACCATAACGAGTAGTAAAGGCGGTCTTCGGAATATCCATGGCACGAATCTTAAGTTGGTGATAACCAGTCCTAAGATCAATCTTTGAGAATACCTGGGCTCCAGTCAATTGATCAAATAGATCCTCTATCTTTGGCAAAGGGTACTTGTTCTTGATGGTGACGTCATTCAACTTTCTGTAATCTATGCACAAACGATTTCCTCCATCTTTCTTGTCGATGAATAACACTAGTGATCTCCATGGCGATGCGCTTGGTTGAATCAAGCCTTTTTCTAACATGGCATCCAACTGCTTCTTCAGTTCCACTAACTCTGAGGGGTTCATGTTATAGGGTCTCTGGGCTATGGGTCCGGTTCCGGGGATTAGTTCGATAATGAACTCAATATCCATATCCGGGGGCATACCTGGCAATTCATTTGGGAATACGTCAGGGTATTCACAGACTACTCTGACCTGGTCAATGGTGGGCAGGGCTACACTCTTGTTGCACTTGAATTGACGGGGTAAGGTTTTAGAGATATGCTCTACTGTTACTCTAGAGCTACTGGTCATGGTGATGGCTTTGTTAGCACAGTCTATCAGTCCTTTATGCCTTGACATCCATTCCATACCTAGTACTACTTCCAATCCTTTGGTTCCAAGTACAATTAGGTTGGCATAAAAATCTATCCCATGTATTCTGATAGGCACAACTTTGCAATTTTTTCTAGCTTTGGTTGTTGAACTGGGGATTTGAACTATCATGACATGCTTCAGGTTGGTTGGGTGAATCTTACTAGTGCATGCAAATTCTTCGGTGACAAATGAATGCGATGCTCCAGAATCAAACAATACTCTGGCTAAAACTGAGTTGACAGAAAACATACCCAACACTACATCTGGCGCTTCTTGGGATTCTTTGGCGTTCATGTGGAAGAGACGACCGTTGCGGTTGTGAGGGTTCCCTGTGGCAAATCTTCTTCTTGGTTGAACACGATGCTGTTGTTGAGCTGGGGCATTCACATAGGCAGTAGCTGCAGTCTTCTTGGGACACTCATTGGAATAGTGACCCTTCACTCCACACTCGAAACAAGTGATCTGGGACTTGTCTTTTGCTATGACAGGCACAACATTGCTGCCAGTTCTGGGTGTAGTGTTGTTGTTGATGTTGTTGCTCTTGGGAGGTGCACGGTTGAAGTTGTTGGCATTGCCGGAGTTGTGGTTGTTTTCTCCGGACTTCACATTGCCTCCGCTACGGTTGGGGTAGCTTGGGCGAGACATTGGGGGTCGATTGTTCCTTGGTGCATATCCCGATGAGGGGTTCGGATGGTACTTCTGGTGACCGCTGGATCCAGATTGCTGCATCATACGACGCTTGCGGTTGTCGTTTGCCTGGTTAATCTTCCCTTCCATCTGAATGGCAGAGTTGACTAGCTCTTCGAGATCGTGGAAACGGATGTTGACGAGGACAATTTGCATCTCATCATGCAGTCCGTTCAAGAATCTCTCCTTCTTCTTGGCCTCCGTGTTGATCTCATCAGGTGCATATCTTGCAAGTGACAGGAATCTGTCATGGTACTCCACCACAGTCATTCTGCCTTGCTTCAATTCTCGAAATTCATCCCTCATTCGGGTGACTAAACCTTGCGGCATGTGGGTGCGACTGAACTTGATTTTGAATGCTTCCCATGTCATAACTTGACCATGGTTCATCAGGTGGATACTGTTCCACCAAGCTCTTGCGTCTCCTACCAAGTAGTGGGTGGCAAAGAGAACTTTCTCATTGTCATCAACTCTGGCTACCTCCAAGTTATTCTCCATTGTCTGCAACTAGTCATCAGCATCTAATGGGTTTTCTGACGTGCTAAAGATTGGGGGATTTGTATTCTGGAAGTTCTTCAGCTTGGATCCTTGATGATCCTGATTTCCATGTCCTTGGTTGTTTTGGGCCATCTGAGCTATCTGCTGCAATGTTGCTAAGTTGGCTTGGTGCTCTGCCCTGCTTGCTTCACGGTCTGCGATGAGATTCTACAAGATCTGCAGCATTGGGTCTTGCGACGAGCTGCTCCCTCCTTGGTTTCCACGAGTTATCTGAAGATTGAGGTAGATACGGAGGTAAGAGGGAAAGTTCTAAGGTTCATGGTTTTGGTTTCAAATCTAAAACTTTGAGTTAGACTCAGGTTTTTCAACTAACTCCATTTCATTCATGCAAACAGCACCCGATACAGCACACACACCACAACAATCAAAGGAAAACAAATGGTTTGAAGAACCATTCTGCAAACTACGATACAGTGGGACCGATACAATCTCATGCTATGACAGTGCTCTAGTGCATCTACTCATCGTCGATGAAGTCGGAGTCCTCATCGTCAATGTAGAAGTCCACAACATCCTCCTCCAGAAAGTCGTCATCATTGCTGAGGTAAGAATCCATGTCTCCCTGGATGTCTTCACCCTCCTCTTCTTCCTCCTTGGCTGCAAGCTGAGCTTCCTGCTCCTTGACGGTCTTCTCGAGGTCGGCCACGTTCTTGCAAAGACGGGCGATGGTGCGATCCTTCTTCTCGTGCTGGAGGCGAAGAGATTGACGATCCTTGACTAGCAGTGAGAAAGTCTGGGCCTTCTGGTCGGCAATGTCACGGTTCTGGTTGACAAGCTCCCTAGCATTGTCCAACTCCTTCTGACGATCGTACAACGAGAAGTCGAGGTTCTCCACTTGGCGCTTCAGTGCTGGATGACTTGGCATCTCCATCGGCATTCCCATGAAGTCACGCCTTGCATAGTGAGCAAAACGGGTTCCTTGAATCTGGTTGACACTGATGGCACATAGACGTGCGAGAGCTTCATGCATTGCCCTGGCTAATCCATCTAGCCAGTTGTTCTCTCTTACTGAGAACTGAATTCTCCCGGAAGTTGGTGCTTCGATGTTTCCTCTAAGATTAGCGGTGACTAGCCATTGCAAATCTCCCCCTGGGGGTCCTGAAAGTTGAGCTCCAAGAAACTCCAGATGTGGGCGTCCCCGTAACTCCGACAGTGAATCCAGATCCCTCTTGAAGATCAGCTAACCTCCGTTTCCCAACTGGTAGAACTTGCTGAACTGAGTCTCCATCTACAAGAATTAAGGATGAGGAAATTAGTGAAGTGATCAAGTGTGTCAAAATTTAAGTAGTAATGTAAGAATTTTGAGGAACATGATTTTTTGAGAAAGAATGAATTCCCAAGGATAAGAGAGGAAATAGTTTTTCATAAATACTCACTTTGGTTTCGAAACTAAGTTTTTGTTTTGGACGTCCATTCTAACTAGGGTCTCCTATGGTCAGGATGGCTGTGATACCAACTTGTCAACACCCGGATTTTTAATCCCAGATGCCTGTTATGCCATACCTCGCAATCCCAGGATTACCATTTTTGCGAGACATAACAGATTGGATATCACAGTACATCATCCATTACAAATCATACATAAGGCCTTACACAAATAAGGATCTCATGATCCAGTCTTAATACAACAAGCAGCAGAAATAAAAGATAAGCATAGTGGTGGGGTCCATCTTTAGGGGCACAGGCAATGCTGACGAAGGCAGATAGTCCTAGTTATCATAGCCATCCTACTGGCCATCATCTTGGTAGTCTCCTTCATAGTCTGGCCATGAGAATAGCCAGTGACAAAAGCCATGAGTACTCTTTAAGTACTCGCAAACTACCACTAACAAGTAGTATAGTTCTAAGTTAAAGAGCTAAATCTAAGTGGAACTATAAAGTTAAGTTTGAAACCTAAGTTGAGTTCAGAAGCAAAGAAAGATAAAATAAAGTTCTAGAATCACTTAAGTTGGGAAGCTAGTGTCATTGACACAACCCTGTTGTGGTCAAGTCAAGTTCATCATTCATTTCATAAGTCATTTTGAAAACATCTGACAACGAAACAGTATGGCCATTCCAACTTTCCATAACCGCGGACGTGGCTATTCGAATAGTTTGACACTCTCAAGAAGTGGCACACTTTCACCACAAGATTCGATACATCTATCAGGGGTAACCCTGAATCATCATACTTAGTATGCAGATAATCAAACATAACCTTTCCTTTACACACCCTAGTATAAGCACCTCTCCTATGAGCATGGCCTCCCAACCATGACCATTTGTCATCTTGGGCACTGCATAGGTGGACAACATTGAGAGGTAGCCTCAGCTCAAACCTCTCCCGCGAGGGAACTAATACTAATGCATATAAACTTCCGGCTAAGCCTTACCCAATTCAGGTATTGTGGTTGTACAGTAAATTTGGAATGGTATCGCATCTGAATCCAACCATCAGTTTTGCAAAAGGGTTAAGGCTCATGCCTCAACATTTTCACCATCATAAACCATTTGTGTTTCTCAACACATGTCAAAACATCTCCATGGAATGACTCATCATTCCAAGGTTTTCATAATTCATTTTCACCAAGTGTTCCCATCTAAAGTGACTCAAGTTTTTATCTACTCTAAACTACTAAGTTAAGAGTGTTCACTAAGGTGGAAATGATGGGATCAATCTCATGCCATAGAATGGCATCTAAAGTTATCTAACTAGGTCAAGTTTTTATACTCTTTATGCTACCTTTAAAACAATTAAAGGACTTTGGTAAAGTAAAGGAAGTAAAGCTTGGAAAATAATACTTGGGGTAAGTAATAATCAAAGGGGTATAACCAAAGCATGCCTAAAGCATTTTCTTAGATTATTTAGCTTGCAAGGGTTAGCTTGTATTGTGAATGGTGGCTTGCTAGTATAATACTTGCAAGTGTTAGCTTGCCAATAGTATCTTGCCTTGGTTGGTGAAGTGGTTGAAGTTTTCCTCCTCTTCTTCTTGGTAGAACTCCTCCTCCTTGAAAGCTTGGTTGGTACTATCGTCTATAAATACATACGGAGTACACAATCACCAAACAATACTTAACTAGTCTAAGTAGCACTCTAAGGCACACATTTGATGATCTATTATCATCACAAGCATCACAAGTTTTATTCAAAGGTTTCATCCTTTTTATTTTAGAAAACTAATTTCTACTCATTGAAAATTTTACTAAGATTTAAGATTCACCACTTCAAATATGGGATCATGTGGACACATGTCATCACCACATATTCTAACATGTGGGAATGTGATTTAAGGGTTGGATCACAATTACTTTGGTTTTAGTTCATTATTTAATGATTTAAAGTGACTAGAAATGCCTATATAGCATTATTTTGGTACTTGTCCAAAGTCACTTCATGTAAACCTTAATATTATTACATATTCAGATAGTATGGTGAAATGTGATTTTTGGAGAGTTGGAATCAACTCAAAAGCTATCATGGTTGATTTTACAAAAATGTTGCAAGGTGCAAATGCTTCTGTCTTGTTATTTTTACTAGGAGAGATCTTTAACTCTAATGGAATAAAATCCAACAGGCTTGGGTAGACCTTTTCAGTAGCTTTCTAGCAAAATTGGAATCATTCCATTTGGATTTGTAAAACTCTCTGAATTGAATTTCAAACTAGGGGACCGAACTAGGTTTAAACTAAAAAGAAAAATCCTAATTCAAACTAAATGGGTCGCGCGAGAACGCTAACGGGCCGACCCAGTGACACTACGCGGCGCGGGGCTCAGCTGACAGGGGGGTCCACCGGTCGAAGGCTCATAACGCGCGAAGCAGTACGGGGCGATATGGGTCGTTGGATTAGAACTGGGATCGACGGTTAGGGCTCGTCGTCAACGACGAACAGGTCGCCGACGAGGTCGAACCCTAGTGGCTCGGTGGGGGTGCTCAGGGGGCGTACCAGGGCTCCAACAACGACAGCGAGGTGGGCAAATGGACTGGTGGTCGACGGCAAACTCAGGGACGGTCGAGGCAGCTCCGGGGGTGGTCGGAATCGACGTCACCCTTTCCTCCTCTGCTGTGGGCTACTCCGACCAAATTCCAGCAAGCAAGTGCTCGCGCTGCTCTGGCTAGAGGTGGGGAATAGTCAGTGAGGTGAGGGGAGGTGAGTGGTGTGCTGAATGGGGCTGGGGGTGACCTCTATTTGTAGGACGACAACGCGAGCAAGAGGCGTGGGCGAGCGGCTCCAGCGAGGGCTGCACAACATGCTAGCAACGTGGCTCGAGGTAGGGGATGGTCGCTGGTCTCCTGGCGGTGCTCTACGTGATCAATGCGGGACTAGGGGCGGTGGTATGCGGTCGGGCGGTGCGCGTGCTTTGATTGACAGGCGGCGACTTCCATGGCGAGCGGTGGGTGTGGTGCATTGGGCGGCGAACGGGCATTGTCTGCGGTGTTCCTGGGGTTGTGGCGGAGTGGTGGACGCGGGCTGTGGTCGAGGGACGGCGCGTGCACGTGTGTCGGGCGCGGCGCTCTGGCGCGTGCTCGGCATGGTGCAGACGCACTGGGCGCGACGGTTCCTCAATGGTCCACGGTCTGGCTCGGCTCGGGGAGAGGACAGAGGGTTGCGGTGAGGTCCTGGCTAGCTCGTAGACATGGCGAGAGAGAGGGAGGTGGTCTGCTGGGGCGGTTGCAAGATTTGGCCGACGGCATGGGCTCGGGTTGGCATGGCAATGCCACTAGGGAGGTAGGGGATGGGTGCTAAGGGCCTGGTTAGATCAAGGGGGGACAGAGGGATTAAATGGAGATCATTTGGGGGCAAAACCCTATTGTAAACAGTGAGCTAGGATTAGGGTGTAAATCATGCCTGCCATGTGTTTGATGAAATGGCCGCAAGAACTTTTTTTTTGAATTTTGAAAAGATTTTTGGTGGGTGTGCTAGTATTAAGCTTGAGACTCTGTGGGTGCTTGTGTTTTGAAATTTGAGCTTGTTTGAGTGGTTTTTGAAATAGTGGGATCTTCCCATATGAAATAGATTCAATTTTCAACTGCCATTTAAATTTAGTGTTTGAATGTTATTGGCAGATCACAAAGTGGGCCTTAGTACATCATTATGTGTACTAGCAAGGGTTGCAAAGATCCACATTTGTTTCTGTTAGATTTTGAGTTCTAGGAATAGCCAAAGTAGGCATGGTAGTTAATTTGGCACAAATGACCATTTGCTTCTTTTCTTTGTTTTTCTTTGGGATTTGTTTGGGAATGATCTAGATGATGTTTATTTCACCTAAGAATTATTTTACAAGCAATGGATCAATTAACCATGGCAATTCCATTCAACTCCTATTTAAAATGCACACACATATGAATGCTTTAATAATTTAAACAGAAAAGTTTTTGTTAACCCTAATTTTGATGATTTGGATCTTAATAACCTTGGATTGAAGTTTTGGGATGTTACACACCATCAGGTATAGAAATATGTGAAGTGTACATAGAGGATCCAATCTGATCAATTTCATGCATGTAATTATTACTATGCCAATAGAAATTCACACAAAACACCATCGTAAGAAATAAACTAATACTCATAAAAAGTCAAATAGATTGGTCAAGGTGCCTTATTAATTATTGTGGCTTGCACATTCATCGGTCACATACATCTATGGAAGTGTAACTAGAGGATCCAATCTGATTTTTCTTCCAGGAAGAATATATTCAAGCTATTTACAGTATAAGCAAACACTATATCTAGTTCTTTTGCATACTTTTAACAAAGGAACTTTAAATATCGGTAGCATAGTTTGTGCAACCAACAATTAAAATTTTGTAAACCAAGGCATGGAATAACATTATAGGCCACTGAACTACGTGGGGAAAAATGATCTGACAATCATCTAGCCATTTAGAACTATATTTTTAAGAACAGTATGCTCAATTTTTAATGCTTGGAATACATAATGAATCACACCTTTCAATTTTATGATCACATCTTTCTACAGTTCAACACAATTTTGTGCCCTGGAAAAACAGTGGTAGTGGTATGAGGTCCGATATTACTAAAAAATTAAAGGAGGTTTATGTGGTGAATTTGAGATAACATTGATAACCGAATAAATTGAAGTTACCTTATCAAATATAACTGCCCAATTGTGCATGCAGCAACATCACTAGAAAATACCATCAATAATAATCTAATTTAAATCAGAAAATGCTAATCATATAATGTAGGTATATACTCGGTAGAATGTGTGCAAATGTTTCAATAATGGCACCACATTCAACGAGCTTTCCCTAAAATAGTGACTATGAATATTAGCCAAACTTTGATTTGCAACTATGGTATAGTATTGTTATACCCACAAGAAAAAATTCTCAAAACGACTTGATTTATCATTTCTTAATGTCTTTGCATTGGAAAATACCTCGAGTATTGGGTTGGTCTACATGATCTCATATTCTATGACACTTCCACATCCAAGATAATGAAAACAAAAATCACTACACACGTACACTCATCTTCCATAGTCCAGAAGAAAGCAACTTCTCCATTCTCTACGCCATTGAAATATGGGCTATTTTGTTGCTAAATATAAATGGTTCGTAGCATAGAAAACAAAAAACTTCTACGATATGAACAACTAAGTATCAAGATCTATATATTAGATGCAAAAAACGCATATACATCTAGAGAGAACTTACCCTCAAAGACCGAAAATATTTATGACATTTAATATAATGGATGATGTAGACGATCTCTTGCCGATCTCAATATCGAGTTGTAGAGCGCCGCAAACCAGCAGCGTATCCGTGCTCGGGAACACAATTGTATTTCCAACAACCTCCAGGCCCTCGATCCAGTGGATCAGTGGAAGTGATACGTCCAAAACGTATCTACTTTCCCGAACACTTTTGCTATTATTTCTCCTCTAAACTTGTGTGATTTGGATGCAACTAATGCGGACTGGCGCTGTTTTCAGCAGAATTGCCTTGCTGTCTACTTTTTGTGCAGAAAATCAACTATCAGGAAAAATCCTGGAAAATATGCCAAAAATCCTATTTCACCCGAGAATACGAGACAGAGAAGAGCCCTGGGGTGGCCACACCACCTGGTGGCGCGGGCCAGGCCAGGTCGCGCCAGGGGGTGGTGTGGGCCCCCTAGGCACCCCCTCGACCTCTCTCTTCGCCTATAAGGAGCCTTCTCACCTAAAAACTTCAGGGGGTTCGACGTTTTTCCAGAAGGAGTTCCGCTCCACCTCCACCACCAGATTCCACGAAACAGTACCAGAAATTCCATTCTAGCACCCTGCCGGGACGGGGAATTGGAGGAGATCATCGCCATCATCATCACCATCGCTTCTCCATCGACCATCCATGTTTCCCTCATCTAAGACTGAGTAATCCCCCGCTGTAGGCTATGGGGATGGTAGGGATTGGATGAGATCGTTCATGTAATGGCACCAGATTGTTAGGGCATGGTGCCTAGTATCTTTTATTAGTGCTTTATGACTTTGTTGCGACTTGTTGTGCTTAATGCTTATCACTAGGGCCCGAGTGCCATGATTTCAGATCTGAACATGTTATTGATTCATTATGATAGTATTGTTCTTGGTCTTATCTACAAGTTGTATACACACGTTGTTGTCCGGAACCTATGGCCCCGAAGTGATAGAAATCGGGATAACCAGAAAGGAAAGGCTTTTATGTGAGGATCACATGTGTTCACAGAGTGTTAATGCTTTGCTCCGGTGCTCTATTAAAAGGAGCACCTTAATTGCCAGTAGTTCCCTAGAGGCCCCGCTGCAAACGGGCTGGCAGGACAAAAGATGTTGTGCAAGTTCTCATTGCGAGCACGTATGACTATATATGGAACACATGCCTAGGATTGTCTAGTACTTGGGTGCTTTATCTTATTTATCTGCAATTGCCCTATGTTCTGATTGCTATGTGAATTGTCTTGTCCATGCAACGCCCGTCCATCCATCCCTATGCCTACCGCACTCGAATCCCACTGTTTACTGCTTTTGTTACTACTGTCTTTGCTTTACTACTGCTGTTACTTTACTATTCCTACTACAAAACTGTTGCTACTGATAAACTACTGTGAGCAAGATTGTTTCCAGGTGCAGCTGAATTGACAACTCAGTTGTTAAGGCTTAAAAATATTCTTTGCCTCCCCATGTGTCGAATCAATAAATTGGGTTTCACTTCCCTCGAAAATACTGCGATACACCCCCTATACTTGTGGGTCATCAAGACTATTTTCTGGCACCGTTGCCAGGGAGCATAGCTTTATTTATCAAGTTCACTTGGATTCTCTATTGTTCGCTGCTATCCAACCATCATGGGTAAGTCTCGTGATGGCAAGGTTCCTATTTTACCATCCACTATAAGAAGAGGTACGGTTCTGAACACCTCTGCTGCTCTTGATTCACCATCTGTTATAAGTAAGCTCGTTACACCACCACATACACATGCTACACACACTGCTACTACTGCTGAATCTGAAACTTCTGATGCTTATGATGCTGCTTCTACTGTGCTTGATAAGAGTGGTTCATTAGGTCCTTTCCTAGATGCTACGATTGCTAGAACTATAGCTGGAAATACCGAAACTCCTAATGAAAACAGCACCACACCCGTTAGCTCACCTGAGTCTAGTGAGAGTTATGATACTGAAGAAGATTATGTTGAGATGACCGATGAGTTTATTGAAGAATGTAAGAACACCCATGATAGGAGCGCTGCTAAGAGTCTCCTTGAGAGGCGTACTATTAGACCCAAATTATTTCTTGATGCTAAGTTTGCTGCTTCTCCCATAAACATTATAGATGAAGATTATGATTTCTCTCTCGATCTATCTTACATAGCTATTGTCGAGAAAGAACCTTTTTGTGGGACTAAGAATGAAAGTGCGGTGGCACATATGAATGAACTTTCTACTATGAGTGGCTTGTTTTCTGATGATATTAAGATGCGTACTTATTTTGTTGCTAAGATTTTTCCTTTTTCACTGAAAGGAGAAGCTAAAACGTGGTTTAATAATTTACCTCCTGGATCTATTGATAGCCCTGAGTGCTTGATTAGTACTTTTCTACAGAAAGATTTTCCTTCCAGTGCTCGACATGCTATTTTGCAGGAACTTTTTGATTTTAAACAGGGAGAAAAAGAGGTATTGCCTGAATCTTGGGCAAGGTTTTGTGCTTTGATTCATGCACATGCTGGAAGTCCATTACCTAAGAATGAGCTTCTTGATATATTTTATAATGGACCAACCGAGGAATCTAGGACATACCTAGATAGTTGTGCTAATTGTGTTTTCAGGAATAGGACTCCAAAGGAAGCTGATGAATTAATGGCCAAAATAAGCAAGAATTATGAAGATTGGACTCCTCCTAAACAAGTTACACCTGAAGTAATTGTACCTGAATGATCTATTCATGTGCCTATTCCAACATCAAAGAAGAGGGGAGTTATTGAATTAAATGATGAAGTGATGAAGGAAGCTAAGAAATGTCTTAAGGAGAAGGGAATTAAAGCTGCATATGTCAAGAATTTACCTCCTATAGAAGAATTATGTAAGCCTATTCCCTACTCACCCACTATTGAGGTACACTCTCTCCAACACTTTGATGAAGGTGATATCCCTTACTTGAAACCTCCTGATCAATGCTTAGAAGAATTTGATATCTTTATTGTTAAGCAAGATAAGTTTAATAAAAGGGTGCAAAATCATCTAATGGAAAACACGAGAGCTATTGTTGAGTTGAAAGATATTGTGGAAAGGACCTCTAATGATGTTAAAATGATTGTTAAACACTTTCAAATGGTTTAAACTCAAATAGATCAACTCGTTAAAGTACAAAAAGACTTGCTAGTTAATGCTGCTAAAGAAAAACATGCTTACGAAATTAGAACTAGAAGTGGAGCTGCTACCCAGGATCCTCTATATCCTGAGGGGCATCCCAAAAGAATTGAGCAGGATTCTCAACAAGCTGAAAATAGTGGTTCTACTCGTAAGAAAAGGAAAAAGAAACATAAAACTGTAGTAGAACCCTTTGAACCTGTTATAGATCCTAATAGTATATCTATCTTTGATGCTGAAACTGAAAGTGGTAATGAAGAAAATGAAGTTCCTAGTGAAGAAAAAGTTGAAGAAGAACCTGAAAACCACACTAAGAAAAACTAAATACACTAAAGAAGATTTTATTGCTAAGAAACATAGTAGTGAAAGAGAACCTTGGGTCCAAAAACCTACGCCTTTCCCTGATAAGAAACACAAGTCAAAAGAAGATGAACACTACAATAAGTTTTACGAGTGGATGAAGCCTTTATTCTTGCAAATTCCTTTGACTGATGCTATTAAATTGCCTCCTTACTCAAAGTATATGAAGGACATTGTCTCGAATAAAAGGAAGATCCCTAATGAAGAAATTTCTACTTTGCTTGCTAATTATTCCTTTAATTGTAAGGTTCCTAAGAAACTTGGAGACCTAGGGATTCCAACTATCCCTTGCTCTATTAAGAACAGTTATGTTAGAACTGCTTTGTGTGATTTGGGAGCTGGAGTTAGTGTTATGCCTTTCTCTCTCTATAAGAGGCTTCAACTAGAAAAATTGATACCAACTGATATATCGTTGCAAATGGCTGATAAATCTACCACTATTCCTGTGGGTATATGTGAGGATGTACCTGTTCAGGTGGCTCACAATTGCTTGATATTAACTGATTTTGTTGTGCTTGAAATGCCTGAAGATGATAATATGTCTATTATTCTTGGGAGACCTTTTCTTAATACTGTAGGAGCTGTTATTAATTGTAATCAAGGAAAGGTGACCTTCAATGTTAATGACAAGGAACATACTGTCTATTTCCCCAAGAAGATTGAAAGGACTTATGGCTTGAATTCAATTGAACATGTTGAAGGCATTCAAGTTGGAGAAATATATTGTCCCATACCAAGAGAAAAATTTGAAACTATTATGATTGGGACCATTGCTATCAAGGTTGAGGTAACATAATCATTAGTGGAGTACAAAGTTTTGTCTCATATGCAATTGTTTTGGTAGCAAGACTTGATCAACCTTGCTAACAAAAGGATTTCATTGAACAAAACAATGTTTTCACTATGATTATCTCCGTTTATTTCTATCCTTTGCATTTTAGTTTTTGCTTTCGTTTAGTTTTCTCTATGTTGTTAGTTGGTTGCATGTTAGAACTTCTGTAGTTCTAGCCTTGTTTTGTCCTTGCATCATGTTTCAAAAAGAAAAAAAATCTGTCTGTCAGAAAAATCATTCTTCTATTTCTGAAAATTGCCCAAAAATAAAGTGTCTCGAAAAATTCCAGAAAATTCATATTAAATTTTTACGTGAAAAAAGGGGCAGAGGAGTACCTGGTAGGTACCAGGGGGGCCCACTAGGCAGGCACACCATGTGGTGGCGCGGCCAGCCCTGGGTGGCGCCATGCCCTGGTGTGGGCCACCCCTGGCCCTCCACTAACTCTCTCCCTGCCACTTTCTTCTCTCTCCCGAGTAAGCTCCAGTTCATAGCTCAAAATCACGTTCTTTCTGTGCTTGCTCTCGATTTCTTCGATCTCCTTGCTCAACCCATCATTCTTGCTGAAATTTGGAGCATTTGTTCCCTGGTATGTGGCTCCTCCCCTTGTCCAAATAGATTTGTGTTTAGTGGATTATATGTTGAGTATTTTGCTGCAGTAGGTGACTGGTTATGAGATCTTGTAAGCTTGTTTGATGCTTAGAGATATAGTTTTAATGCATGTTTAGGCCTCTTGCAAGTCCCTATGAGTAGATTCCTTCATTATATTTACTTTGCAATCACTTGTTTAATAGGTGTTTAAATTTCAGAATACCAAGCATGAACAACAATACTTTTGGAGAGATATTTGAGAGTGATGCACCTAGGAGGTCGAGGCCCTCAAGAACAGCTTATCAAGCTAGGCCATCATACAATGAAGACCTCATTGCAACACGCATTGGCAGTGAAAGGGATGATGGAGATGCTCACCCATCCTCTTTTCCTTGTTTTACTTTCTTGCAAGCTGCGGGTATTCTTGATGATTTCTTGCTACTGATTGAGAGGGTTGGTTTGACCTCTTATATGCAAGATTAGAGTGCACAATACGCTATGCTCACCAAATTTTTTGTTGAGAGCTTCTCATTTACTAACACACCCTATCAATCTACTGTCTCCTTTAAAATCTATGATATGCCCTTCACCATGCCTTTGGAGAGATTTTGCAGTATTGTAGGTGTGCGTATGACAGGGAACGTGAAGAAAATTCAAGGGTGACCCGCTGATTTGTTGGTGCTATACCGAGGGGTGACCAATGATGATGACCATGTGGCGCAGCACGGAAATATAAGAAATATCCAACTCCCTGCTCTTAGATACTTTGCATAATGATGTACCAAGGACCACTTTGTGATCTGCCAAAAACATTCAAACACTAAATTTAAATGGCAGTTGAAAATTCAATCTATTTCATATGGTAAGATCCCACTATTTCAAAAACCACTCAAACAAGCTCAAATTTCCAAACCCAAGCACCCACAGAGTTTCAAGCTTAATACTAGCACACCCACCAAAAATCTTTTCAAAATTCAAAAAGAAATTTCTTGCGGCTATTTCATCAAACACATGGCAGGCATGATTTACACCCTAATCCTAGCTCACTGTTTACAACAGGGTTTTGCCCCCAAATGATCTCCATTTAATCCCTCTATCCCCCTTGATCTAACCAGGCCCTTAGCACCCATCCCCTACCTCCCTAGTGGCATTGCCATGCCAACCCGAGCCCATGCCGTCGGCCAAACCTTGCAACCGCCCCAGCAGACCATCTCCCTCTCTCTCGCCATGTCTACGAGCTAGCCAGGACCTCACCGTCACCCTCTGTCCCCTCCCCGAGCCGAGCCAGACCGTGGACCACTGAGGAACCGCCGCGCCCAGTGCGTCTGCACCATGCCGAGCACGCGCCAGAGCGCCGCGCCGCGCCCGACACGCGTGCACGCACCGCCCCTCGACCGCGGCCCGCGTCCACCGCTCCGCCACGACCCCAGGAACACCTCAGATATGCTCGTTTGCCGCCCAACGCACCACAGCCACCGCTCGCCATGGAAGCCGCTGCCTCTGCCGTTCAGAGCGCGTGCACCGCCCGACCGCATACCACATCCCCTAGTCCCCCATTGATCACGTAGAGCACTGCCAGGAGACTAGTGACCGTCCCCTACCTCGAGCCACGTTGCTAGCACACTGTGTAGCCCTCGTCGGAGCCGCTCGCCCATGCCTCTCAGTCGCGTCGTCGTCCTATAAATAGAGGCCACCCCCGCCCCATTCGGCACAGCACTCACCTCCCCTCACCTCACTGACCGTTCCCCACCTCTAGCCGGAGCAGCGTGAGCACTTGCTCGCTGGAATTTGGCCAGAGTAGCCCGCATCAGAGGAGGAAAGGGTGATGTCGATTCCGACCACCCCCGTAGCTGCCTCGACCGTCCCTGAGTTCGCCGTCGACGACCAGTCCGTTTGACTGCCTCGCCGTCGTCGATGGAGCCCTGGTACGCCCCCTGAGCACCCCCACCGAGCCGCTAGGGTTCGACCTAGCGGGCGACCTGTTCGTCGTTGACGACGAGCCCCAGCCGTCGATCCTAGTTCTAATCCAACGATCCATATCGCCCCGTACCGCTTCGAGCGTTATGAGCCTCTGACCGATGGACCCCCTGTCAGTTGAGCCCCGTGCCGCGTAGTGTCACTGGGCCGGCCCGTTAGCGTTCCTACGCGACCCATTTGGTTTGAATTAGGATTTTTCTTTTTAGTTTAAACCTAGTTCTGTCCCCTAGTTTGAAATTCAATTCAGAGAGTTTTACAAATCCAAATGGAATGATTCCAATTTTGATAGAAAGCTACTGAAAAGATCTACCCAAGCCCGTTGGATTTAATTACATTAGAGTTAGAGATCTCTCCTAGTAAAAATAACAAGACAAAAGCATTTACACCTTGCAACATTTTTGTAAAATCAACCATGATAGCTTTTGAGTTGATTCCAACTCTCAAAAATCATATTTCACCATACCTATCTGAATATGTAATAATATTAAGGTTTACATGTAATGACTTTGGACAAGTACCAAAATAATGCTATATAGGCATTTCTAGTAACTTTAAATCATTAAATAATGAACTTAAACCAAAGTAATTGTGATCCAACCCTTAAATCACATTCCCACATGTTAGAATATGTGGTGATGACATGTGTCCACATGATCCCATATTTTAAGTGGTGAATCTTAAATCTTAGTAAATTTTTCAATGAGTAGAAATTACTTTTCTAAAATAAAAAGGATGAAACCTTTGAATAAAACTTGTGATGCTTGTGATGATAATAGATCATCAAATGTGTGCCTTAGAGTGCTACTTAGACCAGTTAAGTATTGTTTGGTGATTGTGTACTCCGTATGTATTTATAGATGATAGTACCGACCAAGCTTTCGAGGAGGAGGAGTTCTACCAAGAAGAAGAGGAGGAAAACTTCAACCACCGCACCAACCAAGGCAAGCTACTATTGGCAAGCTAACACTTGCAAGTCTCATACTAGCAAGCCACCATTAAAAATGCAAGCTAACCCTTGCAAGCTAAATAATCTAAGGAAATGTTTTAGGCATGCTTTGGTTATATCCCTTTGACTATTACTTACCCCAAGTATTATTTTCCAAGCTTTACTTCCTTTACTTTACCAAAGTCCTTTAATTGTTTTAAAGGTAGCATAAATAGTATAAAAACTTGACCTAGTTAGATAACTTTAGATGTCATTCTATGGCATGAGATTGATCCCATCATTTCCACCTTAGTGAACACTCTTAACTTAGTAGTTTAGAGTAGATAAAAACTTGAGTCACTTTAGATGGGAACACTTGGTGAAAATGAATTATGAAAACCTTGGAATGATGAGTCATTCCATTGAGATGTTTTGACATGTGTTGAGAAACACAAATGGTTTATGATGGTGAAAATGTTGAGGCATGAGCCTTAACCCTTTTTGCAAAACTGTTGGTTGGATTCGGATGCGATACCATTCCAAATTTACCGTATAACCACAATACCTGAATTGGTTCAGGCTTAGCCAGAAGTTTATATGCATTAGTATTAGTTCCCTCGCGGGAGAGGTTTGAGCTGAGGCTAGCTCTCAATGTTGTCCACCTATGCAGTGCCCAAGATGATAGATGGTCATGGTTGGGAGGCCATGCTCATAGGAGAGGTGCTTATACTAGGGTGTGTAAAGGAAAGGTTATGTTTGATTATCTGCATACTAAGTATGATGATTCAGGGTTACCCCTAACAGATGTATCGAATCTTGTGGTGAAAGTGTACCACCTCTTCAGAGTGTCAAACTATTCGAATAGCCGCGTCTGCGGTCATGGACAGTTGGAATGGCCATACTGTTTCGTTGTCAGATGTTTTCAAAATGACTTATGAAATGAATGATGAACTTGACTTGACCACAACAGGGTTGTGTCAATGACACTAGCTTCCCAACTTAAGTGATTCTAGAACTTTATTTTATCTTTCTTTGCTTCTGAACTCAACTTAGGTTTCAAACTTAACTTTATAGTTCCACTTAGATTTAGCTCTTTAACTTAGAACTATACTACTTGTTAGTGGTAGTTTGCGAGTACTTAAAGAGTACTCATGGCTTTTGTCACTGGCTATTCTCATGGCCAGACTATGAAGGAGACTACCAAGATGATGGCCAGTAGGATGGCTATGATAACTGGGACTATCTGCCTTCGTCAGCATTGCCTGTGCCCCTAAAGATGGACCCCACCACTATGCTTATCTTTTATTTCTGCTGCTTGTTGTATTAAGACTGGATCATGAGATCCTTATTTGTGTAAGGCCTTATGTATGATTTGTAATGGATGATGTACTGTGATATCCAATCTGTTATGTCTCGCAAAAATGGTAATCCTAGGATTGCGAGGTATGGCATAACAGGCATCTGGGATTAAAAATCTGGGTGTTGACACCAACCCTTCTCTGTCTCGTATTCTGGCATCTGATGACTTCCGGAAAAATAGGCACTTTGGCTTTTGTCCCGTCCAATTCTAAGAATATTCATTTTCTGACTTTCCTGGAACCAAAAACAGCACAAAATAGGCAGCTGGCACGGTGGCTCTTGTTAATAGGTTAGTCCAAGAAATCATATGAAAAGTACTCCAAAGTGTGGACAAAACACAAGAAAGTGGATAAAACCAAGCATGGAACATCAAAAATTATAGATACATTTGCAATGTATCAAGGGTTCACCCTTATCAACACCTGAGTCACTCATGGTGACATCAGTTTTCGACTCAAGGATCACTGGCTCTGCTGGTTGAGCCGGATCTTCTACAATAGTCGGAGATGGAGTAATCTCCGGTGCTGCAGAAGGCTGAGGAGCGGGAGTCGGAGGAGCCATGGCAGGAGAAGCCAGTTTGAGCTTCGACTGGCGTAGGGGCTTCGCGGCCGCTTCCTTTCCCTTGCCCTTCATGAGCTGTTTAGCTCTAAGAAGATAATAAAACAAAGAACATTACATCTCAGAAGGAATTATAGGCAAAATACAATGACCTTGTGAGGAAATATTACCTCTTCACAATAGGCACTTCTTTGGTGTCGATGGCCAATGTCGGAGCTTTGCATTTCCGAGGAACGACATCCGGCATTGGGACCAATTCACCCTCGTTCTGAGAAAACTCAGGAGTATATCCCTCGATAGGAGCAAGCTCCGACTCGGGGAGGTTAACAAGCTGAAAAGGAAAAAACATCTCAGTATTGCAAAGATAACATATAGATTAGCACATAAAAAGAGTTACTACTGAAGTTTACCGGCACAACAGGATCTTCTGCTGTGTGCATGTCTAGGGACAACTCTAGAATTTTCCTCTTGATCCGCTCCCTTATCAGCCATTTGAATTGGCATATATAGTATTTCGGCTTTAAGGTCTTGGAGCTGATGCGGAGGGAATCCTTCTTCGACGACGTGATGGAATGCATCAGCCGATCTCCATGATCCCGGAGAGTTTGGATCCGGCGTGACACCCAGCATTGAACTAAGTCAGACCCTTTCAGGCCCTTGTGCTTCATCAGGTATTCGATACGTCTCTTGGCGAGAAACAGATCGTCACTGAGAGTCAGAGCGGCCTCGTCCCAAGATTCTTGAGGCATGGTGGCTCCATCGACGAAAGCCGGCAAAGCTGTCTCTTTGCCGGGAGCGAGGATATCCTTGTGGTGGAAAAAAGTGGACGACCATTGTTTGACCGAATAACTTGCCATAATCCGGGGATAAATGCGCTCACGCCTAACCGAAAAACTAATGGTACCGGTAATATAAGGATTACCAGAAGTGATAAAATTTCTCCGGACATGAAAATAATACCGGAAAAGAGTGAGACTCGGCCTAATGCCGAGATACCCCTCGCACAAAGAGGCATACACACTCATCTCTAAGATGGAGTTCAGGGGGGAGATGGTGGAGATGAACACCATAATGATCTATAACTTCGGAAGGGAGGAAAGGAAAGATCTATGTCAAGGTGAGTGCTAAAATGCACTCGCTCTTCGTCGCAGGGGTTGGGGATGGTTTCGCCGAAGCCGCTCCGCTAGTCGCTGGCGCGGAGGAGCCCTTCGTCTTCAATGACCTAGAGCTTGGGATCATCCAGGACGCAGGGGATCCAAACTCCACGGTGGCTCTCTCTCTGCCGCCGCAACCGTCGCCGCCACCACTAAGCCGGAGGATGATGAGGAAGCCATTATATCCGGTGCACCGGTGACCTTAGATGGGCGGCGCTGGAGGTGTTTTTGCAGGGAGCAGTGGAGCGCTAGGTTCGTGGGAGGCGTAGAGGAGAAGGAAACGGTGCTAAGAACTGGTGAAGAAGATTGGGGGAGAAATCCACACCACTTATATCCATTAGGCGCGTCAAGATTCGTGTAAACGCTACAGTAAAACTGCCACGCGTCGTGGAAAGGACAGGGAAACCTCCGCGCGATGATTACGCCGCCTCGATCTCCATGCACGCATTGAAATGGCGCCTCGGTTCCGCGAAAGGCGAACCCACCAATAGTCGTGCTGACAAGAAATGTCTATCAGTGACGTGACTTGACCATGGCTGGTGTCAGGCTACGTCAGAACCAAGTTCCGGCTTAGTTTGAAATTCGAGATGGAAATCTGAATAACTCTACTGATAGGTCCGACTTATTTTTCAGACCCAGATCATATCTTTTGTTTTGAAGTTTCAGGAACCCTTCAAGATTCTACAAGCCGAAGATCAATCTAGATGATGATGAATCCGACTTTGGATCTTGGAGACTTCCAGGGGCTGCTGTTGGGGATATACTTTCCGGGTATCCTCACAGTTCCTCATTGACCAGGGTGGCCCACTTCGGGTTAGAGCTTTGCTTCATGGGCAGCCCAGTCAGGGAGAAGGACGGAGTCCAATCCGTCTACGGGAAGGCCTAGAAGACTTACCGACATAGGCCCATAGTGTTACTTGTAGTTCAAGATGTACTCTGTAACCGACTCTTAGTCGTAGCCGGATAGATCTCTGCTGTAAACCCTAGGCTGGATATCTATATAAGCCGTCCTAGGGAGAGCCTTTAGGGAACCTACCCTCACAATAGTCTACAATCTCAACTCGCACAGGCGAAACCCTTGTAACCCATATTCTGGCTCTGCCGTATTACTGGATTGCCAGCAGGAGTAGGATTCGTCCAAAGCCGGTGGATTTGAACCTGGGTAAACTTGTGTGCTCAACGTCCCGGAACACCGTAAGTCTCACACCCCTCTCTTCCACACGCCTCGAGGACCCCCTCATGGCGTACTTGTCATCAATCCGACGACACTTAGGCCCATGACGAATAGGCCTGCAGGCACGGTGACTTGAATGCGACTTAAGATAAGCCTGACAACTAGAAGCTGAAGGCTCAAGACTCTAGTTAGGCCTAGTCGGATTAGGTCAAATCCTCCGAAACCTAAATTGATTCGGTTGTAATCTTGTAAACCCTAGCGAGGTGTCCCTATATAATCCTCCCTAGGATACTCTGTATACTTACGTGCTATTAGCTACCCCATCCAAGCAACTCGCTGCCTAGCTGCCGAGCTCGCGGATCTTGTAGTCCATTCACCAGCAATACAGGTCTTTACCCTACGGGGGGCTGAACCTGGGTAAACCCCCTATGTCTACTTTCAATCTTGCACCACAGATGGTGACTCGCTCTTGCCCCCAGTCGTATCAACCGCTACGCCTGGTAGCAGTTGCCGTGGTCATTCCCACGATAGTGGCACCTACCGTGGGGCTTAGCCAGTCAAGCCTGAGATCTGTGGCGAGACCCTACATTCCTGTCGATAGGCCGATCACCACCGGCCGCATGGTTGCTAGCGGCGGATTCCTCCAGATCCTAATGAGCAGCTACATCCTGACGTCGCACCTGGTCACTCATGGCTTGGTGATGCTGGTCGGCACCATCAATCTCTTCATCGGGTTCACATACGCCATCAACCCAACAGAAACAGCGATCATCAGTGGATCACCGCCACGCGATCTGCTCTCGGAGGAGCAGGTCCGCTGCATCAGCCACCTCGCCTCCGAGTACAACTCAACCGCTAGCAATGCGGCTCTCCACGACGATGCCGACTCGATGGCCCCTGCTTCGGCCACCGGATCCATCACCGCCACGTCACACAATGACTCCATCACGCGAGTCTCCAATACTGAGGACTTCAAGAACCCCTCCATCCTCGGCCTCTTCGACCCCGACTCTAGATGGGAATCCCCTGACAAGGGGCAAACCAGATCCAATCGCTACAACACCATCTACATGGCGGGTAGCACCAATGTGCCGCCAGATCCCTTCTCCACACTCATCCCACCAAAGGGTATGGTGGCGGAGATCGAGGAGTATTGCCAATAGATGGAGGCGACCAAGGTCAAGGAACAAGCCGAGCGCAACAAGTTCCGCCTCGAGTAGCAAATGATGCAGGAGTTGTCGCTCTATCACTAGCACCGCATCAGTAGCCTCCTAAACCCAACCGTTCAGGGCCGCTCCCTGAACTTCGATGCCGAACATGTCAGCCGCGTGAGCTCTGCCACAACGTGCCACCCGGCAGCAGTCGCCCACCAGCCGACGCGCCTACGACCAGATCTCCACCACTGCCCCGCCGCTCGCCTCCTCCAGAGAAGCCGTGGATCCTGATCTCCTCGCAGGCGCATGATGCCAACGGGCTCCCACTCTACTCCACCCCCATGGACAATGTCATCGCGGGACAGGCCGTAGTCGCCAACCTCAACCTCATAGGAGAGGGCACGCTGCAGGTCAAATACACTCAGGCCCTAATCACCAGGGTCGTTGATGGCTCTGAATATAGCCATCCACGTCCACATTTAAACTGGATATTATTCATAATTTTGATGAAATATCTCTCTAAATCCTGCCACTAATGCCTAATATTCAAAGGGTATGCAATCCTTTCTTTTATATTTTTCCTGCATAGATAATGTCGTTTGAAGATGGGAATCACTACATTAAAGTCAAAGATACGAGATTTCCAGAAGAAACCAGGAGCCGTGAAGCGGAGGCAAACGCTTTAACGACCAACTATACAGCCGGAGCAAAATTCTGGCCGTATAGCTCCAGTCGTATAGTTGGCGCCGCCACCATTAGGTCAAACAGAACAACTTTCGTGAAGGGACCCCCATATAAAGAAGCCTCGGGCGACAAGAAAACAAGCCAGACCCTCGCCAAAAGTCTCTACCACAGATCACCAGTCGCCTCCAGATCTCAAAACTCTTCTCTATCTCCATAGCCATATTTCACCACTTGTAAAAGTAGATCTCTTCTCCGATTGGCAACAATGTAAGACTATTGCTATCAATCTCATGATTTTTGTTACAATGTTTATGATTGTTGATCTCATCTCTATGTGTGAGTAATTCTCCTTGGGCTAAGGGCTTCGGCCTAGCCATGTAGTGATTGTGCATGCTATTTATCATAGATGGGATCATGTATTAGTTTGTATGACATGATGATTATTGTATCCACTCTTGCCTCAATCCAAGGACTTGTCAGGTACCCATGACCCCGAGGGTTGATCTAGGTATAGGGAGTATGGGTAATGACTCATCTGCAGGTTGGGAACAACAGTGATAGAAGGGGTAGTATGGCTATATGTGAGGGATTTACTTGGGATTAACGATGACATCACTATGCATATCATTAGTTCTCTTTATTATATGGATGAGACTAGTAGGTTATTTCTATTAGTGGTTGCGGAGGCAATAGCAATTATGGATGCAGTGCCCACATATAATTTATCTTACTCTAACAAGTACATGCATACTTTATTTCTATCTTTTATTCTCATTAGATGTTTTGCACAGTTATAGGTGAAATCGAATGCCCTAGGCCCCCTCTCTCCATCATCGGAAACAACAAAAATACGCAAACTATTGGTCCGGTAAAAACACAAAAGGAATTCTAAAACTCCTGAAGGTCCGTTAAAGTAACTTCACTACGCATTCGCTTCTCGAGGATTCAATAACGTAGGTCTACTAGGGAAAAATAAGCTATACTACATCTGTAATCTGGATCGAAGATATCAACCCTTTTTTCTGGCGCCGTTGCCAGGGAAGTAATAGCTACCCTAGTGAGGTTATTAGGAACCTTGCTAGTTTTAATTCTTTTTTTTTATTTTGTTAGTTTGCTTTTAGTCTTTATTTGATAAACCAAAAAAATTAGTTAGCCTTTAATTCTTGCTTTTACTATTACAATTCTTTGTTTAAGAAAACCCCAAAACATAGGAAATATGGATGAAAAGAAGCTTGGGGACTTTGCTACTCCCAATAATGATTATTTGCATACTCCTATTACTCAGCCAGCAATTGCTTCTGATGACTATGAAATTAAGCCCCATTACTTAAGTTTGGTTCAACAAAATCAATTTGGAGGCTCTGCTATTGACGATGCAGGTATGCACTTGAATACTTTCACTAAAATATGTGATATGATGCGTATTAAAGACGTTAACCCTGATGCGGTCAAATTGCATCTATTTCCTTTCTCTCTTAGAGGAAGAGAAAAATAATGGTTGCTATATTTTCGTATAAATACTATTACATCATGGGTGGGATGTACTTCTTTATTTATGACCAAAATTTTTCCACCTGCAAAGACTATGCAACTCAGATTTAATATTACTGGTTTTAGACAGGAAGAGCGTGAGCCACTAGCGCTTGCATGGGAGAGAATGAAAGAATGTACGAGAAACTGTCCTAGTCATGGGATGGAAGACTGGTTTATTCTCCATCTATTTTATAATGCTCTTAACCCTGTGTCTAAGTCTATGCTTGATACTGCAGGTGGGGGAACATTTATGGGTAAATATATTACCGAAGCAAAGCAGCTGCTAGACAATATGCAAGACAACCATGCCCAATGGCATGTGGATAGATCAAACACGAAGAAGGTGAATTCCATTTCACCACAATAAAATGAAGAACTCAATGCAAAGTTGGATGAGATCATACTAGCCGTAAAAGGTAAGGAAACCTAGGTAAGAGCTGCCCCTGAAACAAATATTGAAGAAATAGACTTCATAGCTCATAATGATTATAACCCTGCTTGGAAGAAGAATTACAATCCTAATTTAGAAACATCATTCTAGTCGTGTAGGTAACTCTAATAATAATATGGGAACCCGTAATGGTAGTCTCCAAGAAACACTGAAGTCTTTTATAGACTCACAAAATGAACAAAACAATATTCTTGTTAAAATAACGGAGAACCATGATGCTATGCTTGGTAAATTAACTAACCAAGCTGTTAGTTTGAGAAATGATTTGCAGACCCTCCAAGAAAGAACGAGGATCATTGAGGCACAACTAGGTAAGATAATCAAGAGTCAAACTCTCGTTCTAGCTAAATTTTCTGGTAAAGCTGAGCCCAATCCTCTTGAAGACCTCAAAATGATGAGAGTTCAAAGGGAGGAGCCTGAAGAACTTTATTATAGTAATGCTCCTTCACCAAGTTACACCGTTGAAGATCTCGTAAAAAGGATCAACGTCAAGATTCTGGTAAGTGAAGGTAGTGAGGAAGCTA
This sequence comes from Avena eriantha, assembly GCA_910589775.1. Taxonomy (NCBI): domain Eukaryota; kingdom Viridiplantae; phylum Streptophyta; class Magnoliopsida; order Poales; family Poaceae; genus Avena; species Avena eriantha. The sequence goes on from OU342743.1 coordinate 275,464,609, forward strand.
TGTACCAACACTTTGTTAATCAGGTAGCAATTAAGGTACGTGAGCTTGAGGAAGAATACAAGCAAATTGCTGAAAATTTACATGTGAAGTTAGATGACATATTTAAGCCTACTATTAAGATTAAAATTGGAACCAATGAGATAGCTGCACTTTGTGATCTAGGTGCAAGCGTCTCAACAATCCCAACAAGTCTCTTTAACAAGTTAAATCTTGGCTCTTTTGATATCACCGAGTTAAAATTGCATGTAAGAGATTCTACCTACAAACAAGCTGTAGGAATTAAGGAGAATACTTTATTATACATTAAAGGCTGTCCCACTCTCATTGATTTTGTTTGACATGCCTGAAGATGCTACTACTCCTATTATATTAGGTCATCCTTTCTTAAGAACTATTAAGGCTTTGATTAATGTACATGAAGGGAACATGAAGCTGCAATTGCCCTCGCGGGATCCTTTTGTTATTCATTTCCCCAGGAATAAGAAATCCGAGCATGATGAAAAGGAAGCCATCACTTTGAAGGCCCACTATTTTGGAGTGGGTGTTCCACTCATCTGGCCTAAGTGAGTAACATTGAGGTCAAGCTATTGACCATAAAAGAGTGCTTCATGGGAGGCAACCCATGTGAAATAAAGGTTTGAGTAAAGTTTTATAAGTTTTAGTTTAAGTTTATGTTCAATAAAGAGTGTTAGAAAACTCCAATTGAGGAAAAGAAGTTCGGTAGTACTAAAAATTCTGCTTTATTCATGCTGTTGTTGGACAACAATATTTACTATCAATTTTCTGCCAAAAAGAAGGTATATCACTAAGTTATAGGAAAATAAATAGTTTTCGAAGAAACAATTTTTTTTGATGCACACAGAGAGTTCAACGACCAACTATACGGCGGGAATAAAAATTCCGGCCGTATAGTTCCGGTCGTATAGATATCTTGGCCATCGATAATTTTTCTTTCATATGTACTAAGAGTTTAACGACCAACTATATGGCAGGAATAAAAATTCCGGCCATATAGTTCCAGTTGTATAGATATCTTGGCCAACGACAATTTTTCTTTCATATGTACTGAGAGTTTAACGACCAACTATACGGTGGGAATAAAAATTCCGGACGTATAGCTCCGGTCGTATAGATATCGGTGCCTCCGTATAAATTATTTTCTAATGTAATGAGAGTTTAACGACCAACTATACAGCGAGAATAAAAATTACGACCGTATAGTTCCGGTCATATAGATATCGATGCCTTTGTATATTTTCAATCCTAGGGACAGACAGTTTGACGACCAACTATACGGCGGGAACATTTTGTTTCGGTCGTATAGTTGCGCTCGTATAGCTGCATCGCCAGGAGGAAACCCTAATATTTTGACAGAAGGCCAACTATACAGCGGTAACACATTGTTCCGGCCGTATAGTTGCGCCCGTATAGTTGATTCCGACCATAAAAACGCACGGGAAGGTACCTCCAACTCTAAAACTTCAATCATTTTTCTCTCTTCTACCTCCAGACTCTCCCAAAACCTCAAGAGATCTCCATCTCTACTCAATTTCATTCGATTTCCTCGCACACAAGTGATCTACGATATGTTTCTCCTCCGATCCTCCAATTACTTTTTGCAAATTCATCTTCGATCTATTATCATTATCAATCTAGGGCGAGACCTAGTATGAACCAATTGCCATAATTTTCTTGCCTAGATTATTATTTTGAGGAGATTCTTTAGTGTGCAATGATGAGGAATATGATGCACTTACTGTTGTTGGATCAAAAAGTTTTATTTTTTGTCTTTATTCAATATTTTATATGATGAACACAAGGAGCCAAACCCGTGCTCGTGCCACCGATAGCGCTTCTCGGCCCGTCGCTCAAGAACGCATGGGGATACGGTTCAGGGATGAGCCCCAACGTGATTGCTTCAACAAGATCAAGAACTACGAAGTGAAGGCCACCAAGTGGGCTTGCCCCATTATATTGAACCAACTCGGTATTTCTAATGACTTTAATTTACTTTGCAATAGAGCTGCCTGCAAAACTTTATGTACAATGATGTGCCTACTTATCACCGCTTAACTATTGAATTCCTAAGTTCGTTGCAAAGCACCTTTAGACAATGGCAAGGAGAGGACACAATTTCTTTCCGTCTTATGAACAACAACTACACTTTAACATTAGATGAATGGTACGCATGCTTTAATTTGCCAAACAATAATGTTAATGCCTTACATGCATCCTTTACTGGCTTAGAACCTACCCCTGAACAATACTATAATGGAATGAGTTTCACTACTAGAGTGAACAAGGGGAAGAATATTCAACATCCTGCAATTCACTATTTATTCTATGTTATTGATAACACCTTGCAGACACGTAATGAGTTCACCAGACTCAACAAGGAGGACATCCTAGTCCTTGCAAAGGCTGCTTACATCAACTGCGGCTTGTCACTCAACTTGGCGCCATCCTTGTGCGCTACTTGGAGCACCAAGCCTCCCAAAGTTAAGGACCAATCATAGGTGCAGGCATCATCACCGTGCTTGCCACTACCCTAGGCATCGACCTAGGTGAGTTGCAACCCGTGCTAGGTGAGACACGTGTTGGTTTCTCCACTTTGAAAGCTTGTGGAATGCTTACTAGGAGAGGTGGTGTTTATTATCTGCATATTGCTGGAGCTAGGAGTCTCTACCCCGCTCCTATGCCTAATGGTATTTTCTCTACCGAGGAAGGATGTTTGCTATATGCATTGCAGGTTGAGCAACACCAACTCGAGGAGGAGATTCCGGAAAAGGATGAGGACCAAGAGGAGGAACAAGAAGTTCCTTATCAAGAGGAGCAGCCACAAACCCGGTTCGCTACATACCAAGACTTCCAAGGACTTGGAGGGACTGTTGAAAGGATGCATAGCCTCTCTTTGAACCTCCGAGAATCAACTAGTAACCTCTCAACTCAATTTGCGAACTGGAGTAAGGACTTTTTCCCGCCACCGCAATGATTTGAAGGGCTTGCAAAAGCTTAATCTTGGGGAAGTTTCCTCATGTATCTTTATTTGGCGTTCATTTGCTTTTTATTCTTTCGAGGTTGTGTTTTTTATTCGAGTTTATAAGCACTCGTATTGGTTTCCCCAACACCTTATTTTTAGTTCCTTCTATTTTTTTTCGAGATTTTCTAGCCAAGCTTTGCCGCCAATTTTCTATTTTTTTAAATTCCCTCTCTTAAAAACAACAAAAAGATTTCTCCATTTTTCCTTATTTTCCCTCTTTATTTTCTTTCCGCCTCGAGGTTTTCATGTATTTGCAGGAGAGTGATTGACTTTGAGTTTCCAAGAAGCAAATAAAAAAAGGAAGAAAGAAGTAGAACCAAACATTAGAGATATGCCTTATGACTCCCCACTTTTGAAATTTGAGAAACCTATGCTAGTTAGTAGTAAATGTTGAGATATTGTATTAGTGGAGTGAGTCTTTGTATTTAGTAAGATTTTCATTTGCATGGGTATTTAATTGGGTACATATTGTTTCAGCTCTCGTAATTAACCAAGTCTTGCCTAAAAATTCTAAACAATTGCAATAAGAAAAAGTATCACAATTGAAGGCTTGTGTGTTGTAGTGCTTAGTCTTGAAAGCTTATTTCTAGAGACACTCAACACCACTGAAAATGTTGATTGACTTGATAACTCTCTTTAAAAGGATTTTTTGATTGAATTAATGTTTAGCGGTTTTGTGAGCATGCCAAAGTTTGACTTGTTAATCATAAGAATGATATAGCTTTATGCGTGTCGAACTTCATGGGATGCTAACAACTCCGCTGACCTACGAACGATCTTCATGGAGAAAACTCCTAGATTTCGGCTATGAGTTGATTAAACACATGTATCAACAATGCTATAGTGGGTAAGATTCTTGGCACTCCCGGGTAGTTGTGTTCATGATGGAATCACTCCTCTGGATGTTATGAGTAATCATTATGCAAAGGGAATAAAAACCTTAGTGATGCCACGAGTGTCCATCACAACTCGATAAACTAATAAAAATCTTTGGCATGCTCTCAATTACTCAAGAACTAAAATTCTTGAAGGACAATGAATAGAAAAGTAGTGCTTGAAAAGTCTTGATTTATTGATGTGGGAGAATTGAGATACTCTAGTGTATATTCTTTTTATGACAACTCTCACACTCTCAATTTACATGATTATACTTTATTGTTCAAAGACAAGTCTATGAGTTGATTTACATGACATGGAATAAAGTTTACTCATCTGAATCATCCATGTTGACAATAATTTTGCTGCACTATAAGGATGCATAAAACCCATATAATGTGCTTGCCATTACTCTATCTATGCTGAAGTTTTTCAGATCTATGAAGTGGAGGAAACATAAGACTACCTATCATGAGTAAGATCACCATCTCGTTGTTTCAATTTAAATGCTGAGTTTATTTTTGATTTTGGTTTTCTTGCTCAGGGACGATCGAGTTTAAGATTGGGGAGGTTGATGACTGTGAAATATAGCTATCCACGTCCACATTTAAACTAGATATTATTCATAATTTTGATGAAATATATTTCTAAATCCTGACATTAATACCTAATATTCAAAGAGGTATGCAATCCTTTCTTTTATATTTTTTTTGTGCAGATAATGTCGTTTGAAGATGGGAATCACTACATTAAAGTCAAAGATACGAGATTTCCAGAAGAAATAAGGAGCCGTGAAGTGAAGGCAGACACTTTAACGACTAACTATATGACCGGAGCAAAATTCCGGCTGTATAGATCCGGTCGTATAGTTGGCGCCGCCACCATTAGGTCAAACAGAACAACTTTCGTGAAGAGACCCTATTGTGGATATATAAAATAGGTATACCTACGGCATAGTCTCATACTGGCAAGCCTAGGTGGCCCACAGTTGGTGGTTAGGCCTATGGCCTAACCAGACGGCCCAGTTGCTGATAGACAAGACAGAGGTCCAGTCTGGAGATGGAAGACGACGTGCCACCGCCTAAGATGGAAGCCGGCGTCTTGGAGGACAAGACAATAGTTTATGTATTAGTCTAGGACTCGGTAATCGTATCTGGCTAGGACTCTCCTTATAACCCTTGGCCCTGGCGTCCTTATAAGCCGGCCTACGGGAGCCTTTAGGGCATAACAACAAATGCATAGCACAACCCGCATACAACGAACCTCTCAATCTCTGTAACTCGACGTATTGCCATTATAGTGATTTATAGTAGGAGTAGGATCTCGCCACCTGATACACTGGAAATGTATCTATAATTTTTGATGTTCCATGCTTAGTTTTATCCACTTTCTTGTGCTTTGTTCCAACTTTGGAGTACTTTTCATATGATTTCTTGGACTAACCAATTAACAAGAGCCCCAGTGCCAGCTGCCTATTTTCTGCTGTGTTTGGTTCCAGGAAAGTCAGAAAATGAATATTCTCAGAATTGGACGGGACAAAAGCCAAAGAGCCTATTTTTCCGGAAGTCATCAAGTGCCAGAATACGAGACGGAGAAGGGCCAAGGAGCCACCACACCACTTGGCCGCGTGGCCAGGCCTTGCCCGCGCCAGGGGGTGGTGTGGCCGCTCCCGGCACCCCCTCGGCCTCTCCTTCCGCCTATATATTGCCCTCGAGACGAAAACCCTAACTACCCGATCAAAAATCCACGAAAGAGTCTGTAGCCACCGTCATCTCCATCCCTAGATCGGGAGGGATCTGAAGCTCTTCCCGGCACCCTGCCAGAGAGGGGATTCCACCCTAGAGGCCTTCTTGATCACCATGCAAGCCTCCAGTGTGATGCGTGAATAGTTCATCCTTGGACTACGGATCCATGCAGTAGCTAGATGGCTGGTTCTCCTCCTTTGTCCTTTCATGTTTAGATCTTGTGAGCTCTGTTCATGATCAAGATCATCTATTTGTAATTCTGCATGTTGTGTTTGCGAGGATCCGATGGATATTGAGATGCTATTTCAGATTGATTATTGATTCTATCATGTCTTTGTTATTTGTGATCTTGCATCCTTTCCGTTGTTAGTAGCTATCTTGGCCAAGTAGATGCTAGCAACTCCAAGAGTTAGTATTTATGCTCGATAGTGGGTTCATGCCTCTGGTAATCTGGGGAAGTGACAGAAATCTCTAAGGTACAAGATGTGATGTTGCTACTAGGGAGAAAACAACAATCCTTTGTTCATAGAACAATCGTATTGTTTACTTTACACGTAGTTCATAAAGCAATAATATGTTGCTTGCAACTTAATACTGGAGGGGGTTCGAATGATAACCTGAAGGTGGATTATTAGTCATAGATGCAGTTGGATAACGGTCTATGTATTATGTTGTAATGCCCAATCAAGTCTCAGAGGAGTCAAGATGATTAGTATATGCATGTATTGCTTTCTCGGTGTTTGTAAATTGCCCCGCTGTAATTTGTTCACCCAGCATGTTATCTATCTTAAGGAGAGCCACCCTTAGTGAACTATGGATCCCGGTCCTTTTTCTTTACATACAATCTACAATCTTTTACTGCTTTGTGTTTGCTTTCTGCAAACTTTAACTTCTTTCCATTCGATACGTTTAATCCTTTGTTTTCCGCAAAACACGGTGAGATCGACAACCTCATCGCAAGTTGGGGACAAAGTTCTGTGGTTGTGTTGTGCAGGTCTCCACGTTGCTACTAGCACCGGTAGTGCGCCCTGCCAAAGCTCAGCTAGTAACACCTTTGGGGTGTTTCCTTGCTCCTACTGGTTTGATTAAACCTTGGTTTCATAACTAAGGGAAACTTGCTGCTGTGCTCATCATACCTTCCTCTTGGGGTTCCCAACGGGCTCTACATCAACACCACACCAGCACTTTTCTGGGCGCCGTGCATTGAGCCATCAAGCGATTTTCTGCCGCCGTTGCCGGGGACAAGGACATCTTCACAAGGGGAGTCCCTCATAACCAATCTCTTCACTTTGTTGTTTTTGTTTTTCTTAGTTTCTTTTTGTTTTGTTTGCTTGTTTTCTTTATTCAAAAACAAAAAAATTAGTTTTACTAGTTTGCTTTCTTATTTGAAAACACCAAAAAAATGACTACCCTTGAAAACACTAAGTTGTGTGACTTCACTAGCACCAACAACAATGATTTTATGAGCACACCTATTGCTCCACCTATGGCTGAAAATACTTTCTTTGAGATAAAACCTACTTTGCTCAATCTTGTTATGAGAGAACAATTTTCTGTTATTGGTAATGAAGATGCTGCTTCCCATCTAAATAACTTTGTTGAACTTTGTGAGATGCAAAAGCATAGGGATATAGATGGTGATATTATTAAGGTGAAATTGTTTCCTTTCTCTTTGAGAGGAAAAGCTAAAGAATGGTTGAATTCCTTAACTAGGAATAGTATTGATTCTTGGACTAAATGCAAAGATGCTTTTATTGGAAAATACTATCCTCCTGCTAATATTATATCCATGAGAAGTGAAATAATGAAGTTTAAACAACTTGATAATGAGCATGTTGCTCAAGCTTGGGAAAGAATGAAATCTTTGGTAAAGAATTGTCCCACTCATGGTCTGACTGCTTGGATGATCATCCAAACTTTTTATGCAGGATTGAACTATTCTTCAAGGAACCTATTGGATTTAGCTGCTGGAGGTACGTTTATGACCATCACTTTGGGTGATGCAACAAAACTTCTAGACAATATGATGGTTAATTATTCTGAATGGCATACTGAGAGAGCTCCACAAGGTAAGAAGGTAAATTCTGTTGAGGAAACCTCCTCCTTGAGTGATAAAATTGATATGATTATGTCTATGCTTGTTAATGGGAAAGCCCATATTGATCCAAATAATGTTCCTTTAGCCTCTTTGGTTGCTCAAGAAGAGCAAGTTGATGTGAACTTCATAAGAAATAACAATTTTGGCAACAATGCTTATGGTAATAACAATTATAGGGCCTACCGTCCTAGTAATACTTATGGCTATAATGGTAAACCTGGATTACCTAGTGAAGGAAGACTTTTAGAAGTTGAAAGAGCCACTAAAAACTTCATGCAAATGCAATATGAGAAAAATAAACTATTCACTAAAACTATGGAGGAACAATCTATCATTTTGAAGAACATTAGCCATCAACTTGAGAGTCTAAATAGGGAAATCCCTAGTTTACAATTGAAACTCTCTAATGCTGAAAGAAATATATCATCTTTGTCTGAAGCTCAATCTTCATTGATTAATAAAATGGCTACTAAACCTGAAACTAATGAGAATCCCTTAGCAGCTACTAATGCTATATAAGTAAGAATTGATGAAAATGTTAGACTATTAGCTGAATTACATGCTAAGTGGGAAAGAGAAGATGAAATTGCTAGAAACATTAGCGTTTCTACTATTACCACCACTAGTGTTGAGGCTAGTAATAGTTCTACTAATTTAGATGATAAGTTTGATTTTGATCTTGATGGTTGCAACATCTCTAAAGTTATTAAGTTCCTACAAAAGCTTTCTAAAAGTCCTAATGCTAGTGCTATGAACATGGCTTTTACAAAACACATTACTGATGCTCTCATAAAGATTAAAGAAGAAAATATGAAACATAAAGCTTCTATCCCTATAAAACAAGAAGATGGTTGGGAACCCATCATTAATATGAAAGTGAATGACTTTGATTTCAAATCTTTATGTGATCTTGATAGTAGTGTTTCTATTATGCCTAGAAGGATTTATGATATGCTTGATTTGCCTCCTCTTGAAGATTGCTATTTGAAAATGTCCCACTTGATGATAATGCTAAAAGGAAACTCATGGGGAGTATTAATGATGTTCTTATTATGGTTAACAATGCCTATGTCCCTGTTGATTTCTATGTTTTGGATGTTGAATACAATGCTTCTTGTCCTATTACTTTGGGAAGACATTTTCTTAGAACTGTTGGTGCCATCATTGATATGAAAGAAGGCACCATTAAATATCAACTCCCACTCAAGAAAGGTATAGAACACTTCCCTAAAAAGAGAGAAAATATCTCTTTTGCTTCTCCTATGAAAACAAAATTTGGTCTTAATGCTTCTTCATTTGAGAACACTTGATTCTTTTTCTTGCTTCTTATGCCTAACTTAAAGGCGTTAAAGAAAAGTACTTATTGGGAGATAACCCAAGAGTTTTAGATGAGTCTTGGAAGTTATTACCTCTGTAATAACCTCTCCTTATCCTTTTTATTTGCTTTTTGTGCCAAGAGTAACCTCTAATGAGAGAGAAGTAATGATTGGGAAAGTTGCTGTCCCGGAACAGATTTCTGTGCTTCATCGTAAAAATTTGTGAGAGAGCTCTGTATGTCGGATTGAGCTGTAATGTTTTGTGCTTCTGCCCCAGGTTGTTATCTAACTTTAGTTAGCTCAACACTTTTTGATTTGAGCAACAGAAGGTCTTCGAAAAAATTCGTCTTTACCTGCTGGTCTGTTTTGACAGATTTCTGCCATTTTCTGCATTTGCTTCTTGTGGGTTCCTTTTTGAGTTCTTTTGGGGAATTGAGCTTTTTGAGGGAAGTGCTACAGTAGCTAGTGTTCTAATGAAAGTTTATTTGGTGTTAGAACTGAACCTTAAGACTTATTTATCTTGAGTGCACTAATGTTGCTAATAAAGATTGTGTGAAGTTTTGTATGAAGGAAAAATTTCAGGTGTAAGGAAGGAATGAGTAATGAGATGAAGAATGAACTAAAGCTCAAGCTTGGGGATGCCACGCGTGTCACCCCAAGAAATATCCAAGAAGTACAAGCGTCAAAGCTTGGGGATGCCCAAGGCATCCCCTTCTTCATCAATAAAAATCCCAGGTTTCTTCCAAACGCTTCATTTTTATTGTTTCATACACAGTTGTGTTGTTCTTGGAGCGTCTTCTTTTTGTTTTCGTTTTGGTTTTGGTTTACTTTTGTTTTATTAGTTTTCTAAATAAATTGGTTGGACCCCCTCTTTCATAAATTGGTTTGCAAATAGTTTGGTTTGGTTTGGAAAAGTGTAGGAAAGTTCATGCTTATGTGGTAAAAAGAGCTCGTTTTTGACTGTGGCCTATGCTTTGTCGTACCATGCTTGATATTGTTTTGGCTTTATGCTTAGTATTCTTTTCTGTAGAATGACTTGTTATAAACAATTGAGATTGCTTAATGTGCCTTGGATGAATCATGCGTTGTTTTAGCATATTAAAGCATATTATAGTGGTATTCTCCTTTGATGCTTTATTTGGGTTGACTTGGCACATGATCACACCATGTTATGACTATCTCAAGTCACCATAGCCTTTATGATCCTTTAGTTTTCAACTTGTAGTATCACTTTATGCTTTGATCAATGATGTTTTGTCGCTCTGCATGATTATGGCCATTATTGCTCTCTTAGTTTGTCGCTCCCAGTCTTTTGCTAGCCTCCATAACAAAGTATGAGTTCCACTCATGCATCCAACTCCCTAAACCAAGTTATTCCAAAGAGTCCACCATACCTACCTACTAGCTTATGCTATTCCAAGTATATTCATGCTTTTGTTTACCTTCCAAATTAAACTTGTTATGAGAAAACTAGTGATTAAAGCTCTCACGAACTTGATGGCACACTTTACTTTTTGCATCTAATAAACTTGAACCATTGGGTCCTTCTTTGTTGCGTACATGCTTGCGATTTTTAAGTTGAAATTAGCAGAACCATGTACCATGGGGAACGCTTTCAACATTGCACTTGTACTTTGTACCCCGTTGATATCATGTTCTTTTGTTTACGGATCCCGGCGGTGTCAAATAAAAGTGGAACTTATAAGATCATGGAGTTTTTATGTGTGTTAGAGAAACGTCTGGGCCGCTAGCCTAAGCCATGCCCAGTCATGGTGGAAACTTGCAGCATCACCATAATGAGCACTCTATGAAGCATCCTCAATAAAAACCTATGCAAATAGAAAATAAAAAGATCACTGAGATGCTCATTGTCTGCTTGCCTTGTCATTTTGATTATGGGAAAGCTCTCGTATCATGTGCAAGGGGTACCCCATTGGCGGTTCTTAATGATACACATATACTTACAATGACAAGAGCTTACTCGTGACTGAAGTTGAGTAGCATGAGGATCGGTCTTCGTAAGTAAGGGGCATGAGATTTCGGTTTATAACTTGTCAAGCATATCCTCTTAGTTGTGTCACTTTAACCTTAATCACCTTCAATATGCTTATGATAGGGGAAATGAGAGCTGAAAGCTATAAGTACCATAATTTTTGGAAGCTCTTTATGAGACTTGAATCCCTACTTCCTTTTATAAAGGCTTTTCTTCCACCATTACATTGAGTCTCCACCTTCTATCTTTATGCACTTACTTTGAGAGCATAGTGGCCATTCTTAGTTCTATGTGCATTGTCCCAAGACTAGTTGATTGATGCATACTTTGATATTGCTTGTTTTAAACTATTGTATCTTGTCTTTATGAACTTTGAAGGTGTACTATGCATTTATATTTGCTAGTCTATGAGGGACAAGCTGGATTCTATTATGCTATGTTTTCTTTATGTGAAACAAACAAACGTCTTGCAAATCATTGTTATTCATGAATCTTTTGTTTGTGCATTTTCATGTTGCATCATAGTTTCTTTGCTTATTGCTAGAACTTTGTCTTTCATGTTATGATTGAAGTACTATGATCCCAGCTTTAAATGTTTTGCAAATACTTTGATCAAGTCTTTGATGGTGCATGTCACCTCAAAAATTATTCTTTCTTTTTATCACTTACCTACTCGAGGACGAGCAGGAGTTAATCTTGGGGATGTTGATACATTGCAAATGTATCTATAATTTTTGATGTTCCGTGCTTAGTTTTATCCACTTTCTTATGTTTTGTTCCAACTTTGGAGTACTTTTCATATGATTTCTTGGACTAACCTATTAACAAGAGCCACAGTGCCAACTGCCTGTTTTCTGTTGTTTTTGGTTCCAGGAAAGTCAGAAAATGAATATTCTTGGAATTGGACGGGACAAAAGCCAAAGTGCCTATTTTTCCAGAAGTCATCAAGTGCCAGAATACGAGACGAAGAAGGGCCAGGGAGCCACCACACCACCTGGCCGCACGGCCAGGCCTTGCCTAGGCCAGGGAGTGGTGTGGCTGCTCCCGGCACCCCCTCGGCCTTCTCCTTCCTCCTATATATTGTCCTCAGGACGAAAACCCTAAGTACCTGATAAAAAATCCACGAAAGAGTCTGTAGCCGCTGTCATCTCCATTCCTAAATCGGGAGGGATCTGAAGCTCTTCCCGGCACCCTGCTGGAGAGGGGAATTCACCCTGGAGGCCTTCTTCATCACCATGCAAGTCTCCGGTGTGATGCGTGAGTAGTTCATCCTTGGACTACGGATCCATGTAGTAGCTAGATGGCTGGTTCTCCTCCTTTGTGCTTTCATGTTTAGATCTTGTGAGCTCCATTCATGATGAAGATCATCTATTTGTAATTCTGCATGTTGTGTTTGCGGGGATCCGATGGATATTGAGATGCTATTTCAGATTGATTATTGATTCTATCATGTCTTTGTTATTTGTGATCTTGCATGCTTTCCGTTGTTAGTACCTATCTTGGCCAAGTAGATGCTAGCAACTCCAAGAGTTAGTATTTATGCTCGATAGTGGGTTCATGCCTCTGGTAATCTAGGGAAGTGACAGAAATATCTAAGGTACTAGATGTGATGTTGCTCCTAGGGAGAAAACAACAATCCTTTGTTCATAGAACAATCGTATTGTTTACTTTACACGTAGTTCGTAAAGCAATAATCTGTTGCTTGCAACTTAATACTGGAGGGGGTTCGGATGATAACCTGAAGGTGCATTATTAGTCATAGATGCAGTTGGATGGCGGTCTATGTATAATGTTTTAATGCCCAATCAAGTCTCAAAGGAGTCAAGATGATTAGTATATGCATATATTGCTTTCTCGGTGTTTGTCAATTGCCCCGCTGTAATTTGTTCACCCAGCATGTTATCTATCTTAAGGAGAGCCACCTCTAGTGAACTATGGATCCCGGTCCTTGTATTTTACATACAATCTATAAACTATTTACTGCTTTGTGTTTACTTTCTGCAAACTTTTACTTCTTTCCATTCGATACGTTTAATCCTTTGTTTTCCGCAAAACACGGTGAGATTGACAACCTCATCGCAAGTTGGGGACAAAGTTCTGTGGTTGTTTTGTGCAGGTCTCCACGTTGCTACTAGCACCGGTAGTGCGCCCTGCCAAAGCTCAGCTAGTAACACCTTTGGGGTGTTTCCTTGCTCCTACTGGTTTGATTAAACCTTGGTTTCATAACTGAGGGAAACTTGCTGCTGTGCTCATCATACCTTCCACTTGGGGTTCCCAACGAGCTCTACATCAACACCGCACCAACACTTTTCTGGGCGCCGTGCATTGAGCAGGCGGTGGAGTATTGGGCGGTGCAAGCGGCGGTAGACAGGGTGGCGTCGGTGGCGGCGGATTGGGTGGAGCAGGCGGCGGTAGACCAAATCTGAGCGGCGATCCATCCACACGGCATAATCTGAAGAAATCATTTCCTCGATTCGACGGTGAGCAACCTAGAATTTGGAAGGATAAATGCCTGGATTACTTTTGATTGTTCCAAGTACATCCATCACTTTGGGTAGTCTCTGCCACACTTCATATGGATGGGAATGCTGCACTCTAGTTGAAAGCTTATTGTCTCAGACATGAGATAAATTTTTGGCCAGCGCTGATGCTAGCCGTGGAGGAGAAATTTGGCACAGATGATTATCACAAATATATGAAGCAATTCTTGGCACTTAAGCGGAAGGGAACAATTGAGGAATATCAACTACAGTTTGAGGCTCTGTCATATCAAATATCTATGCAAAACCCACACTATGATGAACAATTTTTTATTGCTCAGTTTGTCAAAGGGTTGAAGTCAGAAATTAGAGGGGCAGTGGAAGCACAGGTTCCAGCGACTGTGGAGAGGGCTATTCTTATGGCTGTTGTACAACAGGAAGTGCATGCTGATTCCAAATATTGGGGACAGAGGCAAGGCCACTATGCAAAAGCAAAGATAACGACAACTAAACCAGAAGGGCCTAAATCAACACTGAAGATTGGAGGTGGTGATCTATGGAAGGACATGCAGCTCAGAGATTATAGGCGTGCTAATGGTTTATGCTTCAAATGTGGAGAAAAATATGATCCCACACATCAATGTCTGAAGAAACTAGGAGCAGAGATTCATGTGGTGCAAACTGAAGATACCCCTGAAATCTTATCTAAAGAAATCCTTAATATGTTGGAAAGGGAAGACATAGCAGAAGCTGAGCATCTCAGTTTATCTGTTCATGCACTGGCATGAACTAATGGAGCACAGACACTACGGTTGAGGGCAATGGTGGGTAACCAAGTTCTGCTTATCTTGGTTGTCTCTGGGAGCGGCAATAGTTTCATCAATGCCAATATGCTTGACAGAATAACTTGCTCCATTCAAGACATCTCGGTTACTCCGGTGAAAATAGCAAATGGAGAATTTATGCAGTGTCGCAAAATGGTGTGAGCTCTGTCTTGGTGGTGCCAGGGTGAGACTTTTACCACAGATATGAGGGTGTTGGACTTGGGAGCCTATGATGCAATCTTAGGCATGGACTGACTCCAACAACACAGCCCTATGGTAACTGATTGGATGAATCATTGTCTGGCATTTCAGTACAACAATAAGCTGGCCAAGTTACAAGGTATTGGGGCACCAGCTCTTACTGCGGTGCAGGAGCTACCTATTGAGCAGCTAATTAAGTGGTACAAAGGGAATGAGGTGTGGGCACTGGCTATTATACAACCTAAACATTCTGTCCACGAAGAACCAGTCAATGCAGAGATTCAAGCAGTACTGCAGGAATTCAGGGATGTATTTGCCACTCCCTCGGAGCTGCCACCTGAGAGGATCTACGATCATGCCATCCCCCTTAAGTCAGATGCTTCCCCTTTCAATGCCAGACCCTACAGATACTCACCTGCACACAAGGATGAGATTGAAAAACAAGTGACAGAAATGTTGCATGCAGGGATTATTGCCCCTAGTATGTCACCCTATGCATCACCGGTTCTTCTCGTACAAAAGAAGGATGGTACTTGGCGGTTTTGTGTGGACTACCGTCGGCTGAATGAATTGACAGTGAAAAACACTTTTCCAATGCCAGTTATTGATGAGCTCCTGGATGAGTTAGCGGGTGCTAGGCTATTCTCCAAGCTTGACCTGCGGGCAGGGTATCACCAGATTAGAATGTTGCTAGCAGATGAGCACAAGACAACGTTTTAAAACGCATCAAGGGCATTATCAGTTTCGTGTTATGCCATTTGGGCTGTGCAATGCTCCAGCAACATTCCAGTGTGTGATGAACTAGGTGCTGCATCCTTGTCTGCGTAGATCAATACTAGTGTTTATGGACGATATGTTGGTGTATAGTTCCTCTCTGGAAGAGCATATCTGTCACTTAACAGAAGTCCTTACTCTGCTGCGACAACACCAGCTATATGTTAAGGGAAGTAAGTGTTCCTTCACATGCTCTAGCCTGGAATACCCGGGACATATAATTTCAGCTGAAGGTGTAGCTACTGACCCTAAGAGGACTGAAGCAATGGTACAATGGCCACAACCGACAATAGTGACAGAGCTCCGAGGTTTTCTTGGACTCACTGGATACTGCCGTAAGTTTGTGAAGAACTATGCAATTATTGCTCATCCCCTTACCAATCTGTTGAAGAAGAAGGCATTCGTCTGGGATGATCAAGCATCACAGGCATTCCTGGCACTCAAGGCAGCGATGACATCCACACCAGTCTTGCAACTACCAAATTTTCAGAAAATGTTTGTTGTTGAGACGGACGCCTGTGACTCGGGTATTGGTGCTGTTCTGATGCAAGAGGATCATCCTATCACTTTTTTGAGCAAACCATTGAGTAACTTACATAGGCAGCTTTCTATATATGAGAAGGAGTTCCTGGCCCTGCTCATGGTTGTCAAAAGATGGCGACCGTACCTACAACGTGGCGAATTTTTGATCAAGACAGATCATCACAGTTTGTGCTACCTCGAGGATCAACCACTACAATCTCCACTTCAGCGCAAAGCAATGGCACGTCTCATGGGGTTGCACTTCAAGATTGTGTACCGTAAGGGGAACGAAAATCAAGCATTTGATTCCTTGTCCCGTGTCAGACATCTGCTAACAATCCAAGCTTGCTCCGAGGTTCAACCGACATGGTTGCAAGAGGTGGTGAATTCCTATGCCACAGACGTTGATGCACAGAGACGCTTACAAGAGCTGGCACTCTCTAGTCCTGATGAACACGGATACTCACTGCAGCAAGGTCTTATTCGTCTTCACGAAAGAATCTGGATTGGAGCAAACTCAGCGATCCAAACAAAATTGATTTCCGCATTTCATGCAAGCGCAATTGGAGGACATTCAGGCACAGAGGCCACCTACCAACGGCTGAAGAAGCTTTTTGCATGGTCAAGGATGAAAATGGCGGTGGCTGAATTTATCAAGCAGTGTGATGTATGTCAGCATGCTAAACATCTGAACCAACATCGTCAAGGGCTGCTACATCCACTACCTATTCCTAAAGGTGCTTGGCAAGATATCACAATCGACTTCGTCGAAGGACTGCCGTTATCAGAAGGTGCCAACACCATTCTAGTGGTGGTGGATCGATTTACCAAGTATGCACACTTCATCTCACTGAAACACCCGTTCTCAGCACCCCAGGTGGCTCGTGTCTTTGTGGATTCGGTGGTCAAGCTCCATGGTGTGCCTCGTTCCATTGTGTCTGATCGCGGAGCCATTTTTACAAGTCATTTCTGGAAACAGTTGTTCACCAAATTGGGAACAAAACTGAACTATACGACAGCTTACCACCCACAGACTGACGGACAGACTGAGCGTGTCAACCAGAGTATGGAAATGGACTTGAGGTGCAGCATTCAGGAAAATCCAACTCACTAGAAGCGGTGGATTGCATTAGCGGAATTCTGGTATAATTCGTGTGTGCACAGCTCCACGGGTATGTCACCATTTTAGGCCCTCTATGGCCATGAACCAAACCTGGGTGCTATGCCTTATATTCCAATGCTACCGGATGCTACTATTCCTGATATGTTGACTGAACGAGCGGCCCAACTTGAGCAACTGAAGGTAAATTTGGCTACAGCACAAAATCGCATGAAGCAGAAGTCTGATAGAAACAGAACTGAGAAAGAGTTTCATCTGGGGGAGAAGGTACTACTAAAACTTCAGCCTTACGTGCAAAAGCCTGTGGTCAATAGACCATTTCCAAAGCTAGCTTACAAATATTTTGGCCCATTTGAGATCCTGGAACGTATTGGCAAGGTAGCTTATAAACTGCAATTGCCTGAGGGAAGCTTGATTCACCCGGTGTTTCACGTATCTCAGCCTATACTCCAGTATTTGCTGACTTACCAACTATTCCTACACTAGATCGGACAGATATTTTGCCAGAGAAAGCTATTGACAGGCGAGTGGTGAAAAATAACAATACAGCGATAATTCAAGTATTAATCAAGTGGACAAATCTACCTGAAGAATCGTCCACATGGGAGGACTGGGAGGTGTTGAAGACTTGTTTTCCCTCTGTCCTTGCTTGGGGACAAGCAAGTTTTCCTCCGGGGGTATTGTCACACCTGAAGCCACGCCTTAGCAGAGAAGGCGTTACCGGAGGAGTAATGTACGTGGCAAGTTGGTTGTGTGGGGCCCATGAGCCAGTCTGAATTGCGGGTACATATACCTGTATCTGTAATGAGATCAGGAGGCTAGCAATGAGAAAAGGAAAACTCTGTCCGTCACTCTCTGTATCGGAAACTCTTACTCCTTTCTCACGAAAGCATTTCATCCTCGTTCTGGCAATCACACCAGATCGAAGTGGTACAGTTGCGCGTTGGGTTGTTTGGGGGTTAGATTGGTTCGGTTCATGAGAATTCCCGTACAGCTCGATGGCTGTCATGGTTGAGGAGGTTGGAAACCGTACGTGTAGAAAAGGCAACACGGGTACCAAGCCTGATTTAATTCTCTCTACACGGGAAGACAAGGAATTTACGTATACATGAATTTCTTGGCGAGGTCATATTTTCCGGGATTGCAGCGATGCATGCATCCGGCGATCTCCGTGTGAAGCTGGTTTTGTTCTGCAGCTCCGTGTTGGTGTGTCGCGCCGATTTCCGGCTTCACCTCGCAGTCGGCCACCACAGCTGAATTCAAGGATTGTTCGGGTTCACATCACTTCGTCAGGAATTTTCAAGCATCGATGTACTACTCCCTCCGACCAATATTAGTTGACTCAAATTTGTCTAGATTCGGTTGTATCTAGACATATTTTAATACTAGATACATTCGAATTTAGATAAATCTAAGTCAACTAATATGAATCGGAGGGAGTACTACAGTTCCGACATGGATGCTATGGCGGACTGATTCATGGCTTCATTTTCGCCGCAGCCAGATATGTCTTCATCACGACCACATCGGCTCCGTTCGAACAGCTAAGTCCCTATTTATATTTATTATTTAAATTATTTATGATCATCAGATCTCGAGTCTTTTATCGCTTTCGTTTTTGATCATACCTTTTCCACGATTTGTCTTGCGCTCGTGAGTATAATTTTTTACTGGTTTTAACCGTTTAAGGCCCCAGTACCATGCAAAAAAAATCGCATTCGGGCGTTAGCTTAAAATTTTCTGGCTACACGTTTTCTATTATTTTATATGTGAATTCTACAGTAGTGATATTTCAGCACTTAAAGCCAGCGTTTGTTTCTGAGGTTATAGAATGTCTCGCTATTAAACGCTATCGCCTCAGCAGATGTTCTGTGCTTAAAGTTTTGCCGTCTCACGAAAAGTCAAGCATATAAGACCGAAAAACGGATAATCCAACACTTGCTTAAATAATTTTTTACATAAACTATTCAAGTTAGTCGAGTTTTTTCCACCTTAACAGTCTTTATATTGTCCAACTGCTGCATCTTTCAGCTTAAGTCACTTGTTCAATGACCTCTCTTGTTCCATCGTACATTTGTTTATTGGACACAATTAACGGAACTATTTAATACAATTGTGTTTTTATGTTTATGTCTCATGTACATGACACTTGGACGTTCTAGCGGTCCTCGGATTAAGGTGTTTTGAGCCGGATTTGCACTAGGCTTGACACCCGGGGGCTGCAATCGCAGTTGTTGACCAAGACTTGAGCCGCCTTTGAGGAAGCCGACTTGACGCTCGGGGGCTGGACATCTCTAACTTAAGAGTTTTGTCCCGCCTTGCGTCCAACCGGGAACAATCCTCGGAGGCTACAGTACGTTGATCTCCAAGATATGGTTTAGTTCTCTTTGAGCATCAAGCCGGAGAATTCAAGTGAATTCCACATTGACACTCGGGGGGCTACACCGATGCTGAATTTTTGTGAAGTTCTCTCTGTAGCACCAATCCGGCATAATTTCCGACTTGAAGCTCGGGGGCTACACTATTCACATTTTCTCTAGAGCTACTCTGAGAGCACCAAGACGAATTTCTTTTGAAACTCCGACTTGGCACTCGGAGGCTACAATCATACTAACGCATGTCCTTTTGAGCATCAAGCCGCCTTCGACGAAGCCGACTCAATGCTCGGGGGCTACATATGGTTATGTCAACAAAACTTTCAAGACGGTGAGAAATCCGGCTAACGAAACCTAGAGGCTTGACATCAACTTTTCCTTCGCGGGAGTTTCCTGGGTTACACGGCTCGATGGCCTAAATGTCCGTGACATGAGATGCTCTAAGACCTTAACTCGGCAAGGTCCTACGTCCGTGACTTTGCAGGCTCTAAGTCGGCAATTTGGCAGCGTTTATGACCGTGGCCCAATAGCCATGATTATTTCCGGCTTACATACCATCCCGAGAGGATGATGATACTAAAAATGTTCCTGGAGCTTGGAAGAATCACTAACGATTCATTAGAGAGTTCTCCGACTTGGATTCGTTTGCAGAAGCATACAAGCAACTATCTGGCTAGGCTTAGCCGGATGGGAATATGATTTGGGAGCTCTCCAAGATTCTTCCTGAAGCACACCTACTAATTGAAGATGATGTGATACTTACACTCAAAGCTAGATGGAGGAACGTGAGGATCTTGAAGAACTCCGAGGGCTACTGTTGTGGATATATAAAATAGGTATACCTACGGCATAGTCTCATACCGACAAGCCCGGGTGGCCAACAGTTGGTGGTTAGGCCTATGGCCTAACCGGGTGGCCCAATTGCTGATAGACAAGATGGAGGTCCAGCCTGGAGATGGAAGGCGACGCGCCACCGCCTAAGATGGAAGCCGACGTCTTGAAGGACAAGACAATAGTTTATGTATTAGTCTAGGACTTTGTAACCGTATCTGGCTAGGACTCTCCTTGTAACCCTTGGCCCTGGCGTCCTTATAAGCCGGCCTACGGGAGCCTTTAGGGCATAACAGCAAGTGCATAACACAACCCACATACAACGAACCCCTCAATCTCTATAACTCGGCGTATTGCCATTATAGTGATTTATAGCAAGAGTAGGATCTCGCCACCGTCGTGAGATCTGAACCTGGATAAACTGTGCCAGGCCGTCCCGGACGCTCTCCGTCTTACCCCACGTTTCTAAACTCGCCGTTGGGATACCCCTATGGCGTACATGTCAACAATGCCATGACATACCCCTATATAAAGAAGCCTCGGACGACGAGAAAACAAGCCAAACCCTCTCTAAAAGTCTCTGCCACAGATCACCAGCCGCCTCCAGATCTCAAAACTCTTCTCTATCTCCATAGCCATATTCCACCACTTTTAATACTAGATCTCGTATCGGATTGGCGACATTGTAAGACTATTGCTATTGAAGGAAATATGCCCTGAGAGGCAATAATAAAATTGTTATTATGTATTCCTTGTCTATGATAGATGTTTATTTTGCATGCTATAATTGTATTGATAGGAAACATCAATACATGTGTGTTTAATAAACAAAAAGGGTTCCTAGTTATGCCTCTCTTATGACTAGCTTGTTGATTAACAAGATGATCATGGTTTCCTGATCATGGACATTGGATGTTGTTAATAACAAGGTCACACCATTGGTGGAATGATGTGATGAACATTCATCCGAAGTATAGCATTACGATCAAGTCATTATGTTTATATTGCTATAACATCATACGAAGTAATCTTTATCCTTAGACCATGAGATCATGTTAATTGCTAACACCGGAAGAGTATCTTGATAACATCAAACGTCACACCGTAACAGGGTGACTATAAAGGTGGGTTCAGTGCTATGAAGGTGTTATGTTGAGGCTCATGGATCAAGAGTGGAATTTGTCAATCCCGATGATGGATAGATATACTCTGGGCCCTCTCGGTGATATGACATTAAGATAGCTTGCAAGCAAGTGATGTGATCACTAGAATGTTATATCACGGGAACGAGAAAAGAGTGCATGTCGGTAACGAGATCAAACTAGGTATTTGGATACCGATGATCGAATCTCGGACATGTATTATATCATGAGACAAAGGGATTAAATTGCTGACGTTAAAGGTTCTCACGATCACAGAAGTCATCGTTGAATGTGCAGGAGTCAGTATGGATCTCTAGGTCCCGCTTCTGATTATTGATCTGAGAGGAGTCTCAATCATGTCTGTATTATTCGCGAACCATAGGGTGACACACTTAAGGGTTGCCGGACACCATTTAGGAGCACATATTTTCCAGACAAAAGGTTTGCAAAGCGCAGGAAATGTTTCGATAGAAACAGGAATTGTTTCGATAGAAACCGGAATTGTTTCGGGTGAAATTGCAGAAAGTGGTTCTGCATGTGATATTGAAATGTTGCAAGGGGTTTTATGTGAATGTTTGTTAATTAAATTAATTAACAAAATTCTGAATAAAATAAATAAAAGAGTTTTATTAATTGAGAGTTGCATTTAATTTGGTGGAAATTAAATACATGTGAGTGGGATTTTGGGTGGAGGCCATGTTTATGTGAGTGGAGGTTCACCACATGAATGAAGGAGGGGAGGAGTCCCCCCCCTCATGCGCCGGCTATGGGAGGGGAGGGGTCTCCCTCCCTCCTATATAAAGCCCCCCTCTCCCCTCTCACAAAACACACCTCCTCGTGAAGGATCTCTCTCCCCCTCTAGATATTCCCCATGGTCTCGGATTAGCGAGATACATGTTCCCAGTGGCCTTGCTTCTGGAAGGAGTTGCTGCTTCCGCTGATTCGCTGGAGCGAGGAGGTGGAGGTTGTCCGGTGGCTTGAACGTGTGTGCGAGGACGGATGCGCTGCTGATTTGCGGCGCTCGGACTTCCACACGATCTTGAGATCGGCAAGCGTACGACTACATCAACCACGAGTTCCTACTCGTTAACAAAACTCGTTGTCTTCGAGGGTAAGTTCTCCATGGATGTATGTCCACCCGTTGCTCTGTATCTAGTAGATAGATCTTGGCGTATAGTTCTCATCGTAGGAATTTTTTTGTTTTCTATGCTGCGGACCCAACAGTGGTATTAGAGCCAGATCTATGCCTAGGTGCTTTGCACGGGTAGTACACATATGTTTATATGTGGGCGATGATGATCATGTTATTGCATCTTCTATGTACTTTGGATATTGGTGGCATAGTGGGATGAAGCGGCCCGGACCAACCTTACATGTCATCGTACATGAGACCGGTTCCACGACTGACATGCAACTAGTTTTGCATAAGTGGCTAGCGGGTGTCTGTCTCTCCTACTATAGTCAATATCTGATTTACAACGAGTTGCTAATAACTTGGTTATCCTCGTTGTGGTTCATGTTCGTAGGTAAGACCGGTTCTATCTCCGAAAGCCCTAAGCTACGTAAAACTTGCAATTGATAAATTAGAGGCGTCTAGTTTAGATCGTTGCTGGGCTAGTGTCTTGATATGGTATTGTTGTAAGTAGATGTATGATAGATACTCTTACAACTCACTTAACGTGTAAGTTCCATAGACCTTGGCCTTACACACAAAGGAATGATAGAGATCATACCACGATGCAAATGATAGAGATCAAATGCATGGACCATATCACCTCACTTCACACATTAGATGTTAGCATCTTATATTGCTAGTTTGGCGCTTTTGGTAGCATTATAAGATGATCCCTCATTTAGATATCAAGATAAAATGTGTTCTTCCTTAAGTATGCACCGTTTTGTGGATCGTGTTTTGAGGCATCACGTGATGATCGGGTGTTCTCGACTCTACACTTTCCTACAATGGGTGTAAGACAGTTTTACACACGCGAATACTAAGGTTCTTACTTGACGAGCCTAGCATGTACAGACATGGCCTCGGAACACGGACCGAAAGGTTAAGCATGAGTCATATAGTTGATATGATGCCCATATAGATGCTCGCCTTTGAAGCTACACCGACTCACGTGATGATCGGACTTGGTGTAGTGGATTTGGTTCATGTAATCACCAAAAGGACACGAGGGATGTCGTTTTTGAGTGGGAGTTCATTAGTAATTTGGATTAGTTGAACTCAATCTATCATAAACTTAGTCTAAATATATTTTACAAATTCTGTTGTAGATGGCACCACCTGCTTTTAATTTTAATATGTTCATGGAGAAAGAGAAGCTTGCTGCAAATGGTAGCAACTTCACCAACTGGGCTATGAATTTGAGGATTCTCCTCACTGCTGCACAAAAACAATATGTGCTAGAGGCGCCGCTAGGACCCCCACCAGCTCCTGATGCCCCTGACGAGGAAAAGAACGTCTATATAACTCGTCAGGAGGACCACAACTTAGTTCATTGCGGCATACTGTATGGGCTAGAGCCAGAACTTCGAAAACGTTTCGAAAATGGCAATGCCTTTGATACCATGGGAGAATTGAAAATGATTTTCGACACCCATGCTGCCGTAGAGAGTTATAATGCTTCCGAAAAGTTCTTGAGCTGCATGATGGAAGAGAACAGCTCCGTTAGTGAGCACGTACTCAAAATGTCTGGGTACGCCGATAAGCTTGTGTCCTTGGGAATAACGATTCCCATTGACTTAGGCATACATCGTGTTCTCCAATCTCTGTCACCTTGCTACAAGAGCTTCGTGATGAACTATAATATGCAGGGCATGAAGAAGTCTCTTCCCGAGCTTCTGTCAATGCTTAAGACTGCAGAAGTGGAGATTAGGAAAGAACATCAAGTGTTGATGATCAATAAGACCATCGGTTTCAAGAAGGACAAGAAGGCAAGCAGAAGGGAAAGAAGGGCGGCAAATCTGTTGCCGGGCCTGAAAAGAAACCTCGAGCTGGCCCTAAGTCTGACACCGAGTGCTACTATTGCAAGGGGACTGGCCATTGGAAGCGCAACTGCCCCAAGTATTTGGCGGACAAGAAGGCCGACAAGGCAAACAAAGGTATATGTGATATACATGTTATTGATGTGTACTTGACTAGTACTCGCAGTAGCACCTGGGTATTTGATACGGGATCGGTTGCTAATATGTATAACTCGGTTCAGGGACTGCGGAACAAGCGACAACTAGCAAGGGATGAGGTCACGATGCGGGTCGGCGATGGATCAAGAGTTGATGTGATCGCCGTCGGAACGCTGCCTCTCCATATGCCATCGGGATTAGTTATAAACCTGAATAATTGTTATTTGGTGCCTGCACTAAGCATGAACATTGTATCCGGATCGTGTTTGATGCAAAGTGGTTATTTGTTTAAGTCTGAAAACAATGGTTGTTCGATTTATATGAATAATATCTTTTATGGTCATGCACCTGTGTTGAATGGTTTATTTCTATTGGATCTCGATAGTAGTATTACGCATATTCATAATGTTGATGCTAAAAGGATTAAACTTGATAATGATATATCTGCATATATGTGGCACTGCCGTCTAGGTCATATTGGCATTAAACGCATGAAGAAACTCCATTCTGATGGACTTTTGGAATCACTTGATTTTGAATCACTTGATACATGTGAGCCATGCCTTATGGGCAAGATGACTAGAACGCCGTTTTCCGGTTCAATGGAACGGGCGACAGATTTATTGGAAATCATACATACTGATGTGTGTGGACCAATGAGTGTGTCGGCGCGAGGTGGATATCGTTATTTTGTTACTTTCACGGATGATTTGAGTAGATACGGGTATATATATTTGATGAAACAAAAGTCTGAAACCTTTGAAAAGTTCAAAGAATTTCAGAATGAAGTGGACAATCATCGTAACAGAAAGATCAAATTCTGCGGTCCGACCGTGGAGGAGAGTATCTTAGTTACGAGTTTAGCACACATATGAAAGACTATGGAATAGTTTCACAACTCACGCCTGCTAGAACACCACAACGTAATGGTGTGTCAGAACGTCATAATCGTACTTTATTGGATATGGTTCGATCTATGATGTCTCTGACTGACTTGCCACTTTCTTTTTGGGGTTATGCACTGGAAACCGCTGCATTCACTTTAAATAGGGCACCATCTAAATCCGTTGAAAAGACACCGTATGAATTATGGTTTGGAAACAAACCTAAGCCGTCATTTCTTAAAGTTTGGGGATGCGATGTTTATGTGAAGAAACTTCAACCGGATAAACTCGAACCCAAAGCGGAAAAATGCGTCTTCATAGGATACCCTAAGGAAACGATTGGGTATACCTTCTACCACAGATCCGAGGGCAAGGTCTTTATTGCCAAGAATGGATCCTTTCTTGAGAAGGAGTTTCTCGCGAAAGGTGTGAGTAGTCGGAAGGTAGAACTCGAAGAGGTTATTGAACCTTCTCTTCATGAAATGGCGAGTAGTGCAGCACCGGAAGTTGTTTCGGAGTTGACTTCACCTAATGAAGAGAGAGCTAATGATATTGATCATGAAACTCCGAAAGAGGACACTACCGAACCTCGCAGGTCAAGCAGGACACATGCAGCTCCTGAACTGTACGGCAATCCTGTTATGAATTTCATGATTGATGAAATAGATGACCCTGCGACGTATGAAGAAGCGATGATGAGCCCTGATTCCAACAAATGGCTAGAAGCCATGAAATCCGAGATGGAATCCATGTACGAAAACCAGGTTTGGACCTTGGTGGACTTACCTCACAATCGAAAGGCCGTTGAGAATAAATGGATTTTCAAAAGAAAAACTGATGCTGATGGTAATGTAACCATCTATAAGGCTCGACTTGTCGCAAAGGGGTTTCGACAAATTCAAGGAGTTGACTACGATGAGACATTCTCTCCCGTAGCGATGCTTAAGTCGGTTAGGATTATGTTAGCAATTGCTGCATATTTCGATTATGAAATATGGCAGATGGATGTCAAAACTACGTTCCTCAATGGTAATATTGAAGAAGAGTTGTATATGATACAACCTAAGGGTTTTGTCGATCCTAAGGATGCTGATAAGGTGTGCAAACTTCAGCGATCCATCAATGGACTGAAGCAAGCATCCCGGAGTTGGAATCTCCGCTTTGATGAGGTGATCAAAGAGTTTGGATTTGTCCAAACTTATGGAGAGGCTTGTATTTACAAGAAAGTGAGTGGGAGCAATGTGGCATTTCTGATATTATATGTGGATGACATATTATTGATTGGAAATGATATAGATCTTTTAAACAGTGTTAAAAGTTATCTAAACAACAAATTTTCGATGAAGGACCTTGGTGAAGCTTCATATATATTAGGCATTAAAATCTATAGAGATAGATCATGACGCCTAATTGGGCCATCGCAGAGTACATACCTTGATAAGATATTAAAGAAGTTTAATATGGACGGAAGTAAGAAGGGGTACTTACCTATGTTGCAAGGCAAGACATTGAGTAAGACTCAAAGTCTGGCTACGACGGAAGAAAGAGAGATAATGGATAAGATCCCCTATGCCTCAGCCATAGGCTCTATAATGTATGCCATGCTATGTACAAGATCGGATGTGGCACATGCTATTAGTTTGACTAGTAGGTACCAATCTGATCTAGGTTCGGAACACTGGATAGCGATCAAGAATATCCTTAAGTACTTGAGAAGAACTAAGGATATGTTTCTTGTATACGGAGGTGAAGAAGAGCTAGTCGCTAAGTGTTATGTCGATGCTAGCTTTGACACTGATCCGGATGACTCTAAGTCTCAATCCGGATACGTATTTCTCTTGAACGGAGCAGCAGTTAGTTGGAGGAGCTCCAAACAACCTGTGGTGGCTGGATCAACGACGGAGGCGGAATATGTTGCTGCTTCAGAAGCAGCGCAGGAAGCGGTTTGGATGAAGGAGTTCATAACGGAACTGGGTGTGGTTCCTAGTGCATTGGACCCAATGGTGATCTATTGTGACAACAATGGAGCCATAGCCAACGCCAAGGAACCAAGGTCTCACAAGAATTCCAAGCATATTAAGCGCCAGTTTCACTCCATCCGCGAGCATGTCAAGGATGGAGATATAAAGATTTGTAAAGTGCACACGGACCTGAATGTAGCAGATCCGTTGATTAAAGTACTCCCTAGGGAAAAACATGATCAACACCAGAACTCCATGGGTGTTAGATTTATCACTATGTGAACTATATTATTGTCTCTAGTGCAAGTGGGAGACTGAAGGAAATATGCCCTGAGAGGCAATAATAAAGTTGTTATTATGTATTCCTTG
This sequence comes from Avena eriantha, assembly GCA_910589775.1. Lineage (NCBI taxonomy): Eukaryota > Viridiplantae > Streptophyta > Magnoliopsida > Poales > Poaceae > Avena > Avena eriantha. Next base: position 275,492,292 of record OU342743.1, read on the forward strand.
TATATGATAGATGTTTATTTTGCATGCTATAATTGTATTGATAGGAAACATCAATACATGTGTGTTTAATAAACAAAAAGGGTTCCTAGTTATGCCTCTCTTATAGACTAGCTTGTTGATTAACAAGATGATCAAGGTTTCTTGATCATGGACATTGGATGTTGTTAATAACAAGGTCACACCATTGGTGGAATGATGTGATGAACATTCATCTGAAGTATAGCATTACGATCAAGTCATTATGTTTATATTGCTATAACATCATACGAAGTAATCTTTATCCTTAGACCATGAGATCATGTTAATTGCTAACATCGGAAGAGTATCTTGATAACATCAAACGTCACACCGTAACAGGGTGACTATAAAGGTGGGTTTAGTGCTATGAAGGTGTTATGTTGAGGCTCATGGATCAAGAGTGGAATTTGTCAATCCCGATGACGAATAGATATACTCTGGGTTCTCTCGGTGATATCACATTAAGATAGCTTGCAAGCAAGTGATGTGATCACTAGAATGTTATATCACGGGAACGAGAAAAGAGTGCATGTCGGTAACGAGATCAAACTAGGTATTTGGATACCGATGATTGAATCTCGGACATGTATTATATCATGAGACAAAGGGATTAAATTGCTGACATTAAAGGTTCTCACGATCACAGAAGTCATCGTTGAATGTGCAGGAGTCAATATGGATCTCTAGGTCCCGCTTCTGATTATTGATCTGAGAGGAGTCTCAATCATGTCTGCATTATTCGCGAACCGTAGGGTGACACACTTAAGGGTTGCCGGACACCATTTAGGAGCACATATGTTCCAGAAAAAAAAGGTTTGCAAAGCGCAGGAAATGTTTCGATAGAAACCAGAATTGTTTCGGGTGAAATTGCAGAAAGTGGTTCTGCATGTGATATTGAAATGTTGCAAGGGGTTTTATGTGAATGTTTGTTAATTAAAGTAATTAACAAAATTCTGAATAAAATAAATAAAAGAGTTTTATTAATTGAGAGTTGCATTTAATTTGGTGGAAATTAAATACATGTGAGTGGGATTTTGGGTGGAGGCCATGTTTATGTGAGTGGAGGTTCACCACATGAATGAAGGAGGGGAGGAGTCCCCCCCCCTCATGCGCCGGCTATGGGAGGGGAGGGGTCTCCCTCCCTCCTATATAAAGCCCCCCTCTCCCCTCTCACAAAACACACCTCCTCGTGAAGGATCTCTCTCCCCGTCTAGATATTCCCCATGGTCTCGGATTAGCGAGATACATGTTCCCGGTGGCCTTGCGTCTGGAAGGAGTTGCTGCTTCCGCTGATTCGCTGGAGCGAGGAGGTGGAGGTTGTCCGGTGGCTTGAACGTGTGTGCGAGGACGGATGCACTGCTGATTTGCGGCGCTCGGACTTCCACACGATCTTGAGATCGGCAAGCGTACGACTACATCAACCACGAGTTCCTACTCATTAACAAAACTCGTTGTCTTCGAGGGTAAGTTCTCCATGGATGTATGTCCACCCGTTGCTCTGTATCTAGTAGATAGATCTTGGCGTATAGTTCTCATCGTAGGAAATTTTTTGTTTTCTATGCTGCGGACCCAACAGCTATCAATCTCATGATATTTATTACAATGTTTACGATTGTTGATCTCATCTCTATGTGTGAGTAATTCTCCTTGGGCTAAGGGCTTCCGCCTATCCATGTAGCGATTGTGCATGTTATTTATCATAGATGGGATCGTGTATTAGTTTGTTGTATGATGATTATTGTATCCTCTCTTGCCATGATGATTATTGTATCCTCTCTTGCCTCAAACCAAGGACTTGTCAGGTATCCAAGACCCCGAGGGTTGATCTAGGTATAGGGAGTATGAGTAATAACTGATCTGCAGGTTGGGAACCCCAGTGACAGAAGGGATAGTACGGCTGTATGTGAGAGATTTACTTGGGATTAAGGGTGACATCACTATGCATATCATTAGTTCTCTTTCTTCTATGGATGAGACTAGTAGGTTATTGCTATAAGCGGTTGTGGAGGCAATAGCAATTATGGATGCACTGCCCACATATAATTTATCTTGCTCTAACAAGTACATGCATACTTTATTTCTATCTTTTATTCCCATCAGATGTTTTGCACAGCTACAGGTGAAACCAAACGCCCTAAGCCCTCTCTCACCATCATCGGCAACAACAAAAAGACGCAAACTATTGATCCGGTAAAAACACAAAAGGAATTCTAAAACTTCCGAAGGTCTATTAAAGTAACTTCACTATGCATTCACTTCCCAAGGATTCGACAACCTAGGTCTACTAGGGAAAAAGAAGCTATACTACATCCATAATCCGGATGGAAGGTATCAATCATCGAGCAGCAAGTCGCGGGGATCGATCCGTGGGGGCGGATGTACTCCTACTCGTCCGATAGTCGCAGAGCCTTGAGAGGCCGCCCGACAGTTGCTGACACCGTCAACTGCCCCCACTTGAGCCCTTGCGGCTCCAACCGCGGGCAGCAAACCCCGCACTCTCTACCAAGGAGCTGCAGCCTATGCAAAACACAATTGCCGCCAATGGTCAGTTGATCGACGCACGGACCCACATCATCAAGAACCAAGCCTAACGAGGTCGTCAGCAACCCAACTTGAGGAACAACCTCTCCAACTGCGAGCTCGAGCCTAGAGGCTCCCTTAGCCGAATCGGCCCACGGTGCTTTAGACCAATGATCTGAGGCGAGAAGTACCCCTCCACCTTCAAAGAATAGAAGGATATCGAGAAGTACGACCCCACATACAATCTGACGGTGTGGACCGATACGTCCTCATGGTGATGGGGATCGCCAGCCACATGGACCTACTCTCTTCTCACTACCTTCCTCTGATGATGGAGGGAGCAACCTGCCAATGGATCAACACCCTCCCTGAGAACAACATCGACTCGTGGGAGGACATGCGAGACGCCTTTGTCTGGCACTTGGAGCGCTCCTACACCCGTACCACTTCCATCAAGGACCTGGAGCGCTACATCCAGGAACCGTGCGAGTCGACTCGCCACTGGTTCCAATAGTGGCAGGACCTGTGGATCAACGCTTCCGGCATCAACCCGAACACGGCCATCCACTGCTTCAAGAACGCTTGCTGGTACGAGCCCCTGGTCGCCAAGATCAAGAGGGTTTACCGGACGCTCGACAACATCCCCCACCTCCTTGAGATTGACAAGCGCTACGAGGAGGAGTACCCCAACCAAGACTCAAACGATGAGTTGGGTGGGAGACGCCGCTCGGGTGGCCATGACAACAACATGCACCGCGAGCTGCGCTGCAGCAACACTCGCCTCATCGGCAAGCACCGCGGTAACGGATGAGTCGACTTCGTCGCCAACACTAGCTACGGAAAGCGCGCCCCAACAACTACCGCCACGATAGTGGCAACTACTGCGACAGTGGCAACTACCGCTCGAACAACGCGGCAAGGCCGAAATTCGACCCTACCGTCCTGCTCAACCAGCCCTATGTCTATCACAGGTGAGAGGGGAAGCCCGCCACTCACACCACCGCCGAATGCCACTCTCCCAAAGAGATCGAGAAGGCAAGGCGATCCAAGGAAGCAGCCAACAACGACCCGCCAAGGGGCAACGACAACGCTGGTGGATTTAGCCACGCGGTCGGCTCTTTGCATACATTCACTGGGCTCGACACCAAGCGCGAGAAGAAAGTACTCTCCCGCATAGTCGTCGTGAATGCGGTGACCCAAGTGGATGTTCCTCGCTTCCTCAACTGGTCCGAGCAAAGCATCACCTGGAGCTGCGAGGATCACGCGCCCAAGATCGAGTACCCCGGGCGAGTCTCTCTAGAGAGAGAGCCCAAAGTGGCTGACTACTGGCTCCCTAAGAATCTGATGGATGGCGGGAGCTCCATCAACATCCTATACCTGGATACCTTCAAGAGACTACAACTCCCACAGTCCCCGGTCGGAAGGCGTATCTGATTGGCAAGGTGACACTGCCAGTCACCTTCGGCATGCCAGACAACTTCCGCACTGAGTGGATCATCTTCGAGCTAGTGAAGTTTCACAGCCCCTACCACTGCGTCCTAGGGCGAAAGACATTCGCCAAGTTCATGGCGCACCCACTACGCTTATAACATGATGAACCTCCCAGGGCCACGGGGAATCATCACCTTCCACGGCGACCCCGATCTGGCCGTGGAATGCAAGGACAACAATGCCAAGCTCGCCGAGGCCGTCATCGCTGAGGAAACAAACCACGTAGATGAGATTGCAAAATACACGAGTAACATCGACAAGGATGACCCCACGATCCTGAAGAAGCCCACCTCGAACAGTGCTGCACATGCAACCTTCGAGGTCCTCCATGCACACCCGCATTGTTGAGCTCGTCCCAGGTGACTCAAGTTAGAAGATCACCGTGGGAACCAACATGAGCCCCACATAGGAAAGCGCGCTCATCGAGTTCCTCCATGAGAATCATGACATCTTCGCATGGAATCCATCTGACATGCTTGGTGTCCCGAGGGAACTCGCTGAGCACAAGCTAAATGCCGACCGAAGACGCGACCCGTCAAGCAGTCGTTGCGGACCTTCAATGAACAACGCCGCTGTGTAATCGCTAAAGAAGTGCAGAGGCTACTCGCCGCAGGATTCATTCGGCCCATCAAGTACTCCAAGTGGCTGGCCAATCCAGTCCTGGTTCTGAAGAAGAACAACACTTGGGGGATGTGCATCAACTACACCAACCTCAACAGTGCCTGCCCAAAGGAGGAGTTCATCCTCCCACACATCGACCAGATCATCGACTTGACCATGGGGTCCGAGTCGATGTTCTTCGTTGACACATACTCCGCGATGATCAGATCAAGATGGCCATGGAGGATGAGGAGAAAACGACCTTCATTACGATGTTCAGATCCTTCTGCTACACCACGATGACGTTCGGCCTCAAGAACACCAGTGCGACCTATCAACGGTGTATGCAGGAGTGCCTAGCGAGCCAAATTGTCCTCAACGTCCACGTCTATATCGACGACGTGGTAGTGAAGTCCACTCGCCAGAGCGACCTACTCGCTGACCTGGCCGAAACTTTCGCCAACCTGCGGAAGTACAAGATCAAGCTCAACCCAGAGAAGGGCACATCCGACGTGCCCACCGACTAGCTACTAGGGTACGTGGTCTCCAAACGAGGCATTAAGGCTAGCCCCTCCAAGATCAACACCATCGTGCGACTCGGGAAGCCCGAGTGCCTGCACGACATCCAAAAGCTGGCAGGGCGAGTCGTGGCCCTTAGTCGCTTCATCCTCTGACTCGGTTAGAAGGAAATGCCTCTCTACCATTTTATGCAGAAGAATCCCATGTTCGTGTGGGACAGCGAGGCCAACAACGCGCTCAAAGTGCTGAAGGAGGTGCTACTCGCAGTGCTAGTACTCGCCGCTCCCACGGACAAGGAGCTAATGCTCATCTACGCCACGACCTCCAGTCAAGTCATGATCATCGTGATGGTCATCGAGCATCCTAAGGATGGCAAGGAGGGCCCCATGCAGCGCCCCGTCTACTACATCAGCGAGGTCCTCACCGATTCGAGACAACGCTACCCATAATACAAGAAACTGGTCTACATGGTGTTCTGAGCCCAAAGGAGGATCCCCCACTACTTCCAGGAGCATCCTATCATGGTTGTCTCCTCCGCCCTATTGTAGTCTGGACGAGTCGCCACGTGGGTCATCGAAATCGGCGTCCACAACATCAAGTATGAGCCACGCAAGGCCATCAAATCGCAAGCTCTGGATGAATTCCTCGTCAACTGGGAAGAAGTGCAACAACCCACGATGCTGCCATACCTCCACTACTGGTCCCTCCACTTCAAAGGATCAAAGAACATGGATGGTGCCGGGGCCGCGATAATCCTCACCTCCCCCAAGGACGACAAAATCTGATACATGCTGCATCTCAACTTCACGCCCTGCACCAACAACATGGTGAAGTACGAGGCCCTCCTTCACGGCACGTGGGCCACCAAGGAGATGCACATCAACCGCCTCAAGTGCTACGTCAACTCTGACCTCGTCGTCGTGCAAGTCACTGGCACTTGCGATGTAGTCACCCCCAACATGATAGCATACCGCCAAGCGGTGGACAACTGGGGGCTACTTCGCTGGCTACTCCTTCGAGTGGATCGACCGTCGGAAGAACGAGGAGGTTGACGCACTCTCACGCATCGGATCGGCTTGCCAAACTCCACCTCCAGGCATATTCCTCTATGTCATGGGAATGGCCACGATAGTCGCTACCAGGGGTAGCGATTGGAAGGATTTGGGGCAAGAGCGGGCATCCATCTACGAAGCGAGATGTGGGCAAAGACACATACCCAGGTTTGGCCCCCAAAGGGTAAGTACCTACTACTGCTAGATTGTATTATCGAGTGAGTTACAAGGGTGGCGAGCTCGGCAACTAGGCAGCGATTCGATGGGGTGTATGATGGAACATGAGTATAGAAAGTACCCTAGGGAGGCTTATATAGGGGGTACCTCGCTGGGTTTATAGATATAAAACCAAATCAGTTAAGGACTCGGAGGATTTGACCTAATCCGACTGGGCCTAACTATGCTTCTAGGCCTCCAGCTTCTAGTCGCTAGGCTTCCTCCTTAGTCGCATTCCAGTCGCCGTCCTGGAAGCCCACTCGCAGAGGCCTTAGTCCAATCGAAATGTCCTGCTAGGTATACCCCATTCGGCATATCCCCATCAGTAGTCCCCGAGGCCAGTGTTGGTTTGATACAGGTGTTCTTTTGGCAGTCGAAGTAGGCATGTCCAATTGGACGCCCAGTAGAATCGGTGGTGGACTACCTCAATGAAGGAAGGAATCTCTTTTGTGTGTCTTTAGTCACAACATTGGCAAATGGAAGTGTGCTCAAGTCGCCACACCTGGCTGACTGAAAGGGATAATAAGTAGGCGAGTCGAGTGAATGAAGTTGGACCTTCAACATGGTCAAACTAGCCATTGGGTAGCCTAATGGTAACTTTGGCGATTTTACCGTGGGGTAACGACTCTCTTGAGAATGGCAGGGGAATTTTAGATATCTTCTTCACATTTCCCCACTCTTGCGCACCTTCAGTCTCCATTCCTTTTCCTGATCCAAGGTTGTCGACCCACGCGATCCCACCCTTCTCCGATGGCGCCCCCAAAAGATCAATGGGGAAAGTCAAAGTGTACCACCGCCGCCTTAAAATCCTTCCAAGACGTGGGGATCCTCTGCAAGGGGAACTGGCGGATCCCCGTACCCGGCGAGATGAAGCCAAAGCCTCACCCCGGTGAATTCATTTGCTTCTAGAGCCACTTGGAGAGGGGGCTAGGTTTCCCCTTGTTGATCTTCTTCTAACGGTTCTGCGCATATTACACGATCAAACCGTCAGATCTAGGGCCGCATAGTATCGAGAAGCTCACCATATTCGTGGCTTTCTATGAATGCTATTTGGGTTGTCGCCCTGGCTAGAAATATTCCATGGACGCATCAGTCGCGAGGGGGTAGGCAGTCCCATCCTGCTGGCGGGCGGCGTCACCTTCCAGCTAAAGCCAAAGGCCACGTTCGTGAAGCTCCTGCTGCCGAAGAAGGCCACAAGCGAGTGGAAGAAGAGTTGGTTTTACGTGGAGGAGTCCACTCCCGATGGCGAGGTGCTGCTTCCAATGTACACCACCGGGAGGAGTGAGCCTCACCGGTTATCGGTGACCAAGCTTCCTAAAGACCAGAAGATGGCCGTCGACGAGATGCTGACGCGCATCAAGGAGCTGAAGAAAAAAGGCCTCGAGACCATCAATTTATACAACTGCTAGCTCGAGCGGCGGCTGGTTCCGCTAGCTACCCGAGCGCACTGGATGTACCAGTACACTGGCAAAGATGATGCCACAAGGGCGAGCAAGGCGGTTTGGGAGGCCGATGACTACATCGCCGTGCTGAAAAAGATAACAAAGGCAGAGTACACCGACCTGAAGGCCGGGCTCGCTCCATACGCTGACGGGAAGCGTCAGCCCCCAGTAAGTCTCTTGCTTTCACAGTCGTAGTTTTGCAGTCGCGGTTTTGTAGTCGCAATTTTTGTCTTTTGTCTTGATCAAGTCATCACTTCTTTATTTCTGCTTGCTGTTCCAAGTTCTCGCGAACTGGCTCCCCTCGCTTGATGAAGAGGTTCCCGCTGAGCTTGAGGAAGAGGAGGAGGAATCCTCCGAGAGTGCGGATGAGATAATGGAGGTGCATTCACCCTTGTCCATGGCTCGGAAGACCCACTGGCAAAAACAACACGAGCTGGAGGCGAGTCGCAACCTTGAAGAGCATGACAATGATGTTGACATCGTAGAAGAGCAAAGCTCGCGGTGCATGGGCACGCCGGCTAGGCCCGCGTTGAAGTTGAAGTTGAAGTCACCACCAAAGACGAAGCAGCCGGTGAAGGCCAAGCCGGCAGCGAAGCCAAAGTCGTCGGCGAAGTCGCCGGCCAGATTCATGGTGATCTTCGACTCAGACGACGAGTCTGACAATGCAGAAGCCCGGGACACAGCCAAGATTCTGGAGGACCCTACTCTAATGATGGACATGGAGGCCACGAACGTGGTTGTGGAGGTTCCACTTGCCGCCATTGCACCGGAGGCATCGGTGCCCCTGGACATGGGGATTGAAGCGGCCAAGGTTGTTTCGGCGACTCCACCACCAAAGGCTCGCATCGACATTGCCAGAGATCTTCATGGCTGCAGCCTCATCGGCGGAGAAGCCTGCGACATCATGGAGAAGCCCACGCACATCAGCACTGGATTATGTGCCTTCCTAGTCACCAAGTAAGTTTTTACTCCAGCGTATTCGTGACTTTCGGAGTTTTGGCAGATCGCTGATCGGAGCGACCTTGTAGGACTGGCACCAAGAAGATCAGCCATCCTTTGGTGGCCAAAGTCCTGCCGGTCAACCTCGACGGGGTGGTTGATTGATGGCTCTAAAATATAGCCATCTATGTCCACATTTAAACTGGATATTATTCATATTTTTGATGAAATATCTCTCTAAACCCTACCACTAATGCCTAATATTCAAAGGGGTATGCAATCCTTTCTTTCTATTTTTTCCTGCACAGATAATGACATTTTATGATGGGATTCACTAAATTAAAGTCAAAGATACGAGATTTCCAACAACTAGAAGAAACCAGGAGTCGTGGGTCAAAGGCAGATGCTTTAACGACCAACTATACGACTGGAATAAAATTCCGGCCGTATAGTTCTAGCCATATAGTTGCCATCGACGCTGCTAAGTCAAACATAACAACTTTTGTGAAGGGACCCCTATATAAATAGGACTCGGGCGACAAGAAAAGAGCGTTCGAGAGTCCCTGCCCTAGATCATTATTCGCCGGAGGAATAGACTTGATCTAATCTCCAAATCCTTCTCCACCACCATAGCCATATTCTGGCACTTGTAATAGTAGATCTCTTCTTCGATAGGAAACATTGCAAGACTATTTGCTATCAATCTCATGATTTCCATTACAATGTTTGTGATTGTTGATCTCATCTCTATGTGTGAGTAATTCTCCTTGGGCTATGGGCTTCGGCCTAGCCATGTAGCGTTTGTGCATGTTATTTATCATAGATGGGATCATGTATTAGTTTGTATGACATGATAATTATTGTATCCTCTATTTCCTCAATCTAAGGACTTGTCAGGTACCCAAGACCCCGAGGATTGAGCCAGGTATTGGGAGTATGAGTAATGACTAATCTGCAGGTTGGGAACCCAAGTGACAGAAGGGGTAGTATGGTTGTATGTGGGGGATTTACTTGGGATTAACGGTGACATCACTATGCATATCATTAGTTCTCTTTCTTCTATGGATGAGACTAGTAGGTTATTGCTATAAGCGGTTGTGGAGGCAATAGCAATTGTGGATGCACTGCCCACATATAATTTATCTTGCTCTAACAATTACATGCATACTTTATTTCTATCTTTTATTCTCATCAGATGTTTTGCACAGCTACAGGTGAAACCGAACGCCCTAGGCCCTCTCTCTCCATCATCGACAACAACAAAAATACACAAACTCTTGGTCCAGTAAAAACACAAAAGGAATTGTTAAACTCCTGAAGGTCTGTTAAAGTAACTTCACTATTCATCTACTTCCCGAGGATTCGATAACCTAGGTCTACTAGGGAAAAAGAAGCGATACTACATTCATAATCCGGATCGAAGGTATCAACCCTTTTTCTAGCGCCGTTGCCGGGGAAGCAATAGCTACCGTGGTGAGGTTAGTAGGAACCTTGCTAGTTTTAATTCTTATTTTTAATTTTGTTAGTTTCCTTTCAGTCTTTATTTGATAAACCAAAAAAAATAGTTAGCCTTTAAATTCATGCTTTTACTATTATAGTTCTCTGTTTAAGAAAACCCAAAGGACTATGGCTGAAAAGAAGCTTGGGGAGTTTGCTACTCCCAACAATGATTATTTGCGTACTACTATTACTCAGCCAGCAATTGCTGCTGATGACTATGAAATTAAGCCCCATTATTTAAGTTTGGTTCAATAGAATCAATTTGGAGGCTCTGCTGTTGAGGACGCAGGTATGCACTTGAATACTTTCACTAAAATATGTGATATGATGCGTATAAAAGGCGTTGACCCTGATGCGGTCAAATTGCATTATTTCCTTTCTCTCTTAGAGGAAGAGCAAAAGAATGGTTGGTATCTTTTCCTAGAAATACTATTACATCATGGGTCGAATGCACTTCTTTATTTATGACTAAATTTTTTCCACTTGCAAAGACAATGCAACTTAGATCTAATATTACTGGTTTTAGACAGGAAGAGTGTGAGCCACTAGCGCTTGCATGGGAGAGGATGAAAGAATTCATGAGAAACTATCCTAGTCATGGGATGGAAGACTGGTTAATTCTTGTAACTACCTCGGTGAATTACGCTCTTAGTTGCATGCCTGGATGAGCGAAAATGGTTAAAATAGTACGGTGGGGCCCGGGGCCACTCACGGTAGACCTTTCGGCCGTCCTAACCACTTTCAGAACATCGGGACAAGAACGAGTGGCGTAATCGGCAGGCGAAGGGATCAACTACATACACAAGTGAGTATGTATGCAAGCCACATACAACAGTCCTCAGAGCCATTCCATATAAAAGAAATAGAAATATTGCAACGCCATACGGCAAGATCCAAATATCCTAGATAGAGATAATAGTTTAGGATAGCTCCTCATACATCAAACATCAGAGTATCAGGCGGAAGCGGAAAACAAGATCTGAGTACGGATAAGAAGCAAATCGGCATAAGATGCCACATAAATAAACACATCCCGCCCACAGATCTCGTGGATCCCCGTTCCCGGAATCTCTACACCGAGTGATCGTTGCCAACATCATCCGTCTCCTCCACCCAGTATCCATCTTGCGAATACACCTGTTCATCTGAATCAAACAATTTATTGTGTGAGACCCTAGGGGTACTCAGCAAGTCTTTATGCCTCTAAAGGGGACATATACCTGGGGTGACGCAATTGCAGCAAAAGGTAATAGCTAACAAGCCTAGAGATACTCGCTAACCATCCGCCTAACCAATGATAGACGGATGTCCGTTAATTAGAAACAACAGTTATAACAGTATAATTAACAGATCCATCCTCCCTCTCGCTTACCAACGAGAAAGCGGATGAACATCCCATCCGTTGGCAGTTTTATTAACCATTCCATGAGTATTGCACTATTTACTAATCAGGTGCTTAGTCAGATTAAAAGCGGTACTTTAGTTATACTTATCTATGATCGAGAAACTGTGCTCCAAGTCGTCCATAACCGTGGACACGGCTTTCAGAAAGATTTACCCTACAGGGGTGCACAAATAGCAACACACACTCGATCAACCTCAGAAAAACCAGCTCAAAACCCAACGAGGCATTCACGACAAAGCAATCACAGGATTCAGAAATATTTCAGGGGGCCACCCCACTAAGCTACCCGCAACGAGGTTGGCCGGCTCCAGAACGGACCCAGGGTTTGTGTGGACGGCGGTAAACGACTGGGAACCCGAAAGTGTGACTGGGCTTGTCGATACACCGAAAACGTGTCACGATCCAAAACAATAGAGGTGCTCCACGCACAATCGTAAATAAACGGTAAACATGGCATAAGTACAGGATAATAATAAAACCCCAAACTAATTGTGGCCCCAAAAAATAGAAATGAATCAAGCTCTAGCTCAGGAGGGTCCATAAGGCCTCCCGGATGTGGATAGTGCGAATAGTCAAGGAACAGCAATCAAGTACTCGGGGTCCTACGGGACACAACTGAGCATGAAAAACCAAATAGCAGATATTGCTCACCGGTGCCTCTTTCATTAGTTATCCCATTACTACTCAGGTTAAGTTGTTTAGGTACGTCGTGATCCATCAGACACTCACATACCCTACACATGCTTTTCTACGACTCGCATGGCTCAAACAACTCCTGAAGTAATGGCTCATGGGGTTGAGGAACAGGCTCGGTGGGGTTGAAAAGTAAAGGCTATGCAGTACATGGGATTCAATTTAATGCAATCGCGACTCAGTGATGCAAGAATAAGATAGAGGCAATAGGTACTATATGTATGCAAGCATGTGGTAGTGCTTGCCTGGTAGCTCAGTTGAAGCGAGAGATGGATCTGGGTAGAACTCCTGTGATTCCTGATAATTCTCCTGCTGGGCGTCTATTCGAAGAAGAACCAAACAAACAAGGGCCAACATAAATAAAGTGCACAAGCATATGAATAAAATGCGACAAGCAAACAAGCATGCCATGATGAATGATGCACACTTTACATGGCAATAAAGTAGCATGGCATGGGTGAGGTGTGGGGACAAGAATAATTCATTATAGTATTTATTTGGTCAAGTTTTATTGCCATAAACAGTTCTGATTTTAATGATGTCATGATGCATGCTTGAATTCAGAACAAGGTCTGCATAGATAGAACGGGCTGGTCGCGCTGATCGATTTAGACATATTATTTGTCAAATTTGGAGTTATAGATTTAAAGTAATTAATTAATTAAGAAAAGGACATTTTATTGTAATTTTAATCATCTCAAAAATTTAAAGTGGTCAAACATTATTTTGAATAGCATATTTGAATTCCTCACATTTTTCTGATTCCAAAACATATATCATTTGTTTTTTTGGATTTATAATTTAAAAGTTATTTAAAACAGATTTAAAATCATATTTAAACATTTCTGAATTTGTTTTATTAACACAGATAAACGGAAAAACTTTTTATACTCGTCCTCTCCTAGCCATAGTCACAAACAGGTGGGGCCGCTGCTGACTGGGCGGAAATAGCGCGCAGGAACTTTTCTCACCGCGAGCTTATCTAGCCTATGCGACGACTGACAGGTGGGGCTGGCGGCCTCGTGGGTCCACTGCGCGCGCGGCCAGCCATTGGGCGACACGTGGCGGATCCGGGGACTGCGGGTTGAGTTTTACGAAGATCCGGGGGCCCTTTTGCAAATTTCCACGGGAGGCTGTCTGGTGGGCCTCAAAGGATTGCGGGTTGAGGCCAAAAAGTGTGTGTGTGTGTGTGGGGGGGGGGGGGTATGTGCAAAGCGTGTGCTGCTACTGTTGTTCTTCTCTGACGACTGACGACAGACGGACGGGAAAACGCGACGTGGTGGGGGCTCGAACCCGCGACGCTGTGCGCGCGCGCAGAGGGGCGGAGCCGCTGCGGTGGTTGGGTGTTGTTGTATGGAGGGGGATAGGCGGCTAGGTGAGGTGTGGTGCGGCGCGTAGGCGTGCAGAAGCACAAGCACGCCGGCGCACCGAGAGCGCTCGGCGCAAAGTCCGGCGAGGCCAGGCAGCGATGGCGAGAGAGAGGTTGTCAGAGAGGGAGAGTGGCTCACCACACGATGGTTGGCGGTGGTGGATCGGGTAGGGGAGCGGTCGATCGGCAACGTAGCAGGCGTCCGGCCGAAACTAGGGTTTCGGCAGCGCGTCGGTGTGCAGCACGGCCTGGGGCTCCTCCTCCATGTCTGCGAGTACAGGGGCGATGCGGAGGGTCGACTTGTTCTACCTCGACGCCCAACACCACACCCGCCGCCGTGTGTCATAGAGGGGAGGTGGAAGCCGAGGTGGTGGCCGGAGTGGCTGTGGGGTAGAAGGGGAGGAAGAGGAGGTAGGGCACGGCCCTGGCTGGATCTGGGCGTTGCCAGGATAGAGAGGGAGGGAGTGGGTTAAAGCAGAGAGAGAGGGGAGAGATGTCGTGGGGGATCGGGGTCGAGAAAAAGGTGGCCTCGGTCACCTTTTCTTCCTCCTCCCTCACGTGCTCGGTGTGGGATGGGCAGGGCATGGTGTGGCTGCAGGTGGGCCAGAGAGAGGAGAGGGTTCGGGTGTGGGACCTACTGGCCAGCGAGAGAGAAAGAGAGAGAGAAGGGAGAGGCTCGGGTTAGCTAGGGCGCGCTCGGCATGGAGCTAGGGTTGGGGCTTGGTTAGGTTAGGGAAGGAGGGGGTAGCTAGGCAGGTTAGGGTGGTGGTAGATGATTATGTTAGAGAGGGGATTAGGGAGAGAGGGTGCCTCGACAAGGAGGAGTTAAGGTGGAGTAGGGTGGCTAGGGTTAGGATTTTTAAGAGAGAGAGAGGAAGAAGTGTTGAGGGATTTCAACATGATCAAAAACAAGATCAAGCAAGAAGGTGAAAGGGATGGAGAGGTGAGGGTTTTTGGTTCACATGATCAAGCACATGGGTGGGGTGATGGATAAGGAGGGAAAAATGTAGAGCTTTTGTAGGTGACAACCAAAACCACATACAAGCATGATGGATCAAGATGAGGGTGGAAGGAAGATAAAGGTGGGGCTCCACAAAATTAAGAATCACTTGGGATGAAAACAAAAGACAAGATCCACTTTGAAAACAAAGACAAAACCCAAAGGAGAAAAGGTGGTGGAGATTTGCATGGCCCATGCATGGCATTAAATGCCATGTTTTAATCTTGTGAAAACAAAATAAATACACATGGCATTTATACATATGCATTCCAAAATATGGAGTAAGGCCAAGCTAAAGGAAAAATATAATTGGATTCATCCCAACCCACATGAGCTAGATTAAAAGCCAAAAGAAAGTAAGAGCTCATGGTTAATTAGGGTGGTGGAATTATAAGGTGGTGACGAAGAAAGGTGGTGGAGTGGAATAAAAGATATGCCCCCAACTCAACTTGGGCATCAAGCATTTATCAAGATTCAAATACAATATATCAAGAGCCAAATACAATTAATAATGCATATGAGAGAAGAACCAAATGAAAAGGGTTTTATATGATGCTCAAATGCAAGGTGGCATGATGACATGAGCATGATATAATTATGATGCAACATTTACATGTAGGAAGTAGCCATTATATTACTAGACCAAGTAGCATTACATATGTTAGACAGATGGGATGCTACAATTCTCCATCTATTTTATAATGCTCTTAACCCTATGTCTAAGTCTATGCTTGATACTACAGCTGGAGGAACATTTATGGGTAGACATATTACCGAAGCAAAGCAGCTTCTAGACAATATGCTAGACAACCATGCCCAATGGCATGTGGATAGATCGAACACGAAGAAGGTGAACTCCGTCTTACCACAAGAAAATGAAGAACTCAATGCTAAGTTGGATGAGCTCATACTAGCCGTAAAAGGTAAGGAAACCCAGGTAAGAGCTATCCCTGAAACAAATATTAAATAAATAGACTTCATAGCTCATAATGATTATAACCCTGCTTGGAAGAAGAATTATAATCCTAATTTTCAGAAACATTATTATAGTCCTACAGGTAACTCTAATAATAATATGGGAACTAGTAATGGTAGTCTCCAAGAAACACTTAAGTCTTTTATAGACTCACAAAATGAACAAAACAATATTCTTGTTAAAATAACGGAGAACCATGATGCTATGCTTGGTAAATTGTCTAACCATGTTGTAAGTTTGAGAAATGATTTGCAGGCCCTCCAAGAAAGAACGAGGATCATTGAGGCACAACTAGGTAAGATAACCGAGAGTCAAACTCTCATTCTAGCCAAATTTGCAGGTAAAGCTGAGCACAATCCTGTTGAAGATCTCAAGATGATGAGAATCCAATGGGAGGAGCCTGAAGAACTTGATTATAGTAATGCCCCTTCACCAAGCTACACCATTGAAGATCTTGTAAAAAGGATCAACGTTAAGATTTCGATAAGTGAAGATAATGAGGAAGCTATGTACCAATACTTTGTTAATCAGGTAGCAATAAAGGTACGCGAGCTTGAGAAAGAATATAAACAAATAGCTGAAAAATTATGTGTGAAGCTTGATGACATATTTGAGCCTACTATTAAGATTAAAATTCTAACCAATGAGATAGCTGCACTTTGTGATCTAGGTGCAAGGGTCTCAACAATTCCAAACAGCCTTTTTAACAAGTTAAATCTTGGCTCCTTTGAGATCACCGAGTTAAAATTGCATCTAGCAAATTCTACTAAAAACAAGTTGTAGGAATTAAGGAGAATACTTTAGTATACATTAAAGGTTGTCCTACTCTTATTGATTTTGTTATTGTTGACATGCCTGAAGATGTTATTGCTCCTATTATATTAGGTCGTCCTTTCTTAAGAACTATTAAGGCTTTGATTAATCTACATGAAGGGAATGTGAAGCTTAAATTTCCTTTGTGGGATCCTTTTGTTATTCATTTTCCTAGGAAGAAGAAAGCCAAGCATGATGAAAAGGAGGCCATCACTTTGAAGGCCAACTATTTTGGAGTGGGTGTTCCACTCATCTGGCCTAAGTGAGTAACATTGAGGTCAAGCTATTGACCATAAAAGAGCGCTTCATGGGAGAAAACCCATGTGAAATAAAGGTTTGAGTAAAGTTTTTAAGTTTAAGTTTATGTTTAATAAAGGGTGCTAGAAACTGCAATTGAGGAGCATAAGTTCGTAAGTACTAAAGATCCTGATTTATTCATGCTGTTGTTGGTCGACAATATTTACTATCAATTTTCTGTCAAAAACAAGGTATATCACTAAGTGATAGGATAAGAAATAATTTTCGAAGAAACAATTTTTTTTATGCATACAAAGAGTTTAACGACCAACTACACGGTGGGAATAAAAATTCTGGCCGTATAGTTCTGGTCGTATAGATATCTTTGTCATCGATATTTTTTCTTTCATATGTACTAACGGTTTAACGACCAACTATACGGCGAGAATAAAAATTCTGGATGTATAGCTCCGGCCGTATAGATATCGGTGCCTTTGTACAATTTATTTTCCCAGGTACAGACGGTTTGACGGCCAACTATACGGCGGGAACAATTTGTTCCGGCCATATAGTTCAGGCCGTATAGCCACGCCGCCAGGTGGAAACCCGAAATTCTTGACAAGAGGCCAACTATACGGCGGGAACGCATTGTTCCAGCCGTATAATTCCGCCTGTATAGTTGCGTCCGACCACAAAATCGCACGGGAAGGTACATACAACCCCAAAACTTCAATCCTTTTTCTCTCTTCGACCTCCAAACTCTCTCAAAACCTCAAGAGATCTTCATCTTTACTCAATTTCGTTTGATCTCCTCGCATACAAGTGATCTACGGTATGTTTCAACTCCGATCCTCCAATTACTTTTTGTAAATTCATCTTTGATCTATTGTTATTATCAATCTAGGGTAATACCTACTATGAACCAATTTCCATGATTCTCTTGCCTAGATTATTATTTTGAGGAGATTCTTTAGTGTGCGATGATGAGGAATTATACTTACCGTTGTTGGACCAAAAAGTTTTATTTTTTTCTTTCTTCAATGTTTTAGATGATGAACACAAGGAGCCAAACTCATGCTCGTGCCACCGCCAGCGCTTCTCGGGCTGCCGCTCAAGAACGCATGGGGATACGGTTTAGGAATGAGCTTCAACATGATCGCTTGGACAGGATCAAGAACCACAGAGTGAAGGCCACCAAGTGGGCTTGCCCCATTATATTGAACCAACTCGGTATTTCTGATGACTTCAATTTACTTTGCAATAGAGTTAGCCTGGAAAACTTTGTGTACAATGATGTGCCTACTTATCGCTGCTTAACTATTGAATTCCTAAGTTCGTTACAAAGAACCGTTAAACTATGGCAAGGAGAGACCACGATTTCTTTTCGACTTATGAACAACAACTACACTTTAACGATAGATGAATGGTGCGTATGTTTTAATTTGCCAAACAATGATGTTAACGCCTTACGCACATCCTTTACTGGCTTAGAACCTTCCCCTGAACAATATTATAATGGAATGAGTTTCACTACTAGAGTAAGCAAGGGGAAGAATATTCAAAAATCCTGCAATTCGCTATTTGTTCTATGTTATTGCTAACACCTTGTAGGAACGTAATGAGTTCAGGAGACTCAACAAGGAGGACATCTTAGCGCAAAGGCTGCTTACATCAACTGCGGCTTGTCACTCAACTTGGGCGCCATCCTTATGTGCTACCTGGAGCACCAATCCTCCCAAAGCCAAGGACCAATCACAGGTGGAGGCGTCATCACCGTGCTTGCCACCGCCCTAGGCAAAGACCTAGGTGAGTTTCAACCCGTGCTAGGTGAGCGACATGTTGGTTTCTCTACTTTAAAAGCTTGTGCAATTCTCACTAGGAGAGGTGGTGTTTATTACCTGCATATTTCTAGAGCTAGGCATCTCTACCCCGCTCCTATAACTAATGGTCTTTTCTCTATCGAGGAAGGATGTTTGCTACATGACTTGTAGGTTGAGCAACACCAACCCGAGGAGGAGGTTCTGGAGGAGGAGGAGGACCAAGAAGAGAAGCAAGAAGTTCCTTACTAAGAGGAGCATCCACAAACCCGGTTCGCTGCATACCAAGACTTCCAAGAACTTGGAGGGACTGTGGAGAGGATGCATTTCCTCTCTTTGAACCTCCGAGGAAGAACTAGTAACCTCTCAACTCAATTTTCTACCTGGAGTAACGAATTTTCCCGTCACCACAATATTTGAAGGGATTGCAAAAGCCTAAGCTTGGGGTAGTTTCCTCATGTATCTTTATTTGGCATTCATTTGCTTTTATTTATTTCGAGGTTGTGTTTTTAATTCGAGTTTATAAGCACTCGTGTTGGTTTCCCCAACACTTTATTTTTAGTTCTTTCTATTTTCTTTCGAGATTTTCTAGACACGCTTTGCCGCCAATTTTCTATTCTTTAAACTCCCTCTCTTAAAAACCACAAAAACATTTCTCCATTTTCCTTATTTTGCCTCTTTCTTTTCTTTCCGCCTCGAGGTTCTCATGTATTTGCAAGAAAGTGATTGACTTTGAGTTTCCAAGAAGCAAATAAAAAAGGAAGAGAGAAGTGGAACCAAACATGAGAGGTATGCCTTATGACTCCCCACTTTTGAAGTTTGAGAAACCCATGCTAGTTAGTAGTATATGTTGAGATGTTATATTGGTGGAGTGAGTCTTTGTATTGTAGTAAGATTTTTGTTTGCATGGGTATTTAGTTGGGTACATTTTGTTCCAGCTCTTGTAATTAACCAAGTCTTGCCTATAAATTGCTAAACAATTGTAATAATAAAAAGTCTCAAAATTGAAGGCTTGGGTGTTGTAGTGTTTAGTCTTGAAGGCCTATTTCTAGAGACACTCAACACCGCTGAAAATGTTGATTGACTTGATAGCTCTCTTTAAAAGGATTTGTTCAATTGAATTAATGGTTAGTGGTTTTTGTGAGCATGCCAAAGTTTGACTTGTTAATCATAAGAATTATATAACTTTATGCTTGTCAAACTTCATGGGATGCCAACAACTCCACTAGCCTACGAACGATCTTCATGGAGGAAACTCCTAGATTTTGGCTATGAGTTGATTAAACACATGTAGCAGCAATGCTATAGTGCGTAAGATTCTTCGCACTCCTGGGTAGCTGTAATCATGATGGAATCACTCCTCTGGCTGTTATGAGCAATCATTATGCAAAAGGAACAAAAACCTTAGTGATGCCATGAGTGTCCATCACAGCCTGATAAACTAATAAAAATCTTTGGCATGCTCTCAATTACTCAAGAACTGAAATTCTTGAAGGACAATGAATAGAAAAGTAGTGCTTGAAAAGTCTTGATTTATTTATGTGGGAGAATTGAGATACTCTAGTGTATATGCTTTTCATGACAACTCTCACACTCTCAATTTACATGATTATACTTTGTTCAAAGGCAAGCGTATGAGTTGATTACATGATATGGAATAAAGTTTACTCATTTGAATCATCCATGTTAACAATAATTTTTCTACGCTATAAGGATGCATAAAACCTGTATGATATGCTTGCCACTACTCTATCTATGCTGAAGTTTTTTAGATTTATGAAGTGGAGGAAACATGAGACTACCAATTATGAGTAAGATCATCATCTCATTATTTCAGTTTAAATGCTGAGTTCCTTTTTTGATTTTGGTTTTCTTGTTCAGGGACGATCAATTTTAAGCTTGGGGAGGTTGATGGCTCTGAAATATAGTCATCTATGTCCACATTTAAACTGGATATTATTCATATTTTTGACGAAATATCTCTCCAAACTCTGCCACTAATGCCTAATATTCAAAGGGGTATGCAATCCTTTCTTTCTATTTTTTCCTGTGCAGATAATGACGTTTTATGATGGGAATCACTACATTAAAGTAAAAGATACGAGATTTCCAACAACCAGAAGAAACCAGGAGTCGTGGGTCAAAGGCAGACGCTTTAACGGTCAACCATATGAGTGGAATAAAATTCTGGCCGTATAGTTCTAGCCATATAGTTGCCATCGACGCCGCTAAGTCAAACAAAACAACTTTCCTGAAGGGGCCACTATATAAAGAGGACTCGAGCGACGAGAAAAGAGCGTTCGAGAGTCCCTGCCACAGATCATCAGCCGTTGGAGGAATAGACTTAGATCTAATTCCAAATCCTTCTCCACCACCATATCCATATTTCGCCACTTGTAATAGTAGATCTCTTCTTTGATTGGCGACATTGCAAGACTATTTGCTATCAATCTCATGATTTCCATTACAATGTTCATGATTGTTGATCTCATTCTGTTTGTGAGTAATTCTCCTTGGGCTATGGGCTTTGGCCTAGCCATGTAGCATTGTGCGTGTTATTTATCATAGATGGGATCATGTATTAGTTTGTATGACATGATGATTATTGTATCCTCTCTTGCCTCAATCTAAGGACTTGTCAGGTACCCAAGACCCCGAGGATTGAGCCAGGTATAGGGAGTATGAGTAATGACTAATCTGCAGGTTGGGAACCCTGGTGACAGAAGGGGTAGTACGGCTGTATGTGAGGGATTTACTTGGCATTATCGATGACATCACTATGCATATCATTAGTTCTCTTTCTTCTATGGATGAGACTAGTAGGTTATTGCTATAAGCGGTTGTGGAGGCAATAGCAATTATGGATGCACTGCCCACATATAATTTATCTTGCTCTAACAATTACATGCATACTTTATTTCTATCTTTTATTCCCATCAGATGTTTTGCACAGCTATAGGTGAAACCAAACACCCTAGTCCCTCTCTCTCCATCATCGACAACAACAAAAAGATGCAAACTCTTGGTCTGGTAAACACACAAAAGGAATTCTAAAACTCCTGATGGTCTGTTAAAGTAACTTCAGTACGCATCTGCTTCCCAAGGATTCGATAACCAAGGTCTTCTAGGAAAGAAAAAGCTATACTACATCTGTAATCTAGATCGAAGGTATCATTGGTCCATCCAAGAAGAGGAAGACCATCGCCGTCGAGGCACCGAGTGAGGGCACGAAGAAGAAGTCGAGCGACCTTGGTGCCACAGCAGAGGAGGGCACGGAGAAGGATGACTCCACCGTCCATCCTGAAGAAGAGGTGACCGCCGGCTCGGAGCCAAGTAAGATGGTCCCGCCAGCAGAAACACCAGCTTCGACTACCGGTGCCCTAGTGGCCACGGCCACGACGTTCCCGCATTTTATGATGAGGGATTTTGCCATGGCGACTGGAGCTCAGTCGCCACAAGTTCCTGAGATCATCGACGGTGATGCCAGGCAGCGGCGTGGGCGTACGCCGTTTGTGGTTCCTTTAGCCGACGCCAGCGAACTTCACAACATGCTAGACGCTACCATCCAGGTATATCTAGTCCCCGAGGGTCTAGTCACTGAATTTCAGCTGCTAGACACTCAAAACTTCGATTGTCCAGTCCCCATGGGTCTAGTCGTTGAATTTAAGCGGCTAGACACTCCAAACTTCGATTGTCCAGTCCCTGAGGGTCTAGTCGCTGAATTTCAGCGGCTAGACACTCAAAACTTCGATTGTCCTTGTTCTCATTGCAATTTTGTGTGCAAGGCTTGCAAAGGGAGTCCTCTGAGCGGTTGGCCGCGAAGGAGCGGCTGGAACGCGACCTGCGAGTAGCGCAGGAGGCCAATCGATGGCTCTAGGCAACTGCAGGTGAGTTGGTGTTCTTGACAAGACTTGGATTGCTTACAGTTGTTTGGAATTTTGACTACTATCTTCTTTGATTTAGACGAGCATGTTGCTGCACTTGCTGAGGCCCACGAGGGCTATGTCCTAGTCGCTGAGCTAGATGCTATGAAGGCGTCGGTGACTGTGGCAGAAGAATGAGCCGACTCCTTGGTGAAGGAGCTGGATATGGAAAAGGCTTCAATGACTGCCTCTGAAGAGAGGGCCAATGCCGCAGTCATTGTAGCGGAGGAGGAGCGGAACGCCTCTGATTCTATGATCATCGGCCTACAGGAGAAGCTGTCCATGCTAGAGAAGTTCATCATGAAGAACTGCTGCAACGTTCTTGGTAAGGGTTTCTTTCTTTGTGCTTTCTTTTGGTAGTAGCAGGCAAGTCCCCAAGCAGGCAAGTCTCTGAGCGAGTGAGTCCCCGAGCGGGCGGATCCTTAGGTATGCTTCCGCGTAAACTTGATTTTCTGATGTTGTAGATGTAATATGTCAGGGAAACCTGGTGGTGCATACGTTCGATGCCACGCAGAGCGTGACGGCGGTGGTGAATACAGCCACCGCATTGGCGATGTGTGTCCAAGCTGTCCTCCAGGGGATTTGTCCACCGAGGTGATTCCTGGAGGGCCG
Source organism: Avena eriantha (assembly GCA_910589775.1). Lineage (NCBI taxonomy): Eukaryota > Viridiplantae > Streptophyta > Magnoliopsida > Poales > Poaceae > Avena > Avena eriantha. The sequence goes on from OU342743.1 coordinate 275,515,434, forward strand.
ACTGAGGTGTGGCGTTATCTAGAGGAAGTGCCTGCCGTAGTCGCGTGGATGGCGCGGTCGGCCTTTCGTCGTGGAGCTACTAGGGTGCTGAGTCTCGGACTCACGCACTTCCCCGACGACTTCAACCTTCACGACGTCACCAGCGGGTACCCTTCTGTGACTGGCTCGGTGGAGATCGCGGAGGTTCTGAAGCTAACCGCCAAGGCTGCTCCTTTCATGGAGCGGGTGTTCGTAATGGGCGACATGCTGCCGTACCAGGAGACGTTGGTAGCACCAAACCACCCTAAGCCGAAGCACCGGGACCTGAAGTCAGAGGAGCCCTTTTGTTCATCGCTTGTGAAGCAACTGACGACGTACCCGGCGAACACTTGGGAGCCTTTTGTCCGGGTCAAGGGTGATGTGGGCGCCTCCTCTTCGAAGCCTGCAGAATGAGGATTGCCCTGAGGCGTTTTGTTAGTCATGGTGACTGGCCGCTTTTGTAATATATCTTGATGAGGGACAATATATGTTGTTACCGACGAAAAAATTTCAATCGACTCGCGTTTGCTTTGTGATTTTTGATTGTTTGTACTTATGGTTGTTCGAGTCCCCGAGCATGTCCACCCTTATGTGGGGTTGACCTCGCATATGTGTATATTTGTTTATGTTAGTGTAACAACCTCGGACCCTACGCTCTAAGTTCAAGCCTGGATGAACCAAAAGTGGTTAAGGGTTTTACAGCGGAGGCCCAGGGCCACCCACATGTAGGCCCGTCGACCGCCCTAACCACTTCAAGAACATCGGGACAAGAGCGAGCGGCGTAGGCAACAGGCGAACAGATCAAATACATACACAAGTGGGTATGTATGCAAGCTACCTTACAACAGTTCTCAGAGCCATACCATCTAAAAGAAATAGAAATATTGCAACGCCATACGGCAAGATCCAAATATCCTAGATAGATATAATAGTGTAGGATAGCTCCTCATACATCATTCAACAGAGTATCAAGCGGAAGCGGGAAACAAGATCAGAGTATGGACAAGAAGCAAATCGGCATAAGATGCCACATAAATAAGCACATCCCGCCCACAGATCTCACGGATCCCCATCCCTAGAATATCTACACCGAGTAATCCTTGCCAACATCATCTATCTCCTCCACCCAGTATCCATCTTGCGAATACACCTGTTCATCTGAATCAAACAATTTATCGTGTGAGACCCTAGGGGTACTTAGCAAGTCTTTATGCCTCTAAAGGGGACATATACCTGGGGTGACGCAATTGTGGCAAAAGATAATAACTAACAAGTCTATAGATACTCGCTAAGCATTCGCCTAACCAATGATAGGCGGATGTCAGTTAATTAGAAACAACAGCTGTAACAGTATAAAGTAACATATCCATCCTCCTTCTCGCTTACTAACGAGAAAGCGGACGAACAACCCATCCGTTGGCAGTTTTATTACTCATTCCATGAATATTGCACTATTTACTAGTCAGATATTTAGTCAAATTAAAGTCGGTACTTTAGTTATACTTGTCTATGATCAAGAAACTGTGCTCAGAGTAGTCCATAACAGCGGACATGGCTTTCTGAAAGATTTACCCTGCTGGGGTGCACAAATAGCAACACACACTCGATCAACCTCGGAAAAACCAAATCAAAACCCAACGAGGCATTCACGACAAAACGATCATAGGATTCATAAAATATTTCAGGGGGGCACCCCACTAAGCTACCCGCAACAAAGTTGGTCGGCTCCGGAACGGACCCAGGGTTTGTGTGGACGGTGGTAAATGACTGGGAACCCGAAAGTGTGATTGGGCTTGTCAATACAACGAAAACGTGTCACGATCCAAAACAGTACAGGTGCTCCACGCACAATCGTAAATAAAATAGTAAAGCATGGCATACGTACAGGATAGTAATAAAGCCCCAAACTACTTTGTGGCCCCAAGAAATAGAAATGAATCAAGCTCTGGCTCAGGGGGGTCCATAAGGCCTCCCAGATGTGGATAGTGCGAATAGTCAAGGAACAGGAATCAAGTACTCGGGGTCCTAAGGGACACAAGTGAGCATGAAAAACCAAATAACAGATATTGCTCACCGGTGCCTCTTTCATTAGTTATCCCATTACTACTCAGGTTAAGTTGTTTAGGTACCTCGTTATCCATCAGATACTCACATACCCTACACATGCTATTATACGACTCGCATGGCTCAAATAACTCCTGTAGTAATGGCTCATAGGATGGAGGAACAAGCTTCAGTGGGGTTTAAAAGTAAAGGCTATGCAATACTTGGGATTCAATTTAATGCAATCGCGACTCAATGATGCAAGAATAAGATAGAAGCAATAGGTACTATATGTATGCAAGCATGTGGTAGTGCTTGCCTGGCAACTCAGTTGAAGCGAGAGGTGGATCTGGGTAGTACTCCTGGGATTCCTGATAATTCCCCTGCTAGGCGTCTATTCGAAAGAAGAACCAAACAAACAAGGGCCAACATAAATAAAGTACACAAGCATATGAATAAAATGCGACAAGCAAACAAGCATGCCATGATGAATGATGCACAATTTACATGGCAATAATGTAGCATGGCAAGGGTGAGGTGTGGGGACAAGAATAACTCATTTTATTAATTATTTGTTTAAGTTTTATTACCATAAACAGTTCTGATTTTTAATATTGATATGATGCATGCTGCAAAACAAAACATGGAATGCATAAATAGAACGGGCTCGTCGCGCTGATCGATTTAGACATATTATTTGTCAAATTTGGAGTTATAGAATTAAAGTTATTAATTAATTAAGAAAAGGCATTTTTATTGCAATTAAACAATTTCGAAAATTTAAAATAGCCAAACATTATTTTGGATGGAAGATTTGAATTCCTCACATTTTTATGATTCAAAAACATATATTAGTTGTATTATTTGGATTTATTAATTAAAAGTTATTAATTTCTAGATTTAAAATCATATTTGCCTTTTCTAGAATTATTTTTATTACTTAGAAAAGATCACAGAGACTTTTAGTACTCAAGAGAAAATAGCCCGAGACACTGACGGGTGGGACCGATGCTGACTCAGCAGCAGGTGGGGTGCAGCGGGTGCACTTGGTTTTTTCCTACCGCGGGGTCGTCTAGCCCACGAGACCGACATATGGGGCCGGCGCTGACTCAGCCGCGGTGGGTCACAGCGGTCTGCGTGGGGCTTTTCTCACCGAGGATCCAGCCAGCCGCGATGGATGACAAGCGGGACCCGCGCCTATGCGGACCCACACGCGGGTGCGCGAACAGGGCGTGGCCACGTGGGGAATCCGGGGGAGTTTGGGTGACAAAACCTCAAAGCCTGGGTATCTTTTCGTTAAAGGGACACTAGGGCTGGTTGGTGGGGCTCAGGGACCGCGGGTTGGAAGGGAAAGGAACCCGGGGGGTTTTCCTGTAACACTGCTGCGGGCTACTGTTCTGATGAGACTGAAACAACGGAGAACCCCCGGTGGTCCGGCGATCTTGCGCAGACGGTGGCGACGAAACCACTGGACGAAAAGAGGTGTCGTAAAAGAGAAACTTGCAGAGGGACGAACGAGCTACGCTTTATATTCAGCAAGTGCGCACGGAGGCGGACCACATCGACGGGAAACCGCGGAAGAACAGAGGTGCGCGCGGGGGTTGCTGTTACTGACGCGTGGCTGCAGGCGTGCATCGGACAGCGCGAGCGGTGGTGCACGGAGGCTGCTCGACGGGGCGCGGCGGCGTTGCGGCGAGCTAGAGAGGGAAGGGAGATGTCGGGGAGCTAGAGGTACTCACCAGCGACCATTAGGTGCAGACAAGCATGCTCGAGGCGGACCAGATCGTCGGCGTGGCTTGTCCTCTCCTAGCCCCTGGTGCTGCGGTTCATGGCGGCGACGAGGCTTCCCCGCTGAGCTCCGGCGCAGTGAAGGGCTTCCGGAGGACGGAGAGGACACAGGAGATCATGATGGTGCACTTGGCTCAGCTTGGAGATCATCATACCGACAAGGACAGGAGGTAGACGGAGCTAGGGTTTTTAGGTGGGGAAGATGACCATGGCGGCTTGGGAGGAGGAAGGAGAAGGGGAGAAGGACCTGTGTGCCTCCTGGATGGGATCTGAGGTGGGGTGAGGTGGTGGGGTAGTAGAGAGAGGGAAGGAGAGCACATGGGGGTGTGGTGGCCACCTTTTTCTAAACAGGGGAGAGATCGAAGGGGGTAGGGTTTTCTTCCCTCTTTCCTCTCTCTCTCTACTTAGCTAGGAGGAGGGGTAGGTCACCAGGTGGGGAGGTTGGCCGAGCTGGCTGCTCTTCTTGCAAGGCAAGGCAAGGGGTGGCCACGGTTGGGAGAAAAAGGGAGAGAGAGAGATTAGCTAGGTAAGGTGAGATTTGTGTGAGATGATGTAGGTGTTGGGGTAGATGTCTAGGGGAGAGGGAGAAAGAGAGGAATAGGGTGTGGAGATTAGCTAGCACGTGGCAAAAGAAAAGGAGATGGGTGCCATGGTGTGGCTTGGATAAGAGTAAGGGTTTTGGATAAAGAAGACGAGGCATGTGCTTCATATGATATATGCATGCCATGAGGCTTACAAAACAAAGAGTAGATGCCCCTAGGAAGGTGGGGTTCAAACTTGAGCAAACTTGACTTGATCCCAAAGAAACCATGCTCCACTCAAAAATCAAAGAAAAAGCCAAAAGAAGAGAAGAGGGTGGTGATCTTGCATGGCACATGCATAAATAGTAAATGCCATGTTTATTATTGTGAAAACAATTGTAAAGAACCATGGGCATTTATTAACACATGCATCCCCAAATATGGAATTAAGGCCAAGCCAAAAACAATGGGGTTGGTGTTCCATGTGGAGTAGATGGGATATGCTCATATTTGAATATAATTTGGACATGCTAGTGTGTATGTCCCACTAGATGCATAAATAGCCCCATTAATATTCCAACATGAGCATACCTTCAAAACCATCCATATGGAAGCTTGACAAGGGATTCCACTCACATAGCATGCAAAGGTGGCTATATGGCTCTCCATGTATCAATAATGTGAAAACAACATGGTGCATATATGGGAGCAGGTGGAAGTGGAAGTGGATCCATCTCAATTATATGTGAGCTAGACAAAAGCCAGAAGAAATGCAAGGACCCACATATATTTTGGATGGTGGAATTATGGGGTGGTGACAAACAAAGGTGGTGGAGTAATAAAAGATATGCCCCCAACTCAACTTGGGCATCAAGCATTTATCAAGAACCAAATACAATATATCAAGAGGCAAATGCAATTAATAATGCATATGAGATAAGAACCAAATGAAAAAGGGTTTTATATGATGCTCAAATGCAATGTGGCATGATGACATGAGCATGATATAATTATGATGCAACAATTATATGTAGGAAGTAGCAAAAACTAGACTAGGCTAGTAGCATTGCAATTGTTAGACAATTGGGATGCTACAGTTAGGTTGTTAGATTAACCAGAGTCGACTTGCCGTGGCTTGTGGAGCCAGTCGCTTGGGGACCCCAAGGGGTGCTCTGTACTTGGTGTGGTCCCAAACGCGAACATGGTCAGTTAGGCGAGTCCCCGAGCATGGTACTTAACAATTCGAGTCACATACCCAAGGTACGTGAGGCCGTAGTACATTGTTTGTAACGTGTGTCTCCTCCTGCCTTGGAAAGGTAGTCGCGTGGCGAGTCCGAGGCAGGCTCTCATAATTTGTTCGTTTATGATCCGCGTGAGGGTTGTTTTTGATGAATCCCTGAGCGTGGTACTTCACTGTTCGAGTCGCTATGCAGGGGGATGGGGAGGACATGTCATTGTGAGAAGCGTGTTTGGTTGTCTTGGCCTGACGGGCTAGTCGGGTGGGGAGACTCCGATGGTGGCTCTGCGGTAGCATTTTCGTGGACGGTGCAAGACCCGAATATTTTCGGTGCCCTTGGGCCGCACTTAGCCGTGCCGGTTTCTCTACCAAGGGTTGACTTCCATAGGTTAGCGTTTTGCTAAGTGTACGAGTGCGATTGGCACAAGAAAATGGCGAGTAGACACAATTTGTGCGATCTAAATTTATTCCATCATATAGCAGCTGAGTACAAGTTCTAGTTCTATGTATAGAAATTTTGGAGGAGATTTACATTCCATGGACGCCTGCCGTCGAGATGGCCATCACCTCATATATCGATGAGGTAGTAGGCGCTGTTGCCAAGGGCTCGCCCTATGGCGAATGGTCCCTCCCAAGGGGGAGAAGGATTACGCATCCCCTTCATGTCCTGGATGAGTCACAAGATCATGTCGCCATCCTGGAAGGTGCGAGTCCGGACTCGGCGGCTGTGACAGAGGCGGAGTCCCTGCTGGTAGATGGTGGTGCATGAGCGAGCTAGGTTGTGGGCTTCATCGAGCTGGTCGACCCCGTCTTGGTAGGCAATCTCGTTATCCTGCTCTGCATAGTTGGCAACCCGAGGCGAGTCATGTTCTAGGTCGGTCATCATGACAACTTGAGCACCATACACCATGAAGAAGGGTGTGAACCCTATCGAGCAGTTGATAGAGGTGCGAATGCCCCATAGCATGGAGGGGAGCTCTTCGACACAGTATCCGGGAGTCCACTCGAGGGGGACTTGCAGTCTTGGCTTGAGGCCGTGGAGGATGCTCTGGTTTACACGCTCTGATTGGCCGTTCAATTCTAGATGGGTGACTGAGGCAAGGTCGAGTCGGATTCCGTGCTCCTCGTAGAAGTCAGCCATGTCACCCTTGGCGAAGTTGGTTCCATTTTCCATGATGATGCTATGTGGGTAGCCGTACTGGTAGATGAGCTCGCGGAGGAGCTTGGTGGCGTTCTTGCCATTGCACTTCTTAGTTGGTTTCGCCTTGACCCACTTGGTGAACTTGTCGATGGCGACCAGGAGGTGGGTGTAGCCTGATGGAGTTTTCTTGAACCGGCCCACCATGTCGATGCCCGATATGGCGAATGGCCAGGTGATGGGGATGGTCTTGAGGGCCAAACCAGGGATGTGCATCTAGTTGAAGTACTTCTGGCATCCGACGCATCGTTGGACGATGTCGGTGGCGTCGGCGTGTGCGGTGAGCCAGTAGAAACCATGGCGCATGGCCTTGGCGATTAGCGACCGGGCGCCGGCGTGGTGGCCGCAGTCACCGGCATGGATGTGTTGGAGGATCTTGCGTCCTACTTCTAGTTGTATGCAGCGGTGGAACACGCCGGTCACGCTGCGCTTGTGGAGCTCGCCGTTGATGACGATGAAAGATTTGCAGGTTTGCACGATCATTCGTGCCTCTGTCTCGTCCGTGGGCAGGATCTTGTGCTCGAGGTAGGTGAGGTATGGTGTGGTCCAGTCGCTGGGCTCTGTGATCATGGTGACCAAAGCGGGCTCGGGTTGCAGCGGAATCCCGATGTCAATCTCCATCGGGGGAGAGACCGAAGGCTTGTCGATGATGTCGAGGAAGACGCCCGGAGGTGGTGTTTGGCAAGCCGATCCGATGCACGAGAGTGCGTTAGCATCTTCGTTCTTGCAGCGATCAATCCACTGAACAGAGTAGCCAGAGAAATAGCCTCCCAGTTGGTCTACCGCCTGGCGGTAAGCTATCATGTTGGGGGCGACTACATCGCAGGTGCCGGCGACTTGCGCGGGGACGATGTCGGAGTCATTGTAGCACTTGAGGAGGTTGACGTCCATCTCCTTGGCGGCCGCATGCCGTGAAGGAGGGCCTCATACTCTGCCATGTTGTTGGTGCAGGGCGTGAAGTTGAGTTGCAGCACGTATCGAAGCTTGTTGCCCTTGGGGGAGATGAGCATGATTCCTGCTCCGGCACCATCGAAATTTTTGGCGCCATCGAAGTGGAGGTGCCAATAATGGAGGTAAGGTAGCGTCTCTGGTTGCTGAACTTCTTCCCAGTCTGTGAGGAAATCAACAAGGACTTATGACTTAATTGCCTTATGCAGCTCGTACTTGATGTTGTGGACGCCAATTTTGACAGCCCACTTGGCGACTCGCCCAGTCGCCTCGTGATTGCAGATGATGTCCTACAATGGCACGGAGGAGACGACCGTGATGGGGTGCTCCTGAAAGTAGTGCGGGAGCCATCGCTAGGCTCTGAAGACCACGTACACCAGCTTCTGGTACTGTGGGTAGCGCTGCCTTGAGTCTGTCAGGACCTTGCTGATGTAGTAGACCGGGCGTTGTACGGGGCACTCCTTGCCCTCCTGCTATCGCTCGACAACCATCACGGCGCTAACGACTCACGTGGAGGCCATGACGTAGACGAGCATTGGCTCCTTGTCGACGGGGGCTACGAGTAGCAGTGCTGCAAGGAACACTTCCTTGAGCGCTTTGAACGCCTTGTCCGCTTCTTCGTCGCATTGGAATGTGGGGTTCTTGCGCATCAAGCGGTAAAGTGGCATTGCCTTCTCACCGAGCCGAGGGATGAAGCGACTGAAAGCCGCGACTCGGCCGACCAGCTTCTGAATGTCGCACAGGCACTCGGGTTTCCTGAGTTGAGCAATGGTGCCGATCTTCATGGGGTTTCCTTTGATGCCTCGCTTGGAGACTACGTACCCTAGGAGCAATCTAGTGGGCACGCCGAAGGTGCACTTCCCCGGATTGAGTTTGATCTTGTACTTCCGCAGATTTGCGAAACTTTCAGCCAGGTTGGCGAGCAGGTCGCTCTGGAGAGTTGATTTGACCACCATGTCATTGATGTAGACATGATTGTTGCGGAAAATTTGACTCACAAGGCACTCCTGCATGCACCGTTGGTAGGTCACACATGCATTCTTAAGGCCGAACGTCATGGCAGTGTAGCAGAAGGCGCCGAATGGCGTGACGAACATCGTTTTCTCCTCATCCTGGACCGCCATCTTGATCTGTTTGTAACCAGAGTACACGTCGAGGAAGCACAGCGACTCCGACCCCACGGTCGAGTTGATGATCTGGTTGATGCGGGGGAGGACGAACTCCTCCTTCGGGCAGGCACTGTTAAGGTTGGTGTACTCGATGCACATTCTCCAAGTGTTGTTCTTCTTCAGCACTAGGACTGGGTTTGCCAGCCACTTGGAGTACTTGATTGGCTGAATGAAGTCTGCAGCGAGTAGACGCTGTACTTCTTCGGTGATTGCTCGGCGGCGCTCTTCATTGAAAGGCCGCAGCGACTGCTTCATAGGTCGCACTTTGGGGTCGGTGTTGAGTTTGTGCTCAGTGAGTTCCCTCGGGACACTAAGAATGTCAGATGGTTTCCATGCAAAGATGTCGCGATTCTCACGTAGGAACTCAATCAACGCGCTTTCCTATGCGAGGCTCATGTTTGTCCCGATGGTGACCTTCTGGCTTGAGTCGCCCGGGACAAGCTCGACGGCGTGGGTGTGCGTGGAGGCCTCAAATGCTATCGACCATCCATTTTCTGCGAAGGGCTTCTTCAAGATCCTGGGGTCGTCCTTGTCGATTCCACTCGCATATTTGGCGAGCTCATCGGCATGGTTAGTCTCCTCGACGATGATGGTGTCGGCGAGTTTCGTGTCGTTGTCCTCGCACTCCATGGCCATGTCGGGGTCACCGTGGACGGGGATGATGCCCCGTGGCCCTAGGAGCTTCATCATGTTGTACGCGTAATGCAGCGCTGCCATGAATTTGTTGAATGCTTGTCACCCTAGGACGCAGTGATAGGGGCTGCGGAAGTTCACCAGCTTGAAGATGATCCGCTCGGTGTGGTAGTTAGCTAGCATGCCAAAGGTGACTGGCAGCGTCACCTTGCCGATCGGGTAGGCCTTCCAACCGGGGACAATGCCATGGAAGGTGGTGAGGGTCGATCCGACCATCGACTACGGGAGTTGCAGCCTCCTGAAGTGTCCAGGTAGAGGATGTTGATGGAGCTTCCCCCGTCCATCAGGGTCTTGGGGAGCCTGTAGTCAGCCACTTTGGGCTTAACCACCAGAGCGAGTCGCCCAGGGTACTCGATCTGCGGCGCGTGGTCCTCGCGGCTCCAAGTGATGCTCTGCTCAGAACATTTGAGGAAGCGTGGGATGTCGACTTGTCTCACTGCCTTTACAGCGACTGCGCGGGCGAGCACCTTCTTGTTGCGCTTGGTGCCAAGCCCAATGAACGTGTGCAGCGAGCCGCGTCGTTGCCGAACCCACCAGTGTTGCCGTTGTCCCTTGGCAGGTCATTGTTGGGGCCCTCTCTTGCTCACCTTGCCTTCTCGATCTCCATCAGAGAGTGTTAGTCAGTGGTGGTGTGAGTGGCGGGCTTCCCCTTCCTGCCGTGGTAGACACATGGCTGGTTGAGTAGGGAGGCAGGGTCGAATTTCAGCCTCGCCGTGTTGTTGGCGCGTTAGTTTCTGTTGTCACGGTAGTTTCCTCTGTCACAACGGAAGTTCTTCAGGTCGTGATGCCCGTAGCCAGCATTGGCAACGAAGTCGACTCGTCCATCACTGTGGCGCTTGCCGGTGAGGCGAGTGTTGCTATAGCGCATCTCGTGCTGTTTCCCGTTGTCGTTGTCGCCGGTGTGGTGTCTCCCACCCAACTTGTCGTCGGGGTCTTGATTGGTGTCCTCCTTCGTGTAGCGCTTGGCGATCTTGAGGTGGTCAGGGATGTTGTCGAGCGTCCGGTAGACCCTCTTGAACTTGGCAACCATAGGTTCATACTGGCACGCGTTCTTGAAGCAGTGGATCGTTGTGTCCGGGTGGATGCCAGAGGCGTTGATCCACATGTCCTGCCATGTTGCACCCAGTGACGGGTCGACTCACGTTGTCCCTGGATGCGGTGCTCTAGCTCCTCGATGGTGGTGGCATGGGTGTAGGAGCCCTCGAAGTGCCTGACGAAGGCGTCTCGCATGTCCTCCCATGAGTTGATGTTCTCCGCGAGGAGGGTGTTGATCCATTGTCAGGTCACTCCGTCCATCATCAAGGGGAGTTAGCGAGCGACGAGTAGGTCGGTGTGGCCAGCGATCCCCATTGCCATGAGATATGTATCAAGCCACACCACTGGGTCCTACGTCGTGCCGTACTTTTCAATCTCATTTGGCACCTTGAAGTTGGTAGGATACTTTTCTCCTCAGATCATTGGTCTAAAGCATTATGGGCCGATCCGGCTGAGGGAGCTCCTTGGCTCCAGCTCGCCACGCTTGGTGAGGGTGTGCCTCAAGTCATTTGGCTAGCGTGTTCGCAAGCCTGATTGTTGACGATGTGGGCCCGCTCGTCAATCGGCTGACTGTTGGCAGCGACCGTGTTGTCCGTGGGTCGTGGCTCATTGGTGGAGAGCACGGGATTTGTGGCCTACGCTTGGAGCTGCAAGGGCTCGCGCTATGGGCAGTTGAGGGTGTTGGTGATTGTTGGACGGCCGCTTGAGTTTGATACATTGCAAATCTTTCTATAGTTTTTGATGTTCCATGCTTGGTTTTATCTACTTTCTTGTGTTTTGTCCACACTTTGGACTACTTTTCATATGATTTCTTGGACTAACATATTAACAAGAGCCACAGTGCCACCTGCCTGTTTTCTGCTGTTTTTGGTTCCAGGAAAGTCAGAAAATGAATATTCTCGGAATTGGACGAGGCTATTTCACCATAAGACTCTCGGAGCCAGAATATGAGACGGAGTGGGGCTGGGGCCTAGCCACACCACCTGGCCGCGCGGGCTGGGCTTGGCCGTGCCAGGGGGTGGTCTGGCCGCCCTAGACACCCCCTCGGTCTCCCTCTTCGCCTATAAGATGCCTTCTGACCTAAAAACTCAAGGGGTTCGACGTTTTTCCTGAAGGAGTTCCGCTCCGCCGCCACCACCAGATTCCATGAAACAGCACCAGAAACTCCGTTTTGGCACCCTGCCGGGACGGGGAATTGGAGGAGATCATCGCCATCATCATCACCATCGCTTCTCCATCCACCATCCATGTTTCCCCCATCTATGAGGGAGTAATCCCCCGCTGTAGGCTATGGGGATGGTAGGGATTGGATGAGATCATTCATGTAATGGCATCAAATTGTTAGGGCATGGTGCCTAGTATCTATTATTAGTGTTTTTTGACTTTGTTGCAACTTGTTATGCTTAATGCTTGTCACTAGGGCCCAAGTGCCATGATTTCAGATCTGAACATGTTATTGATTCATTATAATAGTATTGTTTTTGGTCTTACCTGCAAGTTGTATACACACGTTGTTGTCCGGAACCAATCGCCCCGAAGTGACAGAAATCGGGATAACCGGAGGGAATGGCTTTGATGTGAGGATTACATGTGTTCATGGAGTGTTAATGCTTTGCTCCGGTGCTCTATTAAAAGGAGCACCTTAATTGCTAGTAGTTCCCTTGAGGCCCCGCTGCAAATGGGCTGGCAGGACAAAAGATGTTGTGCAAGTTCTCATTGTGAGCACATATGACTATATTTGAGACACATGCGTAGGATTATTTAGTACTTGGATGCTTTATCTTATTGATCTGCAATTGCCCTATGTTCTGATTGCTATGTGAATTGTCTTGTCCATGCAACGCCCGTCCATCCATCCCTATGCCTACCGCACTCGAATCCTACTGTTTACTGCTATTGTTACTGCTGTCTTTACTTTACTACTACTATTACTTTACTATTCCTACTACAAAACTGTTCCTACTGATAAACTGCTGTGAGCAAGATTGTTTCCAGGTGCAGCTGAATTGCCAACTCAGTTGTTAAGCCTTACAAATATTCTTTGGCTCCCCTTGTGTCGAATCAATAAATTGGGTTTCACTTCCCTCGAAAATACTGCGATACACCCCCTATACTTGTGGGTCATCAAGACTATTTTCTGGCGCCGTTGCCGGGGATCATAGCTTTATTTATCAAGTCCACTTGGAATCACTATTGTTCAAGCTTAGTTTATTTCCGCCTTGTTTGCTTGTTTCTTTATCAAAAATACAAAAAATTAGTTCCTACTCTAGTTGTTATTTTTGTCGATCTGTTATTGTCTTGCTTTATCATGCTTTCTATCAATGGTTGGTTTCTTTGAAACTGAATCTTATTGGCAAGGTGGGTTCACAGAAGAACAAAAATATTATTATAACGAACACTGCTTGTCACAAAAAGGGGAACACTTATGGGAACAAATTGATAAATTGTATACCATTGCTATAAACGTGTGTTCTACTTATAATGTTACTTATTACTTTGATAAATCTTGTTACTGCAGGAGGTACAAACACCTCCCTTTTCAATGTGAGTATAATGATGATGTTACCATATCTTCTTATGTCAAGGGAAATTATGACTTTTATGAGGTGGAACAAATTGAGGAATTTATTGCTTGGAAGAGTGCATTTGAACTTGCTAGTTTGCTTGAAAATATTGATGCTTTGCTCCGGTGCTCTATTAAAAGGAGCACCTTAATTGCTAGTAGTTCCCTTGAGGCCCCGCTGCAAATGGGCTGGCAGGACAAAAGATGTTGTGCAAGTTCTCATTGTGAGCACGTATGACTATATTTGAGACACATGCCTAGGATTATTTAGTACTTGGATGCTTTATCTTATTGATCTGCAATTGCCCTATGTTCTGATTGCTATGTGAATTGTCTTGTCCATGCAACGCCCGTCCATCCATCCCTATGCCTACCGCACTCGAATCCTACTGTTTACTGCTATTGTTACTGCTGTCTTTACTTTACTACTACTATTACTTTACTATTCCTACTACAAAACTGTTCCTACTGATAAACTGCTGTGAGCAAGATTGTTTCCAGGTGCAGCTGAATTGCCAACTCAGTTGTTAAGCCTTACAAATATTCTTTGGCTCCCCTTGTGTCGAATCAATAAATTGGGTTTCACTTCCCTCGAAAATACTGCGATACACCCCCTATACTTGTGGGTCATCAAGACTATTTTCTGGCGCCGTTGCCGGGGATCATAGCTTTATTTATCAAGTCCACTTGGAATCACTATTGTTCAAGCTTAGTTTATTTCCGCCTTGTTTGCTTGTTTCTTTATCAAAAATACAAAAAATTAGTTCCTACTCTAGTTGTTATTTTTGTCGATCTGTTATTGTCTTGCTTTATCATGCTTTCTATCAATGGTTGGTTTCTTTGAAACTGAATCTTATTGGCAAGGTGGGTTCACAGAAGAACAAAAATATTATTATAACGAACACTGCTTGTCACAAAAAGGGGAACACTTATGGGAACAAATTGATAAATTGTATACCATTGCTATAAACGTGTGTTCTACTTATAATGTTACTTATTACTTTGATAAATCTTGTTACTGCAGGAGGTACAAACACCTCCCTTTTCAATGTGAGTATAATGATGATGTTACCATATCTTCTTATGTCAAGGGAAATTATGACTTTTATGAGGTGGAACAAATTGAGGAATTTATTGCTTGGAAGAGTGCATTTGAACTTGCTAGTTTGCTTGAAAATATTGATGCTTTGCTCCGGTGCTCTATTAAAAGGAGCACCTTAATTGCTAGTAGTTCCCTTGAGGCCCCGCTGCAAATGGGCTGGCAGGACAAAAGATGTTGTGCAAGTTCTCATTGTGAGCACGTATGACTATATTTGAGACACATGCCTAGGATTATTTAGTACTTGGATGCTTTATCTTATTGATCTGCAATTGCCCTATGTTCTGATTGCTATGTGAATTGTCTTGTCCATGCAACGCCCGTCCATCCATCCCTATGCCTACCGCACTCGAATCCTACTGTTTACTGCTATTGTTACTGCTGTCTTTACTTTACTACTACTATTACTTTACTATTCCTACTACAAAACTGTTCCTACTGATAAACTGCTGTGAGCAAGATTGTTTCCAGGTGCAGCTGAATTGCCAACTCAGTTGTTAAGCCTTACAAATATTCTTTGGCTCCCCTTGTGTCGAATCAATAAATTGGGTTTCACTTCCCTCGAAAATACTGCGATACACCCCCTATACTTGTGGGTCATCAAGACTATTTTCTGGCGCCGTTGCCGGGGATCATAGCTTTATTTATCAAGTCCACTTGGAATCACTATTTGCCGGGGAATTTATTTGCATACAAGATTCCTATGCATAGGAAGTGGGTTAGACTTAAATGTGTTTTGAATTTGCTTCTTGATGCTCTCTTTTACTTCAATTAATATTTCTTATGTGAGCATCCTCTCAAACTATCATGCCTAACTTAAAGGCATTAAAGAAAAGTACTTATTGGGAGATAACCCAAAAGTTTTAGATGAGTCTTGGAAGTTATTACTTCAGTAATAACCGCTCCTTATTCTTTTTATTTGATTTTTGTGCCAAGAGTAACCTCTAATGAGAGAGAAGTAATGGTTGGGAAAGTTGCTGTCCCGAAACAGATATATGTGCTTCATCGTAAAAATTTGTGTAAAATATTTGTACGTCCTTTTGAGGCGTGAATGTTTGTGCTTCTGCCCCAGGTTGTTATCCAACTTTCGTTAGTTTAACATTCTATTTGAGCAACAGAAGGTCTTCAAAAAAATTCGTCTTTACCCGCTGGTCTGTTTTGACAGATTTCTGCCTTTATTTGCATTTGCTTCTTATTGGTTCCTTTTTGAGTTCTTTTGGGGAATTGAGCTTTTTGAGGAAAGTGCTACAGTAGCTTGTGTTTTATTGGAAGTTTTATTGGTGTTAGAACTGAACCTAAAGACTTATTATCTTGAGTGCACTAATGTTGCTAATAAAGATTGTGTGAAGTATTGTATGAAGGAAAAATTTCAGGTGTATGGAAGGAATGAGTAATGAGATGAAGGATGGACTAAAGCTCAAGCTTGGTGTCAACACCCGAATTTTTAATCCTAGATGCCTGTTATGTCATCCATCGCAATCCCAAGATTACAATTTTTGTGAGACATAACAGATTGGATATCACAGTACATCATCCATTACAAACCATACATAAGGTCTTACACAAATAGAGGATCTCATGATCCAGTCTTAATACAACAAATAGTGCAATAAAAGATAAGCGTAGCGGTGGGGTCCATCTTCAGGGGCACATGCAATCCTGACGAAGGCAGATAGTCCTAGTTATCATAGCCTCCTGCTAGCCATCATCTTGGTAGTATCCTTCATAGTCTAGCCATGAGAATAGCCAGGGACAAAAGCCATGAGTACTCTTTAAGTACTCGGAAACTACCACTAACAATTAGTATAGTTCTAAGTTAAAGCGCTAACTCTAAGTTTAACTATCATGTTAAGTTTGAAACCTAGGCTGAGTTCAGAAGCAAAGAAAGATAAAATAAAGTTCTAGAATCACTTAAGTTAGGAAGCTAATGTCATAAACACAACCCTGTTGTGGTCAAGTCAAGATTCATCATTCCTTTCATAAGTCATTTCGAAAACATTTGATAACAAAATAGTATGGCCATTCCAACTGTCCATAATCACGGACACGGCTATTCGAATAGTTTGACACTCTATAGAGGTGGGACACTTTCACCACAAGATTCAATACATCTGTCAGGGATAACCCTGAACCATCATACTTAGTATGCAGATAATCAAACATAACCTTTCCTTTACACACCCTAGTATAAGCACCTCTCCTATGAGCATGGCCTCCCAACCATGACCATCTGTCATCTTGGGCACTGCATAGGTGGACAACATTGAGAGGTAGCCTCAGCTCAAACCTCTCCCGCGAGGGAACTAATACTAATGCATTTAAACTTCCGGCTAAGCCTTACCCAATTCAGGTATTGTGGTTGTACGGTAAATTTGGAATGGTATCGCATCCGAATCCAACCATCAGTTTTGTAAAAGGGTTAAGACTCACGCCTCAACATTTTCATCATCATAAATCATTTTTGTTTCTCCACACATGTCAAAACATCTCAATAGAATGACTCGTCATTCCAAGGTTTTCATAATTCATTTTCACCAAGTATTTCCATCTAAAGTGACTCAAGTTTTTATCTACTCTAAACTACTTAAGTTAAGAGTGTTCACTAAGGTGGAAATGATGGGATCAATCTCATGCCATAGAATGACATCTAAAGTTATCTCTATAGGTCAAGTTTTATACTCTTTATGCTACCTTCAAAATAAGTAAAGAACTTTGGGTAAAGTAAAGGAAGTAAAGCTTGGAAAATAATACTTGGGGTAAATACTAGTCAAAGTGGTATAACCAAAGCATGCCTAAAGCATCTTTGCTTGGGTTATCTAGATTGCAAGGGTTAGCTTGCATTGTTAATGGTGGCTTGCCTTGTGCAGTGCAGTGGTTGAAGTTTTCTTCTTCTTCTTCTTGGTAGAACTCCTCCTCCTCGAAAGCTTGGTCGGTACTATCGTCTATAAATACATACGGAGTACACAATCACCAAACAATACTTAACTAGTCTAATTAGCACTCTAAGGCACACATTTGATGATCTATTATCATCACAAGCATCACAAGTTTTATTAACTAGTTTCTTTCTTTTCATTCTAGAAAAGTAATTTGTACTCATTGAAAAATTAACTAAGATTTAATATTCACCACTTAAAATATGGGATCATGTGGACACATGTCATCACCACATATTCTAACATGCGGGAAAGTGATTTAAAGGTTGGATCACAATTACTTTGGTTTAAGTCATTATTTAATGATTTAAAGTGACTAGAAATGCCTATATGGCATTATTTTCGTACTAGTCCAAAGTCACTGCATATAAACCTTAATATTATTACATATTCATATAGGTATGATGAAATGTGATTTTGAGAGTTGGAATCAACTCAAAAGCTAACATGGTTGATTTTATAAAAATGTTGTAAGGTGCAAATGCTTCTGTTTTGTTATTTTTACTAGGAGAGATCTCTAACTCTAATTGAATTAAATCAAACGGGCTTGGGTAGATCTTTTCCATAGCTTTCTAACAAAATTGGAATCACTCCATTTGGATTTGTAAATCTCTCTGAATTGAATTTCAAACTAAGGGACAGAACTAGGTTTAAACTAAAATAGAAAAATCCTAATTCAAACTAAATGGGTCACGCGGGAAAGCTAACGGGCCGGCCCAGTGACACTACGCGGCGCGGGGCACAGCTGACAGGGGGGTCCACCGGTCAAAGGCTCATAACGCGCGAAGCGGTACGAGCGATGTGGGCCGTTAGATTAGAACGGGGATCAACGGCTAGGGCTCATCGTCAACGACGGACCTGTCGCCAGCGAACTCTAACCCTAGCGGCTCGGTGGGCGTGCTTAGGGGGCGTACCAGGGCTCCAGCGACGGCGGCGATGAGGGCAAACGAACTAGTGGTTGACGGCGAACTCAGGGACGGTCGAGGCAGCTCCGGGGGTGGTCGCAATCAGCGGGGCCCTTCTCCTCTAGAGGCGGCCAGCTCCGGTGAAATTCCGGCGACTGCAAGCTCGAGCGGCTATGGCTAGAAGTGGGGAAGGTCTAGTGAGGTGAGGGGAGGTGAGTGGTGTGCAGAAAATGGCTGGGTGGGCGGCTCCGGCGAGGGCTGCATAGCGTGCTAGCGGCGTGGCTCGAGGTAGGGGACGGTGGCTAGTCTCCTTGTGGTGCTCTACGGGGTAAATGCGGGACTAGGGGCGGTGGTATGTGGTCGGGCGGTGCGCACGCTCTGAGCGGCAGAGGTGGCGGCTTCCACGGCGAGCAGTGGCTGTGGTGCATTTGGCGGCGAATGGGCATGTGTGGCGTGTTCCTGGGGTCGTGGTGGAGTGGTGGACGCGGGCTGTGGTCGAGGGGCGGCGTGTGCACGCGTGTCGGGCGCGGCGCTCTGGCACATGCTCGGCATGGTGTAGACGCACTGGACGCGGCGCATTGGTGGTGGTCCATGGCTCAGCTGCGCTTGGGGAGGGGACAGAGGGTGGCGGTGAGGTGTGAGCTAGCTACTAGACATGGTGGGAGGGAGAGGGGTTGTCTGCTGCGGCGGTTGCAAGTTTGGCCAGCGAGCATGTGCTCGGCATGACTTGGCATTGCCACTAGCGGGTAGGGGATGGGATGCTACTGGCCTGGTTTGATCAAAGGGAGACAAAGGGATTAAATGGAGATCAAATGGGGGCAAAACCCTGTACAAAACAGTGAGCTATGTTTAGAGTGTAAACCCTGCCTGCCATGTGTTTGTGAAAATGGCCGCAAGAAATAAACTTTTGAATTTTGAAAAGATTTTTGGTGGGTGTGCTAGTATTAAGCTTGAGACTCTGTGGGTGCTTGGGTTTTGAAAATCGAGCTTGTTTGAGTGGTTTTTGAAATATGGTGATCTTGATACCTACACTAGATTCAATTTTCAATTGCCAATTAAATTTACTGTTTGAATGCTTTTGGCAGATCACAAGGTGGGCCTTGGTACATCATTATGTGTACTAGCAAGGGGTGCAAAGATCCACATTTGTCTCTGTTACGAATTGAGTCCTAGGAATAGCCAAAGTAGGCATGTTGATTAAAATGGCACAAATGACCATTCAGTTCTTTTATTCATTTTGATTTGTTTGGGAATGATCTAGATGATGTTTATTTCACCTAAGAATCATTTTACAAGCAAAGGATCACTTAAACAAGGCAATTCAAATGAACTCCTATTTAATTGCACACACATATGAATGCTTTAAAATTTTAAATTGGAAAAGTTTTTGTTAACACTAATTTTGATGATTTGGATCTTAATAACCTTGGATTAAAGTTTTGGGATGTTACACTTGGGGATGCCACGCTTGTCACCCCAAGAAATATCCAAGAAGTACAAGAGTCAAAGCTTGGGGATGCCCAAGGAATCCCCTTCTTCATCAATAAAAATCCTAGGTTTCTTTCAAACACTTCATTTTTATTGTTTCATGCACAGTTGTGTTGTTCTTGGAGTGTCTTCTTTTTCATTTTTGTTTTGGTTTTTCGTTTGCTTAGTTTGCTTAGTTTGCTGAATAAATTGGTTGGACCCCCTCTTTCATACATTGGTTTTCAAATAGTTTGGTTTGGTTTGGAAAAGAGTAGGAAAGTTCATGCTTAAGTGGTAAAGATAGCTTGTTTTTGACTGTGGCCTATGCTTTATCATGCCATGCTTGATATTGTTTTGGCTTTATGCTTAGTATTCTTTGTTGTAGCATGACTTGTTATAAAGAATTGAGATTGCTTAATGTGCCTTGGATGAATCATGCGTTGTTTTAGCATATTAAAGCTTAGTATTGTGGTATTCTCCTTTGATACTTTATTTGGGTTAACTTGGCGCATGATCACACCAGTTATGACTATCCAAAGTCACCATAGCCTTTATGATCCTTTAGTTTTCAACTGGTAGTATCACTTTATGTTTTGATCAATGATGTTTTGTCGCTTTGCATGATTATGGCCATTATTGCTCTCTTAGTTTGTCGCTCCCAGTCTTTTGCTAGCCTCCACAACCAAGTATGAGTTCCACTCATGCATCCAACTCCTTAAACCAAGTTATTCCAAAGAGTCCACCATACCTACCTATTAGCATATGCTATTCCAAGTATATTCATGTTTTTGTTTACCTTCCAAATTAAACTTATTGTGAGAAAACTAGTGATTAAAGCTCTCACGAACTTGATGGCACACTTTACTTTTCTTGCCCTTAATAAACTTGAACCATTGTGCCGTCTGTGTTGTATATGCTTGCACTTATTTGTTGGGGATTAGCAGAACAATGCTGTCATGGGGAACGCTTTCAACATTGCACTGGTACTTTTTATGTAGTTGATATCATGCTATTTTGTCTATGGATGTCGTTAGTGTGGAATGAAAGGGGAGCTTGTAAGTCCATGGAGTTATGTATATGTGTTAGAGAAACGCCTGGGCCGTTGGTCTAATCCATGCTGACATGGTGGAAACCTGTAGCGTAACCATAATGAGCTGCCTATGAAGCATTCTTCTTATAAAAAAAAGAGTCAGCTTTTGAAAAAAAAGAAAAAAAATTACGAAAAGAGGAAAGAGAGAAAAAATCACCATATTCCCATGGTAAATAAGAAGATTGCTGAGATGCTCGTTGTCTGCTTGCCTTGTCATTTTGATATGGGGATTCTTCCGTATCATCGGGCAAGGGGTACCCCGTTGGCGGTTCTCTATGATACACATATACTTATGATGAAAAGAACTTACCGGTGACTAAACTTGAGCAGCATGAGGAGCGGCCCTCGTATTCAAGGGACATGAGATTTCCAACTTATACTTCGTCAAGCATATACTTCATAGTTTGTTCACTTTAACCTTAATCACTTCAAGATGCTTATGATAGGGGCAATGAGAGCTGAAAGCTATAAGTACCATAATTTTTGGAAGCTCTTTATGAGACTTGAATCCCTACTTCCTTCTATGAAGGCCTTTCTTTCACTTATATATATTAAGTCTCCACCTTCTATCTTTATGCACCTACTTTGAGAGCATAGTGGCCATTCTTAGTTCTATGTGCATTGTCCCAAGACTTGTTGATTGATGCATAGCTTTGATATTGCTTGTTTTAAACTATTTGTATCTAGTCACTCTTATAAACATTGAAGGTGTCCTATGCATTTATGTTTGCTACTCTATGAAGGACAAGCTGAATACTATTATGCTATGTTTTCTTTATGTGAAACAAACAAACGTCTTGCAAAGCATTATTATTCATGAATCTTTTGTTTATGCCTTTTCATGTTGCAACATAGTTTCTTTGTCTTATTGCTAGAACTTTGTCTTTCATGTTATGATTGAAGTACTATGATCCTAGCTTTGAATGTTTTACAAATACTTTGATCAAGTTTATGATGGTGCATGTCACCTCACAAATTATTCTTTCCTTTTATCACTTACCTACTCGAGGACGAGCAGGAGTTAAGCTTGGGGATGTTGATACATTGCAAATGTATCTATAATTTTTGATGTTCCATGCTTGGTTTTATCTACTTTCTTGTGTTTTGTCCACACTTTGGAGTACTTTTCATATGATTTCTTGGACTAACCTATTAACAAGAGCCACAGTGCCAGCTGCCTATTTTCTGCTGTTTTTGGTTCCAGGAAAGTCAGAAAATGAATATTATCGGAATTGGATGGGACAAAAGCCAAAAATCCTATTTCACCAGAAGACTCCCGGAGCCAGAATATGAGACGGAGTGGGGCTGGGGCCCAGCCACCCCACCTAGCCGTGCGGGCTGGGCCTAGCCGTGCCAGGGGGTGGTCTGGCTGCCCCAGACACCCCCTCGGTCTCCCTCTTCGCCTATAAGATGCCTTCTGACCTAAAAACTCAGGGGGGTTTGACGTTTTTCTAGAAGGAGTTCTGCTCCGCCGCCACCACCAGATTCCATGAAACAACACCAGAAACTCTGTTCTGGCACCCTACCAGGACGGGGAATTGGAGGAGATCATCGCCATCATCATCACCATTGCTTCTCCATCGACCATCCATGTTTCCCCCAATCCCCCGATGTAGGCTATGGGGATGGTAGGGATTGGATGAGATCGTTCAAGTAATGGCATCAGATTGTTAGGGCATGGTGCCTAGTATCTATTATTAGTGCTTTTTGACTTTGTTGCGACTTGTTATGCTTAATGCTTGTCACTAGGGCCCGAGTGCCATGATTTCATATCTGAACATGTTATTGATTCATTATGATAGTATTGTTTTTGGTCTTACCTGCAAGTTGTATACACACGTTGTTGTCTAGAACCAATGGCCCCGAAGTGACAGAAATCGGGATAACCAGAGGGAATGGCTTTGATGTGAGGATTACATGTGTTCATGGAGTGTTAATGCTTTGCGCCGGTGCTCTATTAAAAGGAGCACCTTAATTGCCATTAGTTCCCTTGAGGCCCCGCTGCAAACGGGCTGGCAGGACAAAAGATGTTGTGAAAGTTCTCATTGCGAGCACGTACTATATTTGGGACACATGCCTAGGATTATTTAGTACTTGGATGCTTTATCTTATTTATCTGCAATTGCCCTATGTTCTGATTGATATGTGAATTGTCTTGTCCATGCAACGCCCGTCCATCCATCCCTGTGCCTACTGCACTCGAATCCTACTGTTTACTGCTATTGTTACTACTGTCTTTACTTTACTACTGCTATTACTTTACTATTCCTACTACAAAACTGTTGCTACTAATAAACTGATGTGAGCAAGATTGTTTCTAGGTGCAGCTGAATTTACAACTCAGTTGTTAAGGCTTATAAATATTCTTTGGCTCCCCTTGTGTCGAATCAATAAATTGGGTTTCACTTCCCTCGAAAATACTGCGATACACCCCCTATACTTGTGGGTCATCAGAGTCCGCCCTGCTCCCCGAGGAGCGGGAGTACATCCGTCCCCATGGGTCAACTCCCGCGGCTTGTTGCCTGACGGCCCCTGCGAGCAGGGCTTGGGCGTACTTGATCTGCAGCACGCCCTCTCCCGTGATGTTGAGATTGGTGACTGTAGCTTCCCTCGCGATGACATTGTCCATTGGGGTGGAGTAGAGCGGGAGTCCATTGGTGTTCCGGGCTTAGGGTGAGATGATGATCCACGGCTGCTCCAGAGGAGGCGTGTGACGGGGTGGTGGTGGAGCTTCGGTCGCAGGTGCGCCAGGTGGCAGGTGGTTGCTGCCGCCGGCTGGCGCATTCTCACAGACCTCGCGCTCGGCCACGCGAGTGGGGTCGTCCTCGTCGTCAAAGTTTAGGGTGCAGCCCTAGACGTCGGAGTTCAGGTGGCTCTTGATACAACGCTTGTGGTAGAGCGACAGCTCCCGCGCCGTTTCCCGCTCGAGGCGGTATTTCTCGTGCTCGGCCTGCTCTGCTCGTTGGTGACTCGTGTATTAATGAGCTTGTTGGGGAACCCCAAGAGCAAGGTATCATGAGCACAACAGTAAGTTTTCCCTCAGTTATGAAACTAAGGTTATCAATCCAGTAGGAGCAAGGAAACACCCCAAAGGTGTAGCTAGCTGAACTTTGGCAGGGCGCACTACCGGTGCCAGCAGCAATGTGGAGACCTGCACAACACAACCACAGAACTCTGTCCCCAACTTGCGATGAGGTTGTCAATCTCACCGGTTTTGCTGAAAACAAAGGATTAAACATATCGAGTGGTAGAAAGTAATAGTTTCCAGAAAGTAAACACAAAGTAGTAAACAGTTGATTGTAGATTGATAGTAAAAGAAAGGACCGGGGTCCATAGTTCAGTAGTGGTGGCTCTCCTTAGGATAGATAACATGTTGGGTGAACAAATTACAGGGGGGCAATTGACAAACATCGAGAAAGCATACAAGCATATACTACCCATCTTGACTCCTTTGAGATTTGATTGGGCATTACAACATTATACATAGACCGCCATCCAACTGCATCTATGACTAATAATCCACCTTCAGGTTATCATCCGAACCCCCTCCAGTATTAAGTTGCAAGGAACAGATAATTGCATTACGAATTGCGTGTAAAGTAAACAATACGATTGTTCTATGAACAAAGGATTGTTGTTTTCTCCCTAGTAGCAACAACACATCTAGTACCTTAGAGATTTCTGTCACTTCGCCAGATTACTAGAGGCATGAACCCACTATTGAGCATAAATACTAACTCTTGGAGTTGCTAGCATCTACTTGGCCAAGATAGCTACTAACAACGGAAAGCATGCAAGATCACAAATAACAAAGACATGATAGAATCAATAATCAATCTGAAATAGCATCTCAATATCCATCGGATCCCCGCAAACACAACATGTAGGAATTACAAATAGGTGATCTTGATCATGAACGGAGCTCACAAGATCTAAACATGATAGCACAAAGGAGGAGAACGAGCCATCTAGCTACTACATGGACCCGTAGTCCAGATATGAACTACTCACGCATCACACCAGAGGCTTGCATGATGATGAAGGCCTCCAGGGTGAATTCCCCTCTCCGGCAGGGTGCCGAGAAGAGCTTCAGATCCCTCCTGATCTAGGGATGGATATGACAACGGCTACAGACTCTTTCGTGGAATTTTGATCGGGTTCTTAAGGTTTCCATATCAGAGGCAATGTATAGGCGGAAGGAGAGGCCGAGGGGGTGCCTGGGGCGGCCAGACCACCCCCTGGTGCGGGCCAGGCCTGGACGCACGACCAGGTGGTGTGGCCGGGCCCCAGCCCCTCTCCGTCCTGTATTCTGGCTCCAGGTGTCTCTCGGTGAAAAACTGACTTTGGCTTTTGTCCCGTCCAATTCCGAGAATATTTATTTTCTGACTTTCCTGGAACCAAAAACAGCAAAAAAACAGGCAGCTGGCACTGTGGCTCTTGTTAATAGGTTAGTCCAAGAAATCATATGAAAAGTACTCCAAAGTGTGGACAAAACATAAGAAAGTAGATAAAACCAAGCATGGAACATCAAAAAATATGGATACGTTTGCAACGTATCAACATTCCCAAGCTTAACTCCTGCTCGTCCTCGAGTAGGCAAGTGATAAAAAGAAAGAATAATTTTTGAGGTGACATGCACCATCATAAACTTGATCAAAGTATTTGTAAAACATTCAAAGTTGGGATCATAGTACGTCAATCATAACATGAAAGACAAAGTTCTAGCAATAAGACAAAGAAACTATGTTGCAACATGAAAAGGCACAAACAAAAGATTCTTGAATAACAATGCTTTGCAAGACGTTTGTTTGTTTCCCATAAAGAAAACATAGCATAGTGGCATTCAGCTTGTCCCTCATAGAGTAGCAAACATAAATGCATAGGAAACCTTCAACGTTCATAAGAGTGACTAGATACAAATAGTTTAAAACAAGCAATATCAAAGTATGCATCAATCAACAAGTCTTGGGACAATGCACATAGAACTAAGAATGGCCAGTATGCTCTCAAAGTAGGTGCATAAAGATAGAAGGTGGGGACTCAACATAAAAGTAAAAGAAAGGACTTCATAGAAGGAAGTAGGGATTCAAGTCTCATAAAGAGCTTCCAAAAATTATGGTACTTAATAGCTTTCAGCTCTCATTGCCCCTATCATAAGCATCTTGAAGTGATTAAGGTTAAAGTGAACAAACTATGGTGTATATGCTTGACGAAGTATAAGTTGGAAATCTCATGTCCCTTGAATATGAGGGCCGCTCCTCATGCTACTCAAGTTTAGTCACCGGTAAGTTCTTGTCATCGTAAGTACATGTGTATCATAGAGAACCGCCAACGGGGTACCCCTTGCCCGATGATATGGAAGAATCCCCATATCAAAATGACAAGGCAAGCAGACAACGAGCATCTCAGCAATATTCTTATTTACCATGGGAATATGGTGCTTTTTTCTCTCTTTCCTCTTTTCATATTTTTTTTTCTTTCTCTCATTTTTCTCAATATCTGACTCTTTTTTTATAAGACGAATGCTTCATAGACAGCTCATTATGGTTACGCTGCAGGTTTTCACCATGTCAGCATGGATTAGACCAGCGGCTCGAGCGTTTCTCTAACACACATACATAACTCCATGGACTTACAAGCTCCCTTTTCATTTCACACCGACAGCATCCATAGACAAAAGAGCATGATATCAACTAGGTACAAAGTACAAGTGCAATGTTGAAAGCGTTCCCCATGACAGCATGGTTCTGCTAATCCCCAACAAATAAGTGCAAGCATATACAACATAGACGACACAATGGTTCAAGTTTATTAAGGGCAAGAAAAGTAAAGTGTGCCATCAAGTTTGTGAGAGCTTTAATCACTAGTTTTCTCATGACAAGTTTAATTTAGAAGGTAGATAAAAACATGAATATACTTGGAATAACGTATGCTAGTAGGTAGGTATGGTGGACTCTTTGTAATAACTTGGTTTAAGGAGTTGGATGCACGAGTGGAACTCATACTTGGTTGCGGAGGCTAGCAAAAGACTGGGAGCGACAAACCAAGAGAGCAATAATGGCCATAATCATGTAGAGAGACAAACCATCATTGATCAAAGCATAAAGTGATACTACAAGTTGACAACTGAAGGATCATCAAGGATATGGTGACTTGGGATAGTTATAACATGGTGTTAGCATGCGCCAAGTCAACCCAAATAAAGCATCAAAGGAGAATACCACAATACTATGCTTTAAAATGCTAAAACAACGCATGATCCTTCCAAGGCACATTAAGCAATCTCAATTGTTTATAACAAGTCATGCTACAGAAAATAATACTAAGAATAAAGCCAAAACAATATCAAGCATGGCATGATAAAGCATAGGTCACAGGCAAAAACAAGCTCTCTTTAGCACTTAAGCATGAACTTTCCTACTCTTTTCTAATCCAAACCAAACTATTTAAAAACCAATGTATGAAAGAGGGGTCCAACCAATTTATTCAGCAAACTAAGCAAACCAAGCAAACAAAAAACCAAAACGAAAACGAAAAATAAGACACTCCAAGAACAACACAACTATGCATGAAACAATAAAAATGAAGCGTTTGGAAGAAACCTGGGATTTTTATTGATGAAGAAAGGGATGCCTTGGGCATCCCCAAGCTTTGACGCTTGTACTTGTTGGATATTTCTTGGGGTGACACGCGTGGCATCCCCAAGCTTGAGCTTTAGTCCATCCTTCATCTCATTACTCATTCCTTCCATACACCTGAAATTTTTCCTTCATACAAAACTTCACACAATCTTTATTAGCAACATTAGTGCACTCAAGATAATAAGTCTTTTAGGTTCAGTTCTAACACCAATAAAAATTCCATTAAAACACTAGCTACTGTAGTTCCCTAAAAAATCTCAATTCCCCAAAAGAACTCAAAAAGGAACCAACGAGAAGCAAATGCAAATAAAGGCAGAAATCTGTCAAAACAGACCAGCGGGTAAAGACGAATTTTTTCGAAGACCTTCTGTTGCTCAAATCAAAAAGTGTTGAACTAACGAAAGTTAGGTAACAACCTGGGTCAGAAGCACGAAAATTCACGCCTGAAAAGTACGTACATAGATTTTACATGAATTTTTACGGTGAAGCACAAAAATATGTTTTGGGACAGCAACTTTCCAAATCATTACTTCTCTCTCGTTAGAGGTTACTCTTGGCACAAAAAGCAAATAAAAAGGATAAGGAGCGGTTATTATAGAGGTAATAACTTCCAAGACTTATCTAAAACTTTTACGTTATCTTCCAATAAGTACTTTTCTTTGACGCCTTTAAGTTAGGCATAAGAAGCAAGAAAAAAAACCAAGTGTTCTCAAATGAAGAAGCATTAAGAGGAAATTTTGTTTTCATAGGAGAGGCAAAAGAAATCTTTTATCTCTTCTTAGGGAAGTGCTGTATACATTTCTTGAGTGGGAGTTGATATTTAATGGTGCCTTCTTTCATATCAATAATGGCACCAACAGTTTTAAGAAAAGGTCTTCCCAAAGTAAAAGGACAAGAAGCATTGCATTCAACATCCAAAACATAGAAATCAACGGGGACATAGGCATTGTTAAGCATAATAAGAACATCATTAATATTCCCCATGAGTTTCTTTTTAGCATTATCATCAAGTGGGACATTCAAATAACAATCTTCAAGTGGAGGCGAATCAAGCATATCATAAATCCTTCTAGGCATAATGGAAACACTACTATCAAGATCACATAAAGCTTTGAAATCAAAATCATTCATTTTCATATTAATGATGGGTTCCCAACCATATTCTTGTTTTATAGGAATATAAGCTTTATGTTTCATCTTTTCTTCTTTAATCTTTATGAGAGCATCAGTAATGTGTTTTGTAAAGGCCATATTCATAGCACTAGCATTAGGACTTTTAGAAAGCTTTTGTAGGAACTTAATAACTTCAGAAATATTGCAACCATCAAGATCAAAATTATAATTATCATCTAAAGTAGTAGAGCTATTACTAGCCTCAACACTAGTGGTAGTGATAGTAGAAACACTAATGTTTTTAGCAATTTCATATTCTCTTTAGCATGCAATTTAGCCAATAGTCTAACATTTTCATCAATTCTTACTTGTATGGCATTAGTAGCTGCAAATGGATTATCATTAGTTTCAGGTTTAGCAGCCATTTTATTCAAGGAAGATTAACCTTCAGCCAAAGATGCTATATTTCTTTCAGCATTAGAGAGTTTTTCCTCAATAGTTTTATTGGAAGCAGTTTGTTTTACTAATAAAATCTTTAAGCATGACTTCAAGTTCTGAGGGAGCACTCCTATTGTTGTTGTAGGAATTTCCATAAGCATTACAATTGTTGGGTGTATATGACTTATAATTGTTGTTACCAAAATTATTCCTGTAGGCATTGTTGCTAAAATTGTTATTTCTTATAAAGTTCACATCAACTTTCTCTTCTTGAGCAACCAAAGAGGCTAAGGGAACATTATTTGGATCAATATGGGCTTTCCCATTAACAAGCACACTAGTCATTAACCCGTGCATCTGCACGGCTAGAGGTTTTGAAATTCATAAATAATTAAAAAAATATTAGTTACAATTGATGATACACTTATAAGATTATGACAAACATTATGCAGTAAAAAATTTTACACGTTAATTCCTCACCTCATCTAGAATTTCTACTAAAAGTATCAATTACTCGCTACTAGCAGAACAATCGCCTGCAGCGCGGCCTGGATAACTTGTGATCAAGCTTTAACATAACAATCTTGGAAATCTATCCTACATATTTAGGAATCTTATACTGCGCAGGAAAAAACATTATGCATAGATCATGAGAAGAAGAACCAATGTGAGTAGATGACATGGAATTAATACCTGAGAGACCGGATCCACATGATTATGGTATGTTTAGAAAAAATCGTGATAAAGAAACATCAGATCCAGGCGCTGCATTGATGTACGATCAATCCCGACAGATGAATATATACTATTTATGTAGGGTTAGTACAAAAATGCATCCGGTCCAGCTACTACTTCTCTAAATTTTCACCGGATTCAACATTTGACGATGCTCATCCAAGAGTGTAGTAGTACAGAAATTATTTTCTATATATGAACGGGCAAACGGATATGAAAATAATTGTTTTTGTGGGAAGTAGAACAAATATACACGAGAGAGATAAGGGCATGAATCGAGGAGGCCTGCTAGATTGTTCATTTTTTAAACTGGAGTCAGATCTTCCGGAATTACCTCCCCGATTAAATCTCAGTCCTTTCTTGCAAAAAAATAAATTCCATGGTCGTTATAACTGAATCCTATCAATAGTCAAGAATTATATATGACGTTAAACGTCAAATCATGATACATGCAGTGCACGGACCTAGCATGATTATCTCTCATCAAACAGAGCCGGCCGGCCGGCCGTACCTATAATCGTGTATGCTTCGGACTCCGGAGACCTCAATCCATTATGCCTTGCGATGATTAAATCAGTCCTCGTGTAGAACCCAAACTAAGTCGAGCTAGCATCGTGTCTATGTAACAACCTACGTGACATTAAAAATCACTAATCTCCAGATTAATCTTGGCCATAAATATTAGATTCAATGGCCTTAATTAATTCTAATGATGTGGATTAATGTGGTGTCTTCTACGGTGCCTCCAATTAGTAAATATAAGATAGACATAATAACATCAATCTTTTCACTTAAGGAGGAGGTTTTCTCAATAGAATTTACCTTCTTACCTTGTGAAGCTCTCTCAGTATGCCATTCAAAATAGGTGACCATCATATTGTCCAGAAGCTTTGTTGCAGCACCCAAAATGATGGTCATAAATGTACCTCCAGCAGCAGAATCCAATAGGTTTCTTGAAGAATAGTTCAATCCTGCATAAAAGGTTTGGATAATCATCCAAGCAGTAAGTCCATGAGTGGGACAATTTTTTACCAAATATTTCATTCTTTTCCCAACCTTGAGCAACATGTTCATTATCAGATTGTTTAAACTCCATTATCTCACTTCTCATAGATATAATCTTAGCAGGAGGATAGTATTTTACAATAAAATCATCTTTGCACTTAGTCCAAAAATCAATACTATTCCTAGTTAAGAAATTCAACCATTCATTAGCTTTTCCTCTCAAGGAGAAGGAAACAATTTAAGCTTAATGATATCTCCATCTATATCCCTATACTTTTACATCTCACATAATTAAACAAAGTTATTTAGATGGAAAGCAACATCTTCATTACCAATACCAGAAAATAGTTCACTCATAACAAGATTGAGTAAAGCAGGTTTTATCTCAAAGAAAGTAGCTTTCGGAACATGTGGAGCAATAGGTGTGCTCATAAAATTATTGTTGTTGGTGCTAGTGAAGTCACACAACTTAGTATTTTCAAGAGTAGTCATTTTTTTTGTTTTTAATAAAGAAAGCAAACTTGAAGAAATATTTTTGTGTGTTTTTGATAAAGAAACAAGCAAACAAAATAAAAGGAAAGTAGGCAAAACAAAAATAACAAAGTAAAGAGATTAGTTATGAGGGACTCCCCTTGTGAAGATGTCCTTGACTCACTGGCAACGGCGCCAAAAAAAGTACTTGCTGACTCGTGTATTAGCGAGCTTGTTGGGGAACCCCAAGAGGAAGGTATCATGAGCACAACAGTAAGTTTTCCCTTAGTTATGAAACCAAGGTTATTAATCCAGTAAGAGCAAGGAAACACCCAAAATGTGTAGCTAGCTGAACTTTGGCAGGACGCACTACCGGTGCCAGCAGCAACATGGAGACTTGCACAACACAATCACAGAAATCTGTCCCCAACTTGCGATAAGGTTGTCAATTTCACCGGTTTTACTGAAAACAAAAGATTAAACGTATCGAGTGGAAGAAAGTAATAGTTTGCAGAAAGTAAACACAAAATAGTAAACAGTTGATTGTAGATTGATAGTAAAAGAAAGGACCGGGGTCCATAGTTCACTAGTGGTGGCTCTCCTTAAGATAGATAACATGTTGGGTGAACAAATTACAGCGGGGCAATTGAAAAACATCGAGAAAGCATACAAGCATATACTACTCATCTTGACTCCTTTGAGATTCGATTGGGCATTACAACATTATACATAGATCGCCATCCAACTACATCTAAGACTAATAATCCACCTTTAGGTTATCATCCGAACCCCCTCCAGTATTAAGTTGTAAGAAACGGATAATTGAATTACGAATTGCGTGTAAAGTAAACAATACGATTGTGCTATGAACAAAGGATTGTTGTTTTCTCCCTAGTAGCAACAACACATCTAGTACCTTAGAGATTTCTGTCACTTCTGCAAATTACTAGAGGCATGAACCCCTATTGAGCATAAATACTAACTCTTGGAGTTGCTAGCATCTACTTGGCCAAGATAGCTACTAACAACGGAAAGCATGCAAGATCACAAATAACAAAGACATGATAGAATCAATAATCAATCTGAAATAGCATCTCAATATCCATCGGATCCCCGCAAACACAACATGTAGGGATTACAAATAGATGATCTTGATCATGAACGGAGCTCACAGGATCTAAACATGATAGCACAAAGGAGGAGAACCAACCATCTAGCTACTACATGGACCCGTAGTCTAGAGATGAACTACTCACGCATCACACCGAAGGCTTGCATGATGATGAAGAAGGCCTCCAGGGTGAATTCCCCTCTTCAACAGGGTGCCGGGAAGAGCTTCAGATCCCTTCTGATCTAGGGATGGAGATGACGGCGGCTACAACCTCTTTCGTGGAATTTTGATCGGGTTCTTAGGGTTTCCATCTTAGAGGCAATATATAGGCGGAAGGAGAGGCCGAGGGGGTGCCTAGGGCGGCCAGACCACCCCCTCGCGCGGGCCAGTCCTGGCCGCGTAGCTAGGTGGTGTGGCCGGGCCCTAGCCCCTCTCCGTCTCTTATTCTGGCTCCAGGTGTCCCTTGGTGAAAGACTGACTTTGGCTTTTGTCCCGTCCAATTCCGAGAATATTCATTTTCTGACTTTCCTGGAACCAAAAACAGAAAAAACAGGCAGCTGGCACTATGGCTCTTATTAATAGATTAGTCCAAGAAATTATATGAAAAGTACTCCAAAGTGTGGACAAAACATAAGAAAGTAGATAAAACCAAGCATGGAACATCAAAAATTATGGATACGGTTGCAACGTATCATGCGTGTTGCCGCCTCCAGTTGTAGGCGGTACTCCTCGACCTCTGTTGCCGTAGCGGTCGGTGGGATCGATGTGGAGAAGGGATCTGGTGGGGCACTTGCGCTGCACGCCGTGTAGATTGCGTTGAAGTGATTGGATCTGGCGTGGAAGTCATCAGGAGACTTCAACCCGGAGTCAGAGTCGAAGATCCCGAGGACGGAGGTGTCCTCGAAATCTTCAGCGTTGGAGACCCGCATGGTGGATTATTCGTGTGATGTGGCGGTGATAGATCCGGCGACCGAGGTAGGGGTCACCGAATTGGCATCGTCGTGGAGGGCCGCGTCATCCATGGCCGCGACGGTCCTGGCCGCGTTGCTAGTGATCGAGTCATACTCGGAGGTGAGGCGGGTGTTGGAGCAGATCTAGCCTTCTGAGAGTAGATCGCGGCATGGCGGCGACCCGCTGATGATTGTCGTCTCCGCCAAGTCGACGGCTTCCGTGAAGCCGACAAACAAGTTGATGGTGCCGACAGGCATCACCGCACTGTGCGTGAACGGGCGCGACGCCGAGATGTAGTTGTTGGGCAGGATCTGAAGGATCCTGCCGCTTGCGATCATGCGGCTGGTGGCGATCGGCCGATCGATTGGCGAATAGGGTCTTGCTGCAGAACTCAGGCCAGACCGTCCATGCCCCACGGTGGGCGCCACTGTCGTGGGAATGACCACGACAGTCGCTACTAGGGGTAGCGATTGGAAGGATTTGGGGCAAGAGCGGGTATGCCATCTACGGAGCGAGATGAGGGCAAAGACACAGGGGATTACCCATGTTTGCCCCCCCGTAGGATAAAGACCTACTCCTGCTAGATTGTATTATCAAGTGAGTTACAAGGGTGGCGAACTCGGTTGCTAGGCAACGAGTCGATGGCGTGTATGATGGAACGTGAGTATAGAAAGTACCCTAGGGAGGCTTATATAGGGGGTACCTTGCTAGGGTTTACAGATATACAACCGAATCAGTTAAGAACTCAGAGGATTTGACCTAATCCGACTGGGCCTAACTATGCTTCTGGGCCTCCAGCTTCTAGTCGCCAGGCTTCCTCCTTAGTCACATTCCAGTCGCCATCCTGCAGGCCCACTTGCAGAGGCCTTGGTCTAGTCGAAACGTCCTACTGGGTATACCCCATTCGGCATATCCCCATCACTCAACATCATCAACAAGCCATCGGTCTCCCCTCTAGAGGAGATCGACATCGGGATACCGCTACATCCCATGTCCACTCTAGTCGCCATGATCACGGAGCCCATCGACTGGACCACACCTTACGTCGCGTACCTCAAGCACAAGATCCTACCCAAGCATGAGACCGAGGTGTGGATGATCATGCGCCACTGCAAATCCTTCGTCATCATCAATGACGAGCTCCACAAGCGCAACGTGACCGGCGTGTAGCAATGCTACATACAACCAGAAGAGGGTCGCAAGATCCTTCAAGACATCCACCCCGGTGACTGTGGCCACCATGCTAGCGCAACGTCTCTAGTCGCCAAAGCCATGCGCCACGGCTTCTACTATTTCACTGCACACGCCGACGCCATCAGCATCGTCCAATGCTGCGTCGGGTGCTAGAAATACGCCAACCAGACGCACATCGCTGGTTTGGCTCTCAAGACCATCCCCATCACATGGCCATTCGCCGTTTGGGGCATCAATATGGTGGGTCGGTTCAAAACCGCCCCATCGGGCTACACCCACTTCCTGGTCGCAGTCGACAAATTCACAAAGTGGGTCGAGGCAAAGACCATAGAGAAATGTGACGAAAAGACCGCCACCAAATTCCTCCGCGAGCTGATCTATCGGTACGGCTACCCGCACAACATCATCATCGACAGCGACACCAACTTCGCCAAGGGCACCATGGCCGACTTCTCCGAGGAGCATGGCATCTGACTTGACCTGACATCAGTTGCCCACCCGGAGTCGAATGCCAAGCCGAGCGCGCCAATCAGAGCATTCTCCATGGCCTAAAGCCAAGACTATAGGTCCCTCTTGAGCGGACGCTAGGATGCTGGGTCGAAGAGCTCCCCTCCATGCTATGGGGTGATGACTGCAAGAGCACATATCGTTTGTAGCTAGTTTCGAAATAAAGATATCAATCCCATAGGGAGCAGGGGTCTGAAGTCTAATAACTCTTAAAATAAATATTATGATAGAAATGCTATATAAAGTTCTAAGTAACAAGATAAAATGCGAGTATTGTGTAAAAAGGTGTTTTTTGGGTTTTGGGTATAAGAGCAATAAACTAAAGTAAAATAGTTGAGTATAGAAAGTAAGTATTGCGTATGTAAAATGTTGGGCCATGTAGAGATAAACAAAACTTTTTCCCTACGCGGTGATCCCAAGATCTAGCTCAGGCAGAAGGCCACGAGGATTACCACTAGACGCGCAGTTGCAGAATTGATGAAGCACGTCGCTTGATGCAGTGCAGTCCTCGCGGTCCGTTCCGGTTCCACGATCCACGATCCATTCTTTCTTCACGATCGTCGAAGTGCTGAACGTACAACACCTCCGCCGGTATCCACACGTACGAGGAGGAGCGCCGGCGATGGACTGCTAGGTCCTGTACGGTGGCGATAGGACTGACTGGGGCTAGGGTTTCCAACACATGGAGTGACCTAACCTTGTGCTCTAAGCACCTGTGCCCTAGCTTATATAGGGAGTGAAAGTGGGCTCCACTCACTTGTGGCCCATTCACTAAAAGGCCTATATTAGCCACTACAAGTCTCACTTGCTGACTAAGTGCATGTCTCTATTTGGGTCCAACCGAAATAGGTTTCCTGTTTGGGTCTAACCCAAACTTGCTCCCGCTCTTAAGCGTGTGACCCGACAGGCTCATGGTAACCCGGACACGATTCCGAGTCTCACTCGTGATCGATCAGTTGGTAGTGGCTCCTAGCAGAACGTGCCAACTCCCAAGTACCAATAAGTCATGACAACATATCTTCCAATGCGACTTTCGTCTGAGTCCCTTTTGCCTCACGATATACCTTGTCAGACTATAGGCGAATGATCGTCATCCCTTAAATAGTCCGACTCTCTTTCTCGATCCGAGATAAGTGATTCATCCAACTAACTCTTAGTCGGTTGCCTCGGTTAACACTTAACCGTGACGCGCATGGCCATGCTTTCCGAATCATATCTTCCGAGAGGGTCTAGAGAATATCTCTCCAGATGGAGGGGCAAAATCCCGTCTTGGTTATTTACATCACACAACTTGATTCTCAGTCGACCCGAACTCCGCCTTTATAACTGCCCAGTGACGGAACAACGTTTGACAGAACCTAAGTCGGAGATCCTCAACTCGGTTTGTGCAATAACCTCAGGTCTAAGGATTACATTGATTGAGACATGTAAATGACGACTTGTTCGTTGCATCTCAATATGGGTCAGTCCGACTCGCTAAACTCTTTAGCTGAATCCGTGTAAGTCGGAATAGCATCTCCATGCCCATGACAAGTGGAACCTAGTCATCTGCCGACTTTCACACTGGTCTAAGTTGTGTGTCTGGCACAACCTCAATGACCAAGGACAATTAGTATGAACAACATGAATATGTAGTTCCACAATCGAATCACATATTCAATGATACATATCAGTAGTTCATATATGGACCATAACCTTATAAATACATTAGGAAATATCATCAACCATGATTGCCTCTAGGGCATATTCCCAACAGTCTCCCACTTTCACTAGAGTCAATCTTCCGACATCACATGTCTAGGCATCTAATGCCCATTGCTCTCAGGTGCGTCTCATGCTTCGGCTGTGGAAGTGGCTTTGTCAACAGATCTGCAATGTTTGCATCCGTGTGTACCTTGCATAACTTGATATCACCTTGATCCACAAACTGGCGAATAAGGTGGTACCGCATGAGTATATGTTTGTTCTTCTGGTGTTGTCTAGGTTCCTTGGCTTGTGCAATAGCACCATTGTTGTCACAATACACGTCTAACGGATTGGATGAGCCCTGAACCAGACCAAGATCCATGAGGAAATTCCTCATCCAAACGGCTTCTTTTGCCGCCTCCGAGGCAGCAATATACTCAGCTTCTGTCGTAGATGCAGACACCATTTCTTGCTTGGAACTTTTCCAGGTCACAGCCCCTCCGTTTATCACAAACACATATCCGGATTACGAACGAGAATCATCCGAGTCAGTGAGATAACTCGCATCCGTGTAACGCTTTACACTGAGTTCATCCTCACCTCCATAAACCAGGAACATATCCTTAGTCCTTCTTAAGTACTTGAGGATATTTTTAGCCGCTGCCCAGTGGATTTCTCCAGGGTCAGCCTGGTACCTGCTCACAACACTTAGAGCATAGGAAACATCCAGCCTAGTACAAATCATAGCGTACATGATGGATCCGATTGCAGAAGCATACAGAATCGCACTCATCCGACTTTGCTCATCAGTTGTCGAAGGACACTGAGTCTTGCTAAGTTTTACGCCATGGGACATCGGTAAGAACCCCTTCTTAGACGATTCCATGTTGAACTTCTTCAACACTTTGTCCAAATATGTACTCTGACTCAATCCAATGAGCCGCCTTGATCTATCTCTATAGATCCAGATTCCTAGTATGTAAGTCGCCTCACCCAAGTCTTTCATCACAAAACTCTTTTCCAATGATTCCTTGGTCTCTTGCAACATCTGGATATCATTTCCAGTCAGTAATATGTCATCCACATACAAGATCAGAAAGTTTACTTTGCTCCCACTAAACTTCTTGCATAAACAAGAATCATGATCGCTCTTGATGAAGCCAAACAATTTGACTACCTCATCAAAGCGAATGTTCCAACTCCGAGATGCTTGCTTCAACCCATAAATGGATTTCCGAAGTTTGCATACCTTGTCAGCATTAGCCAGATCGACAAAACCCTCGGGCTATATCATATACACGTCCTCGGTTAAATTTCCATTAAGGAAAGCCGTCTTGACATCCATCTGCCATATCTCATAGTCGAAATAGGCTGCTATAGCTAACATGATCCGAACTGATTTAAGCATCGCTACAGGAGAGAAAGTCTCATTGTAGTCAACTCCTTGAACTTGTCGGAACCCCTTTGCGACAAGCCGTGCTTTATAGATAGAAACATTTCCATCCATATCTGTTTTCTTCTTAAAGACTCATTTGCACTCGACGGGACTTGCACCGTCTGGCAGATCAACCAATTTCCAAACTTGATTTTCATCCATGGACTTTAACTGGGATCTCATGGCTCCAAGCCATAACTCAGAAACAGAACCCACCATCACTTCTGAATAAGATGCCGGCTCATCACTGTCCAACAACATCACATC
The DNA here is from genome assembly GCA_910589775.1 of Avena eriantha. Taxonomy (NCBI): domain Eukaryota; kingdom Viridiplantae; phylum Streptophyta; class Magnoliopsida; order Poales; family Poaceae; genus Avena; species Avena eriantha. The sequence goes on from OU342743.1 coordinate 275,553,698, forward strand.
ACGAACACTTCGTAATATGGCCGATCTTCGCAGTGTCGGTGCAGTTTCTGGCTCAGGTACCACGTCCGGCTCAACCTCTAAGGCTTTTGCCGACTCGCTGCTAGCCGGTATCTCTTGAATTTCTTCGAGATGCACCGTACACCCACTGACTCCCCGACTGAGAAACTCTTTCTCAAGGAAGACACTATTTCGAGCGACAAACACTTTGCCCTCTTCTCGGTTGTAGAAGTAGTAACCCAAGGTTTCCCTCGGATATCCCATGAAAATACACTTATCTGACTTAGCTGTAAGCTTGTACGACTGAAGTCGCTTGACAAAAGCTTCACAACCCCAAATATTAAGAAAAGACAAACTCGGCTTCTTGCCAGTCCACATCTCATGCGGTGTCTTCTCTACCGACTTTGATGGTACTCTGTTTAGTGTGAACGCTGCAGTTTCTAGACAATAACCCCAAAATGATAAAGGCAGATCTGTCCGACTCATCATTGATCGTACCATGTCCAACAAGGTCCGATTCCTCCTTTCCGATACACTGTTTCTCTACGGCGTTCCTGGAGGAGTGAGCTGGGGAACTATTCCACAACTCTTTAGATGGTCATCAAACTCATGGCTCATGTACTCGCCTCCTCGGTCCGACCGAAGAAACTTTATTTTCTTGCCAAGTTGATTTTGTACCTCATTCTAGAATTCTTTGAACTTTTCAAAGGCTTCCGACTTATGTTTCATCAAGTAGATATATCCATATCTACTCAAATCATCAGTGAAGGTAATGAAGTACTCCTAACCACCTCTGGCTATCGTGCTCATTGGGCCACATACATCACTATGTACTAGTCCCAATAAGTCGGACGCCCTTTCACAACTCTTTGCAAAAGGTGTCTTGGTCATCTTCCCGAGAAGGCAGGATTCGCATGTCTCGAACGACTCCAAGTCGAACGAAATTAGGAGTCCATCATCATGGAGCTTCTTCATGCATTTCCAACTTATATGACCAAGCCGACAATGCCAAAAGTAAGTCATATTCAGATCATTTGGTTTCAACCTTTTCACATTTATGTTATAGACAGATTCACCCTCAAGATTCAAAATAAATAACCCGTCCCGGACGGGTGCAAAGCCGTGAAACATATCGTTCAAATATAAAGAACAACCATTATTCTTAATATTCGACTCATAGCCCTGTCTCATCAAACATGAGGCAGAAATGATGTTTCGACTAAGCACTGGAACATAATAACAATTATTTAGCTCCATTATGAATCCAGAAGGTAAATGAAGTTTCATTGTGCCGACTTCCAACGCAGCGACTTTTGCTTTGTTTCTGACTCTAATGTCAACCTCGCCTCTTGCCACGCTCCTAGTTCTTACCAGTCCCTGCAACGAGTTGCAGATGTGAATGACTGATCCGGTATCATATACCCAAGAACTACCAGGTGCATCAGCAAGATAAATGTCTATAACATTGCAAACAAGCGTACCTGAGCCGGAAGTCACACCTTCGTTCTTGGCTTTATCAGCCAAATACTTGCTGCAATACCTCTTCCAGTAGCCATCCGACTTGCAGTAGAAGCAAGTGGATCCGGCTGTAGGAGATGGCTTAGTCCCTGAGGAAGCGCTTTGGACTGGGTCCTCCGCCTTACCTCCTGACTTTGCCTTCTTCTTCTTAGTCCAAGAACTCTTCTTGAACTTAGCCTTGTTTTGTACCATCAACACTTGACTGACACCTTTCTTGAGATCCCCCTCAGCCTTCTTGAGCATCCCATGTAATTCAGTGAGCTTCTTATCCATACCATGCATGTGGTAGTTCGATATGAACTGACCATACGCACTAGGAAGAGAGTTCAGAATTATGTTTGTAGCGAACTCTTCGCAAATGGGGTAGCTAAGTCTTTCCAGAGACTGCACGTAACCAACCATCTTGATCACATGCAGACTTAGTGGATCGCCATCCTTAAGCTTGCAGCTCAACAAAGCCTGAGAGACTTGATACCTATCAGTCTTTGCCTGAGCCTGGAACATACTTTTGAGGCTTTCGATCATAGCGTAGGCCTCAACATTCTCGAACTGATGCTGCAAGTCCGGTTCCATGTGAGCAAGCATAAGACAGCTAATCTCCGTGGATTCATCACAAATTCGACGGTAGGCATTGGTGGCTGCGACAGTCGCATTCTCATCCGGCTCAGCTGGAAGTGGGTTGTCTAGGACACGGTCCCTTTTTTCTTGTTTGAGAACAATTCTTAGATTACGATACCAGTTGGTGAAATTAGTTCCATTTAGCTTATCTTTCTCTAAGATGGTTCTCAAAGCAAAACCGGAAATCTGAGGAAGACTGCTAGGTGCCATTGATCTACAACAGAAAATATGCAAAAACACTTAAGACATGTATCCATAAAGAGCAAGCATATTAAACACTTTAATATTTATGCACCCACTAGAACCAACACCCCTCTGATGGTTACTTAGTGATTCAGGACCCAAAATAAGCAAGTCGACTAGTGAGCTTTAGCATCACCGCTAGCCGTCAAGTGATATAGGTAGACAACTCCTTGTCAATCGTATCTCATACGACTCCTGTTAGATGGGTGGCATCACATGCCCCGGCTCCCATCCGACTTTTCCCCAAGTCCCACAACCGTTGTGATAGACCTGTCTAGATTACCAAGTGCTTCCGCTGTAAGAGTCCGAATCGAACCCACCTAGTCGGAAAGAATTGATAGCACCTCAATTTTATGAGCCCACTACCAAAAATGTCTGACTTGTGATGGTGCAGCACTGGCGGGGAAACTGACTAGACCTTCTTTGAGGGATTATTTTCTACCAACTATCTAATAGAGGTAAAACAGAGACATAACAATAACACAAAATAAAGCAATTATAATGTGAAATGGTATGGCTCTCTTCATGGCGATCTCCATCTCCATAAAGCCTGTAATCCGACTCGTGTCAACTCTTGTCACGTGCCGTCTTACACCATGTAGCCGACTTGTACACCGACTTGCATGCCATCTGAATTCTCCAAACAGCTACACTAGCTAGTAATGCAAATTACACAGAGAATCTGACACGCAGGCCGTTATATAATAAGATGACAGCACCTAGGCTCCAGCCGGCTGACAAAATCCGTGATACGCAGATCACATATGGATTTCACACATCACATGCACATAAGCCATACCATTCACAACATCATCCTGCAAAAACAATTTATGCAAGGATATGATATCTACCAGCGTTGTGAAACATGCAACGACATCTAAGGCGCTATGACAGGGCGAAGCCGGCGATCTCATCTGCATTTCGGACATGGATTTCATCATCGGATAAAACAATTTTACCCAAATCCGATCCGGACTCCGATTTGATCAAACCCTTTGATCTTCAATCACCGCATCCGGGTTTACGCGTCACAGTCTACCCCGATGGAGGAAACCGACCGGTAGGGGTATGTCGTTCCACGACCTCAGCAGTTAGATCATGGAAACCAGATCATCCATTCCCCCGAGTACAGTAGATCCAATTAACTTTGTACAAAACTGATCTATCTCATAGATCGACCACCAAAACTGCAATTAGATCCAATCTAACGCCAACCGCATATCACATATGCATGATCTCGAGCCTAAAACCAGAAGCTAACGCTCTGATACCACTGATTGGCCACGTAGGGATAAACAAAACTTTTTCCCTATGCGGTGATCCCAAGATCCAACTCAGGTAGAAGGCCACGAGGATTACCACTAGACACGCAGTTGCGGAATTGATGAAGCACGTCGCTTGATGCAGTGTAGTCCTCGCGATCCGTTCCGGTTCCACGATACACGATCCATTCTTTCTTCACGATCATCGAAGTGCTGAACATACAACACCTTCGCCGGTATCCACACGTACGAGGAGGAGCGCCGGATATGGACTGCTAGGTCCGGTACGGTGGCGACAGGACGGACTAGGGCTAGGGTTTCCAACACATGGAGTGACCTAACCTTGTGCTCTAAACACCTGTGCCCCAGCTTATATAGGGAGTGAAAGTGGGCTCCACTCACTTGTGGCCCATTCACTAAAAGGCCTATATTAGCCACTACAAGTCTCACTTGCTGACTAAGTCCATGTCTCTATTTGGGTCCAACCCAAATAGGTTTCCTGTTTGGGTCTAACCCAAACTTGCTCCTGCTCTTAAGTGTGTGACCCGACAGGCTCATGGTAACCCGGACACGATTCCAAGTCTCACTCATGATCGATCAGTTGGTAGTGGCTCCTAGCAGAACATGCCAACTCCCAAGTACCAATAAGTCATGACGACATACCTTCCAATGCGACTTTCGTCTGAGTCCCTTTTGCCTCACGATATACCTTGTCAGACTATAGGCGAATGATCGTCATCCCTTAAATAGTCCGACTCTCTTTCTCGATCCGAGATAAGTGATTCATCCGACTAACTCTTAGTCGGTTGCCTCGGTTAACACTTAACCGTGACGCGCATGGCCATGCTTTCCGAATCATATCTTCCGAGAGGGTCTAGAGAATATCTCTCCAGATGGAGGGGCAAAATCCCGTCTTGGTTATTTACATCACACAACTTGATTCTCAGTCGACCCGAACTCCGCCTTTATAACTGCCCAGTGACGGAACAACGTTTGACAGAACCTAAGTCGGAGATCCTCAACTCGGTTTGTGCAATAACCTCAGGTCTAAGGATTACATTGATTGAGACATGCAAATGACGACTTGTCCGTTGCATCTCAATATGGGTCAGTCCGACTCGCTAAACTCTTTAGCCGAATCTGTGTAAGTCGTAATAGCATCTCCATGCCCATGACAAGTGGAACCTAGTCATCTTCTGACTTTCACATTGGTCTAAGTTGTGTGTCCGGCACAATCTCAATGACCAAGGACAATTAGTATGAACAACATGAATATGTAGTTCCACAATCGAATCACATATTCAATGATACATATCAGTAGTTCATACATGGACCATAACCTTATGAATACATTAGGAAATATCATCAACCATGATTCTCGAAGAGCTCCCCTCCATGCTATGGGGTGATTACTGCAAGAGCACATATCGTCTGTAGCTAGATTCGAAATAAAGATATCAATCCCACAGGGAGAAGGGGTCTGAAGTCTAATAACTCTTAAAATAAATATTATGATAGAAATGCTATATAAAGTTCTAAGTAACAAGATAACATGCGAGTATTGTGTAAAAAGGTGTTTTTGGGGTTTTGGGTATAAGAGCAATAAAGTAAAGTCAAATAGTTGAGTACATAAAGTAAGTATTGCGTATGTAAAAGAGATTGGAACTATATTAGGGAAAAAGGCGTTCTCCGGGAGTAGCGGATACACCACTAGTATTGTAAAGATCTAAGATAAAGATTATCATCATGAACATTCTCAACTATGTATGTGTGGGAGGAACTCCGCGTTTGGACGATTAGCCAGCAACCGCTGCGCATATCATCCTCATAACCACAACAGTCAGCAATCGACATCAATCGAGTTACTACGCTATTAGGGGACATAATCCCGTAGGACGTATCCCATGGCATGGATAGTGTTCCGTGAGTTTCCTCGATTTTTATTGTCTAACATAATTGTTATATCAGTATTTTCAATTGTAGCCGGTTCTATTTCTTCTTTTATTTCTATGTAAAAATCGTAAGATATAACATTAACTTTGGTGCCAAGATCACATAAACCATAATGAGAGGTTTCTTTAAATATGCAGGGAAGAATAGGCTTACCCACATTGGTTACTTTTGTTTTACCTTCAACTAATATAGAAGTCTCTTCATCTAGTTCAACTATGTTACAATGTGAGTACATAGCCATAATTGCTTCCTTGATTACTTCTTCATCTTTGGTTTCTTCCAGATGTTCCACGACTTCTAGCATGCTTTCCTCTTCCCTCTTTTCCTGTACTGCTTTGACCTTCTCATATTCAAGAATATGCTTTTGTGCAGTGTTAGGGCAAGGTACTTCATAAATTGGTTCTACGGAGGCCAGTGTTGCTTCATCTTCTCTTTTCTTTTCTGGTTTGGGTGGTGGATCATACTTGACTGGACCCTCTTTTGGAGATTTAATATGTTCTGTAAAAGCTTTAACAAGTTGGAACACAAGATCTGAATCTAAATAAAGTTCTTTAGATAGTTCTTTAACATAGCCTTTTTATTATATTCATGAATACAATCATGCTCTATTTCTACGCCTCATTCACTTCCTAGACCAAATTCCCTGAAACTCTATGATCACGAATTCTATTAAGTAAAGCCCAAGCTTTAGGTATAGGAAGATTCATAAAGGCTCCTTCAGCAAAAGAGTCTAGGTCAATTTTATTAGGTTCAATTAAACCGCCATAAAAGATATGTAGTAAATACCATTCAGGCAAATCATGATGAGGGCATAATCTTAGTAAATTATTAAATCTAATATAGGCTCTTACTAGTCTTTCATTAGCACGATTCTTCCAAGTCATTATAAGACGCCTGATTCCAAAAGATTTTAACAATGGAAAATATTTTGATAGAAATTCACAAGCTAGATTATCCCAAGTAGTAGTGGCTCTAGGGGGTAGAGATCTATGCCATGGGAGAGTTGTACTTGTCAAAGTTTGACTAAAAAGTTTAACCCTTACCTCATTAGCGGTATATCCCATCAATAGAAAAGTGCCACATATATCCTTAAAACATGCAATATGCTCATATGGATCAGGATCATCTTCATCTCCAGTAAATTGCTTCTTATGTAGAATACTAAGTAGTAGAGGATTTATTTCAAACCCCCTTGTCTTCTCATTGGAGTTGTCTCTTTTATAAATATCATAGGGCTTCCCAAAGTGGTTGAGTGTGTTAGCACTAGTCATATGCTCAAACTCCATCATGTTGGTGGATACCTGTGACTCAAAACAAAATTTAGCAAGACAAATATAAATAAGAAAAAACTAAAAGACCTACATCGCTTAGCTCCTCGGCAACGGCGCTAGAAAATAGCTTGATGACTGCAAGAGCACAGATCGTTTGCAGCTAGTTTCGAAATAAAGATATCGATCCCAAATGGAGAAGGAGTCTGAAGTCTAATAACTCTTGAAATAAATATTACGATAGAAATGCTAGATAAAGTTCTAAGTAACAATATAAAATGCGAGTATTGTGTAAAAAGGTGTTTTTGGGATTTGGGTATAAGAGCAATAAAGTAAAGTAAAATAACTAAGTACAGAAAGTAAGTATCGTGTATGTAAAAGAGATTGGAACTGCAGTAGGGGAAAATGCGTTCTCAGGGAGTAGCGGATACACAACTAGTATTTTAAAGACCTAAGATAAAGATTATCATCATGAACATTCTCAACTATGTATGTGTTGGAGGAACTCCGTATTTGGATGATTAGTCAGTAACTGCTGCGCACATCATCCTCATAACCACAACAGTCAGCAATCGACATCAATCGAATTACTGCGCTATTAAGGCACGTAATCCCGTAGGACGTATCCCATGGCATGGATAGTGTTCCGTGAGTTTCTTCGGTTTCCGAAGTAGATACATAAGGGGTGCCAACAACTTTATAATCACTGTAAGTGCTAGCACTCCTCCGTCTACCAACAAGTAGTTTCCTCCATCAAGTCCCCACAAGAGGCAAATATTGAGAGGTCGACTTCTCTCAACATCAAGATGTAGAAAATCTAACACATGGTCATAGTGATGAATATCATAATAGACTTTATCTTATTTCAATCTCATACTAGGGTTTCTCCATCTCCCCAAGAACTAATGGTCTACTCAGACATGGAGGTAATCAACATCATGGCAATGGTAATGGAAATAATCATAGATGAATAGTACTTGTATAAATCCACAACGAGTATAGGAATTACAACAAGATCTAGACAAGGTGTAGATGGGATGGATGGAGATGGTGGTGATGCAGCGGTGGACGATGAAGATCGATGCCTTAGCCTCCTGGATCTGCACAGGGAAAAGATGGATCCCCGATGGATGAGTTCCCCTCCAGATGCCTTCCGAAGGTGAGGTTTCTGCGATTTTTGGTGTTATGTATGTCGTCTCTTTGAACCAATTGCACGGGGTGAAACTATTTGATGAGGCGGAGGCGACGCTAGCTATACCGCTAGAGGTATACGGCGGGAAAAATTGCTCTGCCCGTATAGTTGGTCGTTGCACCCTCTGTCTCCCTCGTTTGCTTCTGGTTTTCTTCTGGTATTATTAATAGTTCCAAAATAAGAGATTTAAGTTGTTTTGGCTCCTTTTCTCCATAGTACAACTTCTTCAAGAATTGTGTCCATTGGATCCATCATCTGTCCTGATCCTGGTGAAAACAGACATAAAATGTGTGTGCGAACGCCATAAAATACCAAGATCCTACATCTACAATGCAAAATAATAATATAAAACATGATGCAAATATGCACTCATCAACTTCCCCAAGCTTAGACTCTTGCTCATCCCGAGCAAGCTCTAGCTTAATGGATGTGATCCTCATATTCATGAAGCTGAGTCGATATAATAAATGAGGCGATTGCAGCATGTGTTTATCATGTACGATATATAGGAATAAGGTCATGAATAGTACCTTACTCGAGCCATCGGAATAGTATTAGAAGGCTTCCACACCTTAGTGATCAATAGTTCATAAAATATGAATCTCAACATAATGTAAAAGAATCTGGTTCAACCGAATGAGTTGACGAGGTAGTCCCAAGTGTTCTAGGATCAATGTATTCACTTGGGATTTATAATCTCAAAAGTATTTCTTTGTCACACTACAACTCTGTGGTATATGCCTACTTGATCTTTGCACATTCGCTCTTTTTATTCTTCTTTTTCTTTTCTTTTGTACATATATATGCTCACACTTTTGTTTAAGTGCTGTGCAAAGGAGCTAGCCATATATTCCACTTCATGTAGGAATTCAAAGTTTAATGATCTCAATTACCAAATTCCAACTGTATATGAAGCATTCTTATGACTTGAAGATTCTACCTCGACTTGTTCCACTCTATTTGGATAGAACTTTATTTTACTTTGTTCAAGGTTTCTTCTTCAACTTAATTTTGTAGATAATTTTTCTTTTGCAAATCAAACCGTAAACTTACAACATATTGAATAAATTATCTTTAGATGTTCTATTAATACCAATGGTGTGGAACACTCCTATTGCTATCATCAAGTGCAAGTAAAATTATACTCAATCCATTCATATATCAATAAAGCAAACACAAACTCAATATTGCTCTATATATAATAATAAACTCAGAATTTCATAAAAGGGGATCGACTATTCCTGAACGGAATTCTAATGATGCAAACTTTATTTATAGTTTGAACTAATGCGAAAATAGTAATAAAACTTATAAGATAGATTACAAGGTCTTAAAGATCTCCCCAAGCTTGGAATCAAGCCATGCGGGATCAAATAATCCCTTGCGATTATTTGATACTGTGATTGTTGTAGATCAACGTGGCGCCATGGCATGTAACACCGTAGTGCGTAGCTTCTTGTTGGTCTCCTCTAAAGTTGTTATGCGGCTATAACACCTTCGCAAATCATACTGCAGAGTGTCCATCCTATCAACGAGCTTAGTCACCAATGGAAAGAGATCTTCCTTCTTTTCCATATCATCGAGACGGTGGCAGACTTCAACGCGATGGAGTAGCTCCTGCTTCTGATATATCTCTAATGCTCGTATGTGATCCTTGGTCCTGGGTACAACTTCTTCCTCATCCATAATTGATGGATTGGGAAAGTGGAAACCGTACCTCCACTCTTCGTGAGGCTTGACCTTAATGCGAGCACCAATGGTTGGCTTTGTGGGTGGCACCTCGTCTCCCTCGCTAGCACCTGCACCAATATTAGATAATTTCTTACTCTTGTGTGTCTTTGATCCATAGTGATGAACTTTACCGTCTCCATGTGCCCCTTTCCATGCGGTTTGCGATCTTCTCTCTCTTGTTGAGATTTCTTCATTGCCGCCCAATTGATCCCCAATGGATCATAGACATCACGACGGATGTAGATGTCAACCAGATCATTGTCGAGATCGCTGTTGAAGTGGCTTGGCTCAATGTACTCCTTGTACCTTGGGCTAAACCTCTCCACCTCCTCATCATCATCCTCCATGGACGGGCTACTTGAGCGGTCCCTGGACGGAGCAATGAGCCCCATGGGTTTTCCATGGCCTGTGACAGGGTAGCGCATTGCTAGATTTGTTCCTGGATATTATGATTATAGAGAGAGACGATGGCAGTATATAAAGGGGGTCAGAGGTCAGTAAAACTCGCGAGAAATACCAAATTGTCGCCTAAGAAAAGAATCTGAACAAAACAGGAAAAGAAATCATGGATTTGGAAGTCCCCTACCGCGTAACGACCAACTATACGGACGCGGCTAGTATAACTCCGACCGTATAGTTGGTTCCGGGCAAATACTTCCAAATATCTCGAGTTCAGGTCAATTAAATCACGACTCGGAACCGACAATAATGTTTTTTTGGGTTAATAAACAAAAGATCGAACGAAAAGTATATGAGAGATTAATGAACAACTATACGCCAGAATTTTTGGTTTCAGGTCGTATAGTTGCGACCGTATAGATACAGACATCAAAACCAAAAGGGTCTAAGAGTTTAACGACCAACTATACAACCAATTTTTTTTGCTCCGGTCGTATAGTTGCGACCGTATAGATACAAACACCTAAAGCAAAAACATCTCAGATTTTAACGACCAACTATACGGCCGGAATTTTTGGTTCCGGTCGTATAGTTGCGACCGTATAAGTTCAGATAGCGAAAATAATTTCAAGAAAATGATACAGAGAGTTTAACGAGCAACTATACGACGAGACCTCCCTCTGCGGTCGTATAGCTCCGCCCGTATAGTTGGGAAAACCCCTCTAAATATTAAGAAAAATACAAGGAATTCAAAGGCAAAAAATTTAAGAGTAACAATTGTCAAAATAAATCACTTATTTGGGTAAGAACACTTACCTTGTACTTACCATTGTTTATTCGGGGATGGAAAATTCCTCCCATAACAAAGACTTCTTCTTTTTTGGAGGAATTGACCTTAGTTCATCAAATAATTCTCGTAAACGAAAATCACTGGGACTAAAGTTCCTCTCAATAAGATTGGTGTCTTGCGGGGCAATCATGGACACTGCATCTAGCATTTTTATTTCCGCCTCTGCATAATCTGCAACTCAAATTCTTGAAGTGAAAGAATCCAACAGATCAGCCTTGGATTATGTTCTTTCCTTTTAAGGAGTTCTTTTAAGACATCACGATCCGTGTGAACTCTTACCTTTGCATCAACTATATAGGAACGGAATTTATCATAAGAGAAAAACACAACAAATGGTTCCTTTTCTTCCTTAGGGTAGTACTTTTGAGCACCATTGAGAGTTCTACTAGCATGATGTATAATATTAAATCTACGACCAATATGTTGTCCTAGAGTTACTCCTACAACATCATCACTAGCTTCACATATTAAATCAAAGTTGTATCCCAGATAGGTGGTTTAATAATAGGAGCATGAGATAAAGCATTTTTTGAGTTTATTAAAGGCTTCAAGACAATCATCATCAAAATTAAATATAATTACCTTTTGCAAGAGGTTTGTCAAAGGGTTAGATATTCCAGAGAAATTTCTAATGAACCATCTATAAAAGCCCACATGACCAAGAAAACTTCTTATACCTTTAATATCCCTTGGTGGTGGCATTCTCTCTATTTCTTCAACCTTAGCTCTATCAACTTCAATTCCCCTACCTGATACATAGTGTCCAAGGACTATACCTTCTTTAACCATAAAATGGCACTTCTCCTAGTTTAGGACGAGATTAGTTTCTTCACAACGCTGCAAAACTCTTTTGAGATTATCTAAATAACTAGTAAACGAAGTTCCATAGACAGAAAAGTCATCCATAAATACTTCCATTACGAGTTCTATAAAATCAGAAAAAATAGCAGTCATGCATCTTTGAAAAGTAGCTGGAGCATTACATAAACCAAAGGGCATACATCGGTAAGAATGTAAACTGTAAGGACTTATGAAATTTGTTTTAAGTTGGTCATCCGGATGAGCAGCTATTTGAGAGAAACCAGAGTATCCATCCAAGTAACAAAAATGAGTATGGTTTGCTAACCTTTCTAAAGTTTGATCTATGAACGGTAACGGATAGTGATCTTTCCTAGTTTCTTTGTTTAATTTCCTGAAGTCTATGCACATCCTGTGCCCAACAACAGTTCTAGTAGGTTTCAACTCATTGTTTTCATTAGGGAATGCAGTAAAACCGCCCTTGTTAGGAACACAATGAACACGACTTACCCATTTACTTTCTTTAACAGGATAGATTATACCTACATACACTAGGTGTACAATTTCCTTTCTTACCACTTCTTTCATTTCAGGCTTTAGTCTTCTATTGAATTCTGCAACTGGTTTAGCTCCTTCTTCCATGAATAATCGATGGACGGCTATCATGGGACTAATGCCCTTCAAGTCATCCATTAGGTACCCAAAGGCATGGCGATGCTCCTTAAGTATCTTCATGAGTTCTTCTTCTTCTCCTGAAAGTTTAACACTAATAATAACAGGGAATTTATTAGTATCATCTAAAAATATGTATTTAAGATTTTTTTGGTAGAGTCTTCAACTCTGGGGGTGGTAATTCCTCATCCCCTCTCTTTTCTGGATCTTCAAAAGCCTCGTCAGTTGGACGTTCCAAAACAGGTAGTGAATCGAATTCATTTTCTAATTCTCCTAGGGACTTATCCTCCATAATTATTTCTTCATAATTTGGATCTTCATGTATTTCTTGTTCTTGATTACCTAAGAAAAGAGCCGACATTTCCTCAATAGTTCTCTCTTCCTCTTGTATTGGTGGAGGCTTGTCTTTAAATTTGGAGAAATAGAATTTGTTTTCTGTTCCCCCAAGCTTAAGAGACACAATCTCCTTCTTGAAGTTAACATAGGCACCTATATAACCCAAAAAGTTCCTTCCAAATATAATTGGGCAAAGAGTGTCATCTGGTATATCGACAACTACAAAAGCAATATGAAAATCTTTGTTGCCAATTGTGACAGTTGCATTCTCAACTACTCCCATTGGAATTCTTAGGTTTTTATTGGCTAACATAATTGTTATATCAGTATTTTCAATTGTAGCTGGTTCCATTTCTTCTTTTATTTCTAAGTAAAACTCGTAAGATATAACATGAACTTCGGTGCCAAGATCACATAAACCGTAATGAGATGTTTCTTTAAATATGCAGGGAAGAATAGGCTTACCCACATTGTTTACTTTTGTTTTACCTTCAACCAATACGGAAGTCTCTTCATCTAGTTCAACTATGTTACAGTGAGAGTACATAACCATAATTGATTCCTTGGTTACCTCTTCATCTTTGGTTTCTTACAGATGTTCCATGACTTCTGGCATGCTTTCCTCTTCCCTCTTTTCCTGTACTACTTTGACCTTCTCATATTCAAGAATATGCTTTTGTGCAGTGTTAGGGAAAGTCACTTCATAAATTGGTTCTAGGGAGGCTAGTGTTGCTTCATCTTCTCTTTTCTTTCCTGGTTTGGGTGGTGGATCATACTTGACTGGACCCTCCTTTGGAGCTTTAATATGTTCTGTAAAAGCTTTAAGAACTTGGAACACAAGATTTGAATCTAAATAAAGTTCTTTAGATAGTTCTTTAACATGGACTTTTTATTATAGTCATGAATACAATAATGCTCTATTTCTACGCCTCCTTCACTTCCTAGACAAAAATTCCATGAAACTCTATGATCACGAATTCTATTAAGTAATGCCCAAGCTTTAGGTATAGGAAGATTCATAAAGGCTTCTTCAACGAAAGAGTCTAGTTCAGTTTTATTAGGTTCAATTAAACTGCCATTAAAGATATGTAGTAAATACCATTCAGGCAAATCATGATGAGGACATAATCTTAGTAAATCTTTAAATCTAATATAGGCTCTTACTAGTCCTTCATTAGCATGACTCTTCCAAGTCATTATAAGATGCTTGATTCCAAAAGATTTTGACAATGGATAATATTTTGATAGAAATTCACAAGCTAGATTATCCCAAGTAGTAGTGGCTTTAGGGGGTAGAGATCTATACCATGAGAGAGCTATACTTGTCAAAGTTTGACTAATAAGCTTAACCCTTACCTCATTAGCGGTATATACCGTCAATAGAAAAGTGCCACATATATCCTTAAAACATGCAATATGCTCATATGGATCAAGATCTTCTTCATCTCCAGTAAATTGCTTCTTATGTAGAATACTAAGTAGTAGAGGATTTATTTCAAACCCCCTTGTCTTCTCATTGGAGTTGTCTCTTTTATAAATATCATAGGGCTTCCCAAAGTGGTTGAGTGGGTTAGAACTTGTCATATGCTCAAACTCCATCATGTTGGTGGATACTTGTGACTCAAAGCAAAATTCAGCAAGACAAATATAAATAAGAAAAAACTAAAAGACCTACAATGCTTAGCTCCCCGGCAACAGCGCCATAAAATAGCTTGATGACTACAAGAGCACAGATCGTTTGTAGCTAGTTTCGAAATAAAGATATCGATCCCACATGGAGCAGGAGTCTAAAGTCTAATAACTCTTGAAATAAATATTATGATAGAAATGCTAGATAAAGTTCTAAGTAACAAGATAAAATGTGAGTATTGTGTAAAAAGGTCTTTTGGGGTTTTGGGTATAAGAGCAATAAAGTAAAGTAAAATAACTGAGTACATAAAGTAAGTATCACGTATGTAAAAGAGATTGGAACTGCAGTAGGGAAAAGGGCATTCTCAGGGAGTAGCATTCTCAGGCATTCTCAGGGCATTCTCAGGGATTTTGTAAACAAACAAGTTGTTGAAACCAGAGGCAACTTGCATAAGAAGGCAAAAGAAACACAACATAAAAACTTTCAGCATAAAACGAAGAAACTTGATATTATTGAGATTCATAAGAACACTTTTCCCTCTTTCATAGTAACTTTCAGTATCATGCATAAACTTAACAATATAGCTATCACAAGAACCATCATAGCGATGATCACTTATTCTAACAGAAAACATAGGAATACTACCTCTCATAACACTACTATGTGAAACAATATTAGAGGTATCCTTACAAAGGATAGTTTGTCCCTCTTCTTCATACTTGGTGACAAAGTCTTTCACATTTGCTATTATAGGTTCATCAACCATTTGTTTATCAGGTTTAACAGCTTTATTCATACTTTCATCTACCATACTAGCCATCATAGAATGTTCCTTTACCTTAACTAGAAAAGGCATTTTCTCAATATAAGGTTCAGGTAAAACATGATTAGCAGTATAAACTTCAGTACTTCTTGCAGGAACACTCTTAGCAATATCTTTATAAGGTTCATGATACTTATTCCACTTGTTTTTAGGTACTTCAATATAAGAAGCAAAAGCCTTAAAATAAGAAGCAATAGCTTGAGAGTCTAGACCATAAGCATTTTTAATATTTTGAAAGTCATCAGTTCCCATAAAAGATTCAATGCATTCATAATCATAATTTATACCTGACTTTCTACCTTTGTCATTCTCCCAAGCTTCAACATTGTCTTGAATACGGTCTATAAGGTCCCATTTAGCTTCTTCTTCCATGCGAGTGAATGATCCAGCACAAGAAGCATCCAATAAATCTTTATCATGGAGAGGGAGCCTTGCATAAAAGTTATTGATAATAATATTGTTGGGGAGCTCATGAATGGGACATTTGAGCATGAGTAACTTCAATCTCCCCCAAGCTTGAGCTGTACTCTCTCCATCAAGAGGCCAAAAGTTGTATATTTGATTCCGATCTTTATGAATCTCACTAGGAGGATAAAACTTTGAATAAAAGAGAGGCACTATTTCCTCCCATTCCAGAGCTTAACCATTCTTCAGCAGCTTATACCATTCCTCGGCTCTTCCTTTCAGTGATAATGAGAATAACTTCTTCTTAACTTGATATGTAGTAATACCTGCACACTTGAACAACCCGCATAATTCGTGTATAAAGAGTAAATGATCACCTGGATGGACAGTTCCATCCCCAACATAGTAGTTACCCATAACACGATCAATAATTCTTGTAGGTATTTTGAAAAAATCATTCTCAGCAGGTGGTGGCTTATCTACTACCTTAGCAGTGGTAGTAGCATTACCAAATAAGAAACTCAGCGAATTATCCATAACAAAAATAAAGCAACTAGCAGAAGTAAACAATACTCACAGTAAAAGTTTCCTTTACCAGTTCCACTCTCCAATAGCGCTTCACTCCCCGGCAACGGCGCTAGAAAATAGTCTTGATGACCCACAAGTATATGGGGTGTATTGTAGTATTTTCGATAACTAAGATTGGCAAACCCAACGAGGAGCAGAAGGTGCTGGCTAGTGGTATGGATCAGGAATTCTCTGCAAATACTTAGCAACCGGATTTTTAGGGGTTTTCAATAAAGCAAGTAAACAAAGTACGAGTAAATAAAAGACAGTAGGAATAAATGCAGCAAGTGGCCCAATCCTTTATGCAGCAAAGGACAAGCCGGTTGTATTACTTAAGATGACCAAACGTTGTCGAGGACACATGGGAAGACTGTCAAGTGCTTTCGCTTCATATAGTCGATTCATCTTCTTTAGCTTGCTAAGTGTTGTGTGGGTGAACCTGTGCTAATGTACGGCCCCATCCAAGACTAATACATACTTGTGATTATACCCCTTGGAAACATCCGTAAGTACACGAAAGTAATTAAGGTAGAAACCTAACCACAACTTTAAACTCTAAGACCCTTACGTCCCTTGTGCAATGGTTTCCTAACGGGGGTTCAGGTTTCTATCACTCCGGCAACCCCTACGATTAGTAGCCAAATACACAATGCATTCCCCTAGGCCCATATAGGTGAAGTGTCATGTAGTTGACGTTAACATTGTTGGGTCCGCAGCATAGAAAACAAAAAATTTCCTACGATGTGAACTACACGCCAAGATCTATCTACTAGGTACAAAGCAATGGGTGGACATACATCCAACGAGAACTTACCCTCGAAGACAACGAGCTTTGTCAACGAGTAGGAACTCATGGTTGATGTAGTCGTACACTTGCCGATCTCAAGATCATGAGGAAGTCCAGCAGGTCCGGCTCCAGCACGTCCATCAGATCCAGCTCCAGCAGCACCAAGTCCAGCACCACAAAGCAGCGGTGCATCTGTGATCGCACACACATCCGGTACCCCGAAAACCTCCGTCCCTCGCTCCAGCAAAGCAGCAGAAGCAGCAACTCCTTTCTAGATAAAGTCACCGGGAACATGTATCTCGCTAATCCGAGACCATGGGGGAATAATACTAGAGGGGGAGAGAGATCCTTCACAAGGAGGTGTGAGTGAGAAGTGAGGAGAGGGTGGCCTTTTATAGGAGGAGGGGGGTGCCCCTCCTTCATGGCCGACGCATGGAGGAGGTGCCTCTTCACCTCCTCCATTCATGTGGTGGTAACCCCTCCACATTAAAATGCCTCTTCACATTCCCTTTTAAAGTCTCCACTTTAAATGCATTAAATTTCTCCAAATTTAATGCTCTCTCATTTAATAAAAATATTTTATTATTATTTTTATTCATAATTTTGTTAATTACTTTAATTAACAAACATTCACATAAAACCCCCTGCAACATTTCAATATTACATGCAGAACCAATTTCAGCAATTTCAACCGAAACAGTTTCGGTGTCTATTGAAATAATTCTAGCGCTTTCTTAAATCTTTATCTGAAACATATTTGCTCCAAATGGTGTCGGTATCCCTTAAGTGTGTCACCCTATGGTTCGCGAATAATGCAGTCATGATCGAGACCCCTCTCCGATCAATAATCAGTAGCGAGGCCTGGAGATCCATACTGACTCCTACACATTCAACGATGACTTCTGTGATCGTGAGAATCTTTAACGCTAGTAACTAAAAATCCCTTTGTCTCGCGATATATTACATGTCCGAGATTCGATCATCGGTATCTCCATACCTAGTTTGATCTCGTTTCTGACATGCACTCTTTTCTCGTTCCCGTGATATAACATTCTAGTGATCACATCACTTGCTTGCAAGCTATCTTAATGTGATATCACTAAGAGGGCCCAGAGTATATCTATCCGTCATCGGGATTGAAAAATTCCACGCTTGATCAATGAGCCTCAACATAACACCTTCGTAGCACTGAACCCATCTTTAGAGTCACCCTGTTACGGTGTGACGTTTGATGTTATCAAGATACTCTTCCGGTGTTAGCAATTAACATGATCTCATGGTCTAAGGATAAAGATTACTTCGTATGATGTTATAGCAATATAAACATAATGAATTTGATCGTAATGCTATACTTCGGATGAATGTTCATCACATCATTCCACCAATGTTGTGACCTTGTTATTAACAACATCCAATGTCCATGATCAGGAAACCTTGATCATCTTGTTAATCAACGAGCTAGTCTATAAGAGAGGCATAACTAGGAACTCTTTTTGTTCATTAAACACACATGTATTGATGTTTCCGATCAATACAATTATAGCATGCAAAATAAACATTTATCATAAACATGGAATAAGATAATAACCACTTTATTATTGCCTCTCGGGCATATTCCCTTCAGTCTCCCACTTGCACTAGAGTCAATAATCTAGTTTGAAAAACATTGCGTATTGAACACCTATGGCTTTCTTGTGTTGCATATACGCTATTGCTAGTGGTTAACATAATCTCCGGATCTGACAGTTTCAGGTCTGTGTGTATTTGCATGTCTTTGCGTCTCTACGCATCACTCATTCTCTAATGAGATGGCATTGTATAGATTTGGTACTTTGGTGAGACCTTTAGTTCGTTCGGCTCAAAATATGTTGATATTATTGTCACACAATATATCTTCATAGTATTAGCCCACTTTGAACCATACCTAGTTTGATAACAAACTACTTAGCACAAATGGCCTCCTTTGCTGCTACAATAGCAGTTATATACTTAGCCTTTTGTTGTAGTATCCGTCACAATGTCTCAACTTTGGAACTCATCCAAATCCATCATGGAACATCCTTTCCATTACATTGTGCCACCCATAGTATAAATTGAGATAAATTTAATTTGTATCTTGTGACAAAACTAGTATCAATGTAACACTTTACAATGAACTACCTTTAACTATTTGTCACTTATACATTATATATTCTTAGTTCTTCCAAAGCTCATAAGAATATCTTTACTATTGTCCAATGATCATCTTATGAATCATTCTGGTATATGCTCATAACATTTAGAGCATAGGACATTCTGGATATATACATATCATGGTATAATCAATCAAAATCTTCATGTGATTTTACTCACCAAGTGTTGAAACACTTGAATCTTGATACAATTCTTTTCATGCATCAAGAAGCTTTCTTGTTGTTTCCATATTGAACCCTTTCAATATCTCATATATGTATGTCTGGCACAACCATATTTGCTCCTTAATCTATCCATATAGATATTGATGCCAAATATTCCGGGTTTGCCCAAGTCTTTCATCGAAATCTTATTTTAATGAGATTCTTAACTTGTGTCAATACAAGATACATCATTTCCAATCAGCAATATGTCCTCTACATAATGGATTAGAAATATGTCTCAGCGCTCCCACTTAATTTCTTGCAAATGCAAGCATCTTCATCATCTTCGATGAATTTAAACTCTTTTAACAGTTTCATCATGGTGAAGATTCCAACTCCGCTATGCTTACTTCAACTATTAAAGTTTACATGCCCTTTTTGCACCCTTTGAATTAACAAAACCCTTAGGACCATGTCATGTACATGTCCTAGGTTACCGTTCTATTAGAAGAACCTTGTTTTGTTTATTCAACTACCATATACCAAATTATATGTGGTGGTTGCTACATTAATCCGTCAAGACTATATATCGCTATGAAAGATCAAATATTGTCATAGTCAACTCCTTTAACATTGTCATAAACTTCTTTCCGACATGTCGACTATTTCATAGATGTTAAACATTCATGTCTTATTTCTTTATAGATCCAAACACGACCGATAGGCTTCACGCCTTTCCGGAGGGTCTTCCAAGTTCAGAGACTTGATTTCTCATGTATGGATACTATCACGGATTCTATGACTTCTAGTCATTTTATGGAGTCAGGGCCCATCATCGCTTCTTTGCATGTAGTCGGTTCATCATTGTCAAAACAATAACGACTTGCTTATCAAATCTTACTATTTGATTCTTACCGACCCACACGGTTCTATAGGAACTCTAATCTCCGAGATCACACCTTTTGTAATCACGAGAGCCGTGAGCATTGTGGCCGTCACCGGGACACTTTCCGGCACTGCGCTACTTAGCACATATAGCTAAGGTTCAACAACCTTATCAAAGTTCTATTGTCCTCCCACTTAACTTTTCGCGAAAAATTCCTTCTCAAGAAACTTGACGTTCCAAGTAACAAACTCTTTTGTCCTCGGTGTTATGGAGAAATTCCCAACAAATTCTTTGGGATAACCTACAAAGAAGTTTTAATCAGACTTTGGTTGTAAACATTTTACTTATGCATAGCATACCAAAATTTAAGAAAAGACAATTCGGGTTTTATCCCAAACCGTAACTTATATGGTGTCATTTCAACGGATCACGATGGTGCTCTTTTTAGTGTAAAAGCGGTAGTCTCTAAAGCTTCAATCCTTAAAACATAATGGTAGTTTTATAAATGACACCTTTGATCTTACCATGTCAAACATGGTTTGATTTCATCTCTCGAATATGCCATACTCCTATGGTTTATCGGGAAACACAAATCATGGAACAATTCCTCAAGTATTAGGTGTTTTTGCTAAACATGTAACTCAAATATCTTCCTTTATGATCGAATCATAAACTCTTTATTTTCTTGTTACAATTATTTTCCACTTCATCTTGAAAGTCTTTGAACAACTTTCAAATGTTTCATACTTCTTCCTTATTAAGTAAATATACAGATATATTCACTCAAATTTTCGGAGAAAGCATATGAAGCAAAAAGATCCATCGCATATGGCTACACATAATGGACTATGCACATCAGCATGCACAATTTCCAATAAGCTAGTCATCCGTTCCTCTTTGGCCTATGAACGGAGTTTCAATTATCTCGAGGGAAGTCTCACATGCATCAATTGATCAAAATCAAAAGACTCCCAAAATTCCATCAACATGGAGGTTCTTCATGTTTTCTTTCAAATATAATTTAAACAGCGATGTCACTTCATAAGTGATCTTTCAATCATTTGTCTTGCGACATTTTAGCAATAGTGTTTATGGATGTGATTTCTCCAACTAGACTTGTAAAAGTTCATCCATCCTTTATGGAATACGATAATTATTTGAACAGCCATTGTTCTCATAATACTAGAACAAAATAACAATTATTTAAACAAATCTTGAAGGCTTGGTTTGATGACAACGAAAAACACAATAAGACTTTATTTGTTTTCGATGAACATCATCACTCATTCTCTTGCTAGTTACTTAGGCCATTGTAGTTCATGAATTGCGTTGTCCTGTATGACACTTCATACCAACCAATTCATTATCCAATACCGGTATCCAATACCTAAGAACCATATTGTTTAACAAGCAAGGAATACAGCCATAACATGTATATCTTCTATATACCTAAGTTGGACACCTCTAACCTTTTATTTTCTACCAAATATTTTATAGATTCTCCTTCGGCAATTCCTTTTCTTCTAAAAGAATCTATCAACATCAATAGTGGTGTCATTCACATCACACATAGTACAAAGCGTATATAGTCAAATACTAATACATTTGGACTTGCACTTTGAAGTGGATCACCATTATCAAATGTTTGGTGTTCTTTCAAAAATCCATTCTTTAGTAATCTATTAGTGTAGTAAACATTTTACTTACATCTTCTATTCATCCTTATCATGACAACTTTCATGATCAAGCTACTATAGCTTATAAGGAAGAATCACGAGTATAATATCAGTTCCCAAAACCTTTTTGGTAGATTAGAACGCATAGCGTCTCCAACCTTCACAAATTCTCATACAATATCAGAACATGTATTTTGCTAAATTATACTCTATCATAATGCAACCAAAAAGATTGTTTCAGATATCACAATATCTTTCACACAAGATGGTTTCTGAAACAATTTTCAGCTCCAATATAATCTTGATATTAAAACAAGTTTTTGAATATCAATAATCATGGAGGAAAACATGATACTTTAGATACTAACATTGGAATTCTTACTCTTGATTTAATAATACTTATTAAACTTAATGGACTAAATAGAGTTTGCTGAAAGTTTGCTATAGGACTTATAAACTTTAAATTGACATTCAAAACAATACGATACCAGTTCGTAAAGTAAATATCTAGAATTATATAGTTCTATTATCTCAAATAAAAACTAAGCATAAGGTAGAAAACGAATGCCAATGACTACAACAAACTATGCAAATTCACTTTGATTTAATTTATGACAAATTTGGTTCGACTAATCCAAATTAGAAATGAACTCCCACTCAAAAACGACTTCCCTCGTGTCTTATTGGTGATTACATGAACCAAATCCACTACACCAAGTCCAATCATCACGTGAGTCGGTGTAGCTTCAAAGGCGAGCATCTATATGGGCATCATATCAACTATATGACTCATGCTTAACCTTTCGGTCCGTGTTCCGAGGCCATGTCTGTACATGCTAGGCTCGTCAAGTAAGAACCTTAGTATTCGCGTGTGTAAAACTGTCTTACACCCATTGTAGGAAAGCGTAAGTCGAGAACACCCGATCATCACGTGATGCCTCAAAACACGATCCACAAAACGGTGCATACTTAAGGAAGAACACATTTTATCTTGATATCTAAATGTGGGATCATCTTATAATGCTACCAAAAGCGCCAAACTAGCAATATAAGATGCTAACATCTAATGTGTGAAGTGAGGTGATATGGTCCATGCATTTGATCTCTATCATTTGCATCGTGGTATGATCTCTATCATTCCTTTGTGTGTAAGGCCAAGGTCTATGGAACTTACACGTTAAGTGAGTTGTAAGAGTATCTATCATACATCTACTTACAACAATACCATATCAAGACACTAGCCCAGCAACGATCTAAACTAGACGCCTCTAATTTATCAATTGCAAGTTTTACGTGGCTTAGGGCTTTCGGAGATAGAACCGTTCTCACCTACGAACATGAACCACAACGAGGATAACCAAGTTATTAGCAACTCGTTGTAAATCAGATATTGACTATAGTAGGAGAGACAGACACCTGCTAGCCACTTATGCAAAACAAGTTGCATGTCAGTCGTGGAACCGGTCTCATGTACGATGACATGTAAGGTTGGTCCGGGCCGCTTCACCCCACTATGCCACCAATATCCAAAATACATGAAAGATGCAATAACATGATCATCATCGCCCACATATAAACATATGTGTACTACCCGTGCAAAGCACCTACGCATAGATCAGGCTCTGATACCACTGTTGGGTCCCCAGCATAGAAAACAAAAAATTTCGTACGATGTGAACTACATGCCAAGATCTATCTACTAGGTACAAAGCAACGGACATACATCCAACGAGAACTTACCCTCGAAGACAACGAGCTTTGTTAACGAGTAGGAACTCGTGGTTGATGTGGTCGTACACTTGCCGATCTCAAGATCGTGAGGAAGTCCAGCAGGTCCGGCTCCAGCACGTCCATCAGATCCAGCTCCAGCAGCACCAAGTCCAGCACCGCAAAGCAGCGGTGCATCCGTGATCGCACACACGTCCGGTACCCCGACAACCTACGTCCCTCGCTCCAGCAAAGCAGCGGAAGCAGCAACTCCTTTCCAGATAAAGCCACCAGGAACATGTATCTCGCTAATCCGAGACCATGGGGGAATAATACTAGAGGGGGAGAGAGATCCTTCACAAGGAGGTGTGAGTGAGAAGTGAGGAGAGGGTGGCCTTTTATAGGAGGAGGGGGGTGCCCCTCCTTCATGGCCGGCGCATGGAGGAGGTGCCTCTTCACCTCCTCCATTCATGTGGTGGTAACCCCTCCACATTAAAATGCCTCTTCACATTCCCTTTTAAAGTCTCCACTTTAAATGCATTAAATTTCTCCAAATTTAATGTCCTCTCATTTAATAAAACTCTTTTATTATTTTTTTATTCAGAATTTTGTTAATTACTTTAATTAATAAACATCCACATAAAACCCCCTGCAACATTTCAATATTACATGCAGAACCAATTTCAGCAAATTCAACCGAAACAGTTTCGATGTCTATTGAAATAATTCCAGCGCTTTCTTAAATCTTTATCTAAAACATATTTGCTCCAGATGGTGTCGGTATCCCTTAAGTGTGTCACCCTACGGTTCGCGAATAATGCAGACATGATCGAGTCCCCTCTCCGATCAATAATCAGCAGCGGGACCTGGTGATCCATAGTGACTCCTACACATTCAACGATGACTTCTGTGATTGTGAGAACCTTTAACGCTAGTAACTAAATCCATTTGTCTCGTGATATATTACATGTACAAGATTCGATCATCGGTATCTCCATACCTAGTTTGATCTTGTTTCCGACATGCACTCTTTTCTCGTTCCCGTGATATAACATTCTAGTGATCACATCACTTGCTTGCAAGCTATCTTAATGTGATATCACCGAGAGGGCCCAGAGTATATCTATCCGTCATCGGGATTGACAAATTCCACTCTTGATCCATGAGCCTCAACATAACACCTTCGTAGCACTGAACCCATCTTTATAGTCACCCTGTTACAGTGTGACATTTGATGCTATCAAGATACTCTTCCGGTGTTAGCAATTAACATGATCTCATGGTCTAAGGATAAAGATTACTTCGTATGATGTCATAGCAATATAAATATAATGACTTTGATCATAATGCTATACTTCGGATGAATGTTCATCACATCTTTCTACCAATGTTGTGACCTCGTTATTAACAACATCCAATGTCCATGATCAGGAGACCTTGATCATCTTGTTAATCAACGAGCTAGTCTATAAGAGAGGCATAACTAGGAACTCTTTTTGTTCATTAAACACACATGTATTGACGTTTCCGATCAATACAATTATAGCATGCAAAATAAACATTTATCATAAACATGGAATAAGATAATAACCACTTTATTATTGCTTCTCGGGCATATTCCCTTCACACATGACACCACTAGAAGAAGTACACCACAACTTAAATAACAATCTATTGAATCTTTCTCAACGCAACTCCACAACTAACAACAAGACTTCTCCCACGTCCTCAAGAACAAAACGAACTACTCACAAGACATCATATGGATCATGATCAGAGATGGAATAAGGATGTATAACAATCTGAACATAAACAATAATTTAATGTCAATAGCATCAACTACAAAGAGTAATCAACACCGGGAAAGTTTCCCCTATGAACTATGCAAGATTCAACTCAATTGTTACAGCAATATGGAGATGGTGATGAGGGTGCTGATGGTGATGATGGTGGTTATGATGATGATGATGATCCCGATGAAGTCCAGCTTGATGGTGGTGTTGATGGCGACGATCTCCCCTCTCCGGGAAGGAATTCCCTCGGCAGAAATCTGTCTGCCGGAGAGATCTTTCTATCTCGGTGTTTTCCGCCCTGCAGAGGTGGCGGAATCTTTCTGTGGTCTCTCTTCAAGTCTTAGGGTTTCGGGAGGATGATATACGCTAGAGGGGAGAGGCTGGAGTGGGCCAGGGTGGCCACACCACCTCTAGGTGCGGCCTAGGCCTGCCCGCGCCATGGGGTGGTGTGGGCCCCCTGTGGCCCACCTCCACTCCATCTTCTGGCATCCTTAGTCTTCTAGAAAAATAGGATTTTCCGTATATTTTCCCGGATTTTCTGATCTTCGCGAATTTTGCCTCCAAACATCACCTTTTCCATCAGAATCCTGACTGCAGCGGTCCATGCTCCAAAAGTCATCAACCATGCAAAAATAGATGAAATAATATAAGTATCACCTCTCAATACGAAATATATCAATGAATAATAGTGAATTAAGACATAGAATAGTGATGCAAAATGGACGTATCAGTAGGTCGTCAGTGACTTCGTGATCGAAAACTGAAATGGTTGCTCCGATTGAAGGTCACGATGCGTTTGCTCGGTGTTGTTCGGCGACACTCGTGTCTCCTGGTACGGCAGGAGGTCGCCCATCGCTATCGGGTACAGAGCGGCCTTCACATTCAGCGCAAGGACATCAGAGATATCCACATTTCCAGTCGTCGAGGGATATCTGCTGGTGACGTTGTCAAGGTCGAAGTCTTTCGGGAAATGGGTGAGCTCGAGGGTCAGCGCTGTGGTGGCTCCACGTCAGAATGCGGACCATGCCATCCACTCGATGACCGTAGACGCTTCTTCGAGGTACCTCCACACCTCTGTCAACCCTCCAGGAATCACCTCGGTGGGAGAGATTCCTTGGAGGACGGCTTGGACACACATTAACGACGACGTGGCTACATTCAGCACCTTCGTCGCGCACTACTAGGCGTTGAACGTCTGCACGGTGGGATCTCCTTGGCCTATAACATCGGCACTATGTCAGCAAATCAAGCTCTAGCATCAGAAGTCCTCGGGGATGATACATTGCAAAAGTATCTATAATTTTTGATGTTCCATGCTTGTTTTATATCTACTTTCTTATGTTTTGTCCACACTTTGGAGTATTTCTATACACTTTCTTGGACTAACCTATTAACAAGATGCCATAGTGCCAGTTGCCTGTTTTCTTCTGTTTTTGGTTCCAAAAAAGTCAGAAAATGAATATTCTCGGAATTGGACCGTACAAAAGCCAAAGTCGATATTTTACCGGAAGACTCACGGAGCCAGAAGACAAGACGGGAGGGGCCACAGGGTCACCACAGCCCCTTGGCATTGGCAACCCTAGGCCGCACCAGGGCATGGCGTGGGCCCCCTGGCCGCCCACCGACCTTGCGTCTTCGCCTATAAGATACCTCCCGATGCAAAAACCCTAAATCGAATAGCCTCCAGTCACGAAAAGTTCCGCAACGCCGCCGCCACCGAAGGGGAAATTCGGGGGATAGAAAGTCTCTATTCCGGCACCCTGCTGGGATGGGGAAGTGCCCCCGGATCCATCTCCATCGCCGTAGTTCTTCCTCGAGGATAAGGGTTCTACCGGTAGCTATGTGTTCATATCTCTCTCTATGCATGATCATATTGTGATCATGAGCTTTGTAATCAAGTAGGTCTACCTTGCTACTCAAGTGCTTTAATAGATCTCTGCTCCCCCATGTGTGTGAAAGTGACAGCCTGCACACCATGGTGGCACTTAGGCTAGAGATTACAAATACTTATTATGAGTTATATTTGGAGTTGGATGTCTTTATGAAATTGTGGTGTTTGTTGGAACCATCTAGTACTCAAGGTGATAGTGTGGGGTTATCTAGATGGGAAAGCGAACTTTGAGGAGTATTGTTATAGCCCTACTATGGATTAGAGTGTCCAACCGGAGAGTAGTTCAGAGTAGTATCATGAAGAGAAGATATTTATATGAGAGTGTTCACTAGCGAAAGTATGATCCCTAGGCCTTGTTTCTAAGCATTGAAACACCGTTTGCAACTAGATTTGTTACATGTTTGCTTGCTTCCATCTTTATTTTAGTTTGCCTTTAGTCTCTTTCATGCCATCAAGCTATTTTCTAGCACCGTTGTCTTATATTAATACCACTTGTATTTTACTATCTCTTCGCCGAACTAGTGCACCTATACACCTGACAAGTGTATTGGGGGTGTTGGGGACACAAGAGACTTCCTGTATCTTGATTGCAGGGTTGCTTGAGAGGGGATACCTTTGACCACTTCCTCCCTGAGTTCGATAAACCTTGGGTGATCCACTTAAGGGAAAACTTGCTGCTATTCTACAAACCTCTGCACTTGGAGGCCCAACAACTGTCTACAAGAATAGAAGTGCGTAGACATTAGGGGACTCCCTCGCTCGGGGACTCGACGCGCCCAATGATGCGCTACTCGCAACTGAAAGAAATCAGAAGACGTACCAAGGAACTTGCGGTAGTTCTCCATGACGTTTTCCAAGGCAGAGAACTTGCCCTATGACCCCATGATGATGGAGTCATATGCCTTGCGCTCCTACTCTGCCGCTGCAACTACGGCCTTCACTCTCTCCCCCGAGAAGATCATCACCGATTTCACCGACTCCATCTCCTTCGCCAATGCGTTGGCCTTCTTCTCTTCTGCGGTCACAGCGGCCTTCGCAGCATCCAAGTTAGCGGTAGGCACATAGCCTTCGCGAACCTTAGCAAGCGTGGCAGCATGGTCACCTACATTCAAGAAACACCTATTTAACAAGATGCAGTTACAAGACTCCAAAGTATGTCAAAACCAAAAAACTTACCCGCGGTAGCTTGAAGAGTCGATTGCTTTCCTGGGCCAACCGTAGGTCGCACTCCACTCGCTCCAATGCAGCTTGCCATTCTGTCGACTCACGCTGCAACATCAATAGAAGACGAAACATTCAGCTTTAATATTCGATTTTCTACTTCCTACCGACTCGACCCTCGTGGACTGGAGGATCGAAGATTTTCAGTTTCTAGTCACTAACATTTAGCGACCAGACCCTCGGGGACTGGACATACCTCGAGGGATTCACCTAGCATGCGGTGGAGATCGACTGCATCCATTGAGGGCATCGTATGAGGCTTCCTAATGTTGCTATCAATCACCTCAGCGACTGATGGCGACTATGTACCAGTCGCTGTGGCTGAGGCCTTCGCCATAAACTAGTGCAGACGCCTCTGGAGGTAGGTTGGCCTTGGCCGGCTCTACTCTGATGGTGAACGCAGGATACCCAAGGCCGGACTATCATGTGATAGGGTCAAGATTGGGAAGCAGGGATTTGATGCCTGATGATGCTAGGTTGAAACTGGATGGACTGTATAGGTCGGAACAGATCGAATGTCAAGGTCCACCGGGTCCTGCGTGTTTTGGACCCCGGATCATGAAGGAGCCGCCAGTACCTAACTTCCAGTTACCCAGAGGCACAAAGACATATGACGGCAGTACTAAGCCGGAGGATTGGTTGATAAACTATGTTACAGCTGTGAAAATTGCTACAGGCAACTTGAGATGGGCTGTGAGATACGTACCCCAGATGTTGGAGGGGCCAGCAAGGGTATGGCTGAACAATTTGCCGCCCAGAAGTATTAACTGCTGGATCGATTTTGAGAAAATGTTTATCAGCAATTTCTCAAGTACGTATCAGAGGCCAAATAGGCCACATACCCTAGCTATGTGTAAGCAGAGACCGAACGAGACGGACAGGTAGTTTTTAACCCGGTGGTCCACCGTGAGAAACTCGTGTGAGGGTGTGATAGAGTCACAAGCCATAGCGTGGTTTGCGTAAGGGTGCAGATATGCAAGTGAGCTGTGGCAGAAGTTGCAAAGGAAAATGCCAACCACATTGGTAGAGATGATCCAGATTGCTGATTCATATGCTTTGTGTGATCCGACTCAACCCAGGCTCGTGTCAAACGAGTCAAATGAGGAATAATACCAGAGAGATGGCGCCGGATCATCCCGGAGGAATGATTACAGAGGAAAAAGAAGAGATGACAGACCGGATCACCGGTACAGTTCGCAACAAGTTGCAGCTATGAATCAAGATCAGCCCGGAGCAGGAGGCAATCAACGTCAGAAAACTGGAGGGGGACAATGACACCAAGAAATGATGGCAAGAAAACTTGGACGCCAGAGCAGAAGAAACAGTGGCAAGAAAAGAAGGACCGTCCGAGGTACACTTATGAGTCGATGTTGGATCAGCCGTGTAAATTTCACACGCCAAATCCAAGTAACCCAGCGGGTCATACAACGAGGTAATGTGAGTGGATGCGTAAAATAGAACAAGGTGGTTCGGGGAATGCTCAGGCACCTCGGAATGATCAACCTCGGCAGGAGTTACCCCGGCAGCAATTGCTCTCTAGAGCGAACACGCAACAGCTAATGTTGCCTCCCCCTCCGCCGAGAGAAGGGATGCAGTGCATCAGGTAGAAAACCAGCATCAGCCGGATCAGAGGTACCCCGGAAATGAGGGGAGGAATGAGTATAGAGAGCATCATCAAAGTTACTGTGTGTTTACCACTGAGGAAACAGACAGAAAGAGCTTGCAGCGCCGATATATGGAGGTGAATGCGGTAATGCCAGTAGTGACGAGGTATATGCCTTGGTCGGACCAGGAAATCACCTGGAGCATTAAAGATCATCCCATGCTTATGCCAAGTCTAGGTTCGTATGCGTTAGTGCTGGATCCGACATTCATTGGGCCTAACATCAATGGAAGGTTCTCCAAGGTACTGATTGACAATGGCAGTAGCATTAACGTCATGTATGCGGATACAATGCGCAAGTTGGGTATCTCGGAGAACATGCTCCAGGCTACAAGGACAACTTTCCATGGTATTGTGCCCGACATTTCTTGTGATCCCATAGGCAAGGTCCGGGTTGACGTATTGTTCGGCACAAGAGATAACTGCCGAACTGAGAATTTGGAATTTGAAGTGGTGAACTTGGAAAGTGCGTATCACACGTTACTCAGAAGACCAGCACTGAACAAGTTCATGGCAAGTTGTCACATCAGTTATTTAAAGATGAAGTTGCTCGGGCCAAACGGAGTGATTACTATTGCTGGAGATTTCCGACGTTCCATTGAGTGTGCGTCGGCCGGGTCTAATCTAGCCGAGTCACTCGTGATCGTGCAAGAGAAAGGAAAAATTCAAGAGGTGGCGACATTGGCTCAGTCCGCGCATCAGTATATGCCGGCGCTGAGTAACCCGCATGGGAATGTCTCATTCCAAGCCACGAAAGATACCAAGAAGGTTCCTGTTGATGATATGTTCCTAGAGCGCACCGTAACAATTGGTGCTGGGTTAAATGACAAATAGGAAAGCGAGCTCGTCAACTTCCTCCATGAGAATCGGGACATTTTTGCTTGGTCCACACAAGACTTGCAAGGTGTTCCGAGGGAGTTAGCCGAGCACTCTTTGAATGTGAGACCCGGAGCAAAGCCGGTGAAGCAACCTCTCCGCCACTTCGCCGAAGATAGGAGGAAAGTCATCGGACATGAGATAGCTCTATTATTGGTTGCAGGATTTATCATGGAAGTTCTTTATCCGGATTGGTTATCTAATCCGGTGCTGGTGGAGAAGAAGAAGGATGATCCGAATGTGGCAGTGGTTTGGTGTATGTGTATCGATTACACGAACCTGAACAAGGCGTGTCCAAAAGATCCATTTCCACTTCCAAGGATAGATCAGGTCATAGACTCAACTGCTGGATGTGAACTGTTGTCATTCATTGATGCATATTCTGGTTTCCACCAGATACCTCTGAATCCGGATGATCAAATAAAGACTGCATTTATCACCCTGTATGGGGCTTATTGCTATCACACCATGTCGTTTTGTTTACGTAATGCAGGAGCAACGTACCAAAGATGTATGCAGAAATGTTTGCACGACCAAATAGGTCAAAATGTACAAGTGTATGTGGAAGATGTGGTTATCAAGACCAAGGAAAGGAAAACGCTCCTTGACAACATCAGGCAGACGTTCGCGAACTTAAGAAGGTTCCGGATGAAGCTTAACCCGGAAAAGTGTACCTTCGGTGTCCTGGCTAGAAAATTTACTCGGATTTCTTGTTTCCAGCCGAGGTATCGAAGTTAATCCAACTAAAATCCGGGCCATTGAGCAAATGGAACTGCCGAAGTGTCTTAACGACGTCCAGAAGTTCACTGGTTGCCTGGCATCGTTAAGTCGGTTTGTATGTCGGTTGGGAGAAAAGGCACTGCCTCTCTATCAACTCATGAAAAAGTCGGATAAGTTCGTTTGGACGCCGCAGGCCAATAAAGCCTTTGCTCACTTAAAGAAGATGTTAGCCACTACACCAGTGCTAGACTCTCCACTATCAAAGGAGCCAATGCTGCTCTATATAGCCACAACCAACCGAGTTGTAAGTGCAGTAATTGTGGTAGAGCGCGACGAAGAGGGTAAGTCAGTGCAAAGGCCAGTATATTATCTGAGCGAGGTGTTGTCTGCCTCAAAGTAGAACTACCCACACTATCAGAAAGTGGCATATGGTGTGTATATGGCAGCTAAGAAGTTGCTTACTTTGAAGAGCATCCCATCAAGGTAATATGTGAGGCTCCCATATCCGAGATAATGAGTAACAAGTATGCAAGTGGTAGAATTGCAAAATGGGAAATTGAACTAGCTCCCTATGCACCACAATATGACAGAAGAGAAGCAATCAAGTCTCAGGCCGTGGCCGACTTTTTTGTGGACTGGGCTGAGGTACAATACGAACCACCGCTACCAGATCCGAATTACTGGAGGATGCACTTTGACGGGTCTAAAACAAAAACCGGGCTGGGCGCCGGAATTGTACTTACCTCGCCAAAGAAGGACCAGCTGGAATATGTGCTACAGATCCATTTCACGGCATCAAACAATGTCGCTAAGTATGAAGCACTTGTGCATGGGCTCAAAGTGGCAAAAGAAATGGGGATACGTCGGATCCTATGCTTTGGTGACTCAGATTTGGTAGTACAGCAAGTGTCGGGACTGTGGGACGCCCTTAATCCAAACATGGCGCTGTACAGATTTCATGTGCAAAAGATATCTGGTTATTTTGAGGGATGTGAATTTCACCATGTACCCCGGGTGGAAAATGAGGCTGTTGACGTACTGTCGAAGCTCGGATCAACCAGACAAGCAATTCCACCGGGGGTAGCATTGGAACACCTCAGAAAACCGCCTATCAGGCCGTCCCCAGAAACCGACTCAATTTACGTCCCGGAGGATACAGAATCCGGAGCCGTGCCCATGGACATTGACACGGGAGGTGGTGCGCGAAACCCGAGGACTGCCTCGGCAAGCCCGGGGACTGCTTCGCGAGACCCGGGGACTGCTCAGCGAGATCCGGTTGAAGTTATGCCGGTGGATCAGATGGAAATTTATGAGGACATGTTCCCTGTGCGAGCCATACCAGCTTGGGCACTGCCTATATTTTGATTCCTGAAAGATGGAACATTGCCCACTGAGGAGGTGCTATCGAGGCAAACTCAGAGGAGAGAAAAGGCATAGACAATCATCAATTCCAAGCTATACAAAAGGAGTGTGACCAATGTCCTCTAGCGATGCGTTGGCCCGGAAGAAGGGCTTGACATCCTCCGAGATATACATCAATGGGAGTGCGGGCATCATGCCTCGTGCCGAGCCTTGGTGGAAAAAGCTTTCCGGCATGGGTTCTACTGGCCAAATGCCTTTGAACAAGCAGAAGATCTGGTGAGAAAGTGCAATGGTTGTCAGAGGTATGCTACCAAGACACATATGCCAATGTCGGAGCTCAAGACCATACCGATCACTTGGCCATTTGCCGTGTGGTGTTTGGACATGGTGGGCCCGTTTAAACCAGCAAGTGGAAATATGACTCACATTTTGGTCATGGTAGACAAATTAACAAAGTGGATCGAGGTGAAGCCAATAAGAAAATGTGATGGAGCTATGGACGTGACGTTTCTCAAAGACATCATCTTGAGATACGGTTATCCTCACAGTATCATAACTGATAATGGCACAAACTTGGCGGAAGGAGCATTTGCGCATTTCTGCCGGGATAAGAAGATCTGGTTGGACGTTGCCTTGGTAGCCCACCACGCTTCGAACGGACAAGTGGAAAGATCCAACAGATTAGTATTATCCGGGATAAAACCCCGGCTCATTGAGCCGCTGCAAAGATTAGCAGGGTGCTGGATAGAAGAACTACCAGCAATACTATGGAGTTTAAGAACAACTCCGAATTGATCAACGGGCTATACGCCATTTTTTCTAGTATATGGGGCAGAAGCTGTATTACCAGCCGACATAGAGCATGATTCGCCTAGGGTCACCCAATACACAGAAGCCGAAGTGCAAGAAGCCCGGCAAAATGATGTTGATCTGCTGGAAGAAGCGAGAGAATTGGCATTGTCTAGATCCGCCATATATCAGCAAAATCTCTGGCGCTATCAGAGCCAGAAAGTAAGCCCCCGAGTTTTTCGGGAAGGCGATCTGGTGCTCCGGTTGGTACAACGTACTGCTGGCATGCATAAATTATCTCCTCCATGGGAAGGGCCATTCATTGTGAGCAAAGCATTGCACAATGATTCTTATTACCTTATAGATGCAAAGCCATAGGAAAAGAACAAGGCGGACAGGTCCGGCGAGGAATCTAAGCGTCCGTGGAATGTAGCTCTACTTCGTCCTTTCTACACTTAGCAGAGAAGTGTATGTATCCGAGTCTTCTCATATGTCGGTATGTATGCCGGCAATGAGCTTATCAATGAGATGTTGGCACCTCGAGCAGTAACTCGGGGACTGCCTTAATAATATTTGTTGACTTTTGTTGTTTGTATGTCAGCTGGAGTAAGTTGTTCTACTTACCTCGGATTAGTAGTGTGTGAGCACCAAAAACCCAACTCTTCGACTTGCTGCTGTCCAACAAGAATTGTCTTCATGGCAAGCAAGAGAACAAGTTTGGAATTGCGTAGCACATGAAAAACTTAATTGAGCCGACGTTTATTTTTCGAACTACCCTTCTATGTTTTTAATTTATTATGATGATTTATTTTGAGCTAAGCCTAAAAGTTTCGTAGTATTGTTAAGACCATTTTTGAAGCTCGGATTCATAAGTCGTAAAACCAAATCAAGATAGACACGAGCCAAGCCAAAGGATTGGACGAACAAGAAAATGAAACTCAGGGACTACGCCCAAGTAAATCCGGCATAAAAACTTAGTAGCAAAATATCACATGAATACTGGATACAATTCCACCCGGCATACCGGGGATTTTATAAACTTTAAGGTTCTTTCACTTAAGGAGCAGCAGGAGGAGGAAGTTCGGCGTCATATTCACTGTCTTCAATGTCTGAGGTGTCGACCTCTTCGTCCTCATCTGAGCCATCTTCAACGTTTTCAGCGTTTTCGTCGCCGGTGGCTTCTAGGAAGCTCGGTCCCTCAGTCCATTCATGAATGGGAGCATATTCGATGAGGCTGTGGGCGCAAGCCTTGCGCCGAGCTACCCACTCCGGGTCACTGGTCCATTTGGATCTGGTACGCATGCGCGTTAAGAGGTTGAGGTCGATCTTCTCGTACCACGTGAGTATGTAGTGGAGAACGGTCTCAGCTGCGGCGCGTCCAGCGGATTCCCTCCAAAGGTCGAGCTGGGTCTCGCACTCCATCAATTTTTCAACAAGAAGTGCGGTTCCCTCCGGAGTGTCTTCTGCAGGCCAAAACGTGTTGAAGACTCGAACTGCAACGTCAAGGATATCCTTGCCATAGTTCTTGATGATTTCCACGCGAGATGACAGGCTGACCAGCAGGTCCTCCATGTCATAGGGAATCTCTTCAGCGTCAGGACCAACGGGAGTACCCCTCTCTCGGCAGAAATCAGCAACAACAGCGCTCGCGATGGCAGTGCCCTCTAGAAATTTGCCTAAAAGCGAGATAAGAGAAGCAGATAAAGAAAAGACATGTGAAGTAACCTGAATAAATATGCCAGATAAGGGAAAGGGACTCACGTGAAATATGGCTGAGGACCCGAGCCAACTCCCTGGTACAGTCATCACGTCTTTTGCGAAGCTGCACAAGTTCAGCATTCGCCGACTTAAGCTTGACGTCAGACTCCTGGAGAAGTTCTCGGTCCTTGGCAATTTGGAGGTTGAGGCATTCGCGCTCCTCGGTATAGTCTTGGCCAGCCTTTTGGAGCTCGGATTGATGATGTGCCTTCAATTTTTTCATCTCGTCTTTAAGCTTGGCGATCTCATCATCCTTGGTCCGGAGGAGGGCAAGCTCATCGTCTTTCTTTTTAAGCTCGGCCTGATGCTGCCCTGCTTGTTCGAGAAAATGCAGCATCATATCAGGCACGGGCACACTATCTTCTAGCGATACTAAAATAGTTTGTCAACCCGGCAAAGCTGAGGTATGAATGTTTGCCGAGCCAAGGAGGAATGGAGATGGAAAGCATAGCAAGGTTGAGTAGATATAACTTACCCTTGATCTGATCCAGATTCTTCCTCATAATCTTGTTCTCAGCCTCCACCCCAGCTGCGAAAAATGAATAAGGGATTAGTTCGGCAAAAGAAGATGAAGGAAAATGGAGAAGTGTCAAGGAAGAAACCTACCCCGTTTCTCGTGTTCAGCGAGAAGTGTGTTATGCTTGGCGCGCAGCATCTTATGTGTGTCTAGGAGACGCTGAAACTCAGCGCTCCGGCGGTTGGTGGTCACCTGAAAAGAATACAAAAATACAACTTAGCTTTGTGCATATTCGAAGTGTACAAAATCCGGGCCAAGTGGAACTTAACCCGGCTCTAGGTGTGTGCATATTCGAAGTGTACAAAATCCAGGCCAAGTGGAACTTAACGTGGCTCTAGGTGTGTGCATATTCGAAGTGTACAAAATCCGGGCCAAGTGGAACTTAACTCGGCTTTAGGTGTGTGCATATTCGAAGTGTACAAAATCCGGGCCAAGTGGAACTTAACCCGGCTCTAGGTGTGTGCATATTCGAAGTGTACAAAATCCGGGCCAAGTGGAACTTACCCCGGCTCTAGGTGTGTGCATATTCGAAGTGTACAAAATCCGGGCCAAGTGGAACTTAACCCGGCTCTAGGTGTGTGCATATTCGAAGTGTACAAAATCCGGGCCAAGTGGAACTTAACCCGGCTCTAGGTGTGTGCATATTCGAAGTTATCACGGAGCTACGTTAGTTTTCTAAGGAGCATCCGGCCGAGTAACAAGTTACTCCCCGGAGGCTCGGGGACTAATGGTTATGTCATCAATATCTACAACACGCTAAGGAAGTAACATACCTCCATCATCCGATCCATGAGGTTGATTACCTTAGCGGCTCTGTTCATTTGAGCAGAAAATTCAGCGGGGCCGCACTTCTCCGGAAGATCGTCGTTGTGGACGAACTCCGCCTTGTTCCAATTCATGACGAATTCGATCAGGCTCGGAGGGTATCACTCGCCGGTGGGCATATGGGGCGCCACCAAGCCCTTCGCATGCGCCTCCCTCCTCTCAACCAGGGCAAGGGCCGAGCTAGTGTGCAAAACCATCTGTTGCGCATCAGCTGGCTCGGCAGGGGGCGTCCTTCGGTGCTGGAGGCTTCTTGGGAAGCATGGATGCGAGAGTGTGCTGTCCAGCCTCGACGAACGCTGTCCTAGTGGTGTCAGGGGCCTTTTTGCCCTTGGGCTGCTGGGAGGAGGAAGTGGTTGAAGCAGATTTTCCCTTGGGAGCTGTTTGGGTACTTTCTTGCCAAGACTGAGAAGTCTCGGACGAGGTGGAGGAGCTTGGCGCTGGTGCTCTTGCTGCTGGGCTTGGTGCTGCTGCTGGCGCTCTTGCTGCTGGAGTTGGTGCTGGTGCTGGTGCTGAGGTAGTCTTGGTGGTAGCTGGTTACGGCGGAGCCGAAGTTGTGGATGCCGCCTCGGCTGGGCCAGTCTCCCCCGCTTCAAGGTTGCCCCCCTCTTGACGAGGTGGAGCAGAACCCGGAGCAGCCGCAGAACCCTCTGTAATAGGGCTCAGCGGGCGTGGCTCGTCGCCACGAGGGGGAGAAGGGCTAGGTTGGAGCGGCGAAGATATGCCAGACCCACTCTGGGGGACCTCCACCGCGGCCCTGCCGAATCGAACAATGTCAGATGAGTAACTAAAACAATACAAGAGCAAGTAAGTGGCTGAGGGAAAAGAGGCTTACGCATCCGAGGTCAGGGGATCCTTAGGCTTCCGAGCCCTTCGTGCAGGGACCTTGGTTGCAGCTTGGAGGCAGTTTTGTCCCCGAACTTCTTTCGCCTTTTGGTAGGCTGAGAAGGTCCGGAGGAAGAAGTTGATGCAGCTCCCTGCTTCTTCTTAGGTGCAACCGGAACAGGGTCACCCACGGCAAGGGGAGGGTCCTCATGGATCTGCCCACCGGGGTTAGCTGATGCCGGAAAAGCATAAGAAAGGGGGGCAGCGTCAAGAGCTTCCATCACCTCGACATCTGAGTCATCTTCATCATCGGGCCAATCTCTAATGGAAGAGAGTTAACCGGTGGGTCGCTTCCTAGCGTCGGTCATTGGAAGGAACATCTCCTGATCCGGCTCTTCCTCATCCGAGGTCTCCCGGTCAGGCACCCACTTAAGGGTGGGATCGGTGCCATCTTCGAGGGTTTGCTGAAGGAATAACTAAGGAAAAGAACAGACAACAGAGTTAAAAATACAACAGCGACCGACATAAGGTTTAGTTCGGAGAAAGTTTGCAGCACAAAACTTACCGCGGGAGGAAGCCTATCACGGCAAAAGTGCTCAATTCCCCACGTCCACTCAGAGGAGAAGTCCTTGTGGGTGGTGAACAGAGCCTTGACCCGGCGATAGATCTCCGTGTTCCTCAACTCGAAGGACGAGGTTCGGTTGGGGTCGCGGCCCCAGCTCATGTGACACACTTTGTGAGTGCGCTTCTGGAGCGGGGAGATCCGGTTGCGGACGAACGTGATCATGGCGTCCTCGTTGCGCAACCCGAGCTTCTTCCATTCCACGAACCTTTTATTTACCTGGTTGGCCAAGGTCGTGGGCTTCTTGGGGATGACGTCCCACAACTCCGGGTTAGGAGGACCCGGAGTATAGGGG
This sequence comes from Avena eriantha, assembly GCA_910589775.1. Taxonomy (NCBI): domain Eukaryota; kingdom Viridiplantae; phylum Streptophyta; class Magnoliopsida; order Poales; family Poaceae; genus Avena; species Avena eriantha. The sequence goes on from OU342743.1 coordinate 275,592,506, forward strand.
CGCAGCCGGATCAAGTCTTTGGTGCCGGTGTTCCAGACATAAAAGAAAGTCCGGGCCCATCCCTTGCAGGACTCCAGCCCAGTGACTCGGGGGAAAACGGATAGCCTCCAAGGAGAGATGGATGCAGCCCCGAACTGTGTAAGCTGCTTGTCCTCCAGGTCAAGCTAAATGTTCGAAATGACGTTGAGACGAAGGCCAAAAAAATGGATCCATAGCTCCTTCGTGGGCCATAATCCGGCATAGTGTTCGATCGTTGAGGCGAAAGCAGAGAGAGAGGTGATTGCGTTGGCAGGAAGGTGGTGCGGCTGGAGTTTGTAGGTATTCAACCAATCGTGGAAAAAAACACTGACCAGCAAACTGAAACCCCGCTGAAAGTGTGACAAGAACACCACATACTCACCCGGATTGGGTGAGGGGCAAGTTCGGCAGAGGCGCGCAGTGACGCTGGCGGGGATGCGCCTGGTGCGATAGAGCCAGTCCAGGTCATCCTCGCAGACCCAGGATCCGGCCCACGCACCATGGTCCGTCGTGGCGGCGTCTTCCTCCATCTCTTGCTCGGCAATGGCGAACTCCTCCTCTGTCATGTCGAGTTCGCTGCCCTCGCTGGCGCTAGCGGTGGTGGGGGGAAACGGCCTAGACTGACAGCGAACCGTGTCAGAGGAGGTGCGCAGCGGTGGCGGCATCGCAGAGGCGTATGGAATCAGTACGGCGGTGGTGCTGCTACTTAGAAGAGGTGGCGGTGGCGCTGTCACAGGAGAAGACGAAGAAGAGGAACTGGAGGCAGAGGGGCGTGGAAGGGGGAAAAGACCTAAGGGGCGCGCCCCTCCCCTATTTAACCACTCCCTCGAGGGGGAAGTGGGATCGTGTTTTGCGGTTTCGGCACACGGTGTGGCCGTGTACACACCGGATTGGCCAATCAGCATCAGGCTATAGCGAAGGTCACAGGGCGCAACAGATCCCATGATGTGATGCATTGATGCAGTTAACGAGGAGGCAGGCGTGACGTGACACGCGCACAGTAACTCCTGACAATCACTGCAGTGGTTACTGTGGCTGGCCCATAAAATGAGGCGATGTGATGATTAGTCTCCACGTGGGGAAGCGTACGAGAGAAGGAAGAACAACCCGGATGAGAAGGTGGTAACTCGGCAGCAAGGGAAAACTTGGAATGTGCCAAGGGAAAGTAAATCCATAGAATCCGAGATAAGGAGGTAACTCGGAAATAAGATCCTAAGCTCAGTGAAATGGAACGTGATGTGGCCTTAGCAGCCAAGGCAGCTAAGACCGCACCAGCTTCAGGGACTAATGTTGGGCGGATACCCCCGGGTAGGGTCACGCCGGGGTATAAAGGCCGAGTTAGCCGAGGTTCGGCAAGGTCAAAGCGGATGCTGGCCGGGCCACCTCAAGGCAGGCCGAATCACGGAGTAACCCGGACCAGGGGGCGTCCACCTAACTAGGTCTTAACCGACTTAAGCTGTAAGTCGGAATGATGTATCTAACTTTCATGCAGGAACGGGTGTGGCCGGATCAACTATGATCCGGGTCATGTCAAGCTTCTATGAGAAGGAAGGAATCTCGCTGGTCAAAGGTAGCCCCGGTACGCACGGCATGAGCGAAGCGGACAGAGGCAGGACCAGCGAGGCGTGGCTGGCAAAGGAGACGAAGCCTATGTCGGGTGACGCAGGAGCTACAGAGGCTCACATAGCCTCTGCATGGGTGACGCGAGGGAAAAGTAACCCGGTCGGCTTACTATTTTGGGAGGAGGCATATTCCACGTATGCCCTAAGTGGAGACCTAGCCACCCCTATATAAGGAGGCCTAGGGCCTCTGTAGAGGGGTTAGGTTCTACGGGTTGGTCTTGTACGGGTTAGCTAGTGGCGAGAGTAAGAGAGTCCCTTCTTCCTCCTCTCCCCAAGACAGCTCTAGGAGCACTTGTAAACCCTGAAAGTGATTCAAATATAACTTCTGTGTGAGGAATCACCTCACTATCCCTCCCTGGATTCCCCTAGTGCATATTAGTCCCCACATTTAGCCTATCCATGGCATCTACTGTGACACCACCACGACAAGGTGGCATAATCCTCACGAGGAGGTTACCCAGCTCCTTCCACGATGTGTGGTATGGTTACTATTCATCTGGCACGAATCTTAGCGCAGGTGAGGGATATAAGGGGTCAAGATCTCTTCTTTCTTCCTTACCAACACTAGTGCCTTCTCCTTCCTCTCGACGCTTCCACGCAAAAGCTCTTCTGCCTCCCCCAAAGCGCACAACACCGCCAATCCTAGGTCACCATCACCCACAAAATGGCTGAGGCTTCATCTTTTGGCACGGCGGCGACAACGACAACGGCCCTTGCAGCAGCGGAGAAACTGAACTTCCGCGGGGTCTGGATCCCCTGCGTCCTTGACGACGACAAGCTCCATGTCATCGAGAAGGAAGGCCTCCTCTGCACTGGTGACTGGCGGAGAGGTTTTGGACAAACCATCCCCACCCCCAACACCGATGAGTGAGTGCACTTCGGCACCCACCTCGAAAGAGGTTTGAGTTTTCCTTCCTCAGGTTTCTTTACTGAGGTTATATATCACTATGGAGTTCAACTCCACAATCTCCCCCAAACTCAATTTTATAAATGAGCGCTTATGCATCTTTGTGTGAGGGGTATCTCGGCGTTAGACCGAGTCTTATTATTTTCATGTACTATTTCCCTACCCGGAGAAATTCTATCACTTCCAGTAATCCTTACATTACGGAAACTCTTAGCTTTTCTGTTAGGAGAGAACCAGTCTATCATAGGATTAAGGCTCGCGAGGCTGTGAAGAAATGGCTGTCCACATTCTTTTACCATAAGGACAGACCGGCTCCTAGCAAAGCAACTGCTTTGCCGGCTTTCATCGATGGCGCCGCCATGCCCCAAGAGTCCTAGGACGAAAAGGCGGTATCTCTCACCGACAATCTGCTTCTTGCCAAGAGGAAGATCAAATATTTGATGAAGCACAAGGGTCTGAAAGGATCCGACTTGATCCACTACTGGGTGGCGTGCCGGATCTAGCCTCTCCAACATAATGGTGATCGGCTCATGCATTTAATCACCAAGAGAAAGAGGAGTCCCTCTAGATCTGCTCCAAATCTTATTCGGACAAGGACTATGAGTACCAGATCAAATGGTTGATCAAGGAGCGGACCGAGAGGAAGATTCTAGATCTTTCCTTGGATATGCATATGGCTAACAGTCCCGTGACACTAGTAAGTTTTCCAGCAATTACTTGACTATGTGTTCAACTATACTTTGTTGTGTCTTTTTGCAATACTGAGGTAACTCTTCTTTCAGCTTGCTGACCTCCCCGAGTCGGAGCTTGCTCCTCTTGCGGGTTATCCTCCTGAGATCTCTTAGTATGATGGAGAACTTATTGCAGTGCTGGAGGCGCTTACCTGAAAGCGTAGGGCTCGGACTGTTTCCATTGGAACAAAAGAAGTGCCCGTTGTGAAGAGGTAACTTTCCTCACAAGGTCTTTGTATTTTATCTCTCATTCCTTCTGAATCATAACGATATTGTTCTATTACTTCTTTAGAGCTAAACAGCTCACCAAGCGCAAGGGGAAGGGAAACCCGGCAAAGACTCTACGACAGTCAAAGTTAAATTTGACTTCTCCTGTCACAGCGCCTCCAACTCCTTCCCCAATGCCTTCTAAAACACCGGAGATTACTCCATCTCCGCACGTTGCGGAAGATCCGGCTCAACATTCTGAGCTAGCGAACCTTGGTTCACAGACCGACATCGCCATGGGTGAGTCGGCAATTGAAAAGGGTGAACCCGTAAAGGGTAATGATCCCTCGGCAGAGGTCTTCGCAGACAATCTTCTTAGTAATCCGGGTATTATCAAACTTGGCATTACTCGGAAAACTGCTGAAGAAATCCAGAAGCTGGCTCAGCAATTCTTGGAGAGCCGGAATATTACTACCGAGGAAGAGGTGCAAGAAGCTGAGGACGTCAAGTTCTCCAAGCTTCTTGACCAAGTTCATCTTCGTGTCAAGAAGCTAAAGGACGGCGTGGCTCCACCACCACCAATAATCCCGCTAACTCTCACCGAGGAGGTTACTTCTAAGGTGAACATGAGTCTAAGCAACTTACCCATGAACAATATGTAAGTTAGAATTTGCCTTTCACTTTCACTTTATTTCATATCATATCCTCTAGCCCCCAAGCATGAAGTTGGATAGGAAATCCGGATTTATGCTTTCATAGGATGCCAAAGAATGAACTAGTGTAGCCCCCAAGGCCCGTGCTCATATTAGTTAAAATAATTAGCCCGAGTCTTTAGTAGACTTCTGACTCAGGGTACTATTCTAACTTACAAAAAGTTAATGCTTATAACCAGGAATTATCAAAGAATATTTGCAATAAGCGGAGAGAGATCAGAGCTCTCCGTCTTGAAAATGCTCAACTGAAGATTTCCAAGGATGAAGGTAATCATTTTAGTCCTTATCCTTTCTATTTTTGCTTTCATAGTCGAATGTATTTTTCAACTGTTTTATTTTTTGCTTACAGATCTAGTCAAGTAGTCATGTAAAATGATTAAAGAGGCCGAGAATTTCAAAACCCTGTAGGTGGAAAACACCGACTTACGGCGGGATCTGAATGAACTTAAGGTGGATCATGAGCACAGTATTGTGACCGTTCTTGAGTCATCCAACGCAGCCACCGAAGAACATTATTGAAAGATCTCCATCCAGGATCAGAAAATCTCAAATCTCACAAAAGAGCTGGCCAGGGAGAAGGACATCACCCAAGCGCTCCGGGATGAACTCTAGAGTCTTAGGGCGGAGAAGACCAAAGTTGATGATGTCATCTTCGGTAATTTTCCTATCTCTAACCTTTATTTCTTTCCGTGTCGTAGGAATCCGGATACAAGTCTGACTTTGCTTTTGTATATGCAGCTCCTTTGAACTTACTAGATTCTTCCTCCACCGAGTCTCGCACCAGCCGGCTTACCAAAGTCAGCGACTTGCTTCATGATTTCCGCCAGTCATTGGAGGATATTGGAAAAGTTCTCAAAGTTTCGGACATGAATAAAATGTCCGTCTTGGAGGTGCGAGATAAGGCGAAGGAGATTCCCCAGCTCATCCAAGATTGGAACATGTCCTATGCGCGAACCACATCACAGAATGCCCTTACGATGGTTATGAGCCACCATGGAAGCATGGAGATCTGGCAAGTAACCAGGGGTTATTCAACTACGGATGAAGACGACAAGGAGTAAGACATCAAGGCCATCATGGACTCCTGTGCCGGTTATGGATGTCACATAGCTGATGTGACCAGCTATGACACTCCATTCTTCACTCGCGTCGGAACGCCTGCTCAACCTACCAAAGTTTCTGATGATGAGCAAACCGAATCCGATTTGCATGTCTCGGAAAGATACCAAGGCGAAGGCGATGTCTCTAGTGAGCCGGTAGCTCCTACCTCTTCTTCTGCATCGTAGAGTACCAGAAAAAACAATGTGTTATTCTGAAACAATTGGATTGTAATAAGTAGTGTAATATTTTTGCTAGTGCTAAGATTTGCAAGAACTGATGCTTTTGAATTCTTTTTAGCACTTTTGGCTATGTTTTAACATGCCTGAAATTTTACATAAGCACTTTTGTTTTGTCTATACTTATTGCTTATCTGGCTTTCCGCCTCGTCCCTTTCGTGAGACGGCAAACTTTCAACACGGAAACTTTGCTGAGCAATGGAGCTCAATTGCTAAACTAGATTTATACCCGAAGGTAGCATTTGTAGAATCAAAAATCTAACCAGAACAAACATGAGCATAAAGTACTTTCAAGTATTCTGGGATTTTCGATTATGACATGATCATTCCGAAATAAGATGGTAATATAAAACTTCTCAGAAAATATTAAGGCAACCAATACTTTATTTCTCATTGAACATGTACTATATATGATTACAAATAAAGAAATTTTAAGAATAAAAGGAACGCAGCTGAGCAATATTCCACGGTATGTCTAATTCTTCCGGGTCTGTACTACATCTAGCTCTCTTTCTATTCTTAGTAGCAGCTCTTTCTTTGACTGCCGCATATCAGTTATATAGTAAGAACCATTGTGCAATACTTGGCTAACTAAAAAGGGCCCTTCCCATACTGGGGAAAGTTTATGCTTTCTTTTTTGCACAAGCCGGAGAACTAAATGGACCTTATCGAAAGACCGTTTTTTGACTCTCTGGCTATGATACTTGCATAACTTCAACTGATAGGCTGTTGATCTCTGCTCAACAACGAAACGAACTTCTTTGATTAAATCGAGATCATTTTGTCGTGAAATTTCAGCATCCTCTTTGATATACGCAGCAACTCGGGGAGAAGTATGAATTAAATCACTAGGAGAACTGCTTCTACGTCATAGACCAAGAAGAAAGGTGTGTATCCAGTTGACCTGTTCGTAGTTGTTCTAGCTCCATATCACAGACGGTAATTCATCTGCCCAAGCCCCCGCAACACGACGAAGTGGTGCTTCGAGTCTTGGTTTAAGGCCTTGTAGGATTAAACCATTTGCTCTTTCAACTTTTCCATTAGCTTGTGGATGTACGACTGACGCAATGTCAAACCGGATTTTTTATTCATCGCAGAATTCGGCAAGTTCTCCCATAGAAAAATTGCTCCTGTTGTCCATGATAATACTGTGTGGATAACCATATCGGATTATAACATCCTCGACAAATCTTATGGCTATAGCTCCATCACAACTTGTGACGGGTTTAGCCTGAATCCATTTTGTGAACTTATCCACCATCACTAAGAGGTGAGTAAATCCACTTGGAGCCCGTTTAAACGGTCCTACCATGTCAAGCCCCTAGACTGCGAAAGACCATGTTATAGGTATTGTTCGCAGCTGATCAGCCGGAACATGAGCTTGTTTGGCATACTTTTGGCAACCTTTGCACGTCTTTGCCAGCCGTTTGGTGTGTGCCTTGGCTGTAAGCCAGAAAAATCTATGTCCGAAAGCTTTGCCACTAAAGATTTGGCTGCAGTGTGATGACCGCATTCGCCTTCGTGAATTTCCCTTAGGATTTCCACTCCTTCTTCCGGAGATATGCAGCACTGAAAGACCCTAGATACACTCCGCTTATAGAGCTCACCATTTATTATTGTATAGGTTTTTTCTCGTCGGACTATCTGTCGGCTCAGAACCTCGTCTTCAAGTAATTTTCTGTCTACCAAGAAATCCAGGTAGGGTTTTGTCTAGCTGGGAATCACAGCCATAACTGCTACTAAAGGTGAGTCGGACTTGGTTAGATATTCCTCATCAACTCCTATTATAGAGGGAACTTTGAGGTGCTCTAGAAAAGCGCCATCGGGACCTTTTTCCACGTAGAGCCTATACGAGATAATGCATCTGCTTCCTTATTTTCTATTCGAGGGATGTGTTGAACTTCAAACCCTTCGAACGATTTCGATAGTTCATCCACGACATCCCTATATGATTCCATGTGTTTGTTTGCATTATAGTGATCCGACACTTGTTGAGCAACAAGATCCAAATCTCCATAACAAATAAGTCGTCGGATGTCGATATCTTTAGCAATCCGGATTCCATGCAGTAGTGCTTCATACTCGGCAATGTTATTTGTTGCCGTGAAGTGGATCTGCAACACATAGAAAAGCTTATCTCCTTGGGGTGATTTGAGCACCACGCCAACCCTCGAGCCCCCAAGCGCTTTAGACCCGTCAAAATGCAAGGTGCAGTATTCCGACTATGGGAGGGTCATATTCTCCGTTGTCTCTGTCCAATCAGCGACAAAGTCAGCGAGGATTTGGGATTTAATTGTTGTACGAGGTTTTTACTCAATGTCGAAAGCTGAAAGCTCTATTCCCCATTTTGTGACCCATCCAGTAGCGTAGCTATTGTTAATTATGTCTCTCAAGGGAGCTGTGCTCACCACTGTAATCTGATGCTCCTGAAAGTAATGCCTTAACTTCCAAGATGCGAAGAACACAACATAAGCCAGCTTTTGATAGTGCGGATACCACTGTTTTGATTCAGTTAGGACTTCACTAAGGTAATAAGTTGGACGATGCACCAGGTGTTCCTGTTTTTCCTCTGGTCTTTCCACCACCATGACGACACTAACGACTATGTTTGTCGCAGCGAGATAGAGGAACATCGATTCGCAAGGCTCCGGCGCTACAAGGATAAGAGCAGACGAGAGTACTGCTTTTAGGTCTTGTAGTGCAGCTTCAGCTTCACCAGTCCAAACGAACTTTTTAGTCTTTTTCAGGAGCTTGTAAAGTGGTGTGGCCCATTCACCGAGCCGACATACAAACCGATTGACTGCAGCAATGCAACCAGTTAGCCTTTAAACATCCTTCAGGCGACTTGTCCTGGAAATATTGTGTATAGCCTTAATTTTGTCACGATTCATCTCTATGCCTCTTTGAGACACGATGAAACCTAACAATTTTCCAGCTGGTATTCCAAAGAAACACTTCTTCGAATTAAGCATTATATTGTATTTGCGTAGATTAGCGAACGTTTCTTCCAAGTCAGAAATTAAGGTTTCCTTCTTTTTGGACATCACCGCTATGTCGTCCAAATATGCATGTACATTGCTTTAGATTTGATCGTGGAGGCAACGCTGAATAGTGCACTGGTACATAGCTCCTGCTTTCTTCAGCCCAAAGGGCATCATAACAAAACAGAAGGTTCCGAAGGGGGTTATGAATGAAGTTTTGACTTTGTCTGATTCCTTCATCTGGATTTGGTCGTAACTAGAATATGCATCGAGAAAAATAGGAGTTCCGAGCCTGCCATAGAATCAATAACTTGATCAATTCTATGCAGAGCAAACGGATCTTTGGGACAAGCCTTGTTCAAGGCGGTATAATCAACACACATCCTTAATTTAGTAGTGTCCTTTTTAGGGACCATTATAGGATTGGCCGACCACTTAGTGTGGATGACCTCTTCTATGAATCTGGCTAACTCGAGCCGGGCTAGTTCCTTAGCTGTTGCTTTTCACTTTACATCCTAGGTACTCCGGTCATGTCAGATGGCTGCCATGCAAAGATGTCTTGATTTTCTTGGAGGAACTTGACGAGTGCACTTTCCTATGTGCTATCTAAACCTACACCTATTTGAGTCACCTTGGAGGGGTCATCATCCTTCATAGGCGTCGTCTTTGTCTCTTCTGATGCCTTGAACTCTAGAGTCGGCTCTGTAACCTCCTTCTTTGTAATGGGCATCTCGGATGGGTCGATGGTCTTCTTGATCTCCTAGTACTCTTGGGTGTGCAGAATGGCTTTAGCAAAGGCGGCATTTCAGTCCTTGCACTCTCGCGCTTTCTTCGGGTCTCCCCTGATTGTGATCACGCCCTTGGGACCTGAAATTTTCATCATATTATAAATGTAACATGGATGAGCCATGAAAGCCCAGTAAGTCGATCGTCCGAATATATCAGGGTAAGCGCTCGTGAACGAGACCACTTCGAAGGAAAGTGCTTCCGTCCGGTAGTTCTTTGGAGTTCCAAAAGTAACATCCAAAGTGATCTCTCCCAGGGAATTTGCTTGTCTTCTTGGGACAACTCCATGAAAGATTATAGAGCTGTGGTTCAACTGAGTTTCCGAGATCCTCATTAGATGCAGCGTTTCGACGTAGAGAATGTTGATGCTGCTGCAGCCGTTCATGAGAGTCTTGGAGAAACCATAGCCATCAATAAGTGTATTGACGACTAAGGCGTACTTTCCTCGCTTGTGCAACTTAGGAGGATGATCAGCACGGTCAAAGGTGATTGTTACTTCCGACCTGTCCAAGAATTGAGGGACAACCGAAACAGTTGCGTTGAGCTCATGCAAAACTGATTTCTTGACCTTAGCTGGTTGAGACCCAAGTGACATAAGTGTCTTTCTTTGTTGGGAAGTTCTTCTTTCCATCTGACTTGGCATTTGAAGGCTCTTCTTCCTCCATGTCGGATTCTTCCTTGGTCTCCTTTTATTTTTCGGGATTCTTCTTTCCCTTCTTTCGCTTGGCCCTATAGCCAGCGGATTCATCTTTCTTGATGTCATCATTGAAACGACACTCAACATTTGTGTGGGACGAGGCCCCTTTGGCATCTAAGTGATGCACACATGGATTGTTGGCAATGTCGGCCAAAGAGTAGGTTTTGCCAGGTTGCTAGTCTCCTCTACCTTGGACTCTTGATGTCCCACGCCCGCGCTTGCGGCCGCCTCCGCGCCCTCCTCATCCTCTAGACCAGAAAGTAGCGATGATAACCGCTATTTCCATGTTGGGTTTTTCTTCCGAGGTGTTCTTGCGCTTCTAAGCTTGTTGCTTTGGCTGTTTTGCTGATTGTGGTACAACTAGGACGTTCAGTAGTCCCTCTGCGTCATCGTCAGCGTCTGCATATTTGCTCCCCATCTCTATCATCTCTCCTAGATCAGTGACCTTGTTGCACTTCAAACGGTGATGTAGTAAACCGATTGAGAGTCCTACAATGAAAGCTTCGATCGTAGTTTGATTGTTTACTCCTTCACAGGAGTTCTTGGTGTAGATCCATCATCCGATATAATATCGGCAAGTTTCTCTGGCTTTCTGGGTGCAACGATGTAGGTCTCCTACTGTACAGGGTGTCCGATATGTGCCTTCCAAATTCTGAAAGAGCGCACTTTGCATGTCATACCAGTTGTGAATGGTGTTTTTCGGAAGTTCATTGAGCCAGGATCGTGCCATCTTCCTCAGCATAAGTGGGAGATACCGGGTCACGACCAAGCTATTTCCGCCTTTGGTGATTGATACATCGTAAATGTATCTATAATTTTTGTTGTTCCATGCTTGTTTTATATCTACTTTCTTATGTTTTGTTCATACTTTGAGGTATTTTTATACATTTTCTGGAACTAACCTATTAACAAGATGCCACAGTGCTAGTTGCCTGTTTTCTGCTGTTTTTGGTTTCAGAAAAGCTGGAAAAGAAATATTCTCAGAATTGGACCGGACAAAAGCCAAAGTCAATATTTTACCAGAAGACTCACGGAGCCAGAAGACGAGACGGACAGGGGCCACGAGGTGGCCACACCACCTAGTGGCGCGGGCCAGCCCAGGCCGCACCAGGGGGTGGTGTGGGCCCCTCGGGCGTCCACCAGCCTTGCCCCTTCGCCAACATATTCCTCCCGGGACGAAAAACCTAAGTACAAGATCAAAATTCCATGAAAAGTTCTGCAGCACCGCCGCCACCGAAGAGGAGATTCGGGGGACATAAGTCTCTATTTCGGCACTCGGCCGGGACGGGGAAGTGCCCCCGGATCCATCTCCATCGACTCCACCACCATCTCCATCACCATTGCCGACTCCCATGATAAGGAGGGAGTAGTTCTTTCTCGAGGCTAAGGGCTCTACCGGTAGCTATGTGTTCATCTCTCTCTCTCTATGCGTGATCTTATGAGATCATGAGCTTTGTAATCTATAGATCTATTCTAGTACTCAATTGCTTTAATGAATCTCTACTTATCCCCATGTGTGTGTGAAGTTGACAGTGTGCACACCGTGTGGCACTTTGGCTAAGGTTACATAAATACTTATCATGGGTATAATTTGAGTTGGATGTCTCTATGAGATTGTGGTGTTTGTTGGAACCATCTAGTGCTCAAGGTGACAGTGAGGGGTTATCTAGATGGGGAATGCGAACTTTAAGGCGTGTTGTTATAGCCCTACATCGTCCAACCGGAGAGTAGTTTAGGGTAGCATCATGTAGAGAAGATATTTATATGAGAGTGTCCACTAATGAAAGTATGATCCCTAGGCCTTGTTTCTAAGCATTGAAACATCGTTTACAATCAGTTCTATACATGTTTGCTTGCTGCCACTATTATTTAAGATTGCAATTACCACTTATAATCATCCATATTACTTTTATTTCACGATCTCTTCCCCGAACTAGTGCACCTATACACCTAACAAGTGTATTGGGTGTGTTGGGGACACAAGAGACTTCTTGTATCTTGATTGCAGGGTTGCTTAAGAGGGATACCTTTGACCACTTCCTCCCCGAGTTCGATAAACCTTGGGTAATCCACTTAAGGGAAACTTGATGTTGTTCTACAAACCTCTACACTTGGAGGCCCAACACTGTCTATAAGAATAGAAGCGTGCATAGACATCAAGCTATTTTCTAGCACCGTTGCTGGGGAGGTAAGGTAAAAGGTACTCACATCTTCTGGCTACTAAGCTATCTTCTAGTACTATTGCTGGTGTGTGAGTGCTTGAAGTTATTTCCTTTAGATTCTGCAATTATATCTTTTTGTTTCTTGTTTTTATGTTCACTAGTTAGGCTTAATGGAAAAGAACAACAAAATTATAGGGATTTTTAGTATTTTTCCTAAGGTAGAACATGAATGGTCTGAAAGGAAAATAAAAAAACCATGGAACTTTCTTTGCATGCTAATAGCAATGTTATTAGTATGAATTTTTTGAACACCTTCGTTGCTAATGCTATGGAAACGTCTAAGCTTGGAGAAGTTAGTTTTTATGAAAATGATCTTTTTAGTTCCCCAGCTTTAAAGAAGAAAATTTGCTCTGATGCTACTTTATCTCCCATATGTGGTAATTCGAATGATACTTGTGATATTTTAAATCCACATACTGAAAGCATCCCTTTTAAAATACCTATGGAAATTGTTGAACGTGTTATGAATAACTATTATTTTGGAGATGGAACTGTCCATCCTGGTGATCATTTACTCTTTATACATGAATTATGCGGGTTGTTCAAGTGTACATGTATTTCAATGAACCAAGTTAAGAGGAAGCTATTCTCTTTATCACTTAAGAGCAAAGAAAGGGAGTGGTTTGAGCTACTAGATGATCCTCATCATTCGGAGTGGAAGGAACTTGAATCTCTCTTTTACTCTAAATTTTATCCTCCTCATGAAGTTCATAAAGATAGGAACGATATTTATAATTTTCATCCTCATGATGGAGAAAGTATTGCCCAGGCATGGGGGCGATTTAAGTCACTAATGCTCAAATGTCCCATTCATGAGCTCCCAGTAATATTGTTATTAATAATTTTTATGCAAGGCTTTCAGGACATTACAAGGACTATCTAGATACTTGTTTAGAGGGATCCTTCACAAGTAAGGAGGTCCAAGCTAACTGGGATCTTCTTGAAACAATTCAAAGCAATATCGAAGATTGGGATAACGATAAAGGTAAAGAACCAGGTATAAACTATGAGTATGATTGCATTAAGTCTTTCGCTGAAACTGCTGATTTTCATGAGCTTAGTGCTAAATATGGTCTTGATGCTCAAATTCTTATTGATTGTTTTAGAGCCTTTGCTTCTCATATTAATGCTCCTAAAGAAAAATGGGACATGTATCCTGAGCCTTTTAAAGACACTTGCATGAAAAATGAAATTGTTATTAATGATAGTAATAAACATGCTCAAACCTCTAAAAGTACTATTTCTTATAAGCATATTAATTTTTGTGGAGTACATAGACCTTGTGAAAAGAATCAAATTGAAGAAGAATATTTCCCATAGGAATGAAAAAACTAGAATGTGGTATAGGGCTCTAAATGATCTTGGTAAAAAAATTGTGCCCTCTATCCTTTTATTTGTGAACTTTGCTTTGAAGTGGGTCATTTCAATTTTCAATGCTCAGGCCGTAATAATAACCCATCTAATCCAATGAGTACTGCAAGTTTGTATTGTTATAACCTGATCACTCCTAATCAACATGATGAACTTACATTATTTTTGGGGTGTGAAGAATTATCAAGAAAAACTTCTTGGTTGATATGAGTGCTTTTGATATGAATAGCGTCTTGGATGGTTGTCATCTTTATTGTGTTTATAATTGCCACACAAATACTTACATACAAAATATTATAAAAGATGAGATCTTACCAAAATATGAGAGGACTAATATGTGTTTTGATCTTATTAATGAAAAGAAGGAATCCTCCAAAGTTTCTTCTATTGTCTCTAACAATAAACTAGGGTATATGGAGAAGCTTCCTTTCAAGCCTCTCCCTCCTAAAGAGGAGAAGGAAAAGAAGAAAAGGAGGAGTAAAAGGAGGGAGGAAACGGTATTTTCCCCTAAGCATGTTGTTCTTATTATAGTTTTTGATGAGTCTGAACTTGATGATGTTCCTATGCCTGTTACCTATAGTAGTGATCATGATTGGGAAAAGCACACTACTTTTGATATTGAAAATATCTTTGGTACCAATTCTGAAAATGATCATATTAATAATTGATGTACTATTAGTGATATCCATGTTCCTTCCAATGATGATATGTTTACAAACGAACACACTTTGGAAGATAGCTATTCTATTTCTTATGATGATACTATACCTCCAATATATGATGATTACAATGATGAGTATGATATTTTCAGTCCACCTAATATTGAGGAGAAAATTAACTATGATTACAATATGCCTCCTATATTGGATGATTATGGTGATGAGAATAATAATGATAGTTACTTTGTTGAATTTTCTCCCACTACAATTAATAAGAATGACTATGCCTATAGGGAGTGTAATAATTATTTTATGCATGTGGATCATGATAAGAATGTTTTATGTGATATTTATATTGTTAATTTTATTGATGATGCTACTTAAAGTTATTATGAGAGAGGGAAACATGGTTTTATGTATCTCAACAACATTAAGTTCCCCTCTTTATGTTGAAAATTTTGAAGTTGCACTTGTTTTGCTTTCCTATGCTTGTTGCTTTGTGCTTTCATGACTTGTTTCTTTACAAGATTATTTTTGATAGGTAGTGGGTTAGACTTAATTTTTTTCTATATTTGCTTCTTGATGCTCTCTTTTACTTCAATTCGCATTTCTTATCTGAGCATCATTGAAATTATCATGCCTATCTTAATGGCTATAAACAAAGAGCTTTTGGGAGACAACCCATTATATTTTTACTTTGTGTTTATTTTTGTTTTGTTGAGTTTTGGAAGTTATTGCCTCTGTAATAACCTCTCCTTATCCTTTTTGTTTGGTTTTTGTGCCAAGAATAACCTCTAATGAGAGAGAAGTAAGATTTGGGAAAGTTGCTGTCCCGAAACAGATTTTTGTGCTTGACTGTAAAAATTCGTGAAAAAACCATGTTCGTCGGATTGAGCTGTAATTTTCTGTCCTTATGCCCCAGGTTTTTATATAACTTTTTTTAGTTTAGCACTTTTCGATTTGAGCAACAGAAGGTCTTCGAAAAATCGGTTTACCTGTTGGTCTGTTTTGATAGATTTCTGCCATTATTTGTATTTGCCTCTTAATCTCTTTCTCTTTGAGTTCTCTTTGATCACTTGAACTTTTAAAAGGAATTGCTACAGTAGCTTGTTCTTTAATGGAAGTTTTACTTGTGTTGAAACTAAACCTAAAGACTTATTATCTTAAGTACACTAATGTTGTTAATGAAGATTGTGTGAAGTTTTGTATGAAGGAATTTTAAAGTGTAGGGAAGAACAATGTGATAAGATGAAGTATGGACAAAAGCTCAAGGTTGGGGATGCCACCGTGTCACACCAAGAAATATTCAAGAAGTACAAGCGTCAAAGCTTGGGGATGCCCAAGGCAACGTCTTCTTCATCAATAAAAATCTCAGGTTTTCTTCCAAACACTTTATTTTTATTGTTTAATACACAATTGTGTTGTTCTTGGAGCTTCTTTTTTTAGTTTTCTTTTGTTTGGTTTGCTTAAATAAGTTGGTTGGATCCCAACACACTTCTTTTGGAGAGAGACACACCCTGTTATTCATTGCCTAGAATACTCTAGTTTTCACTCTTATTGTTCTGTGAGTGTTCTCCTTTGCTAGTAGTGCGTTTAGCTTTAGTTTTCCATTGGTGTTGGAAACGAGTAGGAAGTTTCATGCTTATAAGTGGTACAAAAGGGTCTTGTTTTGACTATGGCCTAGACTCTATCATGTCATGTTTGATATTGCTTTGACTTTATGCTTAGTAATTATTGTTGTAGCATGCCTTGTTCCAAACAATTGAGATTGCTTAATGTGCCTTGAAGGAATCATGCGTTGTTTTAGCATATAAAAGCATAATATTGCGGTATTCTCCATTGATGCTTTATTTGGGTTGACTTGGCGCATGCCCACACCATGTTAAGACTATACCAAGTCACCGTAGCCTCTATGATCATTTAGTTTTCGACTTGTAATATCACTTTATGCTTTAATTAATAATGTTTTGTCGCTTTGCATGATTATGGCCATTATTGCTCTCTTAGTTGGTCGCTCCCAGTCTTTTGCTAGCCTCCACATGTACCAAGTATGAGTTCCACTCATGCATCCAACTCCAAATAAAACCAAGTTATTTCAAAGAGTCCACCATACCTACCTATTAGCATTATTGCTATTCCAAGTATATTCATGTTTTTAACTACCTTCCAAATTAAACTTGTTATGTGAAAATTAGTGATTAAAGCTCTCACAAACTTGATGGCACACTTTACTTCCTTGCACTTAATAAACTTGAACCATTGTGCCCATCTATGTTGCGTATATGCTTGCGTTTTGTAAGTTGTGAATTAGCGTAACCATGTTACCATGGGGAATGCTTTTAACATTGCACTTTATTTAGTTGATATCATGTTCTTTTTCTTATGGATCCCGGCAGTGTGAAATGAAAGGGGAGCTTTTAAGGCTCATGGAGTTTGTATATGTGTTAGAGAAACGCCTGGGCGGCTAGTCTAAGCCATGCCTAATCATGGTGGAAACGTGCAGCATAACCATAGCGAGCAATCTGTGAAGCATCCTCAATAAAAAAATCCTATGCAAGTAGGAATGAAAAAAAATCTATGCAAATAGGAAATAAAAGGATTGCTGAGATGCTCATTGTCTGCTTTCCTTGTCATTTTGATATGGGAAAGCTTCTGTATCATCGGGCAAGGGGTACCCCGTTGGCAGTTCTCTATGATACACATGTACTTACAATGACAAGAACTTACCTGTGACTAAAGTTGAGTAGCATGAGGAACGGTACCCGTAAGAAAGGGGCATGAGATTTTCAGCTTATAACTTGTGTAACTACCTCGGTGAATTACACTCTTAGTTACATGCCTGGATGAGCGAAAGTGGTTAAAATAGTACGGTGGGCCCCGGGGCCACTCACGGTAGACCTTTCGGCAGTCCTAACCACTTTCAGAGCATCAGGACAAGAACGAGCGGCGTAATCGGCAGGCGAAGGGATCAACTACATACAAGTGAGTATGTATGCAAGCCACATACAACAGTCCTCAGAGCCATTCCATCTAAAAGAAATAGAAAATATTGCAACGCCATACGGCAAGATTCAAATATCCTAGATAGAGATAATATTTTAGGATAGCTCCTCATACATCAAACATCAGAGTATCAGGCGGAAGCGGAAAACAAGATCCGAGTACGGATAAGAAGCAAATCGGCATAAGATGCCACATGACTAAACACATCCCGCCCACAGATCTCACGGATCCCTGTTCCCGGAATCTCTACACTGAGTGATCGTTGCCAACATCATCCGTCTCCTCCACCCAGTATCCTTCTTGCGAGTACACCTGTTCATCCGAATCAAACAATTTATCGTGTGAGACCCTAGGGGTACTCAGCAAGTCTTTATGCCTCTAAAGGGGACACAACCTGGGGTGACGCAATTGCAGCAAAAGATAATAACTAACAAATCTATAGATACTCGCTAACCACCCGCCTAACCAATGATAGATGGATGTCCGTGAATTAAGAACAACAGTTATAACAGTATAATTAACAGATCCATCCTCCTCCTCGCTTCCAACGAGGAAGCGGACGAACAACCCCCATCCGTTGGCAGTTTTATTAACCATTCCATGAGTATTGCACTATTTACTAGTCAGGTACTTAGTCAATTTAAAGCGGTACTTTAGTTAGACTTGTCTATGATCGAGAAACTGTGCTCCAAGTCGTCCATAACCGCGGACACGGCTTTCAGAAAGATTTACCCTGCAGGGGTAAACGAATAGCAACACACACTCGATCAACCTCGAAAAAACCAACTCAAAACCCAATGAGGCATTCACGACAAAGCGATCACAGGATTCAAAAATATTTCAGGGGGCCACCCCATTAAGCTACCCGCAACGAAGTTGGCCGGCTCCGAGACAGACCCAAGGTCTGTGTCAATGGCTGTAAACGACTGGGAACCCGAAAGTGTGACTGGGCTTGTCGATATTGCGAAAACATTCCACGATCCAAAACAGTATAGGTGCTCCACGCACAATCTTAATAAAGCAGTAACATGGCATAAGTACAGGATAGTAACAAAGCCCCAAACTACTTTGGCCCCAAGAAATAAGAAGGAATCAAGCTCTGGCTCAGAGGGGTCCATAAGGCCTCCCAGATGTGGATAGTGCGAATAGTCAAGGAACAAGAATCAAGTACTCGGGGTCCTACGGGACATAAGTGAGCATGGAAAACCAAATAGCAGATATTGCTCACCGGTGCCTCTTTCATTAGTTATCCCATTACTACTCAGGTTATGTTGTTTAGGTACCTCATTATTCATCAGACACTCACATACCCTACACATGCTTTTCTACAACTCGCATGGCTCAAACAACTCCTGTAGTAATGGCTCATGGGATGGAGGAACAAGCTTCGGTGGGGTTTAAAAGTAAAGGCTATGCAGTACTTGGGATTCAATTTAATGCAATCGCGACTCAATGATGCAAGAATAAGATAGAGGCAATAGGTACTATATGTATGCAAGCATGTGGTAGTGCTTGCCTGGCAGCTCAGTTGAAGCGAGAGATGGATCTGGGTAGAACTCCTGTGATTCCTGGTAATTCTCCTGCTGGGCGTCTATTCGAAGAAGAACCAAACAAACAAGGGCCAACATAAATAAAGTGCCCAAGCATATGAATTAAAATGCGACAAGCAATCAAGCATGCCATGATGAATGATGCACAATTTACATGGCATTAAAGTAGCATGGCATGGTGAGGTGTGGGGTACAAGAATAAGGCATTTTATTATTTGTTTAGTCAAGTTTTATTGCCATAAACAGTTCTGATTTTTAATAATGACATGATGCATGCTTCAATTCAGAACAAGGACTGCATAGA
This sequence comes from Avena eriantha, assembly GCA_910589775.1. Taxonomy (NCBI): domain Eukaryota; kingdom Viridiplantae; phylum Streptophyta; class Magnoliopsida; order Poales; family Poaceae; genus Avena; species Avena eriantha. Next base: position 275,611,614 of record OU342743.1, read on the forward strand.
TGGAACGGGCTCGTCGGGCTGATCGATTTAGACATATTATTTGTCAAATTTGGAGTTATAGATTTAAAGTTATTAATTTATTACGAAAAGGGCATTTTATTGTAATTTTAATCATCTCGAAAAATTTAAAGTGCTCAAATAATATTTTGAATAGCATATTTGAATTCCTCTAATTTTTCTGATTCAAAAACATATATCATTTGTATTATTTGGATTTATAATTTAAAAGTTATTTAAAAACAGATTTGAATTTGAATTTAAACAATTACTGGAAAAGTTTAATTAAAACAGAAAAGCAGAAAAATTTTGCTACTCAGCAAGTTACAGACCCAGTCGCTGACGGGTGGGCCAGCTGCTGACTGGGACAACACACGCATAGAGAAGGTTTTTCTCACCGCGGCTTTACCTAGCCTCTGCGAATGACAGGTGGGCCAGCGGCTATGGGCCCATGTGCCAGAGGCTGAGCCCGCAGAGGCTGACAGGTCGTACGGGTGGAGCACAGGTTGAGTGTGCAAAAACTGTGGGTGTCTTTTTGAAAAAGGACAGGGCGGCTGACCGGTGGGGCTCGGTGTACCGCGGGTTGAGTCGGCAAAAGACGCAGGGGGCTATGTGTAAAAAGGGGCGAGGCTACTGTGGATCTTCTCCTTGGTCTGACGGATCTGACGGACGCACGCGGCGCGGCGGGGTGGGGATTCGAACCCGTGACGCGGGGCGCCCGCGCTGACGTGTGGAGCCAGTGCGGCTGGGTAAGGGATGGTGACAGAAGGGCGGACGAGGCCTAACTAAGCCTCTGCGAGGCGCATCGACGAACAGACGGCAGCGGCTGCCGTGCACGAAGGGCATTCGACGAAAACTCCGGCGAGCACAGACCGCGACGGTGACAACGGAGATGTCTCGGAGGGAGCTCGGCTTACCGCGGGGTGGACGACGGAGGTGGATCGGGCTAGGGGTCGACGGAGGGGCGAGAACACAGACGGCCTGCGTGTTTAGGGTTTGCGGTGGCATCCGCGTGCAGCGTCTGCGGGTCGTCGTCTCCTCCTCGCTGGCGCGTACGGGGCGACGCAGAGGTGCACGCAGGTCCTCCTCGACAACCACAACTCCACGCCGCAGGCTAGAACGAGTGGTGGAGGTGGAGACCGACGGTGGCCGGCGAGAGAGAAGAGGGTGGCAGGGGAAGGAGAGGTCGGAGCAGTGGCTCGGGGTAGATCTGGGAAAGGCAGAGGAAACGTGGGGAAAGAGGAAAAGTAGAAGAGGAGGGGGAGGCGCCGTGGGGATCAGGTTAGAGATAAAGGTGGCGTCGGCCACCTTTGTCCTCCTCGAGCATGTGCTCGGCGTGGACGGCCAGGGCAGGCATGGGGCATGGCAGGTGGGCCAGGGAGAGATCAAGGCGGGGCAGACTCGGGCTGGGGCCAGCATGGCAGGGAGAGAGAAAGAATGAAGAGAGGGAGGCTCGGGTAGCTAGGGTAGATTAGAAATGGGTGGTTCGGTTTTAGGGTTTTGGTTAGGGTAGAGAGGGTAGCTGGGTGGTGGTAGATGATTAGGTTAGAGAGAGAATTAGAGGGAGAGGGGGGTCTCGGCAAGGAGGAGCTAAGGTGGAGTAGGGCGGCTAGGGTTAGGATTTTTAAGAAGAAGAGAGAGGTTTAGGGTTTGAGGTAAAATAAAGAGAGAGGGTAGGTAGGGTAGATTAGAGAGGGTGGATAGGTGTAGGTTTGTTTTCTTTCTTTTTCATTTGATTTTTATGATTTTGATCCATCCAAAAACCCTTCAAATCAACTAAAAGAAAAAGAAAATTGATAGGGATAAAAGGAGTGCAATCCTTGCATGGGGCATGCATGCATTAAATGCATTGTTGCTAGTTGTGTAAACAACTAGTTTTAATAAAAAATCAAGTTTAGATTATTCCCCCAAATGTGGTTATGGAAGCCTTCCCACACATATGGTATAAAAGGTGGCAAGCATGCTCCCATACACAATATTGTGAAAACAATTATAGCCCTGGTATGGAAGTAGGTAGAGAGTAGAGGGAACCATCCTCAACTTATTTATGAGCTAGATATAAATACCAAAGAAGGACATGGGCTCATATATAATTAAGATGGTGGAGATGATGGGTGGAAACAAAAGAAAGGTGGTGGAATTATGAGGTGGTGACCAAAGAAAGGTGGTGGAGTGGAATAAAAGATATGCCCCAAACTCAATTTGGGCATCAAGCATTTATCAAGAATCAAATACAATTTAACAAGAGCCAAATACAATTAATAATGCATATGAGAGAAGAACCAAATGGAAAAGGTTTTATATGATGCTCAAATGCAAGGTGGCATGATGACATGAGCATGATATAATTATGATGCAACAATTATATCTAGGAAGTAGCCATTATATTACTAGACCAAGTACCATTACAATTGTTAGACAATTGGGATGCTACAACTTGTCAGGCATATCCTGTTCACTTTAACCTTAATCACCTAAAGATGCTTATGATAGGGGCAATGAGAGCTGAAAGCTAATAAGTACCATAATTTTTGGAAGCTCTTTATGAGAGTTGAATCCCTGCTTCCTTCTATGAAGGGCCTTTCTTTTACTTTTATGTAGAGTCTCCATCTTCTATCTTTATGCACCTACTGAGAGAGCATAGTGGTCATTCTTAGTTTAATGTGCATTGTCCCAAAACTTGTTGATTGATTCCTCACTTTGATATTGCTTGTTCTTAAATTATTTGTATCTAGTCACCCTTATGAACTTTGAAGGTGTCCTATGCATTTAGTTTTGCTATACCATGAGGGACAAGCTGACTACCATTCTCATTATGTTTTCTACATGTGAAACAAACAAACGTCTTTCAAAGCATTTTTATTCATGAATCTTTTGTCTGTATCTTTTCATGTTACAACATAGTTGCTATGTCTTATTGTTAGAACTATATCTTGCATGTCTATGTTAGAGAACTATGATCTCTGCTATCAATGTTTTACAAATACCTTGATCAAGATTGTGATGGTGCATGTCACCTCAAAAATTATTCTTTTTATCACTTACCTACTCGAGGACGAGCAGGAGTTAAGCTTGGGGATGTTGATATATCGTAAACGTATCTATAATTTTTGATGTTCCATGCTTGTTTTATATCTACTTTCTTATGTTTTGTTCATACTTTGAGGTATTTTTATACATTTTCTGGAACTAACCTATTAACAAGATGCCAAAGTGACAATTGCTTGTTTTCTGCTATTTTTGGTTTCAAAAAAGCTGGAAAGGAATTATTCTCGGAATTGGACCGGACATCGAAAGACTCACGGAGCGAGAAGACGAGACGGAGAGGGGCCACGAGGTGGCCACACCACCTAATGGCGCGGGCCAGCCCAGGCCGCACTAGGGCGTGGTGTGGGCCCCTCGGGCGTCCACCAACCTTGACCCTTCGCCTATATATTCCTCCCGGGACGAAAACTCTAAGTACAAGATCAGAATTCCATGAAAAGTTCCACAGCACCGCCGCCACCGAAGAGGAGATTCGGGGACATAAGTCTCTGTTTCGGCACACTGCCGGGATGGGGATGTGCCCCCGGATCCATCTCCATCGACTCCACCGCCATCTCCATCGTCGTTGCTGTGTCCCATGATGATGAGAGAGTAGTTCTCTCTTGAGGCTAAGGGCTCTACCGGTAGCTATGTGTTCATCTCTCTCTATGCGTGATCTTATGAGATCATGAGCTTTGTAATCTATAGATCTATTCTACTAATCAAGTGTTTTAATGAATCTCTGCTTGTCCCCACGTGTGTGAAGTTGACAGTGTGCATACCGTGTGACACTTAGGCTAAGGTTATATAAATACTTATCATGAGTATAATTTGAGTTGGATGTCTCTACGAGATTGTGGTGTTTGTTGGAACCATCTAGCACTCAAGGTGATAGTGAGGGGTTATCTAGATGGGGAATGTGAACTTTAAGGTGTGCTGTTATGGCCCTACATCGTCCAACCGGAGAGTAGTTCAGGGTAGCATCATGTAGAGAAGATATTTATACGAGAGTGTCCACTAGTGAAAGTATGATCCCTAGGCCTTTTTTCTAAGCATCGAAACATCATTTACAATCAGTTATACTACATGTTTGCTTGCTACAACTATTATTTCAGATTGCAATTACCACTTATAATCATCCATATTACTTCTATTTCACTATCTCTTCGCCAAACTAGTGCACCTGTACACCTGACAAGTGTATTGGGTGTGTTGGGGACACAAGAGACTTCTCGTATCTTGATTGAAGGGTTGCTTGAGAGGGATACCTTTGACCACTTCCTCCCTGAGTTCGATAAACCTTGGGTGATCCACTTAAGGGAAACTTGCTGCTGTTCTACAAACCTCTGCACTTGGAGGCCCTACACTATCTACAAGAATAGAAGCGTGCGTAGACATTAGCGATGCAGCAAGCCTAGAAAAAATCCTGAAGCCAAGTATCTGGCCGGGCCACATCGTCATAGGATTGGATGTGTCTCGAGATAGAAAATCCTTCCGGGAAGTGTGTTTGTCGAATGCGCGGTCCAAAGCATTTTGGACGCACATAAATATCGTCAGACTCATAGCACTGTGCCTCTATGTTAGAGTTGATCCGGTGCCTCACGTCACTTGGTGACAGAGAATACCGTCTTGGTTGTTCACTATGGCTACGATGCCTTGGATCCGGACTCCTGCTTCTGCCACCACCGCCTCCACCACGACGCCTTCCTTGGCCTCTTCGGGAGCCGCTGTGATGGCTGCTTGGCGGAGAGGGTGGTGTAGGTGGATTGTTTCCGGCTGAGTGCCGGCCTCCATTTGGAGCGTCATTATTCTGGTTCCGAGGAGGGTCTTGACTACGATGAGCCCCTGCCGGCTTGACTCGATACAGTGTCCGTCGTTCCTTCATCCGTCATTTCCCCCATTGTGATGAGGTTCAGCCGGACGACTGGTGTGTCTAGGAGGTGGCATACTTTGTCAGTCCTCCTCCCGATGTTGCTCTTTTTCGTCTTCCCTGCGATTGTTCGACTCTCGCCGGGGAGGGTGTCTCGAAACCAGTGCCGCAACTGCGTCTCGCTCTGCGGCCGTAACAACATTTCTCCAGTCACGTGCGGCTCTATGTTGTGGCCCTGAAGATCCGGTTCTTGAGTATTTGTATTCCTGACGGTCGGGATGATGATGTTGTTCCGGGTCCCGTCGGGGCCTGATGTCATTCCAAGCCGGATCCGTGCGACATTGGTCAGATTTGGAGACCAGTTTTCCCCTCCCTTGGTAAGTAGCTTTACACCCAACCGGACTTGATCTGGGTTTGGATTGTTCGCTAGGATATCTTGGGATGTAGCAGTGTTTTCCACTGGTGTTAAATACACTAGATCTCCCTTGTTGTCAAGCCGAGGTGCTCTTGGATCTCCCTCTTGGATCTCCATCCGAGTCTTCCTCATATACTTCGGCAACTACTTCCTCAGCCGGAGGATCTTTTGCCGGAGTCTTCTTCTTATTTGCCTTCTTGGCATCACCGATAGCAAAGACGGCTTTGGGTCCGTTTCCTGGAGTCAGGCTCTGATCAGTACTTTTGGACATCTGGACGTCGGGATTAGCTCCGAGATCCATACCATCCTGCGATTTTGGAGAGTTTTCTCTGGATCCTTCATCCATGGCTTCTCCTTCTTCTGCATCTTTGGAGTTGTACTCCTCTTCATACTCCGCGGAGAACTTTCGGAAGTCTGCCGATGACATTGAATTATCCGAAGATGCCGGTAAGTCAATGTTTGTTCTGATCGCCTCCAGCACCGATTCTTTGTTGTCTCCAGTATCGGCAGAGCCGGATCCAGATCTAACATATCCGATAAAGTGCGATGCGTGCCTCCTGAGGTAGTTGCGTATTTCCTTGTGGGCTTCCTCAAAATGTTTGATGGTCTCGAGAATCTCATCCACGCTAGCGTCATGCAGCATCATACGCCTCAATGTGTGCATCAGGAAAGGTTGATCCGTTCCAATGTTGGCAGAGCCGGAACTAGAGTTATTGTCTTGCTCCTCCTGGATTTCGACCTCGACGGGGAGATCGATTTGGGATTCGGCCTCCCTAGGGAGATCCACTCCAGATTCAACTTTCACTGTAAGATCTGCTTCAGGCTCAGCTTTCTCCACTATCTCCGCGTTAGGTGTAGGCTGGGTGGGATTGGGATTTTCTAGGATTCGGAACTCTACCGCCTCCGCGGACAAAGTGGACCCAGAAGCTTCTTCTGCCTCTATCATCACCTTCGGGGTGGGTGTGGCAGGTTCAGCAAAATCGATGTAAACATTGATCTCACTAAAAGACATGATGGTGCAGGCAGTCATGGCCTCCCTAGCCGGAATCCAGGTATTGGGGAGAACGATGAGAGGGACATCGCTGGCGTAGAGGACGCGACCGACGATGATTGTCTCGCTGATTCCATTTCTTGCAGATTCCACTCGGAACGCAGATCCGAATCTCACTTGCCCCACGGTGGGCACCAACTATCGTCGGATTTATGACAAGTACTCCATGAGGGGGTCCTCGAGGCGTGCGGAAGGAGGGGTGTGACACGTATGGTGTTCTGGGACGGTGAGCACACAAGCTTACCCAGGTTCGAATCCGCCGGCTTTGGTTGGATCCTACTCATCCTAGCAATCCAGTAATACGACACAACCGGATATGGGTTATGTAACATCCCAAAAATGCTAATCAAGATTATCAAGTTCCAATCACCCAAGTTTAGGGTTAACAAAAACTTTTACTAATAAAATGAATATGAATGCATGTGTGATTTGCATTAGTGTAGACTTGATTGATTTTGCCATGCTTGACTGCTACAAATGTTAAGAAATGGTTTAAAGGTGAATGCTACATCATCTAGACCAATTACAAACAAAATCCAAAGAAAAAGAAATCAAATATGAATAAATAAAACAAATGGTCATTTTGACAAAAGTTAACCACTAGGTCACTTTGAGTGTTCCTAGAAGAGATTTTCTAACAGAAACAATTCTACTTCTTTCCACCCCTTCCTAGACCAAGTAAAAGTGTATCAAGGACCACTTTACAAACTTACAAAAGCTATTTCCAAATCCATTTAAAGGACAATTGGAAATTGAATCTAGTTCATATGGTAAGATCCCACTTTTCCAAAAACCTATCAAACCAATTCCCCTTGGCAAATCCCAGCAACCATTGACACTCAAGCTTAAGTAAAGATCACTCACCAAATTTGAATAAAAATTCAAAGTAATTTTCTTGCGGACATCACACCAAACACCTTGTACACACAAAAATAACTACTGCCTAACTTCATTGTTTTGCATAGTGATCCTTGACCATTTGGTCCCCTCTTAATCCTCTTGTCTCCCCAGAGTCTAACCAAGCTCCAGACCAAGCCCCCCTTAGCCGTGTGCACAGTGGAGCGTCGCCCAAGTTTGGTCATTGCCGACCGATAGTGGGCAACGCGCCAGAGGCAACGCTGACCTCGCCCACGACGTGCACCAGACACGCCTCAGTCCACCGGGACCCCTTGTCCAAGCCTCGACCGCTGACGAGCCCTGGACCACCCTAGAACCACCGTGCCCTATGTCTCTTTGCCATGCCCAGAGCGCGCCAGCTCGCCGCACCCGACCGCCTTACATAGACCGCGCATCACCCTCGCCGCGCACGCTCACACTCGCCATGATCACAGTAACCCCGCAGACACCCCTGTTTGCCGCCGCGTGACCCGCAGCTGCCGCACGCTGTCGCAAACACTCTGCCTCCGCGCGGAGCGCCGCACGCTCCCGACCAAACCACACCACCCCACGCCGTGCCATTAAGCCAGAGAGGATCGCCAGGGAACCACGCACCATCCCCTAGCCTCAGCCACGCCGATAGCAGCATGTAGCATCGTCACCGACGAGCTCGCGCCTACACCGTTCTGTCCCCTCGCCACAGTATAAATAGAGCCCTCCTCTGCCTCATTTATCCACACCACTTCACTCCCCACTCCTCATGGCCACTCCCCCACTTCTTCCTAGAGCAAGGCAACCTCTCTCTCGCCGGAATTTGGCCGGAGCATGCCGCCGCTGGAGGAGAAGGGCACCGTCAATTTCGACCACCCAAGACCTGTCCTGACCACGGCTCAAACCGCCGTCGTCTACCACGTTGATCGCCCCGTCACAGACCCTAGATGGAGCCAAGGTGAGCCTAGCCAGACCCCCACCGTCGCGCTAGGTTAATTTCTCACCGGAGCAGTTCGTCGTCGACGACGACTCCCAGCCGTTGGATTAGAATTAGATCGGACGACTCAGATGCGTAGATACCGTTCTAGGTAGTTAGAGTCGCTGACTGGTGGACCCCGTCTATCAGTAGCCCGCTGTGCTATGTAGAGGAGTTGGGCCGGCCTGTTTAGCTTTCCTGCTCAGGCCTAGAAATTCAAATAAGGATTTTCCTTTTTAGTTTAAACTAGTTTCTATCCACAGATTCAAAAATCAATTCAGAGAGGTTCACTGAACCAAATTGAATAATTCAAATTTTGTTAGAACAATATTTAAGTTATCTATCCAAGCCCATTGGATTTAAGTCATTTGGAGTTAGAGATAATCTATAGTAAAAATAACAAGACAGAGACTTTTGCAACTTCCAACATTTTTCAAAAATCAACCATAAATTCTTTTGAGTTGATTCCAACTCTCAAAAAATCACATTTGACAAGATCTATATGAATATGTAAAAACATTTAGGTTTGTATGCAGTGACATTGGACTATTACCAAAATAATGGTATATAGGAATTCGTAGTCACTTTAAATCTATTAAATAATAATCTTAAACTTTATAACATGTGACCAACACTTTAAATCACATTCCCATGTATTAGAATATGTGGTGATGACATGTGTCCACATGATCCCATATTCTATTTGGAGAATATTAAATCTTAATTAATTTCAATGAGTAGAAATTACTTTTCTAAAATAAAATAAATAATATTAAGTCTTTAATCCATGTGATGATTGTGATGATGCTAGATCATCAAGTGTGAGCCTTAGTGTGCTAAATAGACTTAGTTAAGTATTGTTTGGTGATTGTGTACCCCGTATTCATTTATAGACGATAGTACCGACCAAGGATACGAGGAGGAGGAGTAATACCAAGCAGAAGACGAAGAAAACTTCCTTCACTCCACCAAGGCAATCCATCATTACTAAGCAAGCTAGACCCTTGCAAGCTAACACTTGCAAGTATTAACCCAAGCAAGATGCACTAGGCATGCTTTGGTTATATACCTTTGATTTATACCAATCCCAAGTTTTACTTGCAAGCTTTATTCTTTTTACCTTACCAAAGTTCTTTATTACTGCTTTATGAGCATTTGGAGAAATATAATAGATAGCATAAAGAGTATAAAACTAGCCCTATACTATATGTCATTCTATGGCATGAGATTGAAGATTAGCACCCCTCATTAGTGAACACTCTTAACTTTAGTGGCTAGTGCTAAGCATAAAAGTTGATCACTTTAGATGGGAATACTTGGTGAAAATGCTTATGAAAACCTTGGAAGGATGCCTCATTCTATTGAAATGTTTTGACATGTGTTGAGAAACACAAATGGATTTGATGATGAAAATGTTGAGGCATGAGCCTTAGCCCTTTATAAAAAACTGATGGTTAGGTTCGGATGCGATACCATTCCAATTTTGCCATACAACCACAATACCGGAATTGGGTAAGGCTTAGCCCGAAGTTTATATGCATTAGTATGGGTTCCCACGCGGAAGGGGTTTGAGCTGAGGCTACCTCTTGATGATGTCCACCTATGCAGTGCCCAGGATGGCAGATGGCCATGGATGGGAGGCCAATCTCATAGGGGAGGTGCCTATACTAGAGTGTGTAATTGAAAGGTTATGATTAATTATCCGCATACTAAGTATGATTGATTCAGGGTTATCCATGATGGATGTATCAAATTTTGTGGTGAAAGTGTACCACCTCTGCAGAGTGTCAAACTATTCGAATAGCCGCGTCCGCGGTCATGGACAGTTGGAGTGGCCATACTGTTCTGTCGTCAGCTGTTTTGAAAATGACTTGTGAAATGAACTATGATTTTGACTTGACCACAACAGGGTTGTGAATGTGAAAACTAGGTTCCCACTTAAGTGACTAGAACATTAATTTAGTTTTATTTACTTCTAAACTCAGTTTAGATAAAACTGGCTTTTTGCAAACAAACCTAGGGCTTAAGATTCCTTTTAGAACTACCTTACTTGTTAGTGATAGTTTGCGAGTACTTAAAGCGTACTCATGGCGTTGTCCCTAGCTATTCTCGTGGCCAGACTATGAGGAGGACTACCAGGATGATGGACAGCGGGAGGTCTACGACAACTAGGATCATCTCCCATCATCAGCATTGCATGTGACCCTGAAGATGGATCCCACTACTACGCATTATTATTCCATTGCTTGATTGTATTAAGACTGGATCATGAGATCCTTTATTTGTGTAAGACCTTATTATGGTTTGTAATGGATGATGTACTATGATATCCAATATGTTATGTTACGCAAAAATGGTAATCCTGGGATTGCGATGTATGGCATAACAGGCATCTGGGATTAAAAATCCGGGTGTTAACAACTTGGTATCAGAGCCATCCTGACCATAGGAGACCCTAGTTAGAATGGACATCCGAACAAAAACTTAGTTTCAAAACAAAATAAGTGAGTATTTATGAAAACCTATTTCCACTCTTATCCTTGATTCTTTCAAAAAATCATGTTCCTCAAAAATTCTTACATTCCTAAATAAAATTTGACACACTTGATCACCTCACTAACTTACTCATCCTAAATTCTTATAGATGGAAGTTCAGTATTGCAAGTTCTACCAATTAGGCAACAGAGGCTAGCTGATCTTTCAGAGGGATCTAGATGCATTGTCTGAGTACCTTGAGCGCATGCGTCCGGAATTCTTCAGGGCTCAACTCGACGATCACATAGGAGGAGATCTACAATGGCTGATAGTTGCAGATCTCAGAGGCAAGATGGAAGCACCCACTTCGGAGAAGATCTAATTCACCATGCAGGAAAACAACTGGCTAGATGGTTTAGCCAGGGCTATGCATGAAGCTCTTGCCCATCTGTGCGGACAAAACATCAACTTGATCCAGGGAACTCGGTTTGCGCACTTCGCAAGGCGTGATTCTATGGGGATGCCTTTGGAGATACCAAGACATCCAAAATTGAAGAACCAGGTGGAAAATCTTGACTTCATGCTATATGATAGACAGAAGGAATTAGACAATGCTCGACCTTACGCCAACCACAACCTTTCCATTGCCGTCAAGAAGGACCAGACTATCGCCATGCTCGTCAAGGATCGCCAATCACTTCGTCGTCAATGCAATAAGAAGGATCATACCATCAATCATCTTCGCAAGAAGGTGGCTGCTCTCGAGAAGACTATACATGAACAGGAAGTCCATCTTGAAGCAAAGGAAGTGGAGGAAGGTGAAGATATCAAGGGAGATCTTTACTCTTACCTCAGTGATGACAACGACTGCCTGGAGGATGATGCCATGGAGTTCCACACTAATGATGATGATTCCGACATCATTGATGATGAGTAGATGCACTTGAGCACGCGTAGGAATGAGTTGTACCGGTCCCATCGTATCGTAGCTTCATAGAATGGTTCTTAAAACAATAAGTTTTCCATTTGTGTGTGGTGTGTGTTTGTATGGTGTGCTTTGAATGAATGAATGAGAGGAAGTTGTTAGTGTGCAAAACCCAAGTCAAACTCAAAGTTTAAAGCTTTTGAAACAAAACCATGAACCATAGAAATTTTCCACTTATCTCATTATCTATCTCAATCATCAGATGACTCGTGGAAACCCCGGAGGAAGCAGCTCATCGCAGGACCTAATGCTACAAATTCTGCAGATGCTAGTTTCCGATCGTGACGCTAGTTGAGCCGAACGTCAAGCCAACCTAGCCACTCTTCAACAGATAGCTCAGATGGCCCACAGTAATCAAGGTCATGGAAACCAAGATCATCATGGATCGAAGCTTAAAAACTTTCAGAATACTAACCCACCCATCTTTAACAAGTCTAAGGACCCCTTAGATGCTGATGATTGGTTGTAAACCATGGAGAACAATCTGGAGGTCCCAGGAGTTGAAGCAAATGAGAAAGTACTGTTTGCCACCCATTATCTGGCAGGAGATGTAAGAGCCTGGTGGAATAGCACCCGTACCATGAATCATGGTAAGATGATGACTTGGGAAGCATTCAAGATCAAGTTTAGCCGCACCCATGTGCCCCAAGATTTAGTCACCAGAATGAGAGATGAGTTCAGAGAACTGAAGCACGAAGGATGACGGTAGTTGAGTACCGTGACAAATTTCTGTCCCTAGCTAGATATGCCCCTGATGAGATCAACACTGAAGCCAAGAAGAAGGAGAGGTTCCTAAACGCATTGCATGATGAGATGCAGACTATTTTAGTCAACATCCGTTTTGGAGATCTAGAAGAGCTTGTAGACTCTGCCATTCAGATGGAAGGGAAGATCAACCAAGCCAATGAAAACCGCACGCGTAGGATGATGCACCAGACAGGGTCCCACAATACCCAAAAGTATTGCCCCAATCCGTCTGCAGGATATGCCCCATGAAACAACAGACCCCCGATGTCCCGTCCAAGCTACACCAATCGTAGCGGAGGAAATTTGAAGTCTGGAGGAAACCATAACAACAACCCTGGCAACTCCAATAACTTCAACCATACACTGCCCAAGTCCAACAACAACAACAACAACAATACTACCCCAAGGACTGGAAGCAATGATGTGCCTGTTGCAACCAAAGAGAAGTCCCAGATTACTTGCTTTGAATGTGGAGTCAAGGGTCACTACTCCAATGAGTGTCCCAAGAAGCTTGCAACAGCCACCAATGTGAATGCACCCGCTCAGCAACAGCGCCTTGTTCAGCCGGGAAGGAGATTTGCCCTAGGGAATTCGCTCAAACGCAATGGTCGTATGTTCCACATGAATGCTGAAGAAGCCCAGGAAGCGCCCGATGTCATGCTGGGTATGTTTTATATTAACTCCGTTCTTGCAAGACTGTTGTTTGATTATGGAGCATCACACTCGTTTGTTACAGAAGAATTTGCATGCACTAGTAAGATTCAACCAACCAAATTAAAGCATGTTATGATAGTTCAAATACCTGGTTCAACCACCAAAGCTAGAAAAATTTGCAAGGCTGTACCTATCAGAATCCATGGGATAGATTTTTATGCCAATCTAATAGTACTTGGAACCAAAGGTTTGGAAGTAGTACTAGGAATGGATTGGATGTCGAAACATAAAGGATTGATCGACTATGCCAAGAAAGCCATAACCATGACTAGTAGCTCTAGAGTATCAGTAGAGCATGTATCTAGAACTTTGCCCCGTCAATTCAAATGCAATAAGAGTCTAGCCCAACCAACCCTAGACCAAGTCAGAATAGTCTGTGAATACCCCGATGTATTCCCAGATGAATTTCCCGGTATGCCCCCAGATCGGGATACCAAGTTCATTATTGACCTAATTTCTGGAACTGGACCCATAGCTCAGACACCTTATAGTATGAACCCATCTGAATTAGTGGAGCTGAAGAAGCAACTTGATGCTATGCTGGCGAAAGGTTTGATTCAACCAAGCGCATCACCATGGAGATCGCGTGTTTTGTTTATGGATAAGAAAGATGGAGGTAACCGTTTGTGCACAGATTACCAGAAGATGAATGATGTCACCATCAAGAACAAGTACCCACTGCCCAAGATTGAGGATCTGTTTGATCAATTTACTGGTGCCAGAGTGTTTTCTAAGATTGATCTTAAAACTGGTTATCATCAACTCAAGATTCGTGCAACGGATATTCCAAAGACCTCCTTTACCACCAGATATGGATTGTATGAGTATACAGTCATGTCTTTTGGATTAACCAATGCCCCCGCTTATTTCATGAATATCATGAATAAGATTTGTATGAACTTTCTGGATAAGTTTGTCGTTGTTTTTATCGATGATATTATAATCTATTCAAAGTCAAAAGAAGATCATGAGCAACACATGAGAATCAGCCTTGAAACCCTTAGAGAGCACCAGTTGTATGCCAAGTTTAGAAAATGTGAGTTCTGGTTGAAGGAAGTAGGATTCCTAGGACATATTGTGTCGACAGGAGGAGTCATTGTCGATCCCACCAAGATCAAAGATATTGAAGAATGGAAAGCCCCAACCACTCAAACCCAAGTCCATGCATTTCTCGGATTAGCGGGATATTACTGCAAGTTTGTTGAAGGATTTTCGAGTATCGCAAGACCGATGACCCAATTGTTGAAGAAAGATAAGACGTTTGAATGGACGGACAAATGTGCAGCAAGTTCTCAAGAGCTCAAGAAGAGATTGATTTCATCCCCAATTTTGATTATGCCAGATATCAAGAAGCCTTTTGATGTGTATTGTGCTGCAACCAAGATTGGTCTCGGATGTGTGTTGATGCAAGAAGGCAAAGTCATAGCATATATGTCCCGACAACTGAAGAAGCATGAGCAAAACTACCCTACCCATGATCCTGAACTAGCAGCCATAGTTTTAGCATTGAAGACATGGCATCATTACCTTGTGGGTAACCGCTGTGAGATTTATTCGGATCACAAGAGTTTGAAGTATATTTTCACCCAGAAGGAGCTGAATATGAGGCAAAGGACATGGATAGAGTTAATCAAGGATTATGACCTTGACATTCACTATCACCCCGGCAAAGCCAATGTGGTAGCGGATGCTCTTAGCAGATTGCCGTGTAGATTAAACACCATGATCAAAGAAGCCCATCCAAGTTTGCATGAAGAGTTGGAGCAGTTTAGAACAGAGCTAGTTAGCAAAGGATTTTTAGCTAGCATTGAACTTCAACCCACTTTGATCAGTAGGATCAAGGAGGCGTAGAAAGGAAATGCAAGTATCGACGGAATCAAACGTCGTATCAGTTCAGGAAAGGTACCCAGATTCACCGAGGATGAAGAAGGAGTTTTGTGGTACAAAGGACGTATCTGTGTGCCAGCCGATTCCGAGTTGAAGCAAGTTATGATGCAAGAAGCCCATGATACTCTTTATTCTATCCACCCTGGAGGAACAAAGATGTATCAGGATTTGAAGGAGCAATTTTGGTGGCACAAGATGAAGAGAGAAATCGAAAGCTGCATCGCCAACTGTGATATCTATCAGAGAGTCAAAGCGGAACATCAGAGACCCTCAAGACTTTTGCAACCATTGCAGATTCCAGAATGGAAATGGGATTCTGTCGGAATAGACTTTATCATCGGTTTGCCTACTTCTAGTAGGGGAAATGACTCTATTTGGGTCATAGTTGATAGACTGTCCAAGGTATCCCATTTTATACCTGTCCAGACAACCTACCAGAGTTCGAAGCCAGCAGAGTTGTACATTGCTAGAATTGTCAGTTTGCATGGAACCCCAAAGACCATAGTGTCGGATCGAGGAACCCAATTTACCTCAAGATTTTGGCAGAAAGTCCAAGAAGGATTAGGAACCAAGTTGAATTCCAGCACAGCTTATCACGCATAGACCGATAGACAGACTGAAAGAGTCAACCAAATCTTGGAAGATATGTTGAGAGCTTGTGTGTTGGAGTATCTATCAAAATGGGAAGATTGTCTGCCTTTCGCAGAATTCTCCTACAACAACAGTTATCAAGCTAGTTTGCAAATGGCCCCCTTTGAATTTTTGTATGGAAGGAAGTGTCGTACCCCCTTGAATTGGTCGCAAGTAGGAGAGAGTCAGATTTTTGGACCCAGCATCCTACGAGAAGCCAAAGAGAAGGTTCACAAAGTTCGTGAGCACCTCAAGACCACCCAATCCAGATAGAAGAGTTATGCTGACAAGAGACATCAAGACCTGACTTTCAATGTCGGAGATTTTGTGTATCTCAAAGTGTCATCCTTGAAAGGAATGCAACGTTTTCAATTGAAAGGAAAGTTAGCCCCCAGATATATTGGACACTTCAAGATTTTGAATCGCCGAGGAGAAGTATCTTATCAACTAGAACTGCTAGAGGATATGTCAGCCATCCATGATGTGTTCCATATCTCGTTACTTCGCAAATGCCTAGAAGTTCCGGAGAAGACCAAAGTGTTCAAGAACATCGATCACCGAGCCATAGATATCAACAAGGATCTAACGCATCGTGAAGTACCCATTCATATTTTGGAGGAAGCCTTCGGAACCACCAGGACCTGGAGCATCAAGTTTCTCAAGATCCAATGGAGCAACCATACCGAAGAAGAAGCTACCTGGGAATGAGAAGATTACATTAGGACTGAGTTTCCAAATCTCTTTAGTTCCTAGTTTTTCTTAAATCTCGGGACGATATTTTGTTTAAGGAGGGAAGGTTTGTAACATCCCAAAAATGCTAATCAAGATTATTAAGTTCCAATCACCCAAGTTTAGGGTTAACAAAAACTTTTACTAATAAAATGAATACGAATGCATGTGTGATTTGCATTAGTGTAGACTTGATTGATTTTGCCATGCTTTATTGCTACAAATGTTAAGAAATGGTTTAAAGGTGAATGCTACATCATATAGACCAATTACAAACAAAATCCAAAGAAAAAGGAATCAAATATGAATAAATACAGCAAATGGTCATTTTGACAAAAGTTAACCACTAGGTCACTTTGAGTGTTCCTAGAAGATATTTTCTAACAGAAAAAATTCTACTTATTTCCACCACTTGCTAGACCAAGTAAAAGTGTATCAAGGCCCACTTTACAAACTTACAAAAGCTATTTCCAAATCCATTTAAAGGACAGTTGGAAATTGAATCTAGTTCATATGGTAAGATCCCACTTTTCCAAAAACCTATCAAACCAATTCCCCTTGGTAAATCCCAGCAACCATAGACACTCAAGCTTAAGTAAAGATCACACACCAAATTTGAATCAAAAATTTCAAAGTAATTTTCTTGCGGCCATTACAACAAACACCTTACAGACACTAAACTAACTACTGCCTAACTTCACTGTTTTGCAAAGTGATCCTCGACCATTTGGTCCCCTCTTAACCCTCTTGTCTCCCCTGAGTCTAACCAAGCACAAAACCAAGCCCCCCTTAGCCGTGTGAACAGTGGAGCGCCACCCAAGTTCGGTCGTCACCGGCCGACAGTGGGCAACGCGACAAAGGCAACGCCGCCCTCACCCACGACACACACCAGACATGCCTCGGTCCACTGCCACCCCTTGTCCAAGCCTCGGCCGCAGACGAGCCCTAGACCACCCTAGCACCGCCGCGCCTTATGTCTCTGCGCCATGCCCAGAGCGTGTCTGCTCGCCGCACCTGACCTCCTTGCACAGACCATGCCTCTCCCTCGCCGCACACGCTCACACTCGCCATGATCACATCAACCCCACAAACACCCCCATTCGCCGACGCGTGACCCGCAGCTGTCGCACACTGTCGCAAACACCTCTGCCTCCACGCAGAGCGCCACACGCTCCTGACCAAACCACACCGCCCCATGCCGTGCCATTAAGCCAGAGAGGATTGCCAGGGAACCCCGCATCGTCCCCTAGCCTCAGCCACGTTGATAGCATCCTGTAGCATCGTCACCGACGAGCTCGCGCCCGCACCGTTCGGTCCCCTCACCGCAGTATAAATAGATCCCTCCTCTACCTCATTTCTCCACACCACTGCACTCCCCACTCCTCACAGCCACTCCCCCACTTCTTCCCGGAGCAAGGCGAGCTCTCTCTCGCCGGAATTTGGTCGGAGCCAGCCGTTGTTGGAGGAGAAGGGCGCCGTTGATTTTGACCACCCCAAGACCTGCCGTGACAGCGCCTTGAACCGCCGTCGTCTACCACGTCGATCGCCCCTGTCGCCGACCCTAGCTAGAGCCCAGGTGAGCCTGGCCAGACCCCCACCACCGCGCTAGGTTAATTTCTCGCCGGAGCAGTTCGTCGTCGACGATGACTCCCAACTGTTGGATTAGAATTAGATCGCCCGGCTCAGATGCGTAGATACCATTTCGGGTAGTTAGAGTCACTGACTAGTGGATCCCTTCTGTCAGCAGCCCGCTGTGCTATGTAGAGCAGTTGGGCCGGCCCGTTTAGCTTTCCCGCTCAGGCCTGGAAATTCAAATAAGGACTTTCCTTTTTAGTTTAAACTAGTATCTATCCACAGATTCAAAAATCACTTGAGAGAGTTTCACTAAACCAAATTGAATGATTCAAATTTTGTTAGAAAGGTATTTAAATTATCTATCCAAGCCCGTTGGACTTAAGTCATTTGGAGTTAGATGTAATCTATAGTAAAAATAACAAGACAGAAACTTTTGCAACTTCAAACATTTTTCAAAAATCAACCATAAATGCTTTTGAGTTGATTCCAACTCTCAAAAATCACATTTGACAAGATCTAACTGAATAAGTAAAAACATTTAGTTTTGTATGCAGTGACATTGGACTAGTACCAAAATAATGCTATATAGGCATTTCTAGTCACATAAAAACTATTAAATAATAATCTTAAACTTTATAACATTTGACCAAAACTTTGAATCACATTCCCATGTATTAGAATATGTGGTGATGACATGTGTACACATGATCCCATATTTTTTTTTGGAGAATATTAAATCTTAATTAATTTCAATGAGTAGAAATTACTTTTCTAAATAAAATAAATAAGATTAAGTCTTTAATCCATGTGATGATTGTGATGATGCTAGATAATCAAGTGTGAGCCATAATGTGGTAAATAGACTTAGTTAAGTATTTTTTGCTGATTGTGTACCCTGTATTCATTTATAGACGATAGTACCGACCAAGGATACGAGGAGGAGGAGTACTACCAAGCAGAAGACGAAGAAAACTTCAATCACTGCACCAACCAAGCCAAGCCATCATTACTAAGAAATCTAACACTTGCAAGTATTAACCCAAACAAGATGTAGTAGGCATGCTTTGGTTATATACCTTTGATTTATACCAATCCCAAGTTTTACTTGCAAGCTTTATTCTTTTTACTTTACCAAAGTTCTTTATTAGTGCTTTATGAGCATTTGGAGAAATAGAATAGATAGATAAAGAGTATAAAACTAGGCCTATACTAGATGTCATTCTATGGCATGACATTGAAAATTAGCACCCCTCATTAGTGAACACTCTTAACTTTAGTGGCTAGTGCTAAGCATAAAAGTTGATCACTTTAGATGGGAATACTTGGTGAAAATGCTTATGAAAACCTTGGAATGATGCTTCATTCTATTGAAATGTTTTGACATTGTTGAGAAACACAAATGGATTTGATGATGAAAATGTTGAGGCATGAGCCTTAGCCCTTTATAAAAAAACTGATGGTTGGGTTCGGATGCGATACTATTCCAATTTTACCGTACAACCATAATACCTGAATTGGGTAAGGGTTAGCCGAAAGTTATGCATTAGTATGGGTTCCCTCGCTGAAGGGGTTTGAGCTGAGGCTACCTCTTGATGATGTCCACCTATGCAGTGCCTAGGATGGCAGATTGCCATGGCTGGGAGGCCAAGCTCACAGGGGAGGTGCCTATACTAGAGTGTGTAATTGAAAGGTTATGATTGATTATCCGCATACTAAGTATGATTGATTCCGGGTTATCCCTGATGGATGTATCGAATTTTGTGGTGAAACTGTACCACCACTACAGAGTGTCAAACTATTCGAATAGCCACGTCCGCGGTCATGGACAGTTGGAGTGGCCATACTGTTCCGTCGTCAGCTGTTTTCAAAATGACTTGTGAAATGAACTATGATTTTGACTTGACCATGTTGTGAATATGAAAACTAGGTTCCCACTTAAGTGATTTAGAATATTAATTTAGTTTTCTTTACTTCTAAACTCAGTTTAGATAAACCTGGCTTTTTGCAAACAAACCTAGAGCTTAAGATTCCTTTTAGAACTACCTTACTTGTTAGTGATAGTTTGCGAGTACTTAAAGAGTACTCATGGCTTTGTCCCTGGCTATTCCCGTGGCCAGACTATGAGGAAGACTACCAGGATGATGGATAGCAGGAGGTCTACGATAACTAGGATCATCTCCCATCGTCAGCATTGCCTGTGACCCTGAAGATGGAGCCCACTCTTACGCGTTATTATTCCGCTGCTTGATTGTATTAAGACTGGATCATGAGATCCTTTATTTGTGTAAGACCTTATTATGGTTTATAATGGATGATGTACTATGATATCCGATATGTTATGTCTCGCAAAAATGGTAATCCTGGGATTGCGATGTATGGCATAACAGGCATCTGGGATTAAAAATGCGGGTGTTGACAGGTTACAAGGGTTTCTCATGTGCAAGTTGAGATTGTGGACTATTGTGGGGTTGCCCTAAAGGCTGGTCCCTAGGACGGCTTATATAGATATCTGGCCTAGGGTTTACAAGAGAGACCTATCCGGCTACGACTAAGAGTCGGTTACAGAGTACATCTTGAACTAAAAGTAACACTACAAGCCTATGTTGGTTAGTCTTCTGGGCCTTCCTGTAGCCAGACTGGACTCCGTCTCTTCTCCCTAACTAGGCTGCCCGTGAAGCAAAGCTCTAACCCGAAGTGGGCCACCCTGGTCAATGAGGCATAGTGAGGATACCCGGAAAGTATATCCCCAACAACCTGACTTAGTTAAGTGACTGCGAAACTATGACTATGAAACTGTGAATTCAAGGATATGAGAACTTACTGGAGGAGACTTCGCTTTCCAGCGGTGTACAGAGCCAGCCCGGCCTTCGTACTAGCGAACTCCGCCTCGGTGATCTTCTTTAGAGCCGTGATGTAGTCCTCTAACTCCCACGGCTTGCTACTCGATCTTGTCGGGTCCTCCAGCCTGGTGTATTGGTACATCCAGTGGGCTCGGGTGGCCAGTGGGACCAGTCACCACCTGAGCTAACAGTTGTACAGATTGATGGTCTCCAACCCTTCATCCTCCAGCTCCCTGATCTGGGAAAACATCTCGTCCAGGACCATCTTCTGGTCGCTGGGGAGCTTGTCCACTGACAATCTACACGACTCGCTCCTTTCGGTAGTGTACGTCGGGATCGACACCACGCCGGTGGGGGTGGATTCCTTTACATAAAACCAATATTTATTCCACTCATTCATCGCCTTATTTGGTAGCAACGTCAGGAACTTGGTCTTGGGCTTCAGCTGGAAGGTCATGTCACCCACTGCTCAGATGAACTCGCCCTTCCCTTCGCGGCTGACGCGGTCGTGGAATAGTTCCAGCCAAAGGGGAAGTAGGGGCGGCACCCTAAGTAGCATTCGTAGAACTTGACAAAAATGGCGAGCTTCTTGATGCTGTGAGGCCCCAGATCGGAAGGCTTGATGGCGCAGTAGGTGCAGAACCGGCGGAAGAAGATCGAGGTTGGAAACCCCAATCCCCTTTCTAGGTGGTTGAGGAAGCAGATGAACTCCCCAGCCACAACTTCGGTTCGGTCTCGCTGGCCATAGGAATTTGCCAGTTCCCCTTGCCGAGGATCCCGGCCTCTTGGAACAATTTCAGGACGGCTGCGGTGCACTTGGACTTGCCCCACAGATCTTTCGTGGGTGCCATCGAGAGAGGAATTGCTCGGTCTAGAAATTTCGGATCAGGAGTGGTTCTGGGAGACTGGAGATGGGAGGAGGCAGAGAAATGCGAGGAAGATTCGCACTTCCATCCGCCGCTCTCTTTATAAAGTGGCGCTACCCGGCAGTCTTGGGATAGCCGTTACTTCGCGGTAATGATGCCAAAGTTACCGTTGGAGTTACCCAATGGCTAGTTTGACTGAGCTAATGATCCAACTTCGACCAAATTGGTCACTCGACTCGCTTGCTTGATTGCCTATTCCAATTGTCTGGGCGAAGCGACTCGAGCGTATTTTTACTCGCCAAAGCTGCAACTTAAGACACACCGGTGGACTTTTACCTTCATTGGAGGAGTTCGCCGCTGATTTGACTAGGCGTCCACCTAG
The DNA here is from genome assembly GCA_910589775.1 of Avena eriantha. NCBI lineage: Eukaryota > Viridiplantae > Streptophyta > Magnoliopsida > Poales > Poaceae > Avena > Avena eriantha. The sequence goes on from OU342743.1 coordinate 275,633,644, forward strand.
ACTCGCTTACTCTGACTACCAAGTTGACACCTTCGCCGAACCCCCGTCGCACTTGAGGACTACTAATAGGGATATGCCAATCGAGGTATACCTAGAAGGCCGGTTCAATTGAGTTAGTACCATGGCAAATAGGCATGTAGACACGGTGACTGGAATGCGACTCAAGATAAGCCTGGCGACTAGAAGCTAAAGGCCCAAGACTCTAGTTAGGCCCAGTCGGATTAGGTCAAATCCTCTGAAACCTAAACTGATTCGGTTGCTAGCGAGGTGCCCCTAGGGTACTATGTATACTTACGTGCTATTACCTACCCCATCCAAGCGACTCGCTGCCTAGCCGCCGAGCTTGCCGATCTTGTAATCCACTCACCAGCAATACAATCTAGTAGGAAGTAGGTCTTTACCCTACTGGGGGCTGAACCTGGGTAAATCCCATGTGTCTACTCTCAATCCTGCACCATGGATGGCGACTCGCTCTTGCCCCCAATCGTATCAATCGCTACCCCTGGTAGAGACTACCGTGGTCATTCCCACGACACCCATAGAGTTCTGGTGCTGATCTTGTTTTATCCTAGGGACAATGTTAGTCAACGGGTTTGTTACATTTAGATATGTATGTGCTTTGCAAATCTTTATATCTCCATCCTTGACATGCTCATGGATGGAGTGAAACTGGCGCTTGATATGCTTGGAATTCTGGTGAGACCTCGGTTCTTTGGCATTCGCTATGGCATCAGTGTTGTCACAATAGATGACCATTGGGTCCAACGCACTAGGAATCGCACCTAGTTCAGTTATGAACTCCTTCATCCAAACTGTTTCTAGTGTCGCTTCCGAAGCAGCAATATATTTTTCCTCTATTGTTTATCCCACCACCACAGGTTGTTTGGAACTCCTCCAACTAACTGCTCCTCCATTCATGAGAAACATATAAACGGATTGTGACTTAGAGTCATCCGGATCGGTGTGGAAGCTTGCATCAATGTAACACTTTTGGATGAGCTCTTCTTCACCTTCATATACGATAAAGATATCCTTAGCCTTCTTAAGTACTTGAGGATATTCTTGACTGATATCCAAGGTTCCAAACCTGGATTAGATTGTTACCTTCTAGTTAAACTAATAGTGCATGCCACATTTGGTCTTGTACACGAGAATATAATTTTGCGGCCTGAAAGTTGAGACGCCAAGGCAAAGAGGTACCCAAGTTTCTTGTAATCAGCCGTATTACCCACAGTTGGCGTGCCAAATACTCAGAGGGTCTTTTTCGGCATGAAATCAACATAACGTTTCAATATAAAATATCAAGCTAACGCTCGTCAAGTTGGGCCCCTCCTGTCAGTTTTTGCCGTTATGTCACTACCATCGCGTAGGCGTCGTGGCTGCCATGTAGACTTGTAGCACTGGCGTTGTGGGTAGGACAACACGACTGATAGCGTGTATTGACGTGACAACACAGGGCCCTCATTATTAATACTTTTAATCTTTGTTTACTCAGAAGATGGAACGGCCGCCGCCACACGTCTCTCTATTGGACTTCCATCCCCGTTGTTAACCACTATCTTAGAAACGCCTTGACGGTTCCACCGTTCCCCTTTCTCGCAGAAACCACTCTTCTTCTTCCTGTCTTGTCTTATTTTCCTCTTATCCTTGCCTCCATGGAAGTTCGTCGCACTATAGAGACAAGATTCATTGCCTATGACAATAAGAATATAGTCGTCGTCTACACCAACGAGGAGGAGATAGTGGTGCGAGTCCTGAGGATGTACGAGGATTGTCTTGAGGAAGACGAGGACAAGTTCGTGGGATCCGACCTCGAGTACACCCTAGAGGACCCGTATTACGAGAATGACGTCATCGTCATTCAACTGGCCATGAGGAAACACGTCCTCATCTACCACTTCTCCTGGTGTGTAGATCTACTCTCTGTAGTTAATCGCTTTTAGGGTTGTGTCCTCTTGTTCTTTATCCATTTGATCATCTTGCAACTACTGAATTTTATTAGGACCAAATAAATTATGACAAGACAATGTTGAGAGTCTTGATTTTGCATTTACTAAACTTTTACAAATTATATTCAGATGATGATCTTGCATTGACAAAACATTTGTAGTTACAAATTTTGGTGATGATAAACTACATACTTTCAGGACTGACAAGAAGTGTTCGGCGCTGTGCCAGTTCCTTGTAAAAAAAGGAATTGTTTTCTGCACTATCGACAATAGAACTGATTTTTTAAAATTTCGTCAAGAGGGAATTACAATTCCTGCGCACAAGTGGATCGATATTCAGAGTCTTGTCAAGATCATAGGGGGCTCGAGGAAGGATGGAATGGCTACACTCGCAACTACAATCCTCGATGAGCCGTACAACACAATGAAGGAAGATTTCCCTACATATAGGCACGATTTCTGGGAGGAAAGGTCGTTGTCTGAGATAAACCTGAAGTATGTAGCCATAGATGCTTACGTGACCTACCAGTTGTATGTTAAGATCCATTTCTTTCTACATTTCCTCGTGTTTTGCCCCAGTTGCAAGAGGGAAGACGGGCTTAGGGGAGCTCTTTGTACCAAATGCAGTATAGCTGAGTTTGATGCTGCATATGCAAAGGAAATGGATGCATATGAATCAGCTGACAGAGAGGCTGCAGCTGAAGCAGCAAACAGAGAGGCAGCATCTTCCAGCAGCAACAACCAGGCCTGTGATGCACCGCTAATTGTGCCACAGGATGCTGAAGATAGGGAACCCAAGGCAGATTCCAGGTGGGAAGAACTTGCATTTCATGAGCTGTGGATGGCCAATAATGTAAGAAACAACTAGAATGCTCGTAGTTGGTCTCCTAGGAACGATGGCAAGCGCCTCAAGTGGTCTGGTGAGAAGTGAATTAAATTTTACTACTTTGTGTTATGATTCTGTTTTCTAGAACTCGGGTAGCTTGTCAAGATGGCTAGCGCCTCAAGTGAGAGAATTTAAATAAATTTTATTTCTTTGTGTTATGTTTCTGTATGTGTTTGGTAGCTTGTCAAAATGGCAGCTCGTTAACTGGCAGTTTGAAAGAGTACCTTTTTTCTCTCTTGCTAATAGTTATATATGTTTAGTTTTGCCCAAATTGGTAGCAAATCTAGAGCAGCTTCGCTCTTTGATCATTCGTTCCCTTTTGGTCCTCTTTTTGGCCTGATCTGGTAGCAAATCTAGAGTAGCAAATCACACTAGGTAGAATATATGCATTTAGAAAACAAAACAAATGTAGACATAGCTGTGTGCAGCTAAATAGGATATAGCGATAGAAAGTAGGTTGCTTAACAAGGTTTGATACATTCACTGCTCAGCAGCCATTACACGCAAAATATACAAAATCAAAAGAAGCTGCTTAGTAGTAGCAGCAGACACGTTCAACCCCTCCTTGCATGCGCCTACCCCTCCGCCTCCTCCCTCTGGCGCTTCCTCCACTTCTTGCTACCCCGTCCCTTGATCTTGGGGGCCTTGGGCTTGATCGAAGGCATGCGACCCTCTTCGATGGCCACCCGCTAGAGGTTGCGGAGGTGAATGTCGAGCGTCTGGTGTTCAACAATGTAGGCGTTGATGTTCATGGTCTGGCCGACTTTGGGGGTGCCAGAGCTCGAGCCCTCTGCATGCATCATGATGCAGTTGAAGTCGGTGCTAGTGAGTCTCATCCCACAGAAGGGGAAACTGTAGACGCCGCTAGCAAAGAAGGCGTCATACTGGCCGGCTTGTAGCCTCCTCAGCACCCGACGAGTCTCAGTGTGCATGCACTCATCATCGCTATAGACATCGGTGTCGTACACCTATTGGAAAAAAAAGGGAGGATTAGATGATGTAAGAAGATCGAGCAATCGAAATGTGAACAACCAAACCCTCATAAACCAAGATCAAGCATCCAACAATGGGAACGGGAGAATAAATATGGAAGGGGAGCAAACCCTAGTTACCTCCAACCATGGGTCGTCGATGCTGGTGTCGTAGGGGTTCACTAAGGCGATATACTGCTCTATATTGTAGGGGTCCCAGAAGAGCTAGATCTGCACGTGACTGGCGGGGTCCTCCTCGCTGGCGGGGGCCTCCTCGCCAGTGGCAACATCGGTAGCGGGGACAGGGGCCTGGACAGGGACGGCGGCTACCATCGATGCCTCGACGAGGGACTAGACAGAGACGGTGGCTGCTTTCAACGCCTCGAGGGGGACCGGGATGGAGACAGGGGCCTCCACACCGGTGGCCTTGGATACGACGATGGCCACCGCATCCTCTTCACCATCGCCGGCGCAGTTGGGGTTTTCTTTGGAGTTTGGAGAAGCTGATGGGATAGTGGAGAGAGTTGCGCGAGGAGAGTGAGCATGAGTGAGAGTGGGTAGGCCGAGAGGGAGAGGGGCTCTATAGTTAAGGTGAAGGGAAGGGACATTTTGTTGCACCATCATGCATCCTGTCGTGTGGGTTACTGCACCGTGCACCGCGACACGCGCACGGTACATCATGTTTTTTCCCGGGCCATGCATGGCAGTTCTGTATTCAATCACATGCAAAGGGCGTAGACACAATTTCTATGTACGAAGTTTGACACAGCCAAAAATTTGGCGATAATTAAAAGGGGAAATGTAGAGGAGAAGGTAGGTGGCTGTACGGCGAGATTTGTGGGGTTGTGCTAGATCGGGTAGAGGGAGGTGTGGATAAGTGTGAGGGACTCGATGAAGGCGAAGATGTTAGGTCTCCTCGAGGGCCCCCCTCCCTGAGACCCATTTCTTAGCTCTTCAGCCTCCGGCTGATGCATGGAAGTTTCTTGCGGTAAGGCCCGGTTGGAAGTGAGATTAAGAGCGCGCTGCGTCAAAATGGGATATGTCTTATTAAAATCAAGTGGCAATAAATTGCAGCTGCCTGTCGACGACTGTGCACTCGATGACCCCTTGGCCCTGTGCATGAGTTGTGGAGTAGTAGTAGTAGGATTTTTAGACATGGTTAAACATGACATGACCACTCGATGACTTTTTCCATGGATGGCTTCGTGTTCCTTCTTGTAGAAGTCTCGCTGAGAGAGACGTCCGTGATGTCTCACGCTGTACTGTGAAGGGCACGACGTGTGCAACGATCTGCGTTGGATCACAAAGGATCAATGGTTGGTGAGCACGATCCGCGTGACAACTGTGACAACCAATCAGGGCGTAGCATACAGAGTGAGCACATGTTTGGGCTTGCACGAGAGAGAGAGGGCAAAACTGAGTAGTATCAAAAAACCAAGGGCAAAACTGATTAGTATAAAAATGGAAAGTGAGTGTCTTATACAGTGAAATACATCTTGGCATACATCAAATTATGCCAAGATGGAACCACTAGAGTCATTGCATGTATCTCCAACCATGTCTAGGAACCCTAGCAGCATGTCGGGATTCAACTGAGCATGCATTCTACCATCAGCTTGAAAGATGCTGCATCACCACACCCATTTGGATGTGTGTGTGTGTGTCAATGTGCATCATTGTGGTTTTAGGAAAGTAACACATGCAATGATGCCATGCTGGCTCATGGTTGATGTCGAGCTCGTTGGGGAACCCCAAGAGGAAGGTATGATGAGCACATCAGTAAGTTTCCCTTAGTTATGAAACCAAGGTTATCAATCCAGTAGGAGCAAGGAAACAGCCCAAAGGTGTAGCTAGCTGAACGTTGGCAGGGCGCACTACCGGTGCCAGTATTAACGTGGAGACCTGCACAACACAACCACAGAACTCTGTCCCCAACTTGCGATGAGGTTGTTAATCTCACCGGTTTTGCTGAAAACAAAGAATTAAACATATCGAATGGAAGGAAGTAATAGTTTGCAGAAAGTAAACACAAAGCAGTAAACAGTTTGTAGATTGTATGTAAAAGAAAGGACCGGGGTCCATAGTTCACTAGAGGTGTCTCTCCTTAAGATAGATAACATGCTAGGTGAACAAATTACAACGGGGCAATTGACAAACATCGAGAAAGCATACAAGCATATACTAATCATCTTGACTCCTTTGAGACTTGATTGGGCATTACAACATTATACATAGACCGCCATCCACCTACATCTATGACTAATAATCCACCTTCAGGTTATCATCCGAACCCCCTCCAGTATTAAGTTGCAAGCAACAGATTATTGCTTTACGAATTGCGTGTAATGTAAACAACACGATTGTTCTATGAACAAAGGATTGTTGTTTTATCCCTAGTAGCAACAACACATCTAGTACCTTAGAGATTTCTGTCACTTCCCCAGATTACCAGAGGCCTGAACCCACTATCGAGCATAAATACTAACTCTTGGAGTTGCTACCATCTACTTGGCTAAGATAGCTACTAACAACGGAAAACATGCAAGATCACAAATAACAAAGACATGATAGAATCAATAATCAATCTGAAATAGCATCTCAATATCCATCGGATCCCTGCAAACACAACATGCAGAATTACAAATAGATGATCTTGATCATGAACGAAGCTCACAAGATCTAGACCTGAAAGCACAAAGGAGGAGAACCAGCCATCTAGCTACTACATGGACCTGTAGTCCAGAGATGAACTACTCACGCATCACACCGGAGGCTTGCATGATGATGAAGAAGGCCTCCAGGGTGAATTCCCCTCTCCGATAGGATGCCGGGAAGAGTTTGTATCATAAAGAGAAGATATTTCTAACCATCTAGTACTGAAGGTGACAGTGTGGGGTTATCTAGATGGGAAAAAGTGAACTTTGAGGAGTGTTGTTATAGCCCTACCATGGATTAGAGTGTCCAACCGGAGAGTAGTTTAGATTAGTATCATAAAAAGAAGATATTTCTATGAGAGTGTTCACTAGTGAAAGTATGATCCCTAGGCCTTGTTTCTAAGCATTGAAACACCGTTTGCTACTAGATTTGTTACGTGTTTGCTTGCTTCCATCTTTATTTAAGTTTGCCTTTAGTCTCTTCCACGCCATCAATGTATTTTCTAGCACTGTTATCTTATATCCGTACCATTGTATTTCACTATCTCTTCGCCGAACTAGTGTACCTATACACTTGACAAGTGTATTGGGTGTGTCGGGGACACAAGAGACTTCTTGTATCTTGATTGCAAGGTTGCTTGAGATGGGATACCTTTGACCACTTCCTCCCTGAGTTCGATAAGCCTTGGCTGATCCACTTAAGGGAAAACTTGCTGCTGTTCTACAAACCTCTGCACTTCGGGGCCTATCGTGGAAATGGCCACGGCAGTCGCTGCCACTGGCAGCGATTGAGTGTTTTGTGAGGAAGAGTTGGCGGCCATCTGCGGTGCGAGATGGGGGCGGATGCAAATGGGTTTATCTAGGTTCGGCCCCCCGGAGGGTAAAGACCTACTCCTGCTAGACTATATTATGAGAGAGTGAGTTACAGGGGTGGCGAGCTCGACGGCTAGGCAGCGAGTCGCTTGAGGGGGTGTATGATGGAACGTAAGGTCCGAGGATACCCTAGGGAGGTTTATATATGAGGCACCTCGCTAGGGTTTACAAGCTGTCCCCGAACAAGATAAGGATCCAGAGACTTTTGACCTAATCCGACTGGGCTTCTGCTACGCTTCTAGGCTTCCAGTCGCCAGTCGATGGGCCTTTCCTTTCTTCATAGTTCAGTCGCTGTCTTTTAGACGCACTCGCAGGCCTTTTCGGCCCACTCAGAACGTTCTGCTGGGCATACCCCCTTTGGCATATCCCCATCAGTAGTCCCCGAGGCCATCGTTGATGCAGGCGCGGGCGTCCTTTTGGCGTTTGGAGCAGGCGAGCCCGATTTGGGCATCCAGTCGAGTCGGCGATGGACTCTATTAGAACCGAGGAAGATTTCCCCAGGTTTCCACTCGTCATTTCAATGAACATCACTGCCGCCCAGTCATCGCTTCGGCGAGAGGAAAGACTGGCGGGTGGCGGGTAGACCAAAGGAGTTGGACCATCAAACCTGGTCAAACTATCCGTTGGAATTTCCAACGGTAACTACGGCGCAATTACCGTGAGTAACGGCTATCCCGATTTTGGCGGGCGACGTTTCCCATATAAGGAGAGTGATGGCTTCAGCTCCGCAATCCTTCTTCGCATTCTTCATCCTTCCTCATTTGCGCTTTCTTCCTACATCCTCCCGACTTGTTCTCCCCGCGTCGCGCGATTCCACATCTTACTCAATGGCGCCTCCAAAGGGCTCATGGGGGAAATCCAAGTGCACCGCGGCCCAACTTAGATCCTTCGAGGACGTCGGGGTGCTCCGCAAAGGGCATTGGCGGGTACCCCCCTCCTCTGAGACCAAGCCGAGGCCGCGACCCGGTGAATTCATCTGCTTCACCAGTCATCTTGAGAGGGGTTTGGGGTTCCCCACCTCACTCTTCTTCCACCTCTTCTGCGCGTATTACACGATCAAGCCCTCAGATCTTGGTCCACACAGCATCAAGCAGCTGGCGATCTTCGTCGTTCTGCGAATGCTATCTTGGCTGTAGGCCATATTTCCTGCTGTGGCTGGAGCTTTTTCACGGCCGCATCAGGCGCGAGGCGTCTAGTAGCTTGATGCTGGCCGCAGGCGGGGTCACCTTTCAATTAAAGCCGAAGGCCAACTTCGTTAAGCTCCTCCTGCCGAAGAAGGCCGCCAGCGAGTGGAAGAAGAGCTAGTTCTACGTCAAGGAAGCCACACCGTCCGGCGAGGTGTCTCTTCCTGAGTTTGTCGCCGAGAGGAGCGAGCCCCATTGGTTAGCGCCGAAGAAGCTTCCCGAAGATCAGCGGATGGCCATCGCAGAAATGATGGATCAGATCCAGAAGCTGAAGGACCAGGGGTTGATTACGATCAACCTTTACAACTGCTGGCTCGGGCGGCGCCTGGTTCCGCTGGCGGCTCGACCGCATTGGATGTACGAATACAGCGAGAAGCATGACCTGTCTCGAACAAGCAAGGAGTCATGGGAGGCCGAGGACTACAAGGCCACCCTGAAGAAGATCACCAACGCGGAGTTCACCGGCGTGGCGGTCGGGGTCGCCCTGTACACTCCTGTGAAGAATGAAGCTCCCACAATAAGTTCTCTTTCCAATCGTTGCGTCCCTATCTCAATTTCAGTCTTCTCGCTTGGTGTTTTTTGACTCGTGGCGGTTCTCAGCTTTTTCAGGTATTAGAGGGTTGGCTCCCTCCGCTTGATGAAGAGGTTCCCCAGGAACTAGAGGAAGACTCTGAAGTGGATCCTTCCGACAGCGACGGGAAGGGAGAAGAGGTCCCTCCCCCAGCACCTGTGGCTCGCAAGACCCGGATGCAGAGACAACGAGAAGCCGAAGCGAGCTGCAGCCTGGACGAGCTCGAAGAAGGCGACGAGGCCGCCTAGGAGCAAATGTCCCGGCGCACCGCTATGCCGTCGAAGCCCCCGCGCCGGCCCAAGTCGCCAGCGAAAAGGCCTGCGTCACCGGCCAGGTCGTCGGTGGTGTTCGAGTCGGATGATGATTCTGACAACGAAGGATCTCCCGAAGTCTCTCACAAGGCCCCACGGGACACAGTCCCGGCGAAGGGGTTGGAGGGCAAGGATACAGAGGTGGTGGTAGAGGTTACCCTGGCGGCGATTGCGTCGACAACCTCGGGGGTTCCAAGCCAAGAAGCAGCCGAGGTGATGGTGCCCAAGTCGCCATAGTCATCAAAGGCGGCCGCATCGGAGCCGGAGATTCCGGCGACTGCAGCTTCATCATCAAGGAAGCCCTCGGTCTCGTGGGCTTTAGACGTCTTCGAGTGGGGGCTCAGCGGCAAGCTGGGTCCTGAGTTGGACAAGCCCGCCCATATTAGCACCGGGCTTCGCATCCTTTCGGTCGCTAAGTAAGTAGCACTTCCTCGTCCCAGTTCGCCTTGCCCCTTTTGTGTTGCTATTGTGTTGATTGAAGGGGCTCGTGCGGGTCGGGGGCTAAAAAGATCGGTCGCCCTTCGGTGGCTAAGATTCCACCGGCCGCCGACATGGGAGAGGGTGACCTATCCAAGAAGAGGAAGGCCTTCGAAGATGTGGTGACCGCCGAGGTCGTGAAGAAGCAGAAGGGGGGCATCGACGATACTGTGACCAGGGGAAGCGCCGTGGAGCCAGCTGCCCGGCCAGTCGCCAAAGAGGTTGCGGCGACGCGATCGGAGCCAACCTTGGCTGCGTCCAAGCCGGAGGCGCCGGTCCCGGCAACCAGCGCCCCCGCCAGGGCATCGGCGACGTTCCCTCGTTTTATGGCGAAGGGGTTTCCAGGTCTGGCGGACACGCAGTCTCCCTAGAGTCCGGAAATCGTGGATGCGGACATTGGGTCCCGCCACGGGCGCACCTCCTTTACGATCCCGTCAACTGACGCCGGGGAACTTCACAAGATGCTCGGCGCTGCTATTCAGGTATGTCCAGGCCCAAAATTCCTAGCCGCTGAATTTCAGTGGCTGGGAATTGGTTTTCTTTTTCTTCCTTCTCCAGTCCTCGAGTTCCTAGTCGCTGAATTTTAGCGGCTGGGAACTGGGTTTTGCTCCTTTCCAGTCCCCGAATTCCTAGTCGCTGAATTTCAGCGGCTAGGAATTGGTTTTCTTTTTCTTCCTTCTCCAGTCCCCGAGTTCCTAGTCGCTGAATTTCAGCGGCTGGAAACTGTGTTTTGTTTTGTCAAATGCTTAGGTGAGTTCTTTGTTTGCAGGGATTACAAAGGGAGTCGACTGATCGGCAGGCTGCGAGAGAGCGCTTGGAGAGTGACTTGCGCGAAGCGCAGGAGATGAACCGGCGGCTTCAGGAAACTATTGGTGAGTGTCTGCATCGTCTTTTTCTCCTCTTTTGGGTTTGAGCTGGTCGTGTATAGAATTCTGATGTATTCTTGTGCAGATGCTTTCCCGGCTGAGATCTCCAAGGCCCGTGAGGGGTATGTTCCGGTCGCCGAGCTGGACGCGGCGAATGAGCGAGTAGCCTCTTTGGTCAAGGATTTGGAGGAGGCGAGAGCGGCCTCGATTTCTTCGGAGGAGCGAGTGAAGGCTGCCGTTGCCGCAGCTGAGGAAGGACGCAAAGCCACGAATTCCATCATCGTGGGGTTGCACAACGAGCAGACTGCTTTGGCAAAGCACGTCAAGGAGAACTTCCGCAAACTCCTTGGTGAGTCTTTGTCTTTGCTTGAACCTTTCGTCTAGTCCCTGCTTTGGGGATTTCATAGTTTCACTAACGCCTGACTTTGCAGCTGTGGTAGGCCAAAGCGACCCGGTTGTGCAGACTTACAATGCCTCACAGTGCGTGAGTGCCGTGGTGAATACAGCCACGGCCTCGGCGTTGTGCGTCCAAGCGGCTCTCCAGGGCATGTCTCCCACGGAGGTTATCCCTGGGGGGCTGACGGAGGTGTGGCGCTATCTGGAGGAAGTGCCCGCTGTTGTGGAGTGGATGACGTGCTCGGCGTTCAGACGCGGGACCGCCACAGCGTTGAGCTTGGGTCTCGCCCATTTCCCCGATGACTTCGATCTTGACGATGTGCCGAGTGGCTATCCGTCGGCGACCAGCATGGTGGAGATGTCGGAGGTGCTGAAGCTAACCGCGAAGGCCACTCCTTACACCGATCGTGTCTTGGCAATGGGGGATCTGCTGCCATATCAGGAGACGGTGTTGGCGCCTGGCGACCCCGAGCCGGAGTACCGCGACACATGAAGTCGGAGCATCCCTTTCGGTCGTTGTTGTCGAAGTTGCTGACAACGTACCCGACGAACCCGTGGCAGCGTTTTGTGCGCATCAAAGGGGGTGGTGCTGCTTCGTCATCAGGGCCTGTAGAGTAGACAATGTAATTTTCCAAATTGTGGTGAATGCCAAGTGGCGAATGCTGTAAGATATTTTTGTAATATATGCCACGGGGGGTCGATCGACTCGTGTTTTGATGAGTAATGTATGTTGTGTTTTTGCTCATGCATTGTTTTGATTGAGCGAGTCCCCGGGCGTGTCCGCCTTTTAATGGGGTATAACTCGATTGTATAATTTTGTGTGTTTGTTTTGTTTACGTGCTGTTTTTATCCCTCGCGTCTTCTGAGTGGCGAGTCCCCGAGTGCGAGTAGGACTGACTTAAGAGAGAGTCCCCGAGCATGGTGCCTGACCGTATTGGTCATGATCCTTTTGCAGGTTCTGAGTGCGTTGTTCGTAACGCATCTCCTCCCCTGGCCCAGAGAGCCAGTCGCTTGGCGAGCCCTAGGCAGCTCTCTTACTTGGTGTGTTCCTGAGCCGCGTGGGGTTCCCGTTTTGCGGAGTCCCCGTGCGTGGTACTTAACCGTTCGAGTCGCTTTGCACGAGGGTGGGAGGGACAGGTCGCTGTGAGAAGCGTGTGTCGGATGTCTTGGCCCGGCGGGCCAGTCGTGCGAGGCGACTCCAATGGTGTCTCCGGGTTGGTGTTTTTCGTGGACGACCCAAGGCCCGGATATTTCCGGTGCCCTTGTGCCGCACTACTTGGCCGTGCCGGTCGCTCGACCAGAGGTTGACTTCCGTAAGTAGCGTATTGCTGGCATGTACGAGCGCGAGTGGCATAAGAATATGGCGAGTGGACACAATTTGTGCGATCAGAATGAATTTCATTCTATATTTCGATGGAGTACAGTGTGAGGTTCTAAGTATAGAACTTTCTGAGGAGGTTTACATTCCATGGCCTCCCGACCTCCAATTGGCCATCACCCCGTATGTCGATGAGGTAGTAGGCGTCGTTGCCAAGGACTCGGCCTATGGCGAATGGCCCCTCCCATGGGAGGGAGAGCTTGTGCATGCCCTTCCTGTCTTGGACCAGTCGTAGGACCAGGTCGCCTTCCTGGAAGGTGCGAGTTCGCACTCGGCGGCTGTGATAGCAGCGGAGTCCTTGGTAGTATATGGTGGTGCGGGAGCAACCCAGGTCGCGTGCCTCGTCGAGTTGATCGATGTTGTCTTGGCGGGCGATCTCGTTGGCCGCCTCGACGTAGTTGGCGACTCGAGGTGAGTCATGCTCCAGGTCGGTTGGCATTACGGCCTCAGCGCCATACACCATGAAGAAGGGCGTGAACCCGGTTGATCGGTTGACGGAGGTGCGAATCCCCCATATCACAGAGGGGAGCTCATCGACCCAACATCCTGGGGTGCGCTCGAGGGGCACCTGCAGTCGCGGCTTGAGCCCATGGAGGACGCTCTGGTTGGCGCGCTCTGCTTGGCTGTTTGATTCCGGGTGGGCGACTGATGCGAGGTCGAGTTGGCTGCCGTGTTCCTCACAGAATTCCGCCATGGTCCCCTTGGCGAAGTTGGTGCCGTTGTCTGTTATGATGCTGTGCGGGTAGCCGTACTGGTAGATGAGTTCGCGTAGGAACTTCGTGGCCGTCTTGCCGTCGCACTTTTTTATTGGCTTGGCCTCTACCCATTTGGTGAACTTGTCGACTGCGACCAGGAGGTGAGTGAAACCAGACGGGGCCTTCTTGAATGGGCCTACCATGTCCATGCCCCATACGGCGAATGGCCACGTGATGGGGATTGTCTTGAGTTTCGAGCCAGGGAGGTGTGTCTGGTTGGCGTACTTCTGGCACCCGACGCATCGTTGGACGATGTTGGTGGCGTCGGCATGCGCGGTGAGCCAGTAGAAACCGTGCCGCATGGCCTTGGCGACTAGCTACTTGGCGCCGGCGTGATGGCCGCAGTCGCCGGCGTGAATGTCCTGGAGGATCTTGCGGCCTTCTTCTGGCTGTACGTAGTGCTGGAACACGCCGGTCACGCTGCGCTTGTGGAGCTCGCCGTTGATGATGACGAAGGATTTGCAGCGACGCACGATCATTCGCGCCTCCGTTTCATTGTTTGGTAGGATTTTATGCTCCAAGAAGGCGACGTATGGTGCAGTCTAGTTGCTAGGCTCCACAACCATGGCGACTAAGGCCGGTTCTGGTTGCAGTGGTATCCCAACATCGATCTCTTTTGGTGGGCTGACCGACGGTTTGTGGATGATGTCGAGGAAGACGCCTACTGGTGGTGCCTGTCGGGTTGATCCGATGCGGGAAAGTGCGTCTGCCTCCTCGTTTTTGCGCATGTCGATCCACTCGACGGAATAGCCGTCAAAGTGTCCTCGCAACTAGTCGATAGCTTGGCGGTACGCGATCATTGTTGGGGAGACAGCGTCGCACATCCCGGCGACTTGGCCGGCGACTAATTCGGAGTCGCCGTAGCATCGTAGACGGTTGACGTTCATCTCCTTGGCAGCTCTCATGTCATGAAGGAGGGCCTCATATTCTGCCATGTTGTTGGTGCAGGGCTTGAAGTTGAGGTGGAGCACGTAGCGGAGCTTGTCTCCTTTGGGGGAGGTCAGGATGACCCCAGCTCCCGCGCCATCAGCGTTCTTGGAGCCGTCGAAGTGGAGCGACCAGTAGTGGAGGTATGGGAGCTTCTCTGGCTGCTGTGCTTCTTCCCAGTCTGCAAGGAAATCAGCCAGGGCTTGTGACTTGATCGCTTTTCGGGGCTCGTACTTGATGTTGTGGACGCCGATCTCGACGGCCCACTTGGCGACTCGCCCGGTTGCCTCGCGATTGCGTATGATGTCCTGCAGGGGCGTGGAGGAGACCACCGTGATTGGGTGCTCCTGGAAGTAGTGTGGGAGTCGCCGCTGTGCTCGGAATACCGCATACACCAGTTTTTGGTATTGCGGGTAGCGCTGTCGTGAGTCCGTTAGGACTTCGCTGATGTAGTATACGGGGCACTGTATGGGGCGCTCCTTGCCCTCTTCCGGTCGTTCAACGACCATCATGGCACTTACGACTCGATTGGAGGCCGCGACGTAAACGAGCATTGGCTCTTTGTCGAGTGGCGCGACGAGTAGTGGTGCCACGAGTAGCACTTCTTTGAGCGCTTTGAGTGCGTCGTCTGCCTCCGCGTCCCATTAGAACATTGAGTTCTTCCGCATCAGGCGGTAGAGGGGCATTGCCTTCTCGCCTAGTCGGGGAATGAAGCGACTGAGGGCCCCGACTCGCCTTGCCAACTTTTGGATGTCACGCAGGCACTCGGGTTTCCTGAGTCGCGTGATGGTGTCGATCTTGGTGGGGTTGGCTTCAATGCCTCGCTTGGAGACTATGTATCCCAGAAGCTGTCCGGTGCGTACGCCCAAGGTGCATTTTCTAGGATTCAGCTTGATGTTGTACCTCCACAAGTTAGCGAAGGTTTTAGCTAGATCGGCAAGCAGATCGTCCTGGCGGGTGGATTTTACCACCACGTCGTCGATGTAGACGTGAATGTTGCGGCCAATTTGGCTCGCTAGACACTCCTACATGCACCTCTAGTATGTGGCGCCTGCGTTCTTGAGGCCGAACGTCATGGCCGTGTAGCAAAATGCGCCGAATGGCGTAATGAACGCCATCTTCTCCTCGTCTTCGACCGCCATCTTGATCTGGTTGTAACCAGAGTAAGCGTCGAGAAAACACAGCGACTCCGATCCCGCGGTCGAGTCGATGATCTGATCGATGCGTGGTAGGACGAACTCCTCCTCCGGGCAGGCGCTGTTTAGGTTGGTGTAGTCAATGCACATTCTCCAGGTGTTGTTCTTTTTGAGAACCAGGAATGGGTTTGCCAGCCACTTGGAGTATTTGATTGGCCGGATGAAGCCTGCGGCTAGTAGGCGCTGGACTTCCTCGGCGATTGCTCGGCGACGCTCTTAATGGAAGGGCCGTAGCGACTGTTTTACTGGTCGCACTTTGGGGTCGGTGTTAAGTTTGTGCTCAGCGAGTTCCCTCGGGACACCTGGCATGTTAGATGGCTTCCATGCGAAGATGTCACGGTTCTCACGGAGGAACCCGATGAGCGCGCTTTCCTATGCGGGGCTCATGTACGCCCCAATGGTGACCGTCTAGCTGGAGTCGCCTGGGACGAGCTCGACGGTGCGGGTGTGCGTGGTCGCCTCGAACGTGGAGTCCGCGGCGATCGGTTTCTTCAGGATGGTGGGATCGTCCTTGTTGATATTCCCCGCGTATTTCGCAAGCTCCTCCACGTGGTCATTCTCCGCGGCGATGACGGCGTCGGCGAGCTCGGCGCCTTTTTCCTCGCATTCCACGGCCATGTCGGTGTCGCGTGGACGGTGATGATGCCGCTTGGCCCGGGGAGCTTCATTATGTTGTAGGCGTAGTGTGGGGTCGCCATGAACTTTGCGAATGCCTGGCGGCCCAGGACACAGTGGTAGGGGCCGAGGAAGTACACCAGCTCGAAGACGATCCTCTCCGTGCGGTAGTTCACTAGAGTGCCAAAGGTGACTGGCAGCGTCACTTTCCCGATCGGATACGCCTTCTGACTGGGGACGATGCCCTGGAAGGTCATCAGTGTTGGCTCGATGGCTGTTTCTGGGAGCTGGAGCCTTTTGAACGTGTCGAGGTACAAGATATTGATGGAGCTCCCGCTGTCCATCAGCGTCTTGGGCAGCCAGTAGTCGGCCACCTTGGGCCTGACTACCAGGGTGACTCGCCCTTGGTACTCGATTCATGGCGTGTGGTCCTGGCGACTCCAGGTGATGCTCTGCTCGGACCAGTTTAGGAAGCGAGGGATGTCGACTTGCGTCACCGCATTGACGGTGACCACGCGGGCGAGCACCTTCTTCTCACGCATGGTGCCGAGTCCGGTGAAGGTGTGTAGCGACCCGACGGCGGTTCCGAAGCCGCCGTCGTTCCCGTTGTCCCGAGGTGGGTTGTTGTTGGGGTCCTCCCTTGCACGTCTCGCCTTCTCAATCTCTTTGAGAGAGTGGCAATCGGCGGTGGTGTGGGTGGAGGGTTTTCCCTCCTTGATATGGTAGATGCAGGGCTGATTGAGCAGGGCGGCGGGGTCGAATTTCGGCCTCGTCGCGTTGTTGGCGCGGTAGTTTCCTCCATCGCGGTGATAATTCTTGGAGTCGCGCTAGCCGTAGCCGGCGTTGGCGACGAAATCGACTCGCCCGTCCGTGCGGCGCTTGCCGGTGATGCGGGTGTTGCTGTAGCGCATGTCGCGTAGGCGCCCACTGTCGTGGATGCTAGTGCGACGTCTCCCGACTTGTCGTCGGAGTCTTGGTTGGGGTCCTCCTCCGCATAGCGCTTGGCGATCTCGAGGAGGTCGGGGATGTTATCGAGCGTGCGGAAGACCCTCTTGATCTTGCGACCAAGGGTTCATACGGGCACGCGTTCTTGAAGCAATGTATCGCCGTGTCTGGGTGGATGCTGGAGGCGTTTATCCACAGTTCTTGCCACCTTTGGATCCACCGGCGGGTCGACTCGTGTTGTCCCTGGATGCATCGCTCTAGGTCTTCTATGGTGGTGGCGCGGGTGTAGGAGCCCTCGAAGTGCCTGACAAAGGCGTCCAGCATTTCTTCCCATGAATCAATGCTGTCGGGAGGGAGCGTGTCGATCCACTGCCGGGTCGCACCCTCCATCATCGGGGGGAGGTAGCGAGCGGCGAGCAGGTCAGTGTGGCCTGCGATCCCCATTTCCATGAGGTATGTGTCCAACCAGACAGCAGGGTCGTACGTTGGGTCGTACTTCTCGATCTCCTTAGGGGCCTTGAAGTTGGCAGGGTATTTTTCCCCACGAATCATTGGTCCAAAACATTGCGGCCCGACTCGACTGAGCGAGCCTCTTGCCTCCGGTTGGCCGCGGTTGGTGAGGGTGTGCCGTAGGTCGTAGGGCTGACGCGACCGCCACGTCTGATTGTTGATGATGTTCGTTCGGGCGTCGAGGGGCTGCCTGTTGGCATCGACCATGTTGTTCGCCGGTCGTGGCTCGTTGGTTGACAGCGCGGGATTGGCGGCCCGTGGTTGGTTTGCCAGGGCCCAACAATTGTCTACAAGAATAGAAGTGCGTAGACATCAAGCTATTTTCTAGCGCCGTTGCCGGGGAGGTAAGGTAAAAGGTACTCACATCCTCCGGTGTGAGTGCTCGAAGTTATTTCCTTTAGATTTTGCAATTTTTTATTTTTGTTTATTGTTTCCACTAGTTAGGATTAATGGAAAACAACAACAAAATTAGAGAGCTTTATAGTATTTATCTTGAGTTAGGACATGAAGTGTTTGAAGAGAAAATTAAAAAACCTATGGAACTTTATTTGCATGCTAATAGCAATGTTGTTAGTATGAATTCTTTGGACACCATTATTGCTAATGTTATGGAAAAGTCTAAGCTTAGGGAAGCTAGTTTTTATGAAAATGATATTTTTAGTTCCCTAGCTTTGGAAGATAGCTATTCTATTTCTTATGATGATACCAAACCTCCAATATATGATGATTACAATGACGAATATGATATTTTCAGTCCACCTACTATTTAGGAGGCAATTAATTATGACTACAATATGCCTCCTATATTTGATGATTATGGTGATAAGAATAATAATGATAGCTATTTTGTTGAATTTGCTCCCACTACAATTAATAATAATGACTATGCTTATGTGGAGAGTATTAATTCTTTTATGCATCTGGCTCATGATAATAATGTTTTATGTGATAGTTATATTGTTAAGTTTATTCATGATGCTACTAAAAGTTATTATGAGAGAGGGAAACATGGTTTTATGTATCTTAACAATATTAAGTTTCCCCTCTTTATGTTGAAAGTCTTGAAGTTGCACTTGTTTTGCTTTACTATGCTTGTTGCTTTGTGCTTTCATGACTTGTTTCTTTACAAGATTCTTATGCATAGGAAGTGGGTCAGACTTAAATGTGCTTTGAATTTGCTTCTTGATGCTCTCTTTTACTTCAATTCATATTTCTTATGTGAGCATCTACTCAAACTATCAAACCTAACTTAAAGGCATTAAAGAAAAGTACTTATTGGGAGATAACCAAAAAGTTTTAGATGAATCGTGGAAGTTATTACTTCAATAATAACCGCTCCTTATCCTTTTTATTTGCTTTTTGTGCCAAGAGTAACCTCTAATGAGAGAGAAGTAATGATTGGGAAAGTTGATGTCCCGAAACAGATTTCTGTGCTTCACCGTAAAACTTCGTGTAAAATCTTTGTATGTCCTTCTGACGCGTGAATTTTTTCTCTTCTGCCCCAGGTTGTTATCTAACTTTTTTTAGTTCAACACTTTTTGATTTGAGTAACAGGAGGTCTTCGAAAAAATTCGTCTTTACCTCCTCGCCTGTTTTGACAGATTTCTGCCATTTTCTCCATTTGCTTCTTGTTGGTTCCTTTTTGAGTTCTTTTGGGGAATTGAGCTTTTTGAGGGAAGTGCTACAGTACCTTGTGTTATAATGGAAGTTTTATTGGTGTTAAAACTGAACCCAAAGACTTATTATCTTGAGTGCACTAATGTTGCTAATAAAGACTGTGTGAAGTTTTGTATGAAGGAAAAAATTTCAGGTGTATGGAAGGAATGAGTAATGAGATGAAGGATGGACTAAAGCTCAAGCTTGGGGATGACACGCGTGTCACCCCAAGAAATATCCAAGAAGTACAAGCGGCAAAGCATGGGGATGCCCAAGGCATCCCCTTCTTCGCCAATAAAAATCCCAGGTTTCTTCCAAACACTTCATTTTTATTGTTTCATGCACAGTTGTGTTGTTCTTGGAGCGTCTTTGTTTTTGTTTTTGGTTTTTGTTTGCTTGGTTTTCTTAGTTTGCTTGAATAAATTGGTTGGACCCCCTCATTCATGCATAAGTTTTCAAATAGTTTTGTTTGGATTGGAAAAGAGTAGGAAAGCTCATGCTAGGTGGTAAATGGAGCTTGTTTTGAACTGTAGCCTATGCTTTGTCATGCCATACTAAATATTGATTTGGCTTTATGCTTAGTATTATTTGCTGTAGCATGACATGTTATAAACAACTGAGATTGCTTAATGTGCCTTGGAAGGATCATGTGTTATTTTAGCATATTAAAGCATAGTATTGTGGTATTCTCCTGATGCTTTATTTGGGTTGACTTGGCGCATGCTCACACCATGTTATGACTATCCCAAGTCACCATAGCCTTTATGATCCTTTAGTTTTCGACAATATCACTTTATGCTTTAATTAATTATGTTTTGTCGCTCTGCATGATTATGGCCATTATTGCTCTCTTAGTTGGTCGCTCCTAGTCTTTTGCTAGCCTCCATAACCAAGTATGAGTTCCACTCATGCATCCAACTCTTAAAACCAAGTTATTCCAAATAGTCCACCATACCTACCTATTAGCATTTGCTATTCCAAGTATATTCATGTTTTTATCTACCTTCCAAATTAAACTTGTTATGAGAAAACTAGTGATTAAAGCTCTCATGAACTTGATGGCACACTTTACTTTTCTTGCCCTTAATTAACTTGCACCATTGTGTCGTCTATGTTGTATATGCTTGCACTTATATGTTGGGGATTAGCAGAACCATGTTGTCATGGGGAACACTTTCAACATTGCACTTGTAATTTGTACCTAGTTGATATCATGCTCTTTTGTCTATGGATGTCGTCGGTGTGAAATGAAAGGGGAGCTTGTAAGTCCATGGAGTTATGTATGTGTGTTAGAGAAACGCCTGGGCCACCGGTCTAATCCATGTTGTCATGGTGGAAACCTGCAGCGTAACCATAATGAGTTGTCTATGAAGCATTCTTCTTATAAAAAAAGAGTCAGATATTGAGAAAAAAAGAGAAAAAGAAAAAAAAGATATATGAGAAAAGACGAAAGAGAGAAAAAGCACCATTTTCCCATGGTAAATAAGAAGATTGCTGAGATGCTCATTGTCTGCTTGCCTTGTCATTTTGATATGGGGATTCTTCCGTATCATCGGGCAAGGGGTACCCTGTTGGCGGTTCTCTATGATACACATGTACTTACTATGACAAGAACTTACCGGTAACTAAACTTGAGTAGCATGAGGAGCGACCCTCGTATTCAAGGGACATGAGATTTCCAACTTATACTTTGTCAAGCATATACTCCATAGTTTGTTCACTTTAACCTTAAGCACTTCAAGATGCTTATGATAGGGGCAATGAGAGCTGAAAGCTAATAAGTACCATAATTTTTGGAAGCTCTTTATGAAACTTGAATCCCTACTTCCTTCTATGAAGGCCTTTCTTTTACTTTTATGTTGAGTATCCACCTTCTATCTTTATGCACCTATTGAGAGAGCATAGTGGCCATTCTTAGTGTATGTGCATTGTCCCAAGACTTGTTGATTGATGCATAATTTTGATATTGCTTGTTCTTAAACTATTTGTATCTAGTCACTCTTATGAACTTTGAAGGTGTCCTATGCATTTATGTTTGCTACTCTATGAGGGACAAGCTGAATGCCACTATGATATGTTTTCTTTATGTGAAACAAACAAACTTCTTGAAAAGTATTGTTATTCACGAATATTTTGTTTGTATCCTTTCATGTTATAACATAGTTGCTATGTCTTATTGTTAGAACTTTATCTTTCAAGCTATGTGAAAGTACTATGATCCCAGCTATCAATGTTTTACAAATACGTTGATCAAGTTTATGATGGTGCATGTCACCTCAAAAATTATTCTTTCTTTTTATCACTTACCTACTCGAGGACGAGCAGGAGTTAAGCTTGGGGATGTTGATACGTTGCAAACATATCTATAATTTTGATGGCCCATGCTTGTTTAGTATCTACTTTGCTTTGTCCACACTTTGAGGTACTTTTATGCATTTTCTGGAACTAACCTATTAACAAGATGCCACAGTGCCAGTTGCCTGTTTTCTGCAGTTTTTGGTTCCAGAAAGTCAGAAAATGAATATTCTCGGAATTGGACGCAACAAAAGCCAATATGCCTATTTTTCCCGGAGCAACATGGAAACACGAAGCAGAGACGGAGTAGGGCACCAGGGTGGGCACACCATATGGTGGTGCAGGCTAGCCCTGGTCGCGCCACCAGGTGGTGTGGGCCCCCTGGCCGCCCACCGACCTTGCCTCTTCGCCTATAAGATGCCTCCCGATGCAAAAACCCTAAATCATCAAGCCTCCAGCCACGAAAAGTTCTGTAGTGCTGCCGCCACCGAAGGGGAGATTCAGGGGACAAAAAGTCTCTATTCCGGCACCCTACTGGGACGGGGAAGTGCCCCCGGAGCCATCTCCATCGATCTCCACCACCATCTCCATCGTCGTTGCTGATTCCCATGATGAAGAGGGAGTAGTTCTCTCTCGAGGCTAAGGGTTCTACCGGTAGCTATGTGTTCATCTCTCTCTATGCATGATCTTATTGAGATCATGAGCTTGTAATCTATAGATCTACCTTTCTACTCAAGTGCTTTAATAGATCTCTTCTCTCCCCATGTGTGTGAAGTTGATAGTGTGCACACCATGGTGGCACTTAGGCTAGAGATTTCAAATACTTGTTATGATTTATATTTGGAGTTGGATGTCTCTATGAAATTGTGGTGTTTGTTGGAACCATCTAGTACTCAAGGTGACAGTATGGGGTTATCTAGATGGGAAAAGCGAACTTTGAGGAGTAATGTTATAGCCCTACCATGGATTGGAGTGTCCAACCGGAGAGTAGTTTAGAGTAGTATCATAAAGAGAAGATATTTCTATGAGAGTGTTCACTAGTGAAAGTATGATCCCTAGGCCTTGTTTCTAAGCATTGAAACATCATTTTCTACTAGATTTGTTACATGTTTGCTTGCCTCCATCTTTATTTTAGTTTGCCTTTAGTCTCGTCCACGCCATCAAAGTATTTTCTAGCTCCGTTATCTTATATCCATACCACTTTTATTTCACTATCTCTTTGCCGAACTAGTGCACCTATACACCTGACAAGTGTATTGGGTGTGTTGGGGATATAGGAGACTTCTTGTATCTTGATTGCAGGGTTGCTTGAGAGGGGATACCTTTGGCCACTTCCTCCCTGAGTTCGATAAACCTTGGGTGATCCACTTAAGGGAAAACTTGTTGCTGTTCTACAAACCTCTGCACTTAGAGGCCCAACAACTGTCTACTATAATAGAAGTGCGTAGACATCAATGTGCGCAGCTCTTGCATTGATTTGTGGAATATTACTGAAGAATGACTCAAAATTGAGGATCCAACCAACTTGACAAGAAGAGAAGTGGTTAATAGTTAACTCAATGCCACCGCTTTGCACATGATTCAACTTGGTGTGGGGGCAAAAGATTTCCCTCACATTGAGCACCTCAACACTACCAAGGGAGCTTGGGATGCTCTCATTGACTTGTTTGTTGGATATGAGAGCATGACAAGAAATAGATATGATGCCTTCAGCAATGAAGCCAAAGGCTTCTATATGAAGGATGGTGAGGACCATGAAGACATGTATCAAAAACTCAAATCCACTGCCACCACTTTCAAAAATATTGGTGCCTCTCATGTGGATGATGCATCGATAAAAAGGAAATGTGTGAGTGCGCTCATGCCCTTCGAGCCCACTGACTTGAAGAGACTCCAAGGAAGACACAACTACCATCTCATGACCTCCAATGAAGTTATGCAAGAGATGTCCGCCTTCAAGGTTGCTACCAAGAATGCCATAAATGCCCATGCTTCTGCCCTTGGAATGCGTAATGGCGTTAATCTTGCCTTGAAGGCCAAGGTTGTGGAGTATGAGGAAGATGAAGGAAGTTATGAAGTTCTTGCTATGAGCCACCCCAAAGATGTCAAGGTTGCTCATGGTGAATACATGGCCTTCTATGCATGGAACTTTTGGAAATATCCCGTCAAGGCCAAGATGGAGATGTAATGAAGAAGCAGGCCCGGCTCTAGCCCATGACAGGGTTGTGTGATGGCCAAAGGGCCCAGGTTGGGGGGCAAGATTTTTTATGCGCTGCATAGGCCCAGGCGCTGAACTGAAGAAACGCAACCCAACCCGATCACTATTCGTGAGCAACCGATAAGGCTTGCCTGGAGGCCTAGTGCCTTGGTCGCGACACGAGGAGATCGATCCATCCCGAATTCCCGATTGATTGATCGTGAAACTGAAAGGTCGCGGTCGTCTATTGCTCTCCATTTGAATTTCCCGTCCTGAGTTCCCGATCGATCGATCGTGAAACAAAAGGTCATGGTCGTATGTTTCTCTCTGTCCTGAATTCCCTGCTCACCGTCAGCCGCCTCATGACTCGTGACACTCGTTGTCTCATATGCTCGGCTGCTCCCTGCCAGACAGCCAAGCCCTGCTGCTCTCCATCAAAAATATTGCCATCTTGGACAAGCGCCTAGCCCTGCCTTCTATAAGTTTATGCCTTAATGCCTTAATCCCTTCTTAATCCCTCGTCTAATTCTTCTAAATAATCCCTCAATTAGGGTTATAATTTTTAAAATTACAATGATATAAATTCCTTCACATTAATCTGTGATAGGTGTTACGATGGGGAAGCAATTGTCGGGTGTTGCAAAAAAGAAGAAAAGAAAGAGAGAGAATCGGCTTATTGATTCACTAAGAGGTTCTTTAAATAAGTTATTTCCAACAAAAATTAGTGTTGATGTTAACAATAATAATCAAAGGCAAGAATCTGATCTCGGAGAAGATGATAAGAATAATTCAAATGCAGATCTTGAGGTCAATGAACAATTCCCGGAAAACGGTAAATAACTAACTAGCATCAATTTTTCCAAGTGTAAGTTAGTAACTAATTACAATATTTTGTTTCCCATGCAGATGTTGATGTTAATGTTAATGAGTACAATAGGGGGAAAGAACAAGAAGCTCCTAATGGTGATGAACAAGATGATTATATTTCATCTATCTATGA
Organism: Avena eriantha; assembly: GCA_910589775.1. Taxonomy (NCBI): domain Eukaryota; kingdom Viridiplantae; phylum Streptophyta; class Magnoliopsida; order Poales; family Poaceae; genus Avena; species Avena eriantha. The sequence goes on from OU342743.1 coordinate 275,658,256, forward strand.
TCCTAGAACATGGGATAATCTTGATAATTGCAAAAGGGACATTTTAATTGAAAAGGGGCCTCTAAGAGAATTGGGTTTGGAGTTCCCTAAGGATGACAAAGGTAGACATTTTTCTTATGAATACTACTCCAAAAAGTTAGCCAATGGTGAGGTTGTTGATAGAAAGTGGTTGGTTTACTCTAAAGAGGTGGATAAAGTTTATTTTTTTGCTTCAAGTTGTTCAAATCAAATAAGACTAAGTCCTTGCTAGCATATGATGGATTGAGGGATTGTCAGCATCTTAGTCCAAAAATCAAAGATCATGAGAAGAGTGTTTAGCATTTGATAAACATGAATACATGGAATGAACTAAGGTTGAGGTTAAGCAAAAAGCAAAAAATTGATGATGACATGCAACGGTTGGTTGCAAAGGAAAAAAGAGCGTTGGCAACAGGTTTTGCAAAGAATAGTTACTGAAGTGAAGTTTCTTGCAAAACATAATTTGGCCTTTTGAGGATCAAATAAGAGGTTGTATCAATATAGTAATGGAAATTTGCTAGGCACGATTGAAATGATTGCCGAATTTGATCATGTGATGCAAGAACAAATTAGGCGCATTCAAAACAATGAAATTCATCATCATTATCTTTTCCACAACAATTCAAAATGAGTTGATCTCGCTCCTTGCCAATGTTGTGAGAAAGGTTATGTTAAATATCATCAAGGATGCCAAGTATTTCTCAATTATCTTGGACTATACCTTGGATGTGAGTCGTGAAGAACAAATGACGCTAATTGTGCGTTGTGTCAATATATCATGTGACATCCTGAGAGTGGAGGAGTTTTTCCTAGGGTTCATAAAGGTTGATGACACAACAGGATTGGGGCTTTTTAATGTATTGTTGGATACATTGGATTCTCTTGACTTGGATGTTGCTAATGTGAGGGGGCAAGGTTATGAAAATGGTTCCAACATGAAGGGAAAAAAGCAAGGTGTTAAAAATCATTTGCTGACAGTAAACCCGAAAGAATTATATATGCCATGTGCATGTCATAGTTTGAATCTAACTCTTTGTGATATGGCGAAATCATGCGAACAAGCTATTTCATTCTTCGGTATTATCCAACGTATATATGTATTGTTTACACGTTCTACTAAGAGGTGGAAGATTTTGCTTGATAATGTTCTAAATATGACTCTTAAACCATTGTTAGATACTCGTTGGGAGAGTCGAATAAAGAGTGTGCAACCTATAAGGTTCCAAACTGCCCAAGTAAGATCAGCTTTGAAGAAACTAGAGGAGGCTTCTACAGATGATCTAGCTATGGTTAGTGATGCTCCATCTTTGTACAAAGCACTTGGGAAATCTGAGACTTTAGTTGGTATGGTTATTTGGCACGAGGTTTTATTTTCTATAAATATGGTGAGCAAGAAGTTACAGGAAAAAATTGTGCGCATTGATGCTACTGTCAAACACATTGAAGGGATCACTGAATTTTTTCAGAAGTTCAGAGTTGAAGGATTCGATACTAGCATTGAAAGTGCCAAAAAACTTGCATATTCTATAGACATAGAGCCAAAATTTCATACAAAACGTCAAAGTAAAAGGAAGAAGCATTTTGATGAAATCAATGATGAAGAAGAAGAATTATAGTTGTCGGCTATTGAATCGTTCAGAGTTTCTTACTTTCTTGTCATTGTTGACACTTCAATTGCTTCATTGAATAATCGATTTGAGCAGCTGAAGGAATTTTAAAAGGTGTTTGGTTTCTTATTCAAATCAAAGAATCTGAAGTCCATGGATGACAGTAATCTATGAAAATCTTGCACTAATTTTGCAGAAATTTTTACTCATAAGAATTTGTGTGATGTCGATCTTGATGATTTTTTATCTAAGTTAAAGGTGTTTCATGTAACTTTGCCAAATAATTTGATGGAAGAGCATGAGATTCTTCAATTCATTACAGCCGTAGATTGCTATCTAAATTTATTAGTTACCTATCGGATCCTTTTGACTTCATCTGTGACTGTGGCCTTAGATGAAAGAAGTTTATCTAAAATAAAGCTACTAAAGAACTGTTTGAGGTTAACTATGTTACAAGACAAATGGAATGGCTTAACTACGTGTTGTATTGAAAAGGATATATTAGACAACATTAATCTTAATAGTGTCCTCGATGATTTTGCATCTAGAAATGCACGAAGAAGCTTTTTTCGAAGCACCAAAGATTAATTGTCAATGATCTCATTGGAGGCTGTTTTTTTAGGTATTCACTAGCATGGAATACTTGTTATGTTTTCCTACCATTTTTATTATTTCTATATAAATATCACAATGCTTTAGTGCTTGACAATTATTTATAGACATCTCGACTATGAACATGTGGTTATATGCTTTTAACTATTTTGCAAGTGAAATTGGCACATATATCATCTATATATCTAGTTATACGTACATATATATATTGTCATTAGGGGACCTTTTGTAGATGTCGCCAAAGGGCACGAAAAATATAGAGCCGGCCCTATGAAGAAGCAACCCAAATGGTTCAAGATTGAGAACTTGCTTCAACTATGGAGACCGCTACCATTTTGTTGTCCATATGAGAAGACAGAAGATCATGGTGGTGTTCTTGTATTGAAGAAAAAGTCAAAGATCCCTTTCAAGAAGCCTTTCATCAAGAAGAATACCACCAACAAGAAGGCAGCTGGCATTGCATTGATAGCTTATGAAGAGTTCTCATCCGATGATGAAGATGAGGAGGAAGAAGAAGAAACATCAAATGGTGTGGCAGCCATCGCCACCACCTCTACACCCACCTTCTCACTCTTCGACTCTCCAAATGAGAATATCTCCAACAAGAACGTCACTTGCCTTACGGGAAGAGAATTAGAGGTATCATCTTCTCCTCTCTCTCCACCTCTATGATCAATGATGAATTGAATAATGATATAACTCTTGAGGTGCAGGAGGGATTAGTTGCTTTCAATGTTTATATGAAAAACTTGAAAGGGGAACACAAGAAGCATTTTGTGAATCTCTTGAATCAACTTTCCCACACACAAGAGCTTCTTGATGAGAGATGCAAACTTGGGAGAGAACACATTCTTGAGATGGATGCTTTAACTAATGCACTATAAGAAGAGCAAGGGACTAGGGAGTCTCTTGAAGAAAAACTTGAAGGCCTCGATGAGGCAAATGATCAAATTGTTGCTAAACTCATTAAGGAGCGTGATCATGCCATTGCTAAGTATAAAAAGGCTAAAAAGGACAAGATTGAGTTTGAGGTTGTTCATGAAAAACTTGCCGAGGATTTTGAGAAACTTAACAAGGCCCACAAGGCCTTGGAAAGTGAACTCTTGACTCTCACAAAGTATTGTGAACAACTTCAAACTCAATTGACTAATGTTGCTTCACCTAGTATTTTCATTGCCTCTAGTAGTATGAACATCCTTGAAGAAAATGCTAGGTTGAAGCGGGAGCTTCCAAAGGCCACCTTCCTAGAAGTAAACAAGTCTCTTGATGACCAGTTGAGTAAGAAAAGGTAAGATAATGAGAAAAGAGGTCTTGGCTATGTGTCCAAGGCCAAGAAGAAGAGCAACGACAAGAAGAAGCCCAAGCCCACACAAGCAAAAGACAAGACCATTATGGGTAGTAATACCACAAGTGGCAAAAGTATGTCACAAGATGACTTTGCAGGAAGTGTTAACCCTCATTATGTATTAATGCGTGATTATTATGGTGATGTTTATGCACAATATGTTGGTCCACTTGATGGTTATATTACTTGGTCTATTTGGGTTCCCAAGACCCTTGTCACTAACAAAACAGCACCCATTGAAAAATGGGTACCTAAAAACTAGTTTGATTTCTTATAGAACTATGCTTCCGACGGGTCAAAGTGGGTGCTTGATAGTGGATGCACAAGTCATATGACCAGAAGCAAGGCGATGATGGCGGAGATTAGGCCAAATCATGATAATGACCGGAAGCAAGTCACATATGTCGATAAGTCAAAGTATTAGGTAATGGGTCTTGGAAAGGTAGTGGTTGCACATGATATTACTCTCGTGGATGTCATGCTTGTTGAGACTCTTGGGTATAATTTACTTTTAGTCCGTGCACTTGGGAAGATGGGCTTTGCCGTCTTTATTGATGATGATATTGTGGTTGTCTTGTGGAGCAAGACTCTAAAGGTCGCTTTCGTTGGGTACGTGAAAAATGACTTGTATGTGGTGGACTTTTCGGGGAAACCACTACAGGTGTGATGTACCTATTCAGAAAGGCCGGTGTGGGTTGGTTCTGGCATCGCCGACTAGCCCATGTAAATATGAGAAGTTTGCAAAGTCTCCACAAGGGTGGCCATATCGTGGGACTAAAAGAATTTTTTTTTGCCAAAGATCATGTTTGCAGGTCTTATGTTGAAGGAAAGATGCATGATTCTCCCCACAAGCCAAATAACATTATAAAGTCGAAGAGGATCTTGGAGCTCCTTCATGTGGATCTTGTTGGTCCTCCATCTCATGCAATTCTTGGTGGGAAGAAATATTGTTTGGTGATTGTTGATGACTACTCAAGATATTCATGAGGATACTTCTTCAAGTTGAAGAGTGAGACCCAACAATACTTCATCGACTTTGTCAACATGGTTCAACATTAATACAATGTGCCCATGCTGGTGATAAGAAGTGACAGCGGCACCAAGTTGAAGAACTACACCTTGAATGGATTTGTTAGTGATGAGGGGATCAAACATCAATATTCCGCTGCATACACCCCTCAACAAAATGGTGTAGCTGAGAGGAAGAACCGGACACTAATGGACATGGCAAGGTCCATGTTGGAGGATTTTAAATCCCCAGACAACTTTTGGGTTTAGGCAATCTCCACCACATGCCATGCATTGAACCGGCTCTACCTTCGCAAAGAGTTGATCAAGACTCCATATGAAATACTTACTGATAACAAGCCCAACGTTTCATACTTCGAGGTGTTTGGTTGTAAGTGTTTCTATCTCATAAAAGGTGTTCGTTTGTCCAAATTTGATTCCAAAGCTTTAGAGGGTATTTTGTTGGCCATGGTCTCGATTCCCACATTTATATAATCTAAACTCTCTGAAATTTTCATAGAATCTTGTAGTGTGGTTTTCGAAGAATATGATGGCCCCCAAGTGGGACATGTTGATGTTTGTGATGTAGATGATGAAATACCTCAAGATGCCATAAGAAGAATGGGTGCGGGATTCATCCGCCCCATTGGGGAACCCCTTGTGGCGGAACGAGAAGAACTATGCTCTACTCAAGTGGAGCCCTCATCTTCATATCAACAAGCTCCTATTATTGAGGCCAATGATGACCCAAGCCAAAGACAACATGAGAACCATCACCAAGTTGATCAGGTTGGAAGCTCTAGGCTAGATTGTCCGGTCTCTCCATTGACCAGATTGTCTAGACCTGTGCAGTCAGTTGCACAAGGCAGGTTTATTCAGTCATCTGCAAGATCATCTTAAAGCCTTTCAAGTAGCATGCCTGATCACGACCAAGATCAACTTCTACCTCATTTTGATGAAAATGAACCCATTGTTGATCAAGGTTAAATTGAAGGTCAAGACAAGGACCAAAATGATGAAGAGATCTTGACAAGAAACAATAAGGAGATCGAAATGCATCGCAAAGATAGAGTGGATAGAATGTTGGAAATAAGAGACCACACTCTTGAGAATGTTATTGGTGATCTAAGGAGTGGAATGTCCACTCGAGCTCAATTAAAGCATTTTGGTGCGCATCAAGCTCATATTTCCATGGTGGAGCCCAAGAAAGTGTGGGAAGCTCTTGAAGATTCAGATTGGTTAGAACCCATGCATAAAGATCTCAACAACTTTGAGAGAAACAAAATTTGGAAATTAGTAGAAAAGCCCAAAGATTGTCACAATGTCATTGGTACTAAATGGATACTCAAGAACAAGCAAGATGAACATGGAATTATTGTGAGGAACAAGGCAAGATTGGTAGCTCAAGGGTTCTCTGAAATTGAAGGCATTTATTATGGAGATACCTATGCTCCCGTGGCTCGCCTTGAGTCCATCTGTATCCTTCTTGCATATGTTGCACATCATAATTTTAAATTACAACAAATGGATGTGGAAAGTGCTTTTCTAAATGGTCCATTACATGAGTTGGTTTATGTTAAGCAACCCCTGGGATTCGAGGGTCCCAACTTCCCAAACCACGTCTACACGCTTGATAAGGCGCTCTATGGACTTAAACAAGCTCCATGCACATGATATGAGCACCTTAGAGAGTTGTTGTTAAACCGTGGATTTGAGGTTGGGAAAATTGATCCCACTCTTTTTACTAAGAAGGTTAATGGGGAGTTTATTTTTGCCAAATATATTTTGATGATATTATCTTTGGCTCGTCTAACAAAGATTTTAATTGTGAATTCCCAAAGCTTATGACTGATAGGTTCAGGATGTCTATGATGGGAGAGTTGAGGGTATTCCTCGGCTTTGAGATCAAGCAAATAAGGGGAGGAACCTTCTTTAATCAAGCCAAATATACTCAAGACATTCTCAAGAGGTTCAACATTAAAGAACTAAATGGAGCTCCTACTCCCATGGCAGCAAAGACTCATCTTGAGCTAAATCCAAATGGTAAAGATGTGGATCAAAACATATGATTGGTTCTTTGCTTTACCTATGTGCATCTAGACCTGATATTGTGTTAAGTGTAGGAGTGTGTGCAAGATATCGAGCGGCTCCTAAATAAATCCACTTGATGGTGGTCAAAAGAATCTTTCAATATTTAGTTCATACCCCAAACTATGGTGTGTTGTATCCTAGGGGCTCAACATTCTCTCTTTGTGGGTACACTGATTCAGATTGGGCTGGTGATAAGGATGATAGTAAATCAACCTCCAGGGCTTGCCAATTCCTTGGTAGGTCATTGGTGTGTTGGTCTTCTAAGAAGCAAAATTGTACATCTCTTTCCACCGCCGAGGCTGAGTATGTGGCTGCTGCTAGTGCATGCACTCAATTGCTATGGATGATGCAAACTATAAAGGAATATGGCGTCCATTGTCACAAAGTGCCTCTTTTATGTGACAAAGAAAGTTCTGTCAAGATTATCTACAATCCGATGGATCATACAAGGACAAAGCACATTGAGATTCATCATCATTTCATTAGAAATCATGTTGCCTGAGGAGATATTGAGCTATCTTATGTTTCAACCAAAGACCAATTTGCCGATATATTCACGAAGCCTCTTGATGAAGCAAGGTTTTTCTATTTGAGGAATGAGCTAAATATCGTAGATTCAAGGAGTTTGACTTGATCATCTTGCATACTCACCTGTATCTTGATCCATATTTGGTTTAGGTGCAGGCATGGAGATAGGGGGAGTGCGGTCCTAATCTATTGGGCTATCCCTCCCCCATAATGCCTAAATTAAGAAAATCAATTCTCTGAATATCATTTTGTGATACCCAAGTATAATTCTTCATGGTGTCATGCCTCACACTCGTACATGGTGGCCTCCGCCACCGCTCTCTTTGTTGTGAAGAGTTGGTTCTTGTTTTGATTGAATTTGAGATTTATTAGATATTTATTTTGATTTTCATTGATTCTTGGTTCTTCATAGTTTGGCATCTTAACCCAAGCCCTTTTCCCTTCCTACAAAACTTGCTCTCCATCATATATGTCCCCATACACTTGAAACTAGCAGTTTTGGTCGAAGAGGGCCAGAGATTCCGGTGTGCTTATATCGGAGTTTCCGGTCCATTGGATCAGAGTCTCTGGTCTGGGACGGTTTCGGGAAGTGACTAAAGGAGGTCGGGGTGAAAGAGACACACAGAACTCTTTCTTCCACCCCCGACCTCCACCCTCACACCCGTCGCCTCCTCCTCCAAAACCGCCGCCCGGGGGCCCTAAAGCCGATGTGATCCGCCATGCCGCCGGCCACTTCCACCCTCACCATCCTTGGGCCGTTCTCCACCGGTGGAATCTCCTCAATGGACAGATCTGGTACCCTCTCTCTCACCATGGACCTAGGGTTCATCCCCTTTGTTTATTTTGAGCAATGTACTGATTTTTCCACTGGAAACTCATGTATGGGTGCACTACTATCACAACAGCTTTGATTACTTGCCCGATCTACTAGAAGTAATGCCCCCCGCAGCCTCCATGTGCAAACCGGAGATTCTAGTCCCCTAGACCAGAGATTTCGGCCTGGGCTAGAGATTTCGGTGTTACACACCAGAGACTCTGGTGTGGTTTACTTCTAGCACATCCTGCAAGGGCTTGAGGGTGTTGTTTTGTCTCTAGGACATATATGCTCACCTCCATGCTATCCCCTTAATCTATATTCACAGGTGTCCCTGGTTCTCGTCGTGATCACACCAAAGCTAAGTCCAAAAGAGGGGACCCACAGTTTGATGAAGAAGCTGGACATTATGTTATTCTGCTGTCTAACCGGAGATAGCTGGCCGGAGATGCTGCATATATGAGAAGGTACCGTGAGCACATTGAGGAAGAAAACAGTGCCAAAAGGGCCAAATATGACAATCTACAGTCTCTTTCCCATATGTCAAAGAAAGAATACCATGAGCTGAGCAAGGCAAGTTTCTATGACTTGCCAAGAACAAGCGATGACCCATGTTATTGGAGGAATGAGAAAAAGGTGTTCATGACAGATATCTATTGCAATCTCACCAAGTCTCCAGTTTGTCCACAACGGTATATGGACTTCCCCTACATGCGTGCCAATGACTATTTCACATATGCTCTTTGGGTCACTGAGAAGCTTGGGCTGCACAAATTTTATGGAGCTCCATGAGGACTACAACATTGCCCTGGTTCAACAATTCTATGCCACAGTTGTATTTGATCATGATGAGGATAGGACCATGACATGGATGACTGGTAACTTCCGCTGCACTGCTACTTTCTATGATCTTGCCAGAGTCATTCACCAGACCTTTAGTGGCGTGTCTATTCTTGTTGGCCACCACATGCATGATGCTGCTCTTGGAGAAAGCAAAAACAAGCTAGCACCTCTCTGTGGGAAAGATGGCACTATTGGAGAGTCCAAGGGACTCAAGCCTCTCTACAATCTTCTGTTGAGGATCTTTCGCCACACCATTTCCCTAGTGCTGGAAATGATGATGCTATTCGATGTGTCCTTGTCAACTTACTCCATCATGCTCACAAGGTGGTTTGTGCTAGGCCAAATACTGTGGATTCACTATTGACATCATGGACTTCGTTTTTTAGGAGATACATCATGACATTCTCTTCAGGAAATCTTCTCCATATGCAGCTCTTGTGATGAGGCTCATCAATACTCATGCTCATGGTTCACCTCTCGCCCTCCCACCTAACCTTGAAGCACATGTCTTGGTGGCTCTCCAAAAGAAAGGGAGCATGGGTCCAGCTCCTAGGTAGCCATATTCTAGTGAGGATGATGAGATTTCTAAGGCTGAGCGGGCTCCCACTCCTCCAAGGGGCTCCAGAAGGAAGAATGCCTCCAATGCACCTCTCACCTGTGAGTATGTTTAGGAGAAGGTCAAGAAGGTGTCATTTTGGGAGAAGATGTTGTGTTGCATGAATGTGGACATTCGCAAGGAACAACATGCCTCCTACAAGAGCAACCGCAGGATTGAGAAGATCCTTCAGGAGATTAAGGCTCAAGGTGAAGAGGAAGAAGAGGAAGGAGAGACAGAATACACTGATGAGCATGGGGTTGAACCATCTGCAGAATCAGATCACAAGCTATATTTTGGTGCTTGGAATGCAATGAATGACATCTTAGTTGATTGGAAGACCTTCTCAGAGGTCACATCTGGCTTTGCTTCTCAGGGTACTTCCTCCTCTCTCCCTCATGGAAAAGGCCCCCAGGTTCCAGGTGCTGATGATGACTATGAGGAGGAAGAGGATGACGAGGACGATGATGACTCTGAGTGATTCCTTCTGGGTGATAGCTTTATCTTTTCCTTTTTCAGAGTTTAGATGCCAAAGGGGAGAATGTGTCTATTAGGATCATCCGGGATTTGCATGGGTTGGGTATTCAGTTGCTTCATATTTGCCTATGCCGTTATCTTAAAAAATTTGAACATTTGCTTTATTTGGTTCTTGTGATACTATCTACTATTTATATGTACATGCTATGCCTAGGCTATGTGAGCCTTTATCTTCTATTATCTAATTTGTGTTGCACTACATGTATATCTTGATGCACATCATCAGGGGGAGCATAGCTATGTTACTTATCTTTAAGAATTTCATGCAAAACCTCTTTTTGTCATCGAACACCAAAAAGGGGGAGATTGAAAGGACATTTATTGTCTTAATCTATTTTGGTGTTCGTTAACAACTTGAGGATCATTTTAAAGTGTGCTAATATTGCCAGGTCAATCTACTGAAAAGAGAAAAGTCCATGTCATAGTGGAAAAATCCCTAGCTGAAACAGAAGTTTCCTGGAAAGCCTAGACATGAGTCTGTGGTGTGCAAAGATCGGAGTCTCCGATGTGGTCCGGAGTTTCACCTCAAACCTCCTGAGTGGATCCAAGATGAAGCTTAGAGACAACCTGACTAGGGGTCCAGAGGAGGCCGGATTTTCACCAAAATCTCTAGCGTATTCTGACAGACTGGAAACTCTGGGGTAGACAGTCTAGAGTCTCTGGTGTGTCAGGTCCGGAATTCCTGCCAAAACTCAGGAGGGAGCATCAAGACCTATCACAAGACATTCTGATTAGTGGTCTGGAGATGGACAGGAGACAGACCGGAGATTCTGGTGTGGAAAGTCCCCAAAAGGGAGAAAGCGGTCAAAATATGTGGGGCTATAAATAGGGGACTTCACCCCCTATCTCCAGCTGCTCATTCCAGAAAAGAACAATACCTCATTAGAGCCACCAAATCAACAAGATCTTCCCATCCAACCATCCAAAGTCGCTGATCTTTGGAGAATTGAAGGAAGAGGCCTTAATCTACAGCTTCACTAAGAGAGATCTTCATTTCCCCCTCATTCATTTGAGGGCCCCTTACTCTAGGGCTTCATTGGAAACCCTATGCCTTGATTTGGTTCTTACAAGCTTGTCTTTGATTGTTTTGTCAGCTTGCTTGGATTCGGGAGCCTCCAATTTAGTTGTGGATGTGTGCCTCGAACTTGTTGTAAGGGTGCTGGCTACCACCTTGAAGGCTGCCGATATAGTGGAAGTGTGAATCGATCTCTTTGGGGTGAGGTTCACTAGAGAACAAGGGAGGCCTCTCGTGGTGTTGGTAGTTTGATACCACCCCCTCTCCAAACACAGACGTACTTCCCCTCAAAAGGAAGGAACTGTGGGAAATAATTTTTTTGTCTTTGCGTGCTTAATTTTGGTTACTTCTATCCTTTACTGCACCTTACTTATATCTTGCTCTTGCTTAGTTAGTTGTGCTAGTGTGACATATAGGTAAATTCACCGTAGTTGCATATCTAGAGAATTTACCTATTGTGTCAAACCATAAATTGAAAAGGAGTAAAATTTGAAGTAGCACCTATTCACCCCCTCCCTCTAGGTGCCCATATGATCCTTTCACAAGGTTCTCAACCTTATTTGAGCTTTCACCTTGATCCATCAACACTTTTATAGAGAAACTCTTCTCGATAAATCACCACCTTGAGAAATACTACTTTGCCCCTTCGGTTGTAGTTGTGGAATACGTATTCTTAGTTTCCCAGGAACACACTACAAAGTTTTATTCGTTCTAATTCTGAATTAGCACATAACTCTAGAATTTCTAGAAACCACATTGTGCCATACACTTATGGTGTTGTTTCCATGAATCCTTAATGGTTCTTTATACAATAAGTAAGTGTTTTCTATTCTAATTTATCTTCTCCAAATACTAACGCTAACACGATAAGATATTACTTTAGACCATACGATATCTAATATGATATGATTACAATTCTTTATACATGTCAACACGTTGACATATTCTTAGCATTGTAATTTATGGAACACTTTTCAAAATCATAACAAATAGTTTCAGATTTTTGTCTCATTCAACGAATACATTTAATTGCTTAGATTGACAATGAAGTTTTACGAAATAATGATATCCGCCATTTTTTGAATCAACATATCATCATGTATGATATCTAATTATTAAACACACACTTTGTCTTACCAAAACATGGAGCTTTAGTCATTTTGCTTTAAAGGGGCATGTTTTGTATGTGTCAAAAGATCAAGTATATTTAAGACCTTGGTTTCATCACTTATGAAACCTTTCATATGTACCATTATGACTTAACACACTAGTGTCATTCAAAATGATGTCATGATTAAGTTTTAATATCTTTTGGCATTTTCACAATCTTATAAACATTCAAATTTCTATCATCAAGATCAAAATATGAATAACCCATTCATAATCAAAACTGTGAACATAAAATATATTACTCATAGGAATAAAACAACAGATTTATCTCAAATTCATATGAATAATTGTCTTACAAATGCAATACACACACTAATGTAGTTCACTATCATCAATAAAAAAATTATTCAAATATTCTAATCCACATGATAACTTTATAAGGAGAGAATCGTTGGAATCTTCTTTGCCATCAACACACGTTGTCGCGCCTACTCCTTCAATCACTTCTCAAGCAGCAGGTCCTATTTTCACAAAACGGTACAAGTATCAAATACTTCTTAAACTGATATAAGTGTTTGAAAATTAAACATTTATAACTTTGTATATCAAATATATACCTTTCCTATTGATGACAGCTCCTAGAGCAGGCACTACATTCCAGGTTCTCATATGAGCCATGAAATCAAGGAGGGTAAACTCTTTACCTTCCACGAGGTAGTTCAAGACGATATCTTTGTATTTGTGGGTTAGCAAGCATAGCACTAGAGCTATCAGAAATTTTTCATTCACCCAGTAGTCCATGATGTCCACAAGGCGCTCATGAATTCTTTCCATGATATCCAAGTGGTCTTCCAGGCTGGTGTCTTCCCTCATCTTGGTTGAGAGGAATTCATCCATGTATTCAAACGCCATGAATTTGACTTGAGATGGAAAGAGCATCTTACGTCCTTCGGCCAGGCTGAAGGCCTCAATCTCATGGAACGGTGCTCCCATAGTAGGCTCCATGACATGAACCATAGTGTATTTGACTATCATGAAGGTGTCACGTCGGGAACGATAATCATGACCATCGGGCAATCCGGTGAAGCCCACGATAAAATCTCCTAGCGGTTCTCGCAGCACATAGAAAGATAATGTAAGTGATGGCTATGACATACCACCTCTTTTAGCCATGTAAAATGTGACATTTATCTCTCATATCATGTTTCTTCCAGCTATAGTTATGCCTTATATGCATGACTTCCAGTTCTCATTTGCTTTCATATGAGCTTTGCACATTTAGTAGTTTAGGTAGAATTTTACCACTTTCCTTGTCTATGGCATGTGTGTAGCTGTTGGTGAAGATTATGGATAAAAAGGAACAAAGAGAGCATAGTATGGAGGAGCTACAGGGACCAAACTTAGCCATTTGAGAGGTTGGAAAGTGAATTTTTTCAACTTCTCAAAATAAATATCTAAGACCGTGGGGTGCGAACTCAACGAGCCCAAGAACACCCAAAATAGAGTTCGTATGAAGAAATTGCGGCCAAATAACTAAAGGATCTGCAAGTTCAACGACCAACTATACGGCCGGAACTAAAAGTTCATGTCGGATAGTTTGGCCGTATAGTTGGTAAAAAGGTCGCAAACGACGGGATTTCGCCCCAGAGAAGCTCTAGAACCTTCCATAAGTCATATGAAGGTATTGGGGGAACCCTAGGGAACCCCCAAGGCCTATATAAAGGACGGAGGGTCCAAGAGAGAGCCACCACACAATAGCCCTTCAGGGGCGGAGCCCTGCCGCCGCTGCCACCCATCCGATCTCCACGGCGGTGGAGCTCTGCCTCAACCACACCTTTGAGATCTAGATCTCCCTCAACACCATCACCATCAAGGCATACAAGCAAGAAAAAGAGGAGGAGAAGGAAGACATCACCACCACCACGCATCGATCTCCATCTCCACCTCCCTCTCTCTCTTTTGTTTGGTAATTGTAAGATTGAACATGGTTGTAACATCACTATATATTTATATGTTTTGCTGCTCATCCATGTGTGAGTGATTGATTCAATTCTAGGTTGAGGTATGATCTAGTGCACTAAGTTAGAATTTATTGTGATCTAAGATGAGTTTATGTGATCCTTTGGTCTGGAAGTGCCTTTTACCTTGTGGTGACACGCGAGAATCATGCATAGTGCACATAGAGTGACAGCCTGGTAATCAACTGGGGAACGTTTATTTATCTGAGAAATCTCTTATAGATCACACATATATCTTCCCATCTAGTACTAGTGAGACAGAAGCCTAGAATCCCTCTCTCATTCCATTCAATCCTACAACTGCAATCTCTTTCATTCAGTTCATATTCCTGTTTCCTTTCCGTCTTAGTTTATTTTGTTCTTCTTAAAAGTTCTTTGTTATTAGATATTTTAAACCTCTCTTAATTATCGATGTTCTAGTAACTTATAGAATATGCTATTTCCAAACCACGGTTTGGATGTGAAACGTGGCCGCATTGACAACGTGGCTGCGGGGTCGTGTTGTTTCCATTCGTCGATGTCCCATCAGGACAAACTCTTAACTATTTGCTGTTATAAGGACTGCAATAACCCTGTTGTTGGTGCAGGAATCCAGTCATCAAATTGGCGCCTTTGCTAGGGAGCTAAGCGTCCGGTTATTACCTTCCTACTCGCACATAGTTTATTTCCGTTTGTTGCTATTTATCTTACTACTTTTGATTATTTGAAAAGAAAAAAAATTAGATTACCTTTTGTTAGTAGTCTTGTTATTTATTTTAGTTAAAGGAAATTTATAAATATAGGAACTATGTAAAGTAAAATTCTTGCGGAGTATGGTGCTCCGAGTGTTGATCATTTACATGCTCTTATTGTTCAGCCCGCTATTGATGTGGATGAATATTTGATTAATCCTATGTGGATAAATATGATCATGGAAATAGATTTTGCAGGAGATCCGGACAATGATCCAGATGAGCATATTGACAAATTTACTTTATTGTGTTCTACGGTGAAGGCAAATGGATGGACAAATGATAAGATGAAGTTATATCTATTTTGGTTCTTGCTGAAAGGAAAAGCTAAAGATTGGCTAAAATCACATCCCGCGGGATACTTCAATTCATGGAAAGGTATCTCCGAAGCTTTTCTCGGTAAGTATTTCTCAAAAAAGAAAACTTATGAGTGTAGGCTTCATATCCTGAATTTCAAGCAGAGCAACAATGAGGATTTAATACAAGCTTATAGTAGGTTCTCAAAATTGATACATGATTATCCACATCATAATTTACCTGATTGGTTATTATTGAATCACTTTTATGGAGGCTTAAATCACTCTTCTAAGGATAAGCTAAATATGATGTGTGATGGTGCATTCCTTGGAAAAACTTTGAAAGAAGCTTGCCAACTCTTAAGAGATACACATAATATTTTTCATCAATGGCAGAAATTGTGGATGAAGAAAACCTTTCCCTACTGATCTAGAGAACTTGGTGAATGAGTTTCTTAAAGATGAAAATAGAAGAGGAAAAAAATCCTTATGATGATACCTTAGTTAGAGATGTTCTTTCTAAAGCAATGCCTTTCATAGCTGATTATTTTAATCATATTAGAACTACTGCTACTAATGATGGAGAGCAACCCTCTATTGTTACTCCCATATCTTCCACTTGTTGCATCATTGAAGCAGGAAAGAAGGGTAAATCCAGGAAGCCTAAAACCAGGAAATATAAAAATAAGAAGCCTCGTGTTGAATATCCCACACATATGACATCTGTAGATGAAGTGAAACAACTTTATGAAGAGTATCAGAGAAATGATGAAACACGCATCAAGAAGAAAGAAGAAAAAGAAATCAAGGAATGGAATAAAATGAAAGCCGCTCTCAAACCTGATCCCCCACCTATTCCTGATCTTTATTATTCTTCTGAATTTAGTGATGATGAGGACTTAGAATCCCTGATAATTGCCCTGAAGAAGTTTTTGATGATTCCAGTAGTATTTGTTTCAATACTCTTTTCGGGGAAATCAATTATGATGAGCCAAAGACGGAACCCCGTGTGCCTCCCATATTTGTTTGCTATGAATTTTGTTTTACTAATGAGGTGCAGGAAAGTCCGGTGGCAAAGACCAAGCTACTGGATCCAAAAGGACATTATGAGATGTAGCCTCAAAATAGTAATCAAGGTAAAGATTCAAAGTTTGATAATAAATCTTTAACACCCTATATGCAGGAAGGAAATAATACATATTTACCGCGCTTGGTGCATCCATCCTCACGTGGCAACGAGAACACTTGCAGGATACCAATGTACCGCAAGCGGGTACGTCTTAGAGCAAACTGTGATATAAATCCTGCAAACATTCGTTGGAGGTAAGAAAAACTACTCCTATAGCTGCCTCCATTGCTGAATAAATGTGGAGTATAAAAGCCTAGCTACTTGGTTATAAGAAAGCACTTCTTGGGAGGCAACCCGGAAGTCATTAGGCGTCTTTCTTAGCTTTCTGTCTTGAGTCTAGTTGCATTCATGTTTCATTGGCACTTTTATTCTTTGCATGTCTTGCTATTGGAGTTATCTTGTTGTAGTTTTCAAAAGGTAGAATTCATTGTTACTATGTGTTGCATAAGTCGATTGTACTCAAATCCCGTTTTATACATGCTAATGTTGGTCTAAAATTAAAGTTGTTATTTTACAGTCAAAACAAGGTGTTTCACTAAGTTTCGGGATAAGAAAGAATTCTCGAAGAAATATTTTTTTTTTGATGTCTACAGAAGGTTTAACAACCAACTATACGGCAGAATAAAAATTCCAGCCGTATAGTTTCGGCCGTGTAGATATCGATGCCTTTATAAAATTTCAATTCCAAGATACGGGAGGTTTAACGACCAACTATACAACGGGAATAGAAATTCCAGCCGTATAGTTCCGGCTGTATAAATAACGATGCCTTCATCAAAATTCTTTTCGAAGGTACAGTAAGTTTAACGACCAACTATATGGCGAGACCTTTTTGGTCCGGCCGTATAGTTGCGCCTGTATAGATGGGAAAACCCATCAAACGCCAACTGGAAGGTAACCATTGCTCAAAATTTTCTTCTTTCTTCCTCTTTCTTCTTCGAAAAACCTTGAAACACCACCTGGGAGCTTCTACCATGATCTAGAGAAGCCGAGCATATGTAATCAATAAAATTCTACCTCAGAAACCTCCTAGACTATAATTCTCTATATACGTTCATGTTTTCTTTTTATTTTCCTTTTATCGGTGGGGTAAATGAACTATGTTCATATACCAAACCGATGCATTTTATTTTGTGTGTTATTTTCGCAGGGACTTGAACCTTGTGTGACGACGTGTACGGTAGTGCCAACTTTGCAAACACTCGCATGAGCCACTTGGTTGCTTCAATTCAACACTTTGACAATCAATGTCTAGTAAAACCTTCCAACTCGAACCTCTTTTATTAAGCACGTAGGGGATGGACACTCGTGTCTCGTATCATGTTTCACTTGTACCTCATCACAATCTAGGAGAGGCATCTTTTAGAACTAGTTTGTTGACTTAAGTGTGGTGCTTAGGTTGATGAAACGACTCAGTAGGACTTGTACTTTTATCACTTTGAGCTAATCCCCATGCCTTCAAAAACACAAAGATTTTCTTCTTAGTTTCCAAGCAGGTTCGCAAAGAAGGCAGCCACCAGGCTATATCAAGAAGTATATGTTAAAGCAAAGGTTCTTTGTCCATCAAAAGAGAGGTCACTTATACCTCAACGATAAAGTGTGTCACCCTTGTTTTCAACTAAGCTTGAGGAGGTAACCACTTATTACACTCTCTTTTGGAAACTGTATTTTCTCTTTTCTTTTGGTGATATACTCAAGTTTGGTTCTTGCAAAGTTCTAATCTTGGGGAGGTTACTTCTGCATGTGTAGAGTCTTGTGCAATGTTCGTATTTGATGAAGGTTCAATGCAATCATGTATCCCGCTGTTTTTGAATGCTTGTTTAAGTGAGTCTAGTTTTGTATTCATATGGGGATACACTTGCTCATGATAGGCACCATAGGAGTTGACTTAGAGCTTGTATGCATCTTGCCAAATTGTTTATCAAGCTTGTGACACTATTTGTGATCCTCTAGAAAACATTGCCACAATCTCTACACTTGGAAAGAATGAATACTTGATCAAGATCTTTTGAAATTTGTTGGTTGTCACTAAATAGCTTTGTCTTAAAAAATAGGTTATGCTCGACCCCATAATGTCAAAATAATAGACTTGATAGTTTGCTTACGGAAGGAGTTATCAATTGGAAATGATATTTCGAAGTTTTGAGTTCTATGCTAAATAAGGTGTTGTTTAATTGTCTTAAGAGCTTATCCTTAAAGATACTCAACACCATAGATGTGATGATCGACTTGATAGTACTCTTTGAAAGTATTTGTTTGAAGAAACTAATATTTAGTGGTAATTGAGATGCATGCCAAATTTTGACCTGTTGATTAAAGTATGATATTGCTTTATGTGTTTCTGCACCACTGTCGCACAACATGGGATGCTACCAACTTTGTTGGCCTTTGAACAGTCCAAAAAGAGGAAACTCTTGGAGTTTGGCTATGAGTTACCCAACATATGTAGCAGAAATGCTATATTTGGGTATGCATTGGTATTCTCATGTGCCTACGTTCAAAGCAAAATAGGGAATACTCCTCTGACCGTTATGATAAATCATTATACCAAAAAGGGAAACCTTGGTAATGGTCACGAGTATCCATTCTTAGCCTACACGGTCTATTTAAACACACTAAGTTTTGGCATGATCTCATTACTGATGAACTGAAGTTTTAGAAAGCCAAAGAATAGAAAATGAGTGTTTGATAGCCATGATTCATTGATGTGGATGAACAAAAGAGATACTCTAATGCTATGCTTCTTTTAACATGTTCTCGCATTTCCTTTTGGCATAAATTTCACTACTAAGATATAAATTTTCTGAAACTCAATAACCGATGTTTGCACTTGAGAGCCTTAACTAGATGACATGATTGGGTAGAATCGATAAACTTTATTCCTATTTATGCTTGACATCTATTTGTGACTAAGTTTTGCCTCATAAAAAATGATATGAAAAGTTATACAAAAGGTGCAATAAGAGGATCACAGGTTTGTCTGCAAGTTAGATTCACTGTTGACATAGAGCATATAAGTTTTGATGAATCTTTAGTGGTCTTTATAACTGAGCTTGTGTTGCCTTGTATGAATACATGTTTTCTCTCTTTAAGCTTGTAGAAATAATAAGGATGCAAGGCATTGATTTCTAATGATAAGCTATTTCACAACCATTAATTTATTATCGACCCTTCCTGCTCGAGGACGAGTAAGGTCTAGCTTGGGGAAGTTGATGGCTGTGAAATACCACCTCTTTTTAGCCATGTAAAATGTGCCATTTATCTCTCATATCATGTTTCTTCCAGCTATAGCTATGCCTTATATGCATGACTTCTAGTTCTCATTTACTTTCATATGAGCTTTGCACATTTAGTAGTTTAGGTAGAATTTTATCACTTTCCTTGTCTATGACATGTGTGTAGGTGTTGGTGAAGATTATGGATAAAAAGGAACAAAGAGAGCATAGTATGGAGGATCTGCAGCGACCAGACTTAGCCATTAGAGAGGTTGGAAAAGTGATTTTTTACAACTTCTCAAAATAAATATCAAAGACCATGGAGTTGTAGCCCTCGACAAGATGAACTCAACGAGCCCAAGAACACCCAAAACAGAGTTCGTATGAAGAAATTGCGACCAAAATACTAAAGGATCTGCAAGTTCAATGACCAACTATACGGCCAAAACTAAAAGTTCCCGTCGGATAGTTTGTCCGTATAGTTGGTAAAAAGGTTGCAAACGATGGTATTTCGCCCCAGAGAAGTTCCAGAACCTTCCATAAGTCATATGACGGTATTGGGGGAACCCTAGGGCACCCCTAAGGCATATATAAAGGAGGGAGGACCCAAGAGAGAGCTACCACACAATAGCCGTTCAGGGGCGGAGCCCTGCCGCCGCCGCCACCCATGCGATCTCCACGGCGGTGGAGCTCTACCTCAACCACACCTCCGAGATCTAGATCTCCCTCAACACCTCACCATCAATGCAACGCCCCTAGTTTTATTAATACCAATTAGGGTTGTTTGTGCATCATGAGCATCATTGTTTTGCTAAGAATAAAAGTTGTATGGAAGAAAATCAAATGCAAAACCCTAAACCCTAACCTTTCCCCCTCTTTCTTTGAACATGAATTCAAAAGGGTGGCTTTTATATTTTGAAAAACAAAAAATGTATGGAGCCCAATCAGTATCAAGGTCCCCTGAGTGTTTTTGTTATATTTTACAAACCTCTAGAATTTTCAAAATGTTCAAAACAGAACAGAGTTTGAAATTAGAAACAAAGAAATATAAACAAAAAAGGGTTTTTCGAAAATAAAACCTCTTACTAACCCTAACTAGGTCGCAGCCCATCTCTCCTCTCCACTCTATCTGCCGCCACCAGCGGCCCAGGCACAACCCAATCCGGCCCCAGTCTGGCACGCCCGAGGCCGCCCGATGCCACCGGACGCGCCGTGATGACCGCTGTTACCCCAGATGTCTACAAGATCCCCTGCTCCGCCACGAGTAACCCTAGATGTGCGCTAATTTCCCTCTTGCTCTCCCTCTCTCATTCCTCTCCTGGCCAAAACCCTAGCAAGCAACCACCATTTCGCGCCACCGTTACCGAGCTCCTATAGCCCAGCTGAGGCCTCCTTTGGAACCACTTCATCGCATAGATCATCTCCATCGAATGAATCGGCCCCGAGTGCTCCGAATCGTCGGCATTAACCCCGTCATCCCCATCTCTGGTCGTCGCTCGCTGCCGACCTTGTCTTCATCTCCGACCTCTTCGGCTACATCGACTCCACCATCACGTTCAGGTTGACCTCCTGGTTCTTTTGAACCTCCCCGCCTCCTCCATCTCGCCTTGCTCTGGGTTCGCGACACAGACCACCGCCCGATGGCGCTCAGCCTCGGCACCGACCAAGCTCTGGGAGCCATTTCGTAGCGGCTCCGCCCCTATTAGGATCGCCTCGCTCTCCCGGTTCTAACGCACACATCGTCGCAGCCCCGCGCGCACGCTACCGCCATCCCCGCCATCATCTGGCATGGTTGCTGGCGAGCCAATGTGGCACCCCTATGGCATGGACGTGGCACCTGGCCCAGCCATCAGCCTATGGGGCTAGACAAAGCCCTAGTGAAAAACAACCCCTCCCCATGGTGACGTCATGTTGGCGCAGTAATCCCCTTTTCTTTTTATTTAAAATGTTTTCTGTAATTGTTTTAATAAAGAAAAATGTGACAGGTGGGACCTATCTGTCAGGGTTTTATTCATTTTGGAATTAATTTCTGAAATTAATAAAAGTCTGACATGTGGGTCCAGCTAGAAAATAATTTAATAAAGAAAAAATGTTTAATTGTTTTAAATTGATTTAAAAATGGATTAAAATTGGGAAAAATCATAACTAATTCATTTTAAGTCAGAAAAATATGTATAATATATCAAAATGTTCATAAAAATGAGATCTACACAATAGCTTCATCATCATTAATTGATAATAAACTTTAACTAACAAGTTTAGTAGAATAACAAATCAACCCTCGCATGTGACTCCAAGGTTCTCCCTATTTTAGGGTTTGTACCCCTTGGACTGCGCTTAAATTGCCAAGCATGATTTAGGGTGACATTTCAATAAAATTTTAACTTGTCATACCATCATTCTTGATTGAGCATTGCATCGATGCCATGTGTTGATTGTCGCTTTTCTTTCTGGTGTTTCTGCTTATTCTCGGTAGACCTCGGAGTTGATGTGAGCAACGAGATCGAGTCCAACATTGAAGACCATCAATACCATCAAAGGTTATCGACGAATGACACCAAGCAGATGAACCTGAAGTTCTATATCTGAGTATCAATAGGCAAAGGCAAGCATAGCCCCACACATGATATAATCCTATGATTTCAAAGTATTTCATTCTTGCCATGTGCATATGATTCCAAAGTCTTTTATGATACTTAGTTTAATCCTATCTAATGCATGTTTCCTTTGTAGCCTATATTTCCCTGATCCACTGCTCCTAGCATAACTAGGGTTTGGCTTATGAGCTTCGCTAGAGCTGTTTATATTTTTTGTGCTTAGCCAAGCTTAGTTGTTACCGCTGGTCCATCCGATTGATGAATCAGAGCTGCGAATGAACCTAGTTGGACAGAATGATGTGGTATGGTCAGGGATGAAAGTTAGACATGCTAAGGCTTGTATGGGAGGCCACGTCGGGTTGTGGTTTTTGCAGTCCCATACTTGCCACCACTAGGACCTGAGTTCTTGCCTCTTGAACCATGACGAGCGTATAGCCACACGGGGGCCTGGAAACCCCCTCGGCCAACTAACTTGCCTAGTAGATTCCATGAGTCACATAGTTCGGACGTTCCATTCGACATATGCATTCTGGTTGTTCTTGAAGGGCGGTGGAGGAGGTGCATTCATACAGGTTGGTAAGTGTGGCTGGGAACAAGAGATGCATGGCCTCCATAATCTTGAACCTTATGCACATCTCTAGGGACCGACTTCGGGACTTGACCCGTTACATCGGCATCTCCTTAGGGTGTGACTCATGGTCTCGGCGAAAGCAAGGTAAAGGTCATGGTCAACCACTCTCTGTCGGCCTTCCAAGGAAGAGGGCTAATCTTAAGTGGCATTAAGAATCGGTTTGTACGTGTGGGTAAAGTTGTGCACCCCTGCAGGGTTAATAATCATTTCGAAAAGCCGTGTCCACGGTTATGGACGTCTTGGGAATGGATTCTAAGATCATAGAGAAGAATAACCTAATCGTAAAACTTGACAAGAGATGTGAGGTGTGCTTAAGGATGCTTCCTCAGGGATGGAGGGGGTGATCCTAGTTGGTAGGTTCAGCTGATAAAGATTCGGTGGGTATCAAAAGAAGATCAAAGCTAGTGATATCATTTTCTCTTACCCCTTTTAAAAAGGTTCCATTAGTCGAGCTTCTCCTCTCTATTTTACAAAGAAAGTTAGCTCTATGCAAAATAACCCCACCAGCCATAAGTCTTGCGGAGTACACCCTATACTCAGCCTTGATTTGTTGATACTTTTGCAGCAGGTAAGTATTACTGTAGATGATGAGTTCGTACAACATAGACATCGATGAGTAGCTTAGGGTTCCCGGTCGGCAGCATGGAATCTATGGAATGGGATGTCATCGTTATGCTTCAGGCCTCTTAGTCCATTTGTTAAGTTTGCTATACTTAATAGCATAATTTTCCTTCCGTCGTTTGATGTTTGTGGCCAATGACCACTGCTTGTAATATTTTGGTTCTTTCCTCAGATATGAGCTCGTTGTAATAAATTTTGTGTCGTAGGGTCACTCTAATGTTACCGATTCTTTCTCTGTATGCTTCCGAGATTTAGGTTAGGCTTATATCAAAAAGAGGTCTGGGATTTGTCTAGCCCTAATCCCTGGGGTGTCACAATCAAGGCATCCAAGCAAGAAGAAGAGGAGGAGAAGCAAGACATCACCACCACCACGCATCAATCTCCATCTCCATCATCATCTCCATCTCCATCTCCCTCTCTATCTCTTGTGTTTGGTAATTGTAAGATTGAACATGGTTGTAACATCACTATATATTTATATATGTTTTGCTGCTCATCCATGTAAGTGATTGATTCAATTCTAGGTTTAGGTATGATCTAGTGTGCTAAGTTAGACTTTATTGTGATCTAAGATGAGTTTATGTGATCCTTTGGTCCGGGAGTGCCTTTTGCCTTACAGTGACGCGCGAGAATCATGCATAGTGCACACAGAGTGACAGCCCAGTAATCAAATGGGGGAATGTTTATTTGTCTGAGAAATCTCTTATAGATCACACATATATTTTCCCATCTAGTACTAGTGAGACCGAAGCCTAGAAGCCCTCTCTCATTCCATTCAATCCTATAACTACAATCTCTTTAATTCAGTTCATATCCCTATTTACTTTCCGTCTTAGTTTATTTTGTTCTTGTTAAAAGTTCTTTGTTATTAGATATTTTAAACCTCTCTGAATTATCGTTGTTCTAGTAACTTATAGAATAGGCTATTTCCAAACCACGATTTGGGTGCAAAACGTGGCCGCATTGACAACATGGCTGCGGGGTCGTGTTGTTTTCGTTCGTCAATCTCCCATCGGGACAACCTCTTAAATATTTGTTGCTACAAGTACTACAATAACCCTGTTGTTGGTGCATGAATCTGAAGGGAATATGCCCGAGAGGCAATAATAAAGTGGTTATTATCTTATTCCATCTTTATGACAAATGTTTATTTTGCATGCTATAATTGTACTAATTGGAAACGTTAATACATGTGTGTTTAATAAACAAAATACAAAGTTCCTAGTAATGCCTCTCATATAAACTAGCTCGTTGATTAACAAGATGATCAAGGTTTCCTAATCATGGACATTGGATGTTGTTAATAACGAGGTCACAATATTTGTGGAATGATGTGATGAATATTCTTCCGAAGTATAGCATTACGATCAAAGTCATTATTTTTATATTGCTATAAAATCATACGAAGTAATCTTAGTCCTTAGACCATGAGATCATGTTAATTGCTAACACCGAAAGAGTATCTTGATAACATCAAATGTCACACCATAACAGGGTGACTATAAAGGAGGGTTCAGTGCTAGAAAGGTGTTATGTTGAGGCTCATGGATCAAGAGTGGGATTTGTCCATCCCGATGACGGATAGATATACTCTGGGCCCTCTCGGTGATATCACATTAAGATAGCTTGCAAGCAAGTGATGTGATCACTAGAATGTTATATCATGGGAACGAGAAAAGAGTACATGTCGGTAACGAGATCAAACTAGGTATGGAGATACCGATGATCGAATCTCGGACAGGTAATATATCGCGAGACAAAGGGAATTAGTTACTAGCGTTAAAGGTTCTCACAATCACAGAAGTCATCGTTGAATGTGTAGGAGTCAGTATGGATCTCCAGGTCCCGCTTCTGATTATTGATCTGAGAGGGGTCTCGATCATGTCTGCATTATTCGCGAACCGTAGGGTGACACACTTAAGGGATACCGACACCATTTGGAGCAAATATGTTTCAGATAAAGATTGAAGAAAGCGCTGGAATTATTTAAATAGACACCGAAACTGTTTCGGGTGAAATTGTTGAAATTGGTTCTGCATGAAATGTTGCAGGGAGTTTATGTGAATTTTTGTTAATTAAAGTAGTTAACAAAATTCTGAATAAAAATAATAAAAGAGTTTTATTAAATGAGAGAGCATTAAATTTAGAGAAATTTAATGCATTTAAAGTGGAGACTTTAAAAGAGAATGTGAAGGGGCATTTTAATGTGGAGGGGGTTACCACCACATGAATGGGGGAGGTGAAGGGACACCCTCCCCTCCTCCTATAAAAGGACCCCCTCTCACACCTTCATACTCACACCTCCTTGTGAAGGATCTCTTTCCCCCTCTAGTTATTCCCCATGGTCTCGGATTAGCGAGATACATGTTCCCAGTGGCTTTATCTGGAAAGGAGTTGCTGCTTCCGCTGCTTTGCTGGAGCAAGGGATGGAGGTTGTCGGGGTACTGGACGTGTGTGCGATCACGGATGCACCGCTGCTTTGCGGTGCTGGACTTGGTCGTACTGGACTTGCTGGAGCTGGATCTGATGGATGTGCTGGAGCCGGACCTGCTCGACTTCATCACGATCTTGAGATCGGCAAGCGTACGACTACATCATCCACGAGTTCCTACTTGTTAACAAAACTCATTGTCTTCGAGGGTAAGTTCTCCATGGATGTATATCCACCCGTTGCTCTGTATCTAGTAGATAGATCTTGGCGTATAGTTCTCATCGTAGGAAATTTTTTGTTTTGTATGCTGCGAACCCCAGCAGTGGTATCAGAGCCTGATCTATGCGTAGGTGCTTTGCACGGGTAGTACACATATGTTTATATGTGGGCGATGATGATCATGTTAT
This sequence comes from Avena eriantha, assembly GCA_910589775.1. Taxonomy (NCBI): domain Eukaryota; kingdom Viridiplantae; phylum Streptophyta; class Magnoliopsida; order Poales; family Poaceae; genus Avena; species Avena eriantha. The sequence goes on from OU342743.1 coordinate 275,684,455, forward strand.
TGCTTCTTTAATGTATTTTGGATATTGGTGGCATAGTGGGATGAAGAGGCCCGGACCAACCTTACATGTCATCGCACATGAGACCGGTTCCACGACCGACATTCAACTAGTTTTGCATAAGTGGCTGGCGGGTGTCTGTCTCTCCTACTATAGTCAATATCTGATTTACAACGAGTTGCTAATAACTTAGTTATCATCGTTGTGGTTCCATGTTCGTAGGTAAGACCGGTTCTATCTTCGAAAGCCCTAAGCCACGTAAAACTTGCAATTGATAAATTAAAGGCGTCTAGTTTAGATCGTTGCTGGGCTAGTGTCTTGATATGGTATTGTTGTAAGTAGATGTATGATAGATACTCTTACAACACACTCAACTTGTAAGTTCCATATACCTTGGCCTTACACACAAAGGAATGATAGAGATCATACCACGATGCATATGATGGTGATCAAATGCATGGACCATATCATTCCACTTTACACATATGATGTTTGCATCTTATATTACTTGTTTGGCGTTTTAGTAGCATTATAAGATGATCCCTCATTTAAATATCAAGATAAAAATGTGTTCTTCCCTAAGTATGCACCGTTGTATGGATCGTGTTTCGAGACATCACGTGATGATCGGGTGTACTCAACTCTACGCTTTCATATAACGGGTGTAAGATAGTTTTACACACGCGAATACTAAGATTTTTACTTGGCGAGCCTAGCATGTATAGACATGGCATCGGAACACGGACCAAAAGGTTAAGCAAGAGTCATATAGTTGATATGATGCCCATATTGATGCTTGCCTTTGAAGCTACACCGACTCACGTGACGATCGGACTTGGTGTAGTGGATTTGGTTCATGTAATCACCAAAAAGGCACGAGGGATGTCGTTTTTGACTGGGAGTTCATTTCTAATTTGGATTAGTCGAACTCAATTTGTCATAAACTAAATCGAAGTGAATTTGCATAATTTGTTGTAGTCATTGGCGTCTGTTCACTACCGTATGCTTAGTTTTAATTGAGATAATAGAACTATAGAATTCTAGATATTTACTTTACGAACTGGTATCGTATTGTTTTGAATGTCCATTTAAAGTTTATAAGTCCTATTGCAAACTTTTAGCAAACTCTATTTACTCCATGAAGTTTAATAAGTAGTATTAAATGAAGAGTAAGAATTTGTTAGTATCTTAATTATCATGCTTGTCTCCATGATTATTGATATTCAAAAGTTGTTTTAATATCAAGATTATATAGGAGCTGAAAATTGTTTCAGAAACCATCATGTGTGAAAGATATTGTGATACCTGAAACAATGTTTTTGGTTGCATTATGATAGAGTATAATTTAGCAAAATACATGTTCTCATATTGTATGAGAATTTGTGAAGGATGGAGATGCTAGGCATCTGGATCTCCCAAAAAGGTTTGGGGAACTAACATTATACTCGCGATTCTTCCTTACAGGCTATAGTAGCTTGATCATGAAAGTTGTCATGATAAGGATGAATAGAAGATGTAAGTAAAATGTTTACTACACTTATAGATTACTAAGGAATGGATTTTTGAAAGAACACCAAACATTTGATGATGGTGATCCACTTCAAAGTGCAAGTCCAAATGTATTAGTATTTGACTATATACACTTTGTACTATGTGTCATGTGAATGACACCACTATTGATGTTGATAGATTCTTTTAAAGAAAATGAATTTTTGAAAGAGAATCTATAAAATATTTGGCAGAAAAGAAAAGGTTGGAGATGTACAACTTAGGTATGTAGAAGATATACATGTTATGGTTGTATTCCTTGCTTGTTAAACAATGTGGTTCTGAGGTATTGGATACCGAATCGGTTGGTATGAAGTGTCATACAGGACAACACAATTCATGAACTGCAATGGCCTAAGCAACTAGCAAGAGAAAATGTGATGATGTTCATCAAAAACAAATAAAGTGTTATTTTGTTTTTCGTTGTCGTCAAACCTAGCCTTTAAGATTTGTTTTTAATAATTGTTATTTGGTTCCGGTATTATGAGAACAATGGTTGTTCAAATAATTACCATATTCCATAAAGGATGGATGAACTTTTACAAGTCTAGTGGGAGAAATCACATCCATAAACACTATTGCTAAAATGTCGCAAGACAAATGATTGAAAGATCACTTATGAAGTGACATCGCTGTTTAAATTATATTGGAAATAAATCATGAAGAAACTCCATGTTGATGGATTTTTGGAGTCTTTGACTTTGATCAATTGACGCTTGTGAGACTTTCCTCGAGATAATTGAAACTCCGTTCATAGGCAAAGAGGAACGGATGACTAGCTTATTTGAAATTGTACATGCTGATGTATATAGTCCATTATATGTAGCCATATGCGATGGATCTTTTTGCTTCATATGCTTTCTCTAGAAATTTAAGTGAATATATCTATATATTTACTTAATAAGCAAGAAGTATGAAACATTTCAAAATTGTTCAAAGACTTTCAAGATGAAGTGAAAAATCATTGTAACAAGAAAATAAAGAGTTTATGATTCGATCATAAAGGAAGATATTTGAGTTACATGTTTAGCAAAACACTTAAGATTTGAGGAATTGTTCCATGATTTGTGTTTCCCGATAAACCATAGGAGTATGGCATATTCGACAGATGAAATCAAACCATGTTTGACATGGTAAGATCAAAGGTGTCATTTATAAAACTGCCATTATGTTTTAAGGATTGAAGCTTTAGATACTACCGCTTTTACACTAAAAAGAGCACCATCGTGATCCGTTGAAATGACATCATATAAGTTATGGTTTGGGATAAAACCCGAATTGTCTTTTCTTAAAATTTGGTATGCTATGCATAAGTAAAATGTTTACAACCAAAGTTGGATAAGCACGTCTTTGTAGGTTATCCCAAAGAATTTGTTGGGAATTTCTCCATAACACCGAGGACAAAAGAGTTTGTTACTTGGAACGTCAAGTTTCTCGAGAAGGAATTTTTCGTGAAAAGTTAAGTGGGAGGACAATAGAACTTTGATAAGGTTGTTGAACCTTAGCTATATGTGCTAAGTAGCACAGCACCAGAAAGTGTCGCGGTGGCGGCCACAATGCTCATGGCTCCCGTGATTACAAAGGGTGTGATCTCAGAGATTAGAGTTCCTATTGAACCGTGTGGGTCGGTAAGAATCAAATAGTGTGATTTGATAAGCAAGTCGTTATTGTTTTGACAATGATGAACCGACTACATGCAAAGAAGCGGCGATGGGCCCTGACTCCATAAAATGACTAGAAGTCATAGAATCCGTGATAGTACCCATACATGAGAAATCAAGTTTCTGAACTTGGAAGACCCTTCGGAAAGGCGTGAAGCCTATCGGACGTGTTTGGATCTATGAAGAAATAGACATGGATGTTTAACATCTATGAAATAGTCGACATGTTGGAAAGAAGTTTACAACAATGTTTAAGGAGTTGACTATGACAAGATTTGATCTTTCATAGCGATATTTATTCTTGACGGATTAATGTAGCAACCACTACATATAATTTGGTATATGGTAATTGAACAAACAAAACAATGTTCTTCTAATAGAATGCTTACCTAGGACGTGTACAAGACATGGTCCGAAGGGTTTTGTTAATTCAAAGGGTGCTAAAAGAGCATGCAAACTTCAATAGTTGAAGTAAGCATAGCGGAGTTGGAATCTTCACCATGATGAAACTGTTAAAACAGTTTAAATTCATCGGAGATGATGAAGATGCTTGCATTTGCAAGAAATTAAGTGGGAGCGCTGAGACATATTTCTAATACATTATGTAGAGAACATATTGTTGATTGGAAATGATGTATCTTGTATTGACACAAGTTAAGAATTTCATTAAAATAAGATTTCGATGAAAGACTTGGGCAAACCCGGAATATTTGGCATCAATATCTATATGGATAGATTGAGGCGCTAATATGGTTGTGCCAGACATACATATATGAGATATTGAAAGGGTTCAATATGGAAACAACAAGAAAGGTTCTTGCTGCATGGAAAGGATTGTATCAAGATTCAAGTGTTTTAATACTTGGTGAGTAAAATCACATGAAGATTTTGATTGCTTATACCGTGATATGTATATATCCAGAATTTCCTATGCTCTAAATGTTATGAGCACATACCAGAATGATTCATAAGATGATCATTGGCCGATATTAAAGATATTCTTATGAGGTTTGGAAGAACTAAGAATATATCATGTATAAGTGACAAATAGTTAAAAGGTAGTTCATTGTAAAGTGTTACATTGATACTAGTTTTGGCATAAGATACAAATTAAAATTTATCTCAATTTAGACTATGGGTGGCACAATGTAATGGAAAGGATGTTCCATGATGGAATTAGATGAGTTCCAAAGTTGAGACATTGTGACAGATACTACAACAAAAGGCTAAGTATATGACTGCTATAGTAGCAGCAAAGGAGGGCATTTGTGTTAAGTAGTTTGTTATCAAATTAGGTGTGGTTCAAAGTGGGCTAATACTATGAAGATATATTGTATGACAATAATATCAACATATTTTAACCCGAACGAACTAAAGGTCTCACCAAAGGACCAAATTTATACAATGCCATCTCATTTGAGAATTAGTGATGCGTAGAGACGCAAAGACATGCAAATACACACGGACCTGAAACTGTCAGATCCGGAGATTATGTTAACCACTAGCAATTGCGTATATGCAACACCAGAAAGCCATAGGTGTTCAATACGCAAAGTTTTTCAAACTAGATTATTGACTCTAGTGCAAGTGGGAGACTGAAGGGAATATGCCCGAGAGGCAATAATAAAGTGGTTATTATCTTATTCCATGTTTATGATAAATGTTTATTTTGCATGCTATAATTGTATTAATTGGAAACGTTAATACATGTGTGTTTAATAAACAAAATACAAAGTTCCTAGTAATGCCTCTCATATAAACTAGCTCGTTGATTAACAAGATGATCAAGGTTTCCTGATCATGGACATTGGATGTTGTTAATAACGAGGTCACAATATTGGTGGAATGATGTGATGAACATTCATCCGAAGTATAGCATTACGATCAAAGTAATTATGTTTATATTGCTATAACATCATACAAAGTAATCTTAGTCCTTAGACCATTATATCATTGTAATTGCTAACACCGGAAGAGTATCTTGATAACATCAAACGTCACACCGTAACAGGGTGACTATAAAGGTGGGTTTAGTGCTACAAAGGTGTTATGTTGAGGCTCATGGATCAAGAGTGGGATTTGTCCATCCCGATGACGGATAGATATACTCTGGGCCCTCTCGGTGATATCACATTAAGATAGCTTGCAAGCAAGTGATGCGATCACTAGAATGTTATATCACGGGAACGAGAAAAGAGTACATGTTGGTAACGAGATCAAACTAGGTATGGAGATACCGATGATCGAATCTCGGACATGAAATATATCGCGAGACAAAGGGATTTAGTTACTAGCGTTAAAGTTTCTCACGATCACAAAAGTCATCGTTGAATGTGTAGGAGTCAGTATGGATCTCCAGGTCCTCCTTCTGATTATTGATCTGAGAGGGGTCTCGATCATGTCTGCATTATTCGTGAACCGTAGGGTGACACACTTAAGGGATACCGACACCATTTGGAGCAAATATGTTTTAGATAAAGATTTAAGAAAGCGCTGGAATTATTTCAATAGCCACCGAAACTGTTTCGGGTGAAATTGCTGAAATTGGTTCTGCATGAAATGTTGCAGGGGGTTTTATGTGAATGTTTGTTAATTAAAGTAATTAACAAAATTATTAATAAAAATAATAAAAGAGTTTTATTAAATGAGAGAGAATTAGATTTAGAGAAATTTAATGCATTTAAAGTGGAGACTTTAAAAGAGAATGTGAAGGGGCATTTTAATGTGGAGGGGGTTACCACCACATGAATGGGGGAGGTGAAGGTACACCCTCCCCTCCTCCTATAAAAGGACCCCCTCTCACACCTTCATACTCACACCTCCTCGTGAAGGATCTCTTTCCCCCTCTAGTTATTCCCCATGGTCTCGGATTAGCGAGATACATGTTCCCGGTGGCTTTATTTGGAAAGGAGTTGCTGCTTCCGCTGCTTTGCTGGAGCGAGGGACGGAGGTTGTCAGGGTACCAGACGTGTGTGCGATCACGGATGCACCGCTCCTTTGTGGTGCTGGACTTGGTCGTACAGGACTTGCTAGAGCTAGATCTGATGGACGTGCTGGAGCCGGACCTGCTGGACTTCATCACGATCTTGAGATCGGCAAGCGTACGACTACATCATCCATGAGTTCCTACTCGTTAACAAAACTCGTTGTCTTCGAGGGTAAGTTCTCCATGGATGTATATCCACTCGTTGCTCTGTATCTAGTAGATAGATCTTGGCGTACAGTTCTCATCGTAGGAATTTTTTTGTTTTCTATGCTGTGAACCCCAACAGAGTCCAATCATCGGGAAGATGAGGAGGTTCCTCAAGCATTGGTACCAGTCTATGAAGTTGGAGCCATCTACTTTGAGTTTCTCACTATCCATGAAACCCTGGAAACTAAACAAAGACTTGGGTTCTACAAAATTATTTGCAAATACACTTAGACTAAGTTCTTATACGTGAGTTAAAATTATAATCACATTACATTAGATGAGCTCCCACTAAAATAAACATCCCTAAAAAAGATTTAGTGATTACACGATCCCCATTCACTATGTCACCCCCGATTGTCACGGCTGTCAATATAGCTACAAAGGTAGACATTCTCCAATGTCAATCACATCATTAATGTGGCTCATGCTCGATATTTCGACCATCCATGTTTCAAGGCCATGTTTGTACATGCTAGGCTCACCAATTTAACCTTATGTGTATCCGCTATGAAACAAGTTTTACACCCACCGTATATGAACACAGATATGTCTAACGCCCGATCTTCACGACGTGCCTCATAACGGAGAACTTTATTGGTGTTGCACACTAAGGGAGAACACAATATTGGTATTATATTAAGGGATCATCCTCTTAATGCTACCGTCGAGTATCTAATACTAACAGAAACAAGATGTACACAATTAAACATAATGTAAATAAGTGTGACATGACATGGTTGTAGATTGTTGCGCCATGATCTTCATCGTGCGCTCTGGTGTGTGGTGCCAAGCCCTTGATGCCGCCATCCTATTACTACAACTTAGAAATAGGAAAGTAAACTACTTCACCTTTTACTTTGAGCATATCATATCACAAGCCCCTGCAAAATAAAGTTAGATGCCTCTACTTTATCTTTTGCATATTTTAGGTGGCTGGTAGGGCTTTCGAACAAGAACCGTTTCTTACCTACGAACCTGAACCACAACGTTGATTAAATAATTGTCGCTATTATAACCCTTTTGGGGCCCTCCGTTGTAAATGGTTTACCAACTACAGCGAGAGAAACTAACACCCCCAAGCTATTTATACGGTGCAAGCCGTATGTCAAGAGTGGAACAGTCTCGCGAATGAACGCGTAATGTCGGTTGGGGGATGCTTCGATCAAGCAATGTTGTAGTATGCGCAAGTACACGTGAGAGGGTAAAAATTATATGATCAAGGCCCACACAATCAACATGTACCCGTACCAACACAACTACGCATAGATCGGCTCTGATACTACTATTGTGGTTTAGCGCCTAAAAACAATAAATTTTCCTACACAAACACATCGACTACCAGGATCTATCTAGGAGTAATGCAGTAACCGGAGGGGCTTTTCGAAAACGCACCAAGTTGAAGACCGAAAAGCTTTGTTAACGTTTGGGAGAACATGGATGATGTGGTCATACCGACGTTGAGCTCAAGGTCATTGTGAACTCGGACGGCTCCACCAGCTCCATTGACTTTGATGGCTCGAACGACTCAAGCGCCACAAGTGCAGCGCCTTGTAGGGGTCACACACATATGGTTCTTGATGACAACTCTTGGACTCTAATCCAGCAGAGGTTGTGGAAGTATATCTCCTAGATCTGGAATCCCCGTAGCATGACGGCACTCTGTAGTGAATAACTCTCTAGTTCGCATATCCCTTACTACGGGGCTGCGGTCACAAGAGAGAGGGAGAGAGGAGGACACTTGGAGGGAGAAGCCTCAAATCTTGGGATTAATTGGTGTATTTAAATCTCTCCCTATGCCTTCCTTTGTATAGGGGAAGGGGAGCCCCCAAGTCCAATGCCTAAGCAATATGGGACTACAGGAGACGACGATGTGGGAGGCCACCTTGGGCCCCACGTGGGCACCAAGGGGACCAACGGGCCACTCCTTCTCTCTCTCCTTTCAGTGCCCTCCCTCTTGGGCCTTTTCCCCTTAGGGAACGGGCCCATTAGGCATGGGCTACCCATTAAATCATATTTAAATCATTAAATAAATATAACTAAATGTACAAGTTAATAATTAACATATATTTACATATTATTTAATTCCCGTTGCATCGGAACTCCTTCTGGACAACTCCAGACACCCGCCGAAATTTCCTCGAACCCTTCCGGTTTCCCTTCTCGTTTCTTCAGTGATTCCTATGCCAAAACGATCTTTGAGCATTGTCAAACCCTTAAGTGTGTTACCCTAACGGTTCGGAACACTCCAAACATGATCGAGACCCCTCTCGGACCAATGATCATCAGCGGGACCAGGATGCCCATAATGACCCCTATGCATTCCACGGGAATCTTTATCGTTGAATCATTAAACATAGAGTCATTTTACCTTTGTTACTTTGATACTTTACTTGTCCAAGACTTGATCAACAACATCGCCATGTCGGGTTCAATCTCGTTATCGACAAGTACAACTTTACTCATTCCGAGCTATGCCATCCTAGTGACCTAGTCACATGCTGCAGCTTTATGGATGTCAAGTTTCTGAGTGGGTCTAGAGTATCTTTCCATCACATGGGAAAAAATCCCGCTATTGACACATATGCCTCTGGATGCCCCTCTGCATAACTGAAGACACTTTTATGATCACCATTTCGCCGAGTGACGTTTGATGTAAACAAGGCAGTCTCGAGTGATAGTGATTAAATATGGTCTCATGGTCTAAGGAATTGGTTACTACGTTTCCCAGTCATTGTAACGGTGAACTTCGTGACTTGATCATGTTACAATTCATGTGTTAGGTATGTCCATCACTTTCATTCACCTAATGAAATGACCCCATTGTTAATTGACATAAATGTCCATGATCGGGAAACGTCGATCATCTATTGACCAATGAACTAGTGTCTAGAGGATCACTAGGAACTATGGTGGTTTACATAGCACACGTGTATTAACGTTCCTATCAATATAGTTATAGCATGATATAAAACCTATTATGAACTTAATGAAATATGTCAAGAATCTATCTAATTATTTGCCTCTAGGGCATCCAATAGGTAAGGGTGGTCGGGCATGAGCCACTGGTATGGGTGGGGTGGAAGCAATCCTAGCAGGCCATACTAAACCATATGAGCCAGGCTAGGTAGGCCCATGGGTCTATCCCAGTTAAAGATTAAGATATATATATATATTTGTTTGTTAATTAAAATGTTAAATCACAGAAAACAAGATATATATTTAGGCTCTACGAAGATAAATAAAAAATATAAAAATACATATAGTATAGAAAAATGTTCACAAAAATAAGATCTAACCAGGAAAAATATAAAGTTGACTATTTGAGATAAATAAGATACAATTAAAAATTAAAGATACTGAATCTCTTAATGAAATTTAGCAAAATAAGAAAAAGTCTTAAAAATAAATAAAAATCACTTTTATGTATAAAAAGAAATCTATTATTTATAAAAGGGATTTCTATTTGTGTGCCCTCGGTTCATTAGTTGTACTCAGTTTTCCCCAGCCGCTTAACTTTTCCTCACTTTTGCCCATATCCTTCTATGAAACTCTCACCCGGTCTGAAACTCGCGGTTCATCAGCCTTGCCGTTAGGTGCTGACAAGTGGGCCTGCGTTCAGTCGGGTCCCATAGTGGACCCTCGATGTTACCTACAGACAAGTGGGCCGCGTTCTGTCGGGTCCTGTAGTGGATCCTTGTCGTTATATGCTAAAAAGTGGGATTGCGTTCAATTGGTTCCCATAGTGGACTCCTCCCTCCACTTATCTGGATCATCATGGGACCCACAGCTTATATATACATTGCAAATGTATCAATAATTTTCGATGCTCCATGCTTCGTTTTATCCACTTTCTTGTGTTTTGTCCGCACTTTGGAGTACTTTTCATATGATTTCTTGGACTAACCTATTAACAAGAGCCACAGTGCCAGCTGCCTGTTTTCTGCTGTTTTTGGTTCCAGGAAAGTCAGAAAATGAATATTCTCGGAATTGGACGGGACAAAAGCCAAAGTGCCTATTTTTCCAGAAGACTCCAGGAGCCAGAATACGAGACGGAGGAGGGCCAGGGGCTGGCCACACCCCCCAGGCGCGGGCTGGGCCTGGCCGCGCCAGGGCATTGTGTGGTGGCCCCAGGCACCCCCTCGGTCTCCCTCTTCGCCTATAAGAAGCCTTCTGACCTAAAAACTCCAGGGGTTCGACGTTTTTCCAGAAGCAGTTCTGCTCCGCCGCCAACACCAGATTCCACGAAACAGCACCAGAAACTCCATTCTGGCACCCTGCCGAGACGGGGAATTGGAGGAGATCATCGCCATCATCATCACCATCGCTTCTCCATCGACCATCCATGTTTCCCCCATCTATGAGTGAGTAATCCCCCTCTATAGGCTATGGGGATGGTAGGGATTGGATGAGATCGTTCATGTAATGGCATCAGATTGTTAGGGCATGGTGCCCAGTATCTTTTATTAGTGCTTTATGACTTTGTTGCGACTTGTTGTGCTTAATGCTTGTCACTAGGGCCCGAGTGCCATGATTTCAGATCTAAACATATTATTGATTCATTATGATATTATTGTTTTTGGTCTTATCTACAAGTTGTATACACACGTTGTTGTCCGGAACCTATGGCCCCGAAGTGACAGAAATCAGGATAACCGGAACATAAAGGCTTTGATCTGAGGATCACATGTGTTCACGGAGTGTTAATCCTTTGCTCCGGTGCTCTATTAAAAGGAACACCTTAATTGCCAGTAGTTCCCTAGAGGCTCCGCTGCAAACGGGCTGGCAGGACAGAAGATGTTGTGCAAGTTTTCATTGCGAGCACATATGACTATATATGGAACACATGCCTAGAATTGTCTAGTACTTAGATGTTTATCTTATTTATCTGCAATTTCCCTACGTTCTGATTGCTATGTGAATTGTCTTGTTCATGCAACGTTTGTCCATCCATCCCTATGCCTATCGCACTTGAATCCCACTGTTTACTGCTTTTGTTACTACTGTCCTTGCTTTACTACTGCTGTTACTTTACTTTTCCTACTACAAGACCGTTGCTACGGATAAACTGCTATGAGCAAGATTGTTTCCAGGTGCAGCTGAATTGACAACTCAATTGTTAAGGCTTATAAATATTCTTTGGCTCCCCTTGTGTCGAATCAATAAATTGGGTTTCACTTCCCTCAAAACTACTGCTATACACCCCCTATACTTTGTGGGTCATCAAGACTATTTTCTGGCGCAGTTGCCGGGGAGCATAGCTTTATTTATCAAGTTCACTTGGATTCACTATTGTTCAAGCTAAGTTTATTTTCTCCTTGTTTGCTTGTTTCTTTTTCAAAAATACAAAAAAAAGTAGTTCCTACTCTAGTTGTTATTTTCATTGGTCTGTTATTGTCTTGCTTTATCATGCTTGTTGTCAATGGTTGGTTTCTTTGAAACTAAAGCTTATTGGCAAGGTGGGTTCACGGAAGATCAAAAATATTATTATAAGGAACATCGCTTGTCACAAAAGGGAAACACTTATGGGAACAAATTAATAAATTGTATACCATTGCTAGAAACGTGTGCTCTACTTATAATGTTACTTATTGCTGTGATAAATCTCGTTGCAGAAAGAGGTATAAACACCTCCCTTTTCAATGTGAGTATAATGATAATGATACCATATCTTCCTATGCTAAAGGAATTTATGACTTTTATGATGCAGAACAAATTGAAGAATTTATTGCTTGGAAGGGTGCATTTGAACTTGCTAGTTTGCTTGAAAATATTGATGATTCACCTTATAAGTATGAGGTTTATGGTATACTTAAATTTTGCTTTGATAATTACAAGGATGAAAATGGCTATATCCTTGAACATTTTAATAGATGCTTTCCACAAATGGAAGAGACTAATGCCTTGCAGGATACTATGGAAGAGACTAATGCCTTGCAGGATCCTATGGAAGAATAAATTGATGAACCTGAAATCTCATTAGATGAAAAAGAGGAGGAGGGTGATGAACAAAAGGAGGAAGAATGTATTATCTACCCATGCTTACCTTCTAATGAGAGTATCTCTTTATCCCTTACATTATTTGATTGTCCTCCATGCTTACCAAAGGAGGATGAATGTTATGTTCCTGAGGATTCTTTTGAAAATGTTTATGATAAAGCTCTAGTGATTGTAGATCATGAAAAGCATGCTTTATGTGATAGTTATATTGTTGAGTTTATTCATGAGGCTACTGAAAATTATTATGAGAGAGGAAAATATGGTTGTAAAAGTTTTCATGGTATTGAAACACCTCTCTATGTGCTGAAAGTTTTGAAGTTACTCTTGTTTTATCTTCCTATGCATGTCACTTTGTTCTTTGCGAATTTATTTTCTTACATGATTCCTATGCATAGGAAGTGGGTTAGACTTAAATGTGTTTTAAATTTGCTTCTTCATTCTCTCTTTTACTTCAACTCATATTTGTTATGAGAGTATCCTCTCAAACTACTATGCTTGAAGATTATAATATGTCTATTATTCTTGGGAGACCTTTTCTTAAATGCTGCAGGAGTTGTTATTAATTGTAATCAAGGAAAGGTGACCTTCAATGTTAATGACAAGGAACATACTGTCTATTTCCCCAAGAATATTGAAAGGACTTATGATTGGAATTCAATTGAACAAGTTGAGGGCATTCAAGTTGGAGAAATATATTGTCCCATACCAAGAGAAAAATTTGAAACTATTATGATTGGGACCATTGCTATCAAGGTTGAGGTAACTTAATCATTAGTGGAATACAAAGTTTTGTCTCATATGAAATTGTTTTGGTAACAATACCTGATCAACCTTGTTAACAAAAGGATTTCATTGAACAAAGCAATGTTTTCACCATGATTATCTCCGCTTACTTCTATTCTATCTATTTTAGTTTTTCCTTATGCCTAACTTAAAGGCATTAAAAAGTACTTATTGGGAGATAACCCAAAAGTTTTAGATGAGTCTTGGAAGTTATTATTTCAGTAATAACCGCCCCTTATCCTTTTTATTTGCTTTTGGTGCCAAGAGTAACCTCTAATGAGAGAGAAGTGATGATTGGGAAAGTTGATGTCCCGAAACAGAGTTTTGTGCTTCACCGTAAACATTCGTGTAAAATCTCTGTACGTCCTTTTGAGGCATGAATTTTTGTGCTTCTGACCCAGGTTGTTATCTAACTTTCGTTAGTTCAACAGTTTTTGATTTGAGCAACAGAAGGTCTTCGAAAAAATTCGTCTTTACCTGCTGGTCTGTTTTGAAAGATTTCTGCCATTTTCTTTATTTGCTTTTTGTTGGTTCCTTTTTCAGTTCTTTTGGGGAATTGAGCTTTTTGAGGGAAGTGCTATAGTAGCTAGTGTTCTAATGGAAGTTTATTTTGTGTTAGAACTGAACCTTAAGACTTATTTATCTTGAGTGCACTAATGTTCCTAATAAAGATTGTGTGAAGTTTTGTATGAAGGAAATATTTAAGGTGTATGGAAGGAATGAGTAATTAGATGAAGGATGGACTAAAGCTCAAGCTTGGGGATGCCACGCGTGTCACCCCAAGAAATATCCGAGAAGTACAAGCGTCAAATCTTGGGGATGCCCAAGGCATCCCCTTCTTTATCAATAAAAATCTCAGGTTTCTTCCAACCACTTCATTTTTATTGTTTCATGCACAGTTGTGTTGTTCTTGGAGCGTCTTCTTTTTCATTTTTCGTTTTGGTTTTCGTTTGCTTGGTTTGCTTAGTTTGCTGAATAAATTGGTTGGACCTCCTCTTTCATATATTGGTGTTCAAATAGTTTGGTTTGGTTTGGAAAAGAGTAGGAAAGCTCATGCTTAAGTGGTAAAGAGAGCTTGTTTTTGACTGTGGCCTATGCTTTGTCATGACGTGCTTGATATTGTTTTGGCTTTATGCTTAGTATTCTTTGCTGTAGCATGACTTGTTATAAACAATTGAGATTGATTAATGTGCCTTGGATGAATCATGTGTTGTTTTAGCATATTAAAGCATAGTATAGTGGTATTCTCCTTTGATGCTTTATTTGGGTTGACTTGGCACATGCTCACACCATGTTATGACTATCCCAAGTCACCATAAGCCTTTATGATCCTTTAGTTTTCAACTTGTAGTATCACTTTATGCTTTGATCAATGATGTTTTGTCGCTCTCCATGATTATGGCCATTATTGCTCTCCCGTTTATCGCTCCCTTACTATTCCTAGCCTTCACTTGCACTGAGTATTTTACTCATGTTTCCAACTACCTTAAACCAAATATTGCCAAAGTGTCCACCATACCTACCTATTAGCATCATTTGCTATTTCTATGCATATTCATTATGCCTTGTTTTCTTCCGAATAAAATGTTTGCTTGTTATGAGAAAGTTAGTTAGTAAATCTCTCACGAACTTGATGGCACACTTTATTTTCTTGCACTTAATAAACCTGAACCATTGCGTCCTTCTTTGTTGCGTATATGCTTGCGCTTTATAAGTTGAAGTTAGCAGAACCATGTATCATGGGGAATGCTTTCAACATTGCAATGGTACTTTGTACATCGTTGTTATCATTTTCTTTTGCTTATGGATCCCGGCGGTGTGAAATAAAAGTGGAACTTGTAAGATCATGGAGTTTGTACGTATGTTAGAGAAACGCCTGGGCCGCTAGCATAAGCCATGCCTAATCATGGTGGAAACTTGCAGCATAACCATGAAGAGCATTCTATGAAGCATCCTCAATAAAAATCTATGCACATAGTAAATAAAAAGATCGCCGAGATGCTCATTGTCTGCTTGTCTTGTTATTTTGATTATGGGATAGCTCCCGTGTCATGTGCAAGGGGTACCCTGTTGGCGGTTCTCTATGATACGTATATACTTGCAATGACAAGAGCTTACTTGTGACTGAAGTAGAGTAGCATGAGGATCGGTCTTCGTAAGTAAGGGGCATGAGACTTCGATTTATAACTTGTCAAGCATATCCTCTTAGTTGTGTCACTTTCACCTTAATCACATTAAAGATTCTTATGATAGGGGCAATGAGAGCTCAAAGCTAATGATTACCATACTTTCAGCATTTGGAAGCTTTTCAAACTTTTCAAAACCTGTTCGTTTCCTTGTTGAGTCTCCACACATTCTATGAGCACTTTCTTGAGAGCATAGTGGCCATTCTTAGTTCTATGTGCATTGTCCCAAGACTTGTTGATTGATGCATACCTTGATATTTCTTGTTTTAAACTATTTGTATCTAGTCACTCTTGTAAACTTTGAAGGTGTCCTATGCATTTATGTTTGCTACTCTATGAGGGACAAGCTGGATGCCACTATGCTATGTTTTCTTTTTGTGAAACAAACAAACGTCTTGCAAAGCATTGTTATTCATGAATCTTTTGTTTGTGTCTTTTCATGTTGCAACATAGTTTCTTTGTCTTATTGCTAGAACTTTGTCTTTCATGTTATGATTGAAGTATTATGATCCCAGCTTTGAATGTTTTACAAATACTTTGATCATATTATGATGGTGCATGTCACCTCAAAAATTATTCTTTCTTTTTATCACTTACCTACTCGAGGACGAGCAGGATTTAAGATTGGGGATGTTGATACATTGCAAATGTATCTATAATTTTTGATGCTCCACGCTTGGTTTTATCCACTTTCTTGTGTTTTGTCTGCACTTTGGAGTACTTTTCATATGATTTCTTGGACTAACCTATTAACAAGAGCCACAGTGCCAGCTGCCTATTTTCTGCTATTTTTGGTTCCAGGAAAGTCAGAAAATGAATATTCTCGGAATTGGACGGGACAAAAGCCAAAGTGCCTATTTTTCTAGAAGACTCTAGGAGCCAGAATACGAGACAGAGGAGGGCCAGGGGCTGGCCACCCCCCCCCCCAGGCGCGGGCTGGGCCTGGCCGTGCCAGGGCATGGTGTGGTGGCCCTAGGCACCCCCTCGGTCTCCCTCTTCGCCTATAAGAAGCCTTCTAACCTAAAAACTCCAGGGGTTCGACGTTTTTCTAGAAGGAGTTCTGCTCCACCGCCACCACTAGATTCCACGAAACAGCACCAGAAATTCCGTTCTGGCACCCTGCCAGGACAGGGAATTGGAGGAGATCATCGCCATCATCATCACCATCACTTCTCCATCGACCATCCATGTTTCCCCCATCTATGAGTGAGTAATCCCCCGCTGTAGGCTATGGGGATGGTAGGGATTGGATGAGATCGTTCATGTAATGGCATCAGATTGTTAGGGCATGGTGCTTAGTATCGTTTATTAGTGCTTTATGACTTTGTTGCGACTTGTTGTGCTTAATGCTTGTCACTAGGGCCCGAGTGCCATGATTTCAGATCCGAACATGTTATTGATTGATTATGATAGTATTGTTTTTGGTCTTATCTGCAAGTTGTATACACACGTTGTTGTCTGGAACCTATGGCCCCGAAGTTTTCCTACTACAAAACTGTTGCTACTGATAAACTACTGTGAGCAAGATTGTTTCCAGGTGCAGCTGAATTGACAACTCAGTTATTAAGGCTTATAAATATTCTTTGGCTCCCCTTGTGTCGAATCAATAAATTGGGTTTCACTTCCCTCGAAAATACAACGATACACCCCCTATACTTGTGGGTCAGCACTTATCCACGTGAGCGCCGGACCCACAGCTTACCCAGGTTGGCATTGTAGGATGGGACCCGGATCCAGCCCCGCGCCCGTGCTCCTGTCGTTGCCTCCACTTTCTTCTTCTTCTCCGGCGACGACAATCCTTCTCCAGGGAAGGCGACCCTTTGTCTAGCTTCACTTCGGCCTCCCGTTCGTCCTGGCCGCAGTATGGTGTCGTTTCTTTGACCTGTATGAAGGATGACAATGGCAATCGTGCGCTTGTTGTGGACAATCAATTGGCGCAACTCAGGAGCTCAATTGGGTGTGTGCTTGCTGTGGAGAATGTGGGCGGCGAGCCATTACGATGATTTAATTGGTTTATCGAGTTAATGTCTCGACTGCAATCAAGTGAATCTATGAGGTGAAAGTCAAACTTTGAGATCTAGGGAGATGGATGTATAAGAAATAAGTGAATGACACAACTCTAGAAAACTTTCAAATTAAAAAAATTATACAACTCTTAATGTAAATGTGTGTTTATAATTGACACAACTCTTGAACACTTTCATATTACAATTTGGACATGATAATGTTATCCTAGGAAAATCTTGAGAGTTTACCATTTTTAGAGCGTGAAAAGTGATCCCTAAACTAAAATATTTATGCCTCGTGCATATACGAAAATTATACACCTTTGAACACTGTGAAATCGCACTTAAGACATGATAATGTTGTGCTAAGAAAATCTTGAGAGTTATCATTTTCATGGAGTGAAATATTATGCATAAACTTGGATATACGAAAATTATACACCTTTGATCATTGTGAAATCGCACTTAATATGTGATAATGATGTGCTAACAAAATCTTGAGGGATTATCATTTTCAAATAGTGAAATGTAATTCATAAACTTGCATATAGAAAAATTATACACCTTTGAACTCTTTGAAAACACACTTAGGACATGATAACGTTGTGCTAATAAAATCTTGATCATTTATCATTTCCATGGAGTGAAATATAATGCATAAACTTGTGTATACGAAAATGATAAACCTTTGAACACTGTGAAATCACACTTAATACGTGATAATGATGTGCTAACAAATTTTTGAGAGATTATCATTTTCTCCACCATTTTCATAGAGTGGAATGTAATGCATAAACTTTCATATACGAAAATTATACACATTTGAACTCTTTGAAATCGCACTTAATACGTGATAATGTTATGCTAAGAAAATCTTGAGAGATTATCATTTTCACGGAGTGGAATGTAAGGCATAAACTTGCATATACAAAAATTATACACCTTTGAACACTTTCCCTTCAAATTATATTCAAAATCATTTGTTTATGGAATTAAAGTACCAGTGGCAAACTCATTATTTTGCCTGAATAGAGGCGTGCCCTCGACGGATATAGGAGTTATCATGTCCGCTAGACCACAGAGGATCAACGGTTGGTGGGCACGATCCGCGTGACAACTATCTCAACCAATCATAGTGTAGCAGCCAAGATGAGCACATGTGTGAGAGTTTGTGACTAAGAGAGAGGGGAAAACTGAGTAGAACTTAAAAACGAAGGACAAAACTGAGTATAACTTAAAAACCAGGGGGAAAACGACAAAGGGATTCAAATAGAAAATAGAAAGAGATTTAAAAAATGGGAATGCATCTTTTATACAATAAAATACATCTTGGCATACATGAAACTATTTGCAATTAAAATATACATCAGTTTGACAATTATTGCCTCATTCAGACAAATTATCTTTTGGGGAGGGATGTTTTAGGAAGAGGCTTGAGTAGAAAGCCATGAACCTTCATAGATAGTAGGTGATTTGAGAAGTGGTGATTTAGGTTAAAACTTGATTCCTATACATTTCTTATGGTGGAAGGTCACATAATAAGACTCCCTGGGGGGATTGTTTGTTTGCGGTACCAAACTTCCCAGGCGAGTGCATCCCGGTACCCGAGTTGTCATCACACGGAGGGGCCGTAGTAGAATCGCCAATTGTCCAGAAGGGCCAAATGGGGGTGAATACAAATCTAACGGCCAAACAGTCGTTTGAACCAGAAGAAAAACAGTTGAACTCAAATACCGCTGTTAGGTCAACTCTTCTTGGCCCGCTCTGTCAGTATTCCCCGTTATCTTTTGTGGTCGTGGACTAGCTTATCCCTGCGTGGACGAGATCCCTGAGTGGACCAGATCTATTTCTTTGCTCTGCTCTGGTCTTCTCCCCTGCTCCCCTCCCCATAACATTTGCTCAGCTCCGGCTGCTCGTCTCAGATCGGAGCTCGCACTTGCTCTAATTTGTGTCCCCGCCATGTCTGGTCAACCTCTCACGCCTCTAATCGAAGCTCGCAGCCGTCATCGTCGCATCATCCGCCGTATCAGAGCTTCGCGTCCCCAGACTAATATCTCACCTCTGGCTAGTCCTTCTCGCACGACGGAGCGCGTCCCGTCGGCGATCCTGGCCGGCGACCGGCCTCGGGCAGTTGCATGCTGCCACGCACCCCAGGCATGGTAGCCCTGGCACAGCAGTTCGACGACCATGCTCTCATGGCCACCGTGATGGGTGCCCGTCCCGCCATTTCACCGGCAGATTTGCTGTCAGGTTTTAGGTATTGTTTTGGGATCAGACGAAATAAGGTCAAGATTGATGTATGCGCGTTGCCATTCGATTTTTTCATCTGGTTCGAGCACAGCTCAGACACCGAGCGCGTTCTGCATTCTTCCCGTTCTTTCGAGTGCCGTGGGGAGAAAATGAGCTTCATGCGTTGGCATCGCGCATGTGGGTGGGACGATCGCTTGGGGCAGCTTCGTTTCTTCTCCAAACTCGGCTTTGACGGCCTCCCATTGGATGCTTCAGAGCCGGAGGCCCTCAAGCAGGTCGTCAGTAGCCTTGCCGGCGAGCTGGTAGAAATCGTGCCACCGAGCGACAGATGGGTCATCGAGGTAAAGGCGTGGCTGAAAGATCCTGACGCTATTCCTAAGATGTACCAGGTGCGGATTCCAAGCAGGGCAGGGCAACAGCTTTGCTGGAAGCACCCGGTCATCATCCACCTGGAGGAGGTTCTGGAATCGGTACATGGCATTCAGGGCCTAGAAGAGGCTGCCAGAAAGCGTCCTCGTTGCCTGCAGTGTTGGCATGGAAGGATCGATGGCACAGGACCCCCACCGTTTCGCGACGGCGCACATAGTTTCAGTGGGGGAACTGGGCTTAGACAAGCTGGTGGTTCTGATTTCCCTCGAGTGAAGACAGAGCTCTAGTGAATCATCGTGGTATGTGTGGCTAATGAATTTGTAGTATGGGGAGTGTAGCAGGAAGTTATCATCCACTAAAAATGTGTAATAGTTTGAATCGATGTACTACGTGTGAGTAATGAATTTGAAGTAGTATGTGTGTGTAATAGTTTGAATCGATGTAGTATGTGCGGGTAATGAATTTGATGTAGTGTCTATGTGTAATAGTTTGAATCTATGTAGTATGTGTGGGTAATTAATTTGATGTAGTGTGTGTGTAATAGTTTGAATTGATGTTGTTGAACACCGTGCTTTATATTTTATGTGAATAACCAAAGACAACCTCATGAAAAGAGGGTGGTCTGGCAATGAGAAATGTCAATTCTGTGGATGCAAGGAAAATGTAGTCCATCTCCGCTTCAAGGACAAGGTAGCTATATTTGTAACACGTTGAACTGCAGGACCATTTTGCAGACAACACAAGACAAAGGAAAAAACTGGTTTACAGCATAGACAGCAGACGCAAAATCCGTAGTCTGGGATAAAAAATGCCAGTTAACTGGATTTAACCATGACTAGTATTTGAAGGAAATAGATACTTGATAGTATTTGCTTACAACAGTAGTACTTCCATACAAAAGGGTCTTATACCTGCACAAAAGTGGGCTAAACTTCCTACTAGTTTATAGAACAATTCGTCAGCATTTCATCTACATAAGCCATTCTTCAGTCTTAACTTAACTATTTTACACTAAAGAAACTACAGATCTCCACCAGAAAAGTTTGATGGCCAATTGCCTTGAGAGGACATAAGTTCTTTGATCATTTAACCCAAACTGATATATTGCCTTCCCGCCAAACTACAAGAAATCTCCATCGTTCATGCATGACCGATTTACGTGCGCCAGTCCTGGTTCAGTTGGACCATCCGCGCCACTACAACAATTTCTTTGAAACTGAAATTAGGCATCTTCTTATTGGGATCGTAGGTCCGTGTGAACTGGAACCTAAATTCTGGCGCTGAGATGATGCCCGCCGCCAGCTTCGGCTATCGAACAATCCAGCATGTTGAGTGTAGACGCTTGGTCGCCGCCACGGTATGGCCTCCGACGGTGCGTTGGATGGAGCGTCTTTGCCGCAGACGGCGTGTTCCCAGCCTCCCCCACTATGGTAAGGTAGCCCACGCCGAAGCGTGGATGCGAGAGTTCTTAGACCTTAGCGCTGCACTGTTCGAGGGTGTGTACCCTCGGCGGCATGCTCTCGTGAATGATTTGATACCTACCTTGTTCCCACTGCCTAGAGCATGCCATAATGCCACCACGCGATTTCTCCACATCGCTCTCTAGACCCTGCCTGCCGCATCCGGCGCCGACACCGCGGCTGATTCGGCACATTCGGCGAAATCATCCGTCTGGCAGGGAAATGGGAGACCGACCTTGAAGTGGAGCTTCATAGCCTGCCTTAGAGGGCTAAATACCCCAGTTTCGGCAACTATCGCGGCGGCGGCGGCTGCTGCTTAGGCAGGGCCATGTTACCCTAGGTGGTGCGGCACGGAGGAGCTGCGCAAGGTGAACTGTGGTTTGTCGGAGAAGGGGAGTGGAAGACTGATAGTAGGTTTAGACTACAGGCACGCGTGAAAATAACAATCTCCCATTTCCTTAGAGGGTAATAATTCAACACTCGTTGCATTAACCGCTCAATCTTTATTTCCCTTCTCAGCATAAGAGTGTGAACGTATTAAAAAGATCGGTCGTGGATATCCACCCCATCGGGCAATCTACCAGGACAGGTAGGAGACCGAGTTTCATTTTAGAAATGTTGACGATTGTGCCCTTATGTTTATACGATATTATTTATATGTCACTATGTATCGTCGATTGTAGCAACACCATCAGAAACAGAGATGACGACGTGGCATGTTTTCGTTTTTTAAAGGGCATTAGAAACAGGGGATGCTGACGTGGCATGTTTTCTGACTGGCGGGCCCGCCTCCTCCACCTTCGACGGCGTGCATCTCAGGTTCGAGGGATGGTGCCGCCCACCAATACATTATTGTGCAATTTTCCATGTGGAACCTGAATTCTGGCGCTGAGCTGATGCCCGCCGCCGGCTCCGGCTATCGAACACAGAGAATTCTGAAAGAAGCTACTAAAACTAAATACTTTGAATTCTGAAAGTACTAAAATGAAATACATTACAATTTTTTCTAAAAGGTAATACGCATACTGCTGATCGAAATAATATAAATATAGTACAAATTTCTACTTCGAAAAATAGACCTGAAAATGCTAGTAAATAACCTAGGATGAATATAGGATTCATTCTCCCCTATATTTTTCATCGTCGTCAGCTCTCGCATGCTGCAACACATGTTCAGAGAACTCTCTCCGTCTGCAATGTGCTGCCAGTATCTCGTCCAGAGGGTAAGGCCTCGGTGTATGTTCTAGACTTAAGCCATACGTCATGGTTGGTTCCTCTTCCTAGGCTTGAACTTCATGATCATACAGTCTGATATAATTCCTGTAGTATATGCAACCGGGTTTGACTGTGGGGTGTAACCTGGTGTCAATGGAGATAGACCGATGGTAATCAACAAAGAGGGCACAACTTCCAATGTCACCGACGGCCTCGAGAGAGCGGTTCTCCGTGTCCACCCGCTACAACACCGGTTGCCCTTTGGTGAAATCCCCATTCAACACAAGAAGCAGATAACCATCTGACTCAACTAGGTGAAATCTGTAGCCTCTGCGTACCTGTTCAAAGACTGGGGCTAAAATTATTTTGGCCATCGTGACAGTGCTCACGCGCTGCTCTAACTGGATGTTGGTCGACAAGATGTCTCCATTCTCAAGTAATGCATATACTTCCCCTCGGAATGCCATCATGCAGACTAGAAGCGTATCAGGAGGTGGCGAATACAATCCGTCTCCAAATGATTCATTGATTTGGCCTGTTGGGGTGCTCTCATCGGCCCATGCAATATGATCTGGATTATTAGTCTAAACGAACACCATCGTCGGGGACTTCATCATGATGATAGATTGTAGAAGATCAGATGGTATGTGTGCTTGAAACTCAGTGTTAGACTTATGAGTGATTGGGTTCAGAAGCCGAATTTGGTACGGCTCCACCCTCTGAGCAAGCACGGTGATGCCACAAGAAACACCGACGAAGTAGAATCTTTTGGAAGAAGAGGGCATCAGTTAGCACTAAGATGTTTATAATGGAAAATACAAATAAATGAATGTTATATATATATATCGTACGTGAATGTGAACCTGCGATGGACGTCCATTAGATTCATCCTGAAGCAATGACCAATGGCGAGGTTGAGGAAGGTGAACTCGCCAACATTTGGAAGTGTGTGATCTATCATGATCCAGTTGTTGAGATGGAATTCGAGCACCTTTAAAGTGCGGTGCCAATCGGTGCAGACTTCCCGACAAGTAGCATAGGTGTCGACGTACTCCTCTTTCTCCAGCAAGTAGTCGGCGATCTTGCGAAGTGGGCCGGCCGGGAGATTGGACCAGTTCATCTTCATCCGGCTACTGGGCATGGCTTACGTGCGGGAATGTTTTGATCGAGGAAGAAAGAAGAACTACCACTG
Source organism: Avena eriantha (assembly GCA_910589775.1). Taxonomy (NCBI): domain Eukaryota; kingdom Viridiplantae; phylum Streptophyta; class Magnoliopsida; order Poales; family Poaceae; genus Avena; species Avena eriantha. The sequence goes on from OU342743.1 coordinate 275,708,312, forward strand.
CGAGGAGAAGAAGAAGAGGAGAACAGACGAGGAGACAAAGCAGAACAGCCACTACGAGGAGACGAGGGAGAAGAAGCAGAACTTCCACTTTAAGTTCGGATCAATGGGCTTTTTTCGGAACTAGCGCGTGAACTAGCGATGCACTGCATGCAAGTTTTGATCAAACATACTGACATGTGGGACCAGCTAAAAATTTCCATGAAGTGCTACCGTGCATAGTGCGTTGACAGGTGGCATGTTTTCTGACTGGCGGGACCGCCTCCTCCACCTTCGATGGTGTGTGTCCCAGGTTCGAGGGCTGGTGCCGCCCACCAACACATTATTGTGCATAGTGGCGAAGAACGAAAAAAAATTATGGTTGGGCAAACTCTAGCTCCGCTTCTCACAGGCTCGCTGTTCCACAGGCTGGTCCTCGGTGCAAGATAAAAGAGGTGGCCCTTGTATGCAAAACAAAAAGTGCATATCTCACTTGAAATAATTTCCGCTAAATTTTTGGATGCTAAGTTAATGCCAATAGTATCAATTTATTCTACAACTTCACTGCCCACATAGGGTTATTTCTTCTATAGTAGCTAGAACCAGTTCCTGAGAAGTGCTGGGTAGGTCTTCTAATTGTCCTAAAAAATCTTGATGGCTTTATTTTTGGATTCTACGGACACTTCTGCTAGTTTTCTCCCCTTTTTGTTCTTTTGTTCCGAGACAAATACTTATGGGACTAGCACGTAAACAGTACCCAAATTATGGTGTGGAATTGAAATAAAATCACCTAGGGGGTGGACTGGTGGCCGCCTGGAGTAGCTTCTTGTTGTGATGTCCAGTTATCGGGACATTGACAAAGAAAATTCCCTTCTAGTTCCATGGAACATGGTTATGGCTGTTGCGCTGCCGGCCATCGAGCATCACTGGCACAATTGAGCGCGCCTCCTCTGGCTTTGCCTTGCCTTCTATCCATCACACCGTCTAGTCCAGCCGCTGGCGGCGCCATTAGGTCGAGTTCAGGAGGAGCGACAATGAAAGATACCAAGATTTGTTTTTTTAGTGGAACGAAAGATACCTAGAAGAACCGGTGGCCAAAAGCGAGCGGTTAAACAGGCAGTATCGGTCGAACGTGGCCTGGATGGGCGCTCGTTGCCTCGTGCGTGGCCTGCTAAGAGCCCGATCGAGCGAGCTAGCAACCAACGGAGGCCCGGATAAGGCTTATGTCCTTTACTTTTTCCGAGATGAATAGAAAATACATTAGGCCGTATACAGAGAGGCATATACATGTATATATACGATCTATTTTGTCAAAAATCAAGGTAGAGCAGCTGCCCTGCCTTGCCCAAAGGGGAGCTCTGCCCCTGATTGTGCAATTTTCCATGTTTTGTGTAACCAGCTCCGCTCCACTCCGCTCCTCTGCTCCTGCCGCTGCCACTCTGTTCAGTCATGCACCACTCTCGTCGTCCCCTTGGGTCGTCGTCCTCCTGCCCTCCCCTCCCTGCCATCCCCTCACGTCCCCTCCCCTCCCTGCCCTATCTCCTTGCCGTCGTCCATCGCCCAGGCGCGTCTGGAAACGAAAACCGAGAGTCGGCCGTTGGGTTAGGCGCCCAACGACGTTGGTGATCCGGATCCCGCTCGGAGATGGATCCTGTGAGGCTTGAGAACACGGAGATGGGCCATGCGCGGCTGGAGAGCACGAAATCTCCTTCAAGTCTAGAGAGGACAGAGAAGAACAAAATAGGGGAAGAGGAAGCGAGGTGCAGAGCTTTGGAGGTATGGAGCCCGGAGAAGGTGTCGTGCGTCCACATTGAAGGGTAAGAACTGTGATTCCTTTTCTGCATACCCCAATTAGCATTTCTAGTCCTGTGGTGATGGCAAGGATATGTGTTGGTAATCGCAGGACGTATGTACAGCTTGTCCTTGAGCATGATGCTTTGCGAAGCGAGCATGAAGACACTGAAATGTGTGGCGGTGTGGATGATGATGAGAAAGCATATCCAGACATGGCTGCTGACCCTGATAGGATGGAGAGTAGGGAATATTTGGTTGATTCGAATTTTGAGCCTAACTATGGGACTGATGAGGAAGAGGAATGTGAAGATGTGGAAATGGGATGTAGCTACGACAACAAAGACGAGGACATGCCAGTGATACACTTTGACGGGGACAATCCTACAATTGATGAGGGGACTATCTTTGAGAATGTGGAGGACTGCAGATATGCAGTTGCAACCTATGCAATCAGAGTTCGAATTTATCATTGAAAAGAGCGACCAGAAGAGATTTAGGGTGCGTGTAGGGAAAGTAACGTGTGTAAATGGAGATTACATGCATCTCCAATGCGGGGTGGACACTCATTTCAGGTTGCAATAGCTACATTTAGTTTCAGTCTTTTTCATATTTATTCTGCTGATAACTAGCTCTATATTATTTGGATTCTTATTGAATGCAGATCAAAGTAAATATGAAGAAACACAACTGCCCTAATACTTCTTTAAGTGATAAAATTTGACCGGCGACTACCAAGTGGATTGCTGCTACTATACTTGACTGGGTGAGGCAGGATCATAACATTGGACCTGCTGAACTCAGAGCAAAGATTAGCAAAAGGTTCAACGTTCGGATTCCTTACCACAGAGTCTTTGATGGGAAGGAGATAGCTCTAGACTTCATTCTAGGCAAGTGGAATGACAGTTTTCACATGTTGTATAGTTTCAAAGCTTAGGTAGAGAAAACATCACCCGGTAGTGTTGTTGACATCGATTACGAGGTTGTGAAAGGAAGAGGAAAGGTCTCGAGGGGGTCAGGTATAAGAAGGAAGATTAGATATGCTTCAGGAGATGTTTTGTCTGCCTGAAGGCATGCTGGAAGGGGTTCCTAGACGACTGCAGGCCATACTTGGCAATTGGCGCAACTTCTTTAACAGGGAAGTTCATGGGACATGTTGCTCCTGCTTGTTCTTTGGACGCGCATGATTGGCTTCTACACGTATCTTATGTTGTTCTTGAGGGTGAATCAAATGAAAGATGGACATGGTTCATGCAGAGACCACGGGTAGTAATTGGTCACCCTGAAGGATTGGTGATACATACCGGTGCATGCGAGGGTCTTGAGAATGTTGTTGATGTTGTGTTTCTTGGGGTTGAGAATAGGGAATGCATGCGCCACCTCGCTACTAACTTCACGAAGAAGTTCAAAGGAAAAATCTTTGATGAGGACTTCTAGCGATCAGCATACACATACACCTCAAGCACGCATGCTACTTACTTGCAGAACATGTATGTAGTGCCAAAGGTGAAAAAATACCTTGAAGAACATCACACCAAGCTATGGTCTAGAAGCAAGTTTGGTGAATTAAGCAAGGTGGATTTTGTTTGCAATAATTTGGCAGAGAGTTTCAATGATAAGATTCGGGCATGAAGACACTTGGAATTGTTATTTTGTTGGATGCAATAAGACAGTGCATAATGGTGAAGATAGATTTAAGGCAAAGAATTTGTGCAAGAAATTTTTTAGGCCATAAAATAGTTCCAAAGGTGGTTATGTTACTGAATGCAAGAACTAGGGCAATGAGAACGATAAAAATGAGGATGGTCAGAAGTTCTAGAACATTGGCTAAGGTTTACGCAGAATACAGGCGTGGAAGTGAACGGAGGTACACTGTAGACATTGGAAACAAGACTTGTTCATGCAGGCAGTGGCAGATTACTGGTCTGCCATGTCACCATGCAATTTACTTCATTTTAAAGCTTACATGTAGCAGAGCTGAAATAGAAAACTATGTTGACAACTATTTCTCCGTGGACAAGTTTGCTGCAACTTATGAAGAAAACGTACCACCTATGGCCGATGAAAATGATTGGGAGATTTTTGATCCAGGGTTCAAACTTCAACCACCAGTTCTTAGGAGGCCACCTGGGAGGCCTAGAAAGCTAAGGATCGAAGCCACCACCGATAAAGGTTCAAGGCTGGGAGCTAGGAAAAGGAAATGCAAACGTTGTGGCGGATTCAGCCATATCAAGAGGTTATGCAAAAATCCAGTTACACATGATATTGTCCCTGTTCACACCCCGGTGGCAGAAAATGAGGCTTCTCAGCCAAAGCTGGAGGAAGAGCAGCGCGAAGACAAAGAACTTAAGGAAGTGCAGCAGGTGGAGGAAAACGGTGATGATCACTCGGAGGAAAACGTACGTAAGCAGCCAATTTATGAATAAGTGGAGGTGCCGGCGAGAAAAGGGTGTGAAAAGAAACAAAAAGGTAAGCGGAACAGGGAGGAAAGGGCAAATAATGGAGGTGTATTAGAATATGAAGAAGTTGTAGGGGTGATTGAGGATGTTCTTGAGGATCTTTCGGCTAACTGCACGAGAAATAATAAATCCCTGCCAATTTCATGTTTGTACGATTCTCCAGATGAAAGGTAAGCTTAAAAATTGTTTTATTTGCCATTTTATCTTTTTTTTACATCAATTGATGCTTAATGCAGCGTGGGCTAGTAGCCTAATAAGAGGAGCAGAAAGATGCGGGCACAGTAACATTGTATGTTGAATTATATCATTGAAACTAAACTAGTCGTGTCGTATTTATTTATATCTGACGTGTGCAACGTGTCTGTGATGGGGTCATGTGGACCAGATTACAATTTTTTAAATATTATTACATTAATTTCTTACCTGCGTATGGACGTAGCTACTAGTTCCCATCTCCCTTGGATTCCCATCTCCTCTAGCGCACTCCAGAATTATGGTTGTTCCATCAAGTAACAGAGTCAGCGTATTGTCCCATTAGATGTGAACGCAATGACTTTTTTGTTCAGAATTTGACGACTTTTGATTAGTTTGAAAGACGGATAAACCAAAAACATGTATCTAGACATGTTTTGGGTATAGATACATTTATTAAATATCTAAAAAAAACTAAGTCAGTTATATCTGGACAAGAGTAGTACACTATTACAACACGCTCGATCCCTTCTCCTCTAGCGCACTCTAAATTATGGTTGTGCCATCAAGTGCTGGGAGTAGAGTCAGCGTATTGTCCCATCCGATATGACAAGAATACGCGAACTTTATTTTCAGGATCGGACGAGTTTCGACTAGTTTCAAAGACAAAGACAACTATAACATGGCCAACATATATAGATTATGACGATAATCACTATGACTCAAGTGACCCAGATCCAAAGAGGGCATTAAGATACCGTACATAGATTTAATTTATGTTTAAGTGGCCCTAATCGACAATGACGCTCTCGCAGTCTCCATTATCGACGATGTTGTCCGTGTCGCCGCCAGCCTCCTCCGTGTCAGAATCGATGCCGACGTTCCCGGCAGTGTTGCTCCTCTTGATGGATTCTTCATGGGACGCCGCATCGATAACGGTGGAAGTCGTATGCCCAGAAGCGTTGCCTCCCTTTGGGGTTGCGCAGATCCGGGTGGATCTCCTGCCGGTGGGTTCCGCACAGCTCAATCAACGCAACTCGCTCCTTCTTGAACAGCTTTCGCTAGTACGCGCTTGTGCGCGAGTACCGTGCCATTGCCCTCTTCCGCTCCGGCAGCTGGTGGCGGCGCTCCTCGATCTGCCTCGCCAATGCGTTGTCGCGCAAGAGTGGCATGATAGGAACCCCGACGTATCTGAGCTTGAAGCCGGCCAGAAGCCTCGCGAACGGCAGCGCGAGTATGTCGTAGTGGGTTAACATCTGAGCCTCGTGCAACCTGAGTTTGGGCCTCTCCCTCTCCATGGCAATGAAGGAACACGATCTGAGCTTCGGCCCTAAGGTTAAGGGGATAAGGGCAAGGACATAGGCCCAGCGTGGTTGCCACTGCCAATCAGTTCGCAGAACCGACTTCTAGCGCATTGCCCTCACGAAGGGTATCCTTATCATCCATGCACCCCGATCCAATGGCGCCTAACAATCGGGGATCGGGTCTTCTAGAAGCCCGGAGCGGTTGCTGGTTAGCTCTGTGTCCCGATTCTTTGTGGGCAATGGCTGTCGTTGAAAATAATACACATTTCAATGACAATGGTGGATCCATATATGGTTTTTGAAAATAACACACATGCAATGACTCTAGCTGTGGTTAATGAGAAGAACACACATGCAATGACACTGGTGGATCCATATGTGGATTGTGAAAATAACACACATGCAATGACTCTAGTTGTTGTTAGTAAAAATAACACGCATGCAATGACACTGGTGGATCCATATGTGGTTTGTGAAGAGAACACACATACAATGACACTGGTGGATTCATATGTGGTCTGTGAAAAGAATAGACATGAAATGACTCCAGATGTGGTTAATGAAAGAATACACATTTCCATGAAAATGGTGGTTCCATATGTGGTTTGTGAAAACAACACACATGCAATGACTCTAGTTGTGGTTAATAAGAAGAACACACATGCAATGACACTGGAGGGGTCCATAGGTGGATTGTGAAACGTACACACATGCAAGGAAGTCTGGTGCAACCATATGCAATGACACTGGTGGATCCATGTGTGGTCTTTGAAGAGAACACAGGCAATGACACTAGTGGATCCATATGTGGTCTGTGAAAAGAATAGTCATGAAGTGACTCTAGATGTGGTTAATGAAAGAATACACATTTCACTGACAATGGTGGTTCCATATGTGGTTTGCGAAATAAACACACATGCAATGACTCTAGCTGTGGTTAATGAGAAGAACACTCATGCACTGACACTGGTGTATCCATAGGTGGATTGTGAAAAGAACACACATGCAATGAACTCTGGTGGAACCATATGCAATGACACTGGTGGATCCATATGTGGTCTGTGAAAAGAATAGTCATGAAATAACTCCAGATGTGGTTAATGAAAGAATACACATTTCAATGATAATGATGGTTCCATATGTGGTTTGTGAAAAGAACACGCATGCAATGACTCTAGTTGTGGTTAATGAGAAGAACACATATGCAATGACACTAGTGGATCCATAGGTGGATTGTGAAAATACACACATGGAATGAACTCTGGTGGAACCATATGCAATGACACTGGTGCATCCATATGTGGTCTATGAGGATAACACACATGCAATGACACTGGTGGATCCATATGTGGCTGTGAAAATAATAGACATGAAATGACTCCAGATGTAGTTAATAGAAGAATACACATTTCAATGACAATGGTGGTTCCATATGTGGTTTGTGAAAAGAACACGCATGCAATGACTCTACCTATGGTTAATGAGAAGAACACACATGCAATGACACTGGTGGAACCATAGGTGAATTGTGAAAAGAACACACATGCAATGAACTCTAGTGCATCCACATGAAATGAAACTGGTGGATCCATGTGTGGTCTCTAAAAAGAACACACATTTCAATGACAATGGTGGATCCATATGTGGTTTGTGAAAAGAACACACATCCAGTGACTCTAGATGTGGTCTCTGAGAAGGACACACATGCACTGACACCGGTGGATCCATATGTGGTTAATGCAAATAACACACATGCAATGACTCTAGTTGTTGTTAATAAAAAGAACACACATGTAATGACACTTGTGGATCCATATGTGGTCTGTGAAGAGAACACACATGCAATGACACTGGTGGATCCATATGTGGGCTGTGAAAAGAATAGACATGAAATGACTCCAGATGTGGTTAATGCAAGAATACACATTTCAATGACAATGGTGGTTCCATATGTGGTTTGTGAAAAGAACACACATGCAATGACTCTAGTTGTGGTTAATGAGAAGAACACACATGCAATGAGACTGGTGCATCCATAGGTGGAATGTGAAAAGAACACACATGCAATGAACTCTGGTGGATCCATATGCAATGACACTGGTGGATCCATGTGTGGTCTCTAAAAAGAACACACATTTCAATGACAATAGTGGATCCATATGTGGTCTCTAGAAAGAACACACATCTAGTGACTCTAGTTGTGGTCAATGAGAAGAACACACATGCAATGACACTGGTGGATCCATATGTGGTTAATGAAAATAACACAAATGCAATGACTCTAGTTGTTGTTAGTAAAAAGAACACACATCCAATGACACTAGTGGATCCATATGTGGTATGTGAAGAGAACACACATGCAATGACACTGTTGGATCCATATGTGGTCCGTGAAAAGAATAGTCATGAAATGACTCCAGATGTGGTCTCTAAAAAGAACACACATTTCAATGACACTGGAGGATCCATACGTGGTCTCTGAAAAAGAACACACATCCAGTGACTCTAGCTATGGTTAATGAGAAGAACACACATGCAATGACACTAGTGGATCCATAGGTGGATTGTGAAAAGAACACACATGCAATGAACTCAGGTGGATCCATATGCAATGACAATGGTGGATCCATGTGTGGTCTCTGAAAAAGAACACACATTTCAATGACACTGGTCGATCCATATGTGGTCTCTGGAAAGAACACACATCCAGTGACTCTAGATATGGTCAATGAGAAGAACACACATGCAATGACACTGTTGGATCCATATGTGGTTAATGAAAATAACAAACATGCAATGAATCTAGTTGTTGTTAGTAAAAAGAACACACATGCAATGACACTAGTGGATCCATATGTGGTATGTGAAGAGAGCACACATGCAATGACACTGGTGGATCCATATGTGGTTTGTGAAAAGAATAGTCATGAAATGACTCCAGATGTGGTCTCTGAAAGAATACACATTCCAATGACACTGGTGGATACATATGTGGTCTCTGAAAAGAACACAAATCCAGTGACTCTAGCCGTGGTTAATGAGAAGAAATCACATGCAATGACACTGGTGGATCCATAGGTGGATTGTGAAAAGAACACACGTGCAATGACTCTAGTTGTTGTTAATAAAATGAACACACATGCAATGACACTGGTGGATCCATATGTGGTATGAAGAGAACACACATGCAATGACACTGGTGGATCCATATGGGGTTTGTGAAAAACAATAGTCATGAAATGACTACAAATGTGGTTAATGAAACATCACACATTTCAATGATACTAGTGGATCCATATGTGGATTGTGAAAAGAACAAACATGCAATGACTCTAGATGTGGTTAATGAGAAGAACACACATGCAATGACACTGGTGGATCCATATGTGGTTAATGAAAATAACACACATCTAGTGATTCTAGTTGTGGTTAATGAAAAGAACACACATTGCAATGACACAGATGGATCCATATGTGGATTGTGAAAAGAACACACATGCAATAACACTGGTGGGTCCATATGTGGTCTGTGAAAAGAATAGTCATGAAATTACTGCAGATGTGGTCTATAAGAAGAACACACATTTCAGTGACACTGGTGGATCCATATGTGGTTTGTGAAAAGAGCACACATCCAGTGACTCTAGATGTGGTCTTTGAGAAGAACACATATGCAATGACACTGGTGGATCCATAGGTGGATTGTGAAAAGAACACACATGTAATGAACTCTGGTGTAACCACATGCAATGACACTGGTGCACTACTGCAGAATAGGTCATCAGTGACAGGCTCAAAACGTCCATTAGTGACAGGCAGAGTGCTTGTCACTAATGACTAGTCACTGGTACAAGGTTACTAGTGACGGGCAAGTGCCTGTCACTAGTACGTGTACCGGTGACTGTCTTTTCCGCGTGCCTGTCACTAGTATGTTTGAATCAGTGACAGGCAAAAGAAAGTACTTGTCACTGGTTGCGATTGACGGCCGCGCACCTACGAGGTTTTTAGTGACGGGCCCATTATCATGCCTGTCACTAGTGTGCATTTCGATAATAATAAAAATAAATGCATTTTCCCTAAATATTCAGGATAGCACAATAAATAGATTTTCCACAAATATTTCAGACATCATAAAAAAATGTTGTACCAATAATATGTTCGCATGTGCAAATATGACATAAGTTTTGTATAGATAACACAATGGCATAGGACCGTCGTCAACAAAAATTTGGCTTAGCCTATTTCCTCGTGTTTGAACTCCAAAGATCATGTTAGACCCACATGACACATAAGAACTACCAACATATATGGCATGTTTAAGAACCCTCGAGCAGACCACCACGCCCATCTGCAAAAATGAGAAAACACTAAACAGTTTAGACATAGTATTTATGTACCCAGCACTAAGACGTGAGTATGTACTAACTAGAATCAGCTGAGGATGAAAGAAAGTAGAACCTAAAACCAGAAAATGAATGGTTTTGAAATAACAAGGAACTGTACAACAAAAAGGTTGCGCACACACTTATATTATTCCTACAGTTGCTACAGGTCAAGCTGGGAATGGTGTGTGTTCAAATGGAGGTTTCGGTGTGGATTATTTTGTAGCATTGAGTGGTTTGGACTAAAATGCAGTGGCGGACCTTGAACGAAATCTTTGGGGGGGGGGGCAAACTACCAAATCCAGTGGCCATCGCTCATCTTGATAAGAGGGATTTTATATGTTCCTATGAGGATTTGATTTCCGTGGTTTGTTTACGGTCTTCGTTTTCAATCATGATCGATCTGGTGTTTAGAGTGTTCCTTCTCCATCCTTGATGTCGCCTTATATATGGCAGGGACATCAAGATGCATGTATCCATGTACATGATGATTTTATGTGCCTGTGTAGTGTTCTGTGCCTGAATGCACTAGCATGATTTTCATGCATGTTGCCTTCATTGTCGGAGGCTACATACAACGGATGTGTTGCCTCTTTGCTTTAGAAAGAAATCTGTTAAATACTATACAAGTAGGAATACTTCTCACCTCTCAGGCAAATATTGGGTTATTTAAGTTAATCATGAGTTCCTCGATCATTTGATTGGATGGTAATTTTTCAGATTTAACCAATTTTGTGAGGATCAGTCTACATATCGATTAGTCGATCAGAAGATGTACTGCTCCTTCTTTGTACTTCAAGTTATAGATGCATGTCATATGTTGATGATAGAAAATGGAGAGACAAAAATACTGGATATTTTATTGCTTGGCAAATCTTTAGCATCAAATTGATCAAGTTCAGGTACTTGTATGCTTGGCAAACTAAGTTTAACAGCATTGCATCATCCCATCTTTTGTAAGTTCTAGTGGAAGTTTCTGAACTACCAAATTTGTATGTCTCTGTTGTCGCCTTGCTGGCCGCCTCGCCTTAGCCGGAGATGACGACGGCCCTACTGTTTGTCACAGTGTTGGAGAGCTGGGTTTCTAACAGGCTAGCAACCTGATGCGGAGAAGCCGCAACGTCGCTGCATCATTAAGCTGAGCGTGTAGCAAGCTGGGGGTGAGCTGAGCATGTGGCATGCGAGCTGTGCGTATACACGAGACGATATGCACGTATGCGATGCGGATAGTGGCGATCATGGCGCCATTTAAATCCCATCAAATAGTATGCGGCATCCTCGTAAGGAAAAATGAACGGCTAGCATCTAGCAGCCAGCAGCCAACGTCTTGCTCAACTCTCACAAGCAGATACACAAAAAAGGTCAACATCAACACTAATATGCAAAAGCTCTAACAACGAGTAGCATATGAGCCAACGATTAGAATATCAGCCAGCATTAGCAACGAACATCCAGATAGCAGGCTTTCAAAAAAAAGCTTTCAAAAAAAAACAGCCAGATAGCAGCATATCATACCTTAGATTAGAAGCTGTCAGAAACATACTAGACACATCAATGTCAACTTGATGAAGTGTGGCATATTATGAATCTGAGCGGTTTTAATAAAGGATAATTGCACAAACCATAGGATTATACTCCACCTATTGACCAACAATGAGATATGACTGATTAGAACAGGAAAATGATGCATCATTTTGACTCAATGAAAAACTCCAACTTTTGTTTACGATGTATAAAGAAAATCTAGGTGCGTATATCTATACCCACACTGGCAGATCTCTGTACCACCCCAGCTTGCAGAGACAAAGAATCAAGGAAAACAAATAAACAGAATAAAAAGCCACATACCTCATTCTGGGATCATGCATGCTTGATCAATTGGGTTGCAGCCACCTTTGTGCGTGAATCACGAACCTCCGTCGAGTCATCACCGCTAAAGAAAACCCCAGATTCCAAGGCGACCTCTGTGTTGATGATTTTTGCGAAAATGCCTTGGATGCGTGTAAACTCTTTCTTCTGGTCAAATGGATTGGACTCGAGATGAGTACCAAACAACTGAATATCTACACCTTTGTTTAAACTCTTCTGTGACCTGAGAAACATGTCCATATGGTAGCAGAGATGGTAGCCACATGACACACTATCTTGCTGCTGTGTACAACAAACATCTTTATAATGCTTAAAGCGTACACGACCTCCACCTTTTTTTGGCACAATTCCACCTCTAAAACTATGTTCGAACAGAGCATCATCCAGAATCTTTGACAGCACACTGTAATCCCTTTCCAACTTGTTTTTAAGTGAATCCAAGTAAAAAGCCTTGCATTCCTTCACCATGAGGATAATAAGAACCCAGTGACCTCTACACAAACATGTGAACAATCCTAGTAAATTAATACTCCGTGAATAATAAACAACCCAAGTTCAGTGCAAAGCAAAGGTTAGAAACTGAATAATGAACAGAAATAAATATATAGCAATCAACAATCCAGGAGATAAAATCAATATCTCTACATTTAGAAAAGCAATTAAGACCGAGTATGACTTACATTGGATTGTAGGGCACTAGTATGTACTTCTTGTCCTTGTTATTTTGCAATGCAGGTAGGATGCACTCTCTCAAAATAAGCTCAACACCTTCTTTGGATCTTAGGTTTTTGTCGTGCATGTGATAAGGATCAGCAACTCCGACATCGGCAAGTTCTTTATTCTGTCTAGTCTCTCTGACTAGGTATAACGCCCATAGCCTAACAAGGGATGACTCTAGCAAGTCTAAGTTGAACATTCTAAAGATCTCTGGAAACTCTAGATAGAACTTGTATGCCGGATATTTGGTCACAAAGTGGTGGTAATCCTTTGGAACCATAGCCGTGTAATGTGAGGCATGACCTTCAAGACTTTCTAGCTCTGTAATATTCCGATGCAGAGCCTTCATATCGACAGATAGGCTCTCAAACTCATCCATTGGTACCAAGCGCTCACCGCGGATATGATGTTTCCGCCATTGACCACTTTCTCGTTCTCCTTTTGCATTCGTTGATCCGTAGGACAATGATTTTTTTAACCTTTTCTCCTTTTTATCCACCTTGTCTTTCTTCTTTCTTCTTACATGTTGCGGTTCTGGAGATGTTGCCTCATCAGGAGAGTTCCTTTTTTTAGAGGCACCATGCTTGGGGCCCACATATGAATTAGACCCAACCCCTTGGTCTTTGTCCATATCATCCTCCTCACCTTGAGCTCCATCCAAGTCCTCATATGTTAGAGGGGCACAAATACCCACTTCATTTGCTGGGGTGGTTGTCTTGCTCGAGTTCTGCAGAGTTGTGCGAGTGGATTTTCCCACCAACTTTATCGCATCCTTTGGCCACTTCATGATATATCCCTTGCATTATACTAGTTTGTTGCAACCCGGCTCGGGGTGATGGCCATCAACATCCAAATCATCAAAGGGCTCAAGCACCTTATTCACCTCAACCTTTTCCATGTCCGGTGGTAAATCCACACAGTGCAGGTTGGTCTCCTTGGTCAGTGGATGCACTCGCCCGTGTGCAACCGTTACCATCTTCCCATCCATCATGGGTGCCAACAGATGGCAAGGAGTAAGGTCCTGCGACGAATAAGTTGCAACAGTGAATGTTAGATTACAAAGAATTAAAATATTGTTGTCGACACAGTTTTATTCACATCTATATCCTTACAGTGATGTCTTCTAATGGATTCAGCATCCCCGTTGGGATGCGAGAGACAAACGAGTTGCTACTGATTCGTCCACCAATACTGGGTGACTGTGCATGCGCGTCACGAGGGATCAACTGATTGGAATTTGATTGTGTATGCGCGTCATGAGGGATCAAAACATTGGTATTTGGGTGCAGGGGTTGATGTCCTTGTGCTGCCAATATACGCCTCACCGTCTCTGCGGCAACTACCTGGGCAACCGCTGCCACCCGCTCGTCGAAATTAACCTGCAGACGGGCAGTGGATCTGGCTCTCCTCCTATCACGGCCAACCTCCTTATCTTTAGGAAAATATTCCTTCTAAGAAGCCCCATTCCCCACGCCTCTCACACTGCCTCGATGCTCCTTCCCGCCAAGAGCTTTTGCGAGAGGATCCTCCCACCTCTCGCAGTCAACTAAATCCAAGGAGCTTTCAGTTTGAGACTCTTTCTGCACCAATTTTGATTTAAGTCAGTTAATTAACAAGTGTTCGATATCACAGGCAACGATTGAAAACAATGGGAGCACACACTATGACTAGTGATCAGTGAATTTTCTTCTTGGCGTTTGGTGCATGGACACGAAAGTATTTTAGAAATGTTATATGTTAGATTGAGTACAAATCTACACAATTGTGATTTCTTACAAACAATCAACTAATCAGTATCATGTAAGAGTGGTCAAATATGCTACAGATTATGCAAACTTATGTAAGTTGAGCTTGGAAAAGTAATCATATAAGAATGGTTCCAACTTTACCATGAGCTTATCATGCACGTTCACGATTTTAATGGATTTGAAGACCGGTTCCCCCGTCACTAGGTCATAAGATGCACGGGCCCTCACAAAATCCCTTCCTCGGCCTGCCTCGATGTAGGAGAATGGGGGTTCTTTCCCAGCTGCTACTGCATCTGCGTCCTCCTTGTCCCATTTTACCTTCTTCCCTAAATAACCACGGCTGCTGAGTTTGTGGTCCAGTGTGTTCAACTCCCGCATTTCCTTCCCCTTAGAGCTCTTCTTCGTGAAATCAACACCTGAATGACTTGCAAGGAACTGTTTCCAATCCTCCTCTTCTATTTGGGCCCATTTCTTCTTGATCACTTCCTCAAAATCTTTGTCCTTCATCTTATTCGCCGTGTTTCGCCATGTATTCAAGGCTTTGGTCATCGTGCCTAGTGCTTTATGGCGAACCTTTTTTTTCATTTCAGCATCTTCAAAAAAATACCGGTTAAAGAGCCTGTCGAAGAGCATTTCTCTAAGGTTCTCCTTATCCTTTGCCCTTATGTCCGTACATGTGATCTTCATGGTTTCACGAACGATGCAGCCTACGGCATTACTGAAACCCTTGGCATGCTTGACAGGACTGACACGAACTCCTCTGCCATCGATTCTAGTGATTTTGAAGGTATCATTGGTCAGCTCGTTGGGCTTCCTAGGCTTGTAGGCCCTTTTCTCCTTCGATGGTTGTTCGTGTGACTTAGTTTGTTGTTCTATAACTTCTTCAGTTTTAGAATCAGAAGGTGAACCGGAATCATCAGTAGATGAGTCATAGCTGTCAGAAGATTCTTCCATTCCTACAAACAGTTTAAAATTATTCAGAGGCTCACATTTATTTGTGCAAAGGAAAATATAAAATGGTTGGTGCCGGTATCTCTTGCAATGGGACATATATATCAACAAGATCAAATAACCAACAGAGGATAAACTAGTTTGGTATTAAACAACCAGCAGATGTACAAAGGTTGAAATAATAAGCTGAGCAAGATTCATACCAAGATTCAGATAGTAAACTGACTGAGAAAGTGGTGGAGAGAGCTATGAAAAGGGAATGGTGTAGATCAAAATAAAGATTAGATACTCCAGTCCAGCTAAGCGTAGCTGCTAATGGGCTACTCAATCCAGTCTCAGATTTGATTTTTCAGAAAAAATGAACATGAACTAACTAATAAATAGTCCTGCAGTTTCTTTGCACAGAATTTCTAGATCTGTTTGTTACATAATGTTAGTATCCATTGTGAGAAAGAAAGAATACAGGAACCCACCCAAATAGGAATACTACTTTACAAAAATGTATTCGCAAATCGCAAGTCAGGTACTTGGGCAGACCAACCCCACGCCGCGTATGATTTACAACACAGAATTGAGTACTTGACTTAGCAGGTTTTAAGGCCATCCTAGGGAATTTTTGCCTTGTGTTTGTCAAGTAGATGGAGCACAAAATTATAATTTTTCGTACTAATAATCATGAGCATAATGGTGGTTCTCAGGTTAAATACAGAGCAATCTCTCTTGATTTTTCGTGTTGCCGAATTTGGTAGTATATGGATAAATTCACTTCAGTTATATATGGATAACACTAAGACTAACATCAGTTATTGATGCCAAGTTAGAGCATCTCCAGTATATAAAAATATCTAGTGCCCGGAGATAGGCCCATCTGGACGCTATATAGCAAATCTGGCGAGCTCATCACCGTTGCATCTTTAGCTTGTCCAATGTAAAAACTATATATGAATGTAAATTAAGTTTTGATGGCGAAATCACATGACCAAAGTGCAAAAACTCCCGCGAATGCATCTTTTAAATATGCAATGTCAATTTCCAGTATCTATTCTACCGCATGTCAGTTCGAACTGAAAACTGAGGAATTGCTGGGTCCGCCACTGCTCACGATTCACCCTGGTGAGAACTGAGAAGGGAAGGGAGTAGGATACGGAGAGCTTGCCTTCTTGCCGGTGCCGAGGAAGATGTGTGGGCTTGCCTCCTAGCCGGAGGAGGTCGGGACGGGTGGCCGAGACGCCAACGGTGCAGGGCGGCAGCGGCGCTGAAAGAAACCCTAGATGAAGGGCGTCAGGGCGCGAGAGGCCGAGGGTAGCAACACTGGGACGCGTCGGCGGGGAGTCCTGGGACGCGTCGGCGGCGGTGGGCCTGGTGGTGTAGGGGAGGAACCAGCACAGCTCCAGAGCAGCGGCGTCCTCGGGCATCGGCGTCCTCGCGGCGGGCGTTGGAGGGCGGAGGCGCTGGAGGGCGGTGGCGGCGCTGGAGGGCGGCGTCCTCGCCTCGATGGGAGGCGCCGCCGTGAGCGACGGTGTTGGAGGGGATGGCGGCGGGTGGAGTCTGGGAATCGGGGATGGGGACGGGAAGCGAGACGGCAGTGGTTGGGGAAAGGGTACTCCCTCGTGTACCTATTTTTTCATTTTTTTTAGGTAAGTACTTAGTGTACTGTACTGATTCGTAATTACACACGAAAAATTAAACAAAAATGATGAAAAGTGCATATAAGATCTATATAAACTTAGAAAGAACTAAAATTCACGAAAATATAGGATAGTTCATAACATCTTGCATCGAAACAAATTAGGTTTCGGTTTTGTCGTCATCAACAATCTTCTCAACGGTAGTCTTGATTTTCTTCCGCGTATATGTTAGACTCTCGGAGTGACTACGTCTTTTGAAGGGACGCGTGACGGATAATGTAGTTTGATCTCTTCTGGTAGGTACGGAGTTTTGGGTAGCTTCGTCCTCTTCATCAGTATCTGGATCATTGAATTGGTCATAATCCTCTTCATCAACAACACCATCCACCCCGACGATACTCCTTTTTCCTCTTCTCACAACTACACGGTTTGGCGCTTGTGGGTCGGTTATATAGAAGCATTGTGACACCTGTTTAGCTAATACCCACGGTTCCTTTCTGGCGCTTATGGCTTTCACATTTCTCTCCCCAATAGGTGTCGGTGGCGGTATGATCATGGTAGTGAAATTGTCTTCATCGGTATTGATTTGTTCCGCCCACCTAACTCGGAACATGGGGATAACAGAGATAGTGTAATCCAACTCCCATATCTCTTCAATCCTTCCATAGTATGTATCCTTTTTCTTTCCGGTTAGTGCCTTCATCGTCACACCGCTATTCTGGTATACACTTTTCTGGTCCTGTGCCTCTGTATAGAATGTGTATCCATTAATGTCATATGCTTGATGTGTGACGACATTGACCAAGGGGCCCTGCGCCAAATAGTACACATCTAATGCATCCTCGTCATCCTTTGAACATGGGTTTTCCTCAAAATGGTTTTTGAGCCACTTTGCAAAGTTTGTGTTGTGCTCTTTCATAAGCGCAACACTTTTCTTTTTGGGATTCTTCTTTTGCAACATTTCTAGGTGCATACGAACATAGGGACGGACCACCGAAGTGTGTTGCAACACCACTAAGTGTGCTCTGTCGTAGTCATCTGATCGACTCATTGTAGCACTATGCACATGTAGATCCTTCTTTCCACGGCGGTGACCCTCACCACCAAGCCTACCAAGGTGTCGACTAGTAGGTACACCAATAGGTTTGTCTACTTTCATGTAATTCGTGCAGAACTCGACGCACTCCTCCGATATATAACCTTGGATGATGCTTCCATCTGGATGGGATCTGTTACGAACAAAACGCTTCACGACCCCATCGAATCTTTCTAATGCATACATGTTGTGTAGGAACACGGGACCTAGGTCGATTATCTCCGGTACTATATGGATCATGAGATGCACCATGATGTCGAAGAACGAGGGGGGGAAGTACATCTCTAGCTCACATAGTATGACAATGATCTCTTCTTGCAGTAGTTGGCAACGCTTCTTCGTAATCGACTTTTGAGAGATAGTGTCAAAAAAGTTACAGAGGTCCAACACTGTCTTCCGAACCCATCGCTCCATAAGTCCCCTAATTGCAACCAGAAGTATCTGTGTGATCATAACATGGCAATCATGCGACTTCATACCGATTAATTTGTGGCTCTTCATGTCAAGATGTCTCTGTATGTTTGCCGAGTAGCCGGAAGTAACCTTCACACTTTGAAGGCACTTGAAAAACAATTCGAGTTCTGCCTTACTTAGAGTGTAACAAGCGGCAGGACACTCTGTCTTGATTTTCGTAACACCTCTTCCTTCATTATTATTCTCCTCTCTTGCCCATAGTTCCCTTCGTATCCCGAGATTTTCCAAGTCTGCTCTTGCCTTCGGTCCATCTTTTGTCTTGTCTGGCAAGTGGAGCAAGAGACCAAGCAAGATCTCACACACGTTCTTTTCAACATGCATGACATCTATGCAATGCCGTGTGTCAAGATATGGCCAGTATTCCAATTCCCAGAATACAGATTTTGTTTTCCACACGCCTTTCAACGGCTTTACCATCTTCTGCTTTTTTCCCGCCTTAGGGCACTCATCCCAAGAGTTCAACATTTCTAATATTTCTTCCCCACTCCTCTTACGTGGCTTTGATCAGATCTCAATTGTATTGTCAAACTTTTCATTTTCTTGTCTCCATGGATCACCTTCTAGAAGCCATCTCCGATGCCCCGTGTACACGATTTTTTGAGAGCCCGATAGGCGACGACTAGTTGTATCATCCATGCACTGCACGCATGCGTTGTATCCGTGGACACACTGGCAGGATTGATATCCTAAGGCTGGATAGTCTTGGACTATTGTGAGCAGCAAACCTTTCATATTAAAGTTATCTTCTTCACAAGCGTCCCATACGTCGACCCCTGCCCATAGTGTCGCCAACTGCTCATACAATAGTTTCATGTACATGTTGATATCGTTCCCAGGTTGCTTCTGGCCTTGGATGAGCAAAGATAAGTGTATGTACTTGCGCTTCAGACATAGCCATGGAGGGAGGTTGTACATCCACATAACAACGGGCCAAGTGTTGTGCCTGCTGCTCATGTTGCCGAAAGGATTGATTCCATCCGTACTCATATCGAATCTTATGTTCCTCGAGTCTCCTCCAAACAATGGGAATGCAGCGTCGACTGCTTTCCACTGGCAAGCATCTGCCGGGTGTCTCATCACACCCTCGTCCTTTTTCCGTCCCTCCTCGTGCCAACGCAACAACTCTGCCTCATTCTTGTTTGGGAATAGAAGTTTCAAACGGGGAATGATTGGAAGGTACCATACAACCTTTGCAGGAGCACCGCTCATCAATATTTCCACGGTTTCCGCTTGTGGGCTCTTTCCCCGCTTGAACCGGGATGCTTTGCACTCTAGACACTTCTTTAGTTTCCCGTACTCCCCACGATAAATGATGCAATCGTTCGGACAAGCATGGTATCTAATCACCTCCAATCCAAGAGGGCACACAATTTTTTTGGCCTCATCGCAACTTCTAGGCAACACATTCTCCTTTGGCAAGACCTTTCTAAGATACTCCAATGAATCATCGAGGCTTCCATCTGTGTCGTTGTGGACGGCCTTCAACCTTAGAAGTTCGAGCGTCACCGATAGGCGGGTGTACTCCGGATCGCAGCCAGGATACAAGAGAGTTTCCGAGTCTTTCACCAACGTCTGCAACTTGGCCAACTCTCTGTCGGACGCTCTAATGTTCTCCTTGCCCTTCAGAACCTGCTCTTGCACATGAGGGTCATTGACCATTTTGACCAAAACATCTGAATCCACTACGGTGTCCTCCGCATCATGTATAAAATCTTCGGGTTCGTCCATATCTTCTTCGGGAGACTCTTCATGACGTGCATCGCCATCAAACCCTTTGTCATCGTCAACAACTGCAGGCTCCTCCCCATGACTTGTCCACATTGTATAACCTTCCATGAAACCCCAACGCAGCAGGTGCATGTGCAAGGACCCAGATTTTCTTTCAAACAATGTTAAGTTTTGACAAGAGCTGCATGGACAACATATCTTCGTGCTACCCCTTCGCGACATATCTAGATCTGCGGCATCAAGAAACTCGTTCACATGATCATGAAAACTTTGTGTCGTGCGGTCCTCTTTGTACATCCAACTTCAATCCATCCCTACAGTACATGTAAATTCAAGTTAATTGGCAAAAGAAACTCAAGATAGATGGATTGGGTAAAACGAGCATGAAGTAATCCAAGTTTTACTCCGTCGGATTTAGAAACTTGCAAACAGAAATTCTCTAGCTACGGTGGATCAAAATAGGTGAGGTTTGTCGGAATGGAACAACCTTGATGAGATCTCCAACTTTGATTTAGAGATATGGGGCAGAGGACGAACTCACGCGGCGTCACAAACGAGTCTTTTAAAAAAGTGGAGCTGAAATTATGGTTACGATCTTGGAGGACGAGAGGGTGCGGTACTGGGGTATAAATAGTGGTTTCGGTCGGTGTATATGATCTACTTTAAGTAGGCAACAATTAGAAACAAACAGAATCGAATTCGGACACCTGTAGGAAAAGATACATGAGTTTGAATCGTTTTTGGTTTTGATTGGAACTCTCCCAGCAAACGTGGTTGTACTAGGATCGATTGGTGGTTGTATACCGAAAATTTCACCATCGCTGTAGCCCAGCCCAGGGAAAGGACGAAGACAATCCCGGGTGGGCCGGCCCATCAGAGGCTGCGCGCGGTGCACAAATCAATTCGGTCGTCGCGCAGAAAAAATGGTCCTAAAACCAGTGACAGGCGTTTACAACGCCTGTCACTAAGTATTTAACCCATCAGTGCCACTAGTTAATTTTGCCTGTCGCTAGTTATGTCGTTTCTAGTGACAGTCATCTATATTCGCCTGTCACTAATTAATTTTTCGACAGGGCGTCCTCTTACAGAAAAAAGCAGTGACAGTCATATTTGCACGCCTGTCACTGGTGACACGTACCAGTGACAGGCTTATCCTTGCCCGTCACTAGTTGTGCTCACTAGTGACAGGCACAAATTTGCCTGTCACTAACCACCTGGAGGCTATAACCATTTCTGCAGTAGTGGTGGATCCATGTGTGGTCTCTGAAAAGAACACACATTTCAATGATAGTGGTGGATCCATCTGTGGTTTGTGAAAAGAACACACATCTAGTGACTCTAGCTGTGGTTAATGAGAATAACACACATGCAATGACACTAGTGGATCCATATGTGGACAATGAAAATAACACACATCTAGTGACTCTAGCTGTGGTTAATGAAAAGAACACACATTGCAATGACACTGGTCGATCCATATGTGGATTGTGAAAAGAACACACATGCAATAACACTGGTGGATCCATACGTGGCATGTGGAAAGAATAGTCATGAAATGACTCCAGATGTGGTCTCTGAAAAGAACACACATTTCAATGACACTGGTGGATCCATATGTGGTTTGTGAAAAGAACACACATCCAGTGACTCCAGATGTGGTCTCTGAGAAGAACACTGATACGTTGCTAACGTATCTATAATTTTTTATGTTCCATGCTTGGTTTTAATCTACTTTCTTATGTCTTGTCCACACTTTGGAGTATTTTTATACACTATCTTGGACTAACCTATTAACAAGATGCCACAGTGCTAGTTGCATGTTTTCTGTTGTTTGTGGTTCCAGGATAGTCAGAAAATCAATATTCTCAGAATTGGACCGGACAAAAGTCAAAGTCGACATTTTACCGGAATACTCACGAAGCCCGAAGACGAGACGGCGAGGGGCCACAGGGTGGCCACACCACCCCTAGGCGCGGGTCCCCTCTGGCCGCGCCAGGGCATGGTGTGGGCCCGCTGGCCCGCCACCGACCTTGCCCCTTCGCCTATAAAATCCTCCCGATGCAAAAACCCAAAATAGTCAAGCCTCTAGCCACGAAAAGTTCCACAGCACCGCCGCCACCGAAGGGGAGATTCGGGGGACAAAAAGTCTCTGTTCCGGCACCCTGCCGGGACGGGGAAGTGCCCCCCCCCCATCTCCATCGATCTCCACTGCCATCTCCATCACTGTTGCTGATTCCCATGATGAGGAGGGAGTAGTTCTCTCTCGAGGCTAAGGGTTCTACCGGTAGCTATGTGTTCATCTCTCTCTATGCATGATCATGTTGTGATCATGAGCTTTGTAATCAAGTAGATCTACTTTGCTACTCAAGTGCTTTAATAGATCTATGCTCTCCCCATGTGTGTGAAGTTGACAGTGTGCACACCATGGTGGCACTTACGCTAGAGATTACAAATACTTGTTATGAGTTATATTTAGAGTTGGATGTCTTTATGAAATTGTGGTGTTTGTTGGAACCATCTAGTGCTCAAGGTGACAGTGTGGGGTTATCTAGATGCGGAAAGCGAACTTTGAGGAGTGTTGTTATAGCCCTACCAATGATTAGAGTGTCCAACCGGAGAGTAGTTCAGAGTAGTATCATAAAGAGAAGATATTTATATGAGAGTGTTCAGTAGTGAAAGTATGATCCCTAGGCCTTGTTTCTAAACATTGAAACACCGTTTGCAACTAGATCTGTTACATGTTTGCTTGCTTCCATCTTTATTTCAGTTTGCCTTTAGTCTTTTCCCACGTCAACCACACGCCAGCAAGCTATTTTCTGGCACTGTTACCACTTATAATTATCCATACCACTTGTATTTCACTATCTCTTCGCCGAACTAGTGGACATATATACCTGACAAGTGTATTGGGTGTGTTGGGGACACGAGAGACTTCTTGTATCTTGATTGCAGGGTTAGTTGAGAGGGTATACCTTTGACCACTTCCTCCCTGAGTTCGATAAACCTTGGGTGATCCACTTAAGGGAAAACATGCTGCTATTCTACAAACCTCTGCACTTGGAGGACCAACAACTGTCTACAAGAATAGAAGTGCGTAGACATCAAGCTATTTTCTGGCGCCGTTGCCGGGGAGGTAAGGTAAAAGGTACTCACATCATCCGGTGTGAGTGCTCGAAGTTATTTCCTTTAGATTCTGCAATTTTTTCTTTTTGTTTCTTGTTTCACTAGTTAGGCTTAATGGAAAACAACAACAAAATTAGAGAGCTTTATAGTATTTATCTTGAGTTAGGACATGAAGTGTTTGAAGAGAAAATTATAAAACCTATGGAACTTTATTTGCATGCTAATAGAAATGTTGTTAGTATGAATTCTTTGGACACCATTATTGCTAATGCTATGGAAAAGTCCAAACTTGGGGAAGCTAGTTTTTATGAAAATGATCTTTTCAGTTCCCCAGTTTTGGAAGATAGCTATTCTATTGCTTATGGTGATGCAAAACCTCCAATATATGATGATTACAATGATGAATATTATATTTTTAGTCCCCCTACTATTGATGAGAAAATTAGTTATGATTACAATATGCCTTCTATATTTGATGATTATGGTGATGAGAATAATAATGATAGCTATTTTGTTGAATTTGCTCCCACTACAATTAATAAGAATGACTATGTTTATGTGGAGAGTATTAATTCTTTTATGCATGTGGATCATGATAAGAATGTTTTATGTGATAGTTATATTGTTAATTTTATTCATGATGCTACTGAAAGTTATTATGAGAAAGGGAAACATAGTTTTATGCATCTCAATAATAGTAAGTTTCCCCTATTTATGTTGAAAGTCTTGAAGTTGCACTTGTTTTGGTTTAATATGCTTGTTGCTTTGTGCTTTCATAACTTGTTTATTTACAAGATTCCTATGCATATGAAGTGGGTTAGACTTAAATTTGTTCCATATTTGCTTCTTGATGCTCTCTTTTACTTCAATTCATATTTCTTATGTGAGCATCTTCTCAAACTATCATGCCTAACTTAAAGGCGTTAAAGAAAAGTACTTATTGGGAGATAACCCAAAAGTTTTAGATGAGTCTTGGAAGTTATTAATTCTGTAATAACCGCTCCTTATCATTTTTATTTGCTTTTTGTGCCAAGAGTAACCTCTAATGAGAGAGAAGTAATGATTGGGAAAGTTGTTGTCCCGAAACAGATTTCTGTGCTTCACCGTAAAAATTCGTGTAAAATCTATGTACGTCCTTTTGAGGCGTGAATTTTTGTGCTTCTGCCCCAGGTTGTTATCTAACTTTAGTTAGTTGAACACGTTTCGATTCGAGCAACAGAAGGTCTTTTAAAAAATTTGCCTTTACCTGCTGGTCTATTTTGATAGATTTCTGCCATTTTCTGCATTTGCTTCTTATTGGTTTCTTTTTGAGTTCTTTTGGGGAATTGAGATTTTTGAGGGAAGTGCTACAGTATATTGTGTTTTAATGGAAGTTTTATTGGTGTTGGAACTGAACCTAAAGACTTATTATCTTGAGTGCACTAATGTTGCTAATAAAGATTGTGTGAAGTTTTGTATGAAGGAAAAAATTCAGGTGTATGGAAGGAATGAGTAATGAGATGAAGAATTGACTAAATCTCAAGCTTGGGGATGCCACACGTGTCACCCCAAGAAATATTCAAGAGGTACAAGCGTCAAATCTTGGGGATTCCCAAGGCATCCCCTTCTTCATCAATAAAAAATCTCAGGTTTCTTCCAAACACTTCATTTTTATTGTTTCATGCACAGTTGTGTTGTTCTTGGAGCGTCCTCGTTTTTCGTTTTGGTTTTTTGTTTTCTTGGTTTGATTAGTTTGCTGAATAAATTGGTTGTACCCCCTCTTTCATGCATTGGTTTTCAAATAGCTTGGTTTTGATTGGAAAAGAGTAGGAATGTTCATGCTTAAGTGGTAAAGAGAGCTTGTTTTTGACTGTGGCCTATGCTTTTTCATGCCATGCTTGATATTTTTTTGGCTTTATGCTTAGAATTCTTTGCTGTAGCATGAGTTGTTATAAACAATTGAGATTGCTTCATGTGCCTTGGAAGGATCATGCGTTGTTTTAGCATATTAAAGCATAGTATTGTGGTATTCTCCTTTGATGCTTTATTTGGGTTGACTTGGCACATGCTCACATCATGTTATGACTATCCAAAGTCACCATAGCCTTTATGATCCTTTAGTTTTTGACTTGTAATATCACTTTATGCTTTAATTAATGATATTTTGTCGCTTTGCATGATTATGACCATTATTGCTCTCTTAGTTGGTCGCTCCTAGTCTTTTGCTAGCCTCCGTAACCAAGTATGAGTTCCACTCATGCATCCAACTCCTAATACCAAGTTATTCCAAAGAGTCCACCATACCTACCTATTATCATTTGCTATTCCAAGTATATTCATGTTTTTATCTACCTTCCGAATTAAACTTGTTATGAGAAAACTAGTGATTAAAGCTCTCACGAACTTGATGGCACACTTTACTTTTCTTGCCCTTAATAAACTTGACCCATTGTGTCGTCTATGTTGTATATGCTTGCACTTATTTGTTGGGGATTAGCAGAACCATGTTGTCATGGGAACTCTTTCAACATTGCACTTGTACTTTGTACCTAGTTGATATCACGCTCTTTTGTCTATGGATGTCGTCGGTGTGAAATGAAAGGGGAGCTTGTAAGTCCATGGAGTTATGTATATGTGTTAGACAAATGCCTGGGCCGCTGGTCTAATCAATGTTGTCATGGTCGAAACCTGCAGCGTAACCATAATGAGCTATCTATGAATCATTCTTTCTATAAAAAAAGAGTAAGATACTGAGAAAAAAGAGAAAAAGGAAAAAAGATTATGAAAAGAGGAAAGAGAGAAAAAAGCACCATATTCCCATGCTAAATAAGAAGATTGCTGAGATGCTCGTTATCTGCTTGCCTTGTCATTTTGATATGGGGATTCTTCCGTATCATCGGGAAAGGGGTACCCCATTGGCGGTTCTCTATGATACACATGTACTTACGATGACAAGAACTTACTGGTGACTAAACTTGAGTAGCATGAGGAGCGGCCCTCGTATTCAAGGGACATGAGATTTCCAACTTATACTTCGTGAAGCATATACATCATAGTTTGTTCACTTTAACCTTAATCACTTCAAGATTCTTATGATAGGGGCAATGAGAGCTGAAAGCTATTAAGTACCATAATTTTTGGAAGCTCTTTATAAAACTTGAATCCCTACTTCGTTCTATGAAAGCCTTTCTTTTACTTTTATGTTGAGTCTCCACCATCTATCTTTATGCACCTACTTTGAGAGCATAGTGGCCATTCTTAGTTCTATGTGCATTGTCCCAAGACTTGTTGATTGATGCATAGCTTTGACATTGCTTGTTTTAAACTATTTGTATCTAGTCACTCTTATGAACTTTGAAGGTGTCCTATGCATTTATGTTTGCTACTCTATGAGGGACAAGCTGAATGCCTCGATGCTATGTTTTCTTTATGTGAAACAAACAAATGTCTTGCAAAGAATTGTTATTAATGAATCTTTTGTTTATGCCTTTTCATGTTGCAACATAGTTGCTTTGTCTTATTGCTAGAAATTTGTCTTTCATGTTATGTTGAAGTACTATGATCCCAGTTATCCATGTTTTACAAATACTTTGATCAAGTTTATGATGGTGCATGTCACCTCAAAAATTATTCTTTCTTTTTATCACTTACCAACTCGAGGATGAGCAGGAGTTAAGCTTGGGGATGTTGATACGTTGCAAACGTATCTATAATTTTTGATGTTCCATGCTTGGTTTTTATCTACTTTCTTATATTTTGTCCACACTTTGGAGTATTTTTATACACTTTCTTGGACTAACCTATTAACAAAATGCCACAGTGCTAGTTGCATGTTTTCTGCTGTTTTTGGTTCTAGGAAAGTCGGAAAATCAATATTCTCGGAATTGGACCGGACAAAAGCGAAAGTCGATATTTTACCGGAAGACTCACGGAGCCAAAAGACGAGACGGAGAGGGGCCACAGGGTGGCCACACCACTGATGTTTACACACTTCTATTCTTGTAGACAGTTGTTGGACCTCCAAGTGTAGAGGTTTGTAGAACAGTAGCGAGTTTTCCCTTAAGTGGATCACCCAAGGTTTATCGAACTCAGGGAGGAAGTGCTCAAATGTATTCCCTCTCAAGCAATCCTACAATCAAGATACAAGAAGTATCTTGTGTCCCCAACACACCCAATACACTTGTTAGGTGTATAGGTGCACTAGTTCGGCAAAGAGATAGTGAAATACAAGTGCTATGGATATAAGACAACGGTGCTAGAAAATATCTTGATGGCATGGAAGAGACTAAAAGCAAACTGAAATAAAGATGGCAGCAAGCAAACATGTAACAGATCTAGTAGCAAACGGTGTTTCAATGCTTAGAAACAAGGCCTAGGGATCATATTTTCACTAGTGAACACTCTCATATAAATATCGTCTCTTTATGATACTACTCTTAACTACTCTTCGGTTGGACACTCTAATCGATGGTAGGGCTATAACAGCACACCTCAAAGTCCGTCTTTCCCATCTAGAAAACCCCACACTGTCACCTTGAGTACTAGATGAGTCCAACAAACACCACAATTTCATAGAAACATCCGACTCCAAATATAACTCATAACAAGTATTTGTAATCTCTAGCCTAAGTGCCACCATGGTGAGCACGCAGTCACTTTCACACACATGGGGAGAGCAGAGATCTCATAAAGCACTTGAGTAGCAAGGTAGATCTATAGATTACAATCTCATGATCACAATATGATCATGCATAGAGAGAGAGATGAACACATAGCTACCGGTAGAACCCTTAGCCTCGAGACAGAACTACTCCCTCCTCATCATGGGAATCAGCAATGGTGATGGAGATGGTGGTGGAGATCGATGGAGATGGCTCCAGGGCCACTTCCCCATCCCGGCAGGGTGCCGAAACAGAGACTTTCTGTCCCCCGAATCTCCCCTTCGGTGGCGGCGGCGCTGCGGAACTTTTCGTGGCTGGAGGCTTGACTATTTAGGGTTTATGCCTCGGGAGGCTTCTTATAGGCCAGAGGGCAAGGTCGGTGGGCAGCCAGGGGGCCCACACCATGCCCTGGCACGGCCTAGGGGGACACGCGCCATGGGGTGGTGTGGCCACCCTGTGTCCCCTCTCCGACTCTCCTTCTGGCTCTGTGAGTCTTCCAGGAAAATATCAACTTTGGCTTTTGTCCGGTCCAATTCCGAGAATATTGATTTTCTGACTTTCCTGGAACCAAAAACAGCAAAAAACAGGCAACTGGCATTGTGTCTCTTGTTAATAGGTTAGTCCAAGAAGTCATATGAAAATTACTCCAAAGTGTGGACAAAACACAAGAAAGTAGATAAAACCAAGCATGGAACATCAAAAACTATAGATACATTTGCAATGTATCAACATCCCCAAGCTTAACTCCTGCTCGTCCTCGAGTAGGTAAGTGATAAAAAGAAAGAATAATTTTTGAGGTGACATGCGCCATCATAAACTTGATCAAAGTATTTGCAAAACATTCAAAGTTGGGATCATAATACTTCAATCATAACATGAAAGTCAAAGTTCTAGTAATAGTCAAAGAAACTATGATGCAACATGAAAAGGCACAAACAAAAGATTCATGAATAACAATGCTTTGCAAGACGTTTGTTTGTTTCACATAAAGAAAACATAGCATAATAGTATTCAGCTTGTCCCTCAATAGAGTAGCAAATATAAATGCATAGGACACCTTTAAAGTTCATAAGAGTGACTAGATACAATAGTTTAAAACAAGCAATATCAAGTTATGCATCAATCAACTAGTCTTGGGACAAAGCACATAGAACTAAGAATGGCCACTATGCTCTCAAAGTAAGTGCATAAAGATAGAAGGTGGAGACTCAATATAATGGTGGAAGAAAGGCCTTTGTAAAAGGAAGTAGGGATTCAATTCTCATAAAGAGCTTCCAAAAAATATGGTACTTATAGCTTTCACCTCTCATTGCCCCTATCATAAGCATCTTGAAGGTGATTAAGGTTAAAGTGACACAACTAAGAGGATATGC
The DNA here is from genome assembly GCA_910589775.1 of Avena eriantha. Classification (NCBI taxonomy): domain Eukaryota; kingdom Viridiplantae; phylum Streptophyta; class Magnoliopsida; order Poales; family Poaceae; genus Avena; species Avena eriantha. Next base: position 275,737,763 of record OU342743.1, read on the forward strand.
TTGACAAGTTATAAACCGAAATCTCATGCCCCTTACTTACGAAGACCAAACCTCATGCTACTCAACTTTAGTAACAAGTAAGCTCTTGTCATTGTAAGTACATACGTATCATAAAGAACCGCCAACGGGGGTACCCCTTGCACATGATACAGGAGCTATCCCATAATCAAAATGACAAGGCAAACAGACAATGAGCATCACAGCGATCTTTTTATTTGCTATTTGCATAGGTTTTTATTGAGGATGCTTCATAGAGTGCTCATTATGGTGACGCTGCAAGTTTCCACCATGATTAGGCATGTCTTAGGATATCGGCCCAGGCGTTTCTCTAAAACACATAAAACTCCATGATCTTACAAGTTCCACTTTTATTTCACACCGCCGGGATCCATAAGCAAAAGAACATGATATCAACGGGGTACAAAGTACAAGTGCAATGTTGAAAGCGTTCCCCATGATACATGGTTCTGCTAACTTCAACTTATAAAGCGCAAGCATATACGCAACAAAGAATGACCCAATGGTTCAAGTTTATTAGATGCAAAAAGTAAAGTGTGCCATCAAGTTCGTGAGAGCTTTAATCACTAGTTTTCTCATAACAAGTTTAATTTGGAAGGTAAAAAAAAGCATGAATATACTTGGAATAGCATAAGCTAATAGGTCGGTATGGTGGACTCTTTGTAATAACTTGGTTTAGGGAGTTGGATGCATGAGTGGAACTCATACTTGGTTGTGGAGGCTAGCAAAATACTAGGAGCGACAAACTAAGAGAGCAATAATGGCCATAATCATGCAGAGCGACAAAACATCATTGATCAAAGCATAAAGTGATACTACAAGTTGAAAATTAGAAGATCATAAAGGCTATGGTGACTTGAGATAGTCATAACATGGTGTGAGCATGCGCCAAGTCAACCCAAATAAAGCATCAAAGGAGAATACCACTATACTATGCTTTAATATGCTAAAACAACACATGATTCATCCAAGGCACATTAAGCAATATCAATTGTTTATAACAAGTCATGCTACAGAAAATAATACTAAGCCTAAAGCCAAAACAATATCAAGCATGGCATGACAAAGCATAGGCCACAGTCAAAAACAAACTCTCTCTAACACTTAAGCATGAACTTTTCCTACTCTTTTCCAATCCAAACCAAACTATTTGAAAACCAAAGTATGAAAGAGAGGGTCCAACCAAATTATTCAGAAAACTAAGATAACCAAGAAAACGAAACCAAAAACAAAAACGAAAAAGAAGACGCTCCAAGAACAACACAACTGTGCAGGAAACAATAAAAAATGAAGCGTTTGGAAGAAACCTGTGATTTTTATTGATGAAGAAGGGGATGCCTTGGGCATCCCCAAGCTTTGACGCTTGTACTTCTTGGATATTTCTTGGGGTGACACGCGAGGCATCCCCAAGCTTGAGCTTTAGTCCATCCTTCATCTCATTACTCGTTCCTTCCATACACCTGAAATTTTTCTTTCATACAAACTTCACACAATCTTTATTAGCAACATTAGTGCACTCAAGATAATAAGTCTTTAGGTTCAGTTCTAACACCAATAAAACTTCCATTAAAACAAAAGCTACTGTAGCACTTCCCTCAAAAAGCTCAGTTCCACAAAAGAACTCAAAAAGGAACCAACAAGAAGCAAATGCAAATAATGGCAGAAATCTGTCAAAACAGACCAGCAGGTAAAGACAAATTTTTTCGAAGACCTTCTGTTGCTCAAATCGAAAAGTGTTGAGCTAACGAAAGTTAGATAACAACCTGGGGCAGAAGCACAAAAATTCATGCCTCCAAAGGACGTACGGAGATTTTACACGAATTTTTACGGTGAAGCACAGAAATCTGTATCGGGACAGCAACTTTCCCAATTATTACTTCTCTCTCATTAGAGGTTACTCTTGGCACAAAAAGCAAATAAAAAGGATAAGGATCGGTTATTACAGAGGTAATAACTTCCAAGACTCATCTAAAACTTTTGGGTTATCTCCCAATAAGTACTTTTCTTTAACGCTTTTAAGTTAGACATGATAGTTTGAGAAGATGCTCACATAAGAAATATGAATTGAAGTGAAAGAGAGCATCAAGAAGCAAATTCAAAGCACATTTAAGTCTAACCCACTTCCTATGCATAGGAATCTTGTAAAGAAACAAGTCATGAAAGCACAAAGCAACAAGAATAGTAAAGCAAAACAAGTGCAACTTCAAAATTTTCAATATAAAGAGAGAAAACTTAATATTATTAAGATGCATAAAACCATGTTTCCCTCTCTCATAATAACTTTCAGTAGCATCATGAATAAAAGTAACAATATAACTATCCCAAGAAACATTCTTATCATGAGCCACATGCATAAAAGAATTAATACTCCCCACATAAACATAGTCATTCTTATTAATTGTAGTGGGAGCAAATTCAACAAAATAGCTATCATTATTATTTTCATCACCATAATCATCAAATATAGGAGGCATATTGTAATCATAATTAACTATCTCCTCAATAGTAGGTGGACTGAAAATATCATATTCATCATTATAATCATCATATATTGGAGGTTTGGTATCATCATAAGGAATAGAATAGATATCTTCGAAAGCTGGGGAACTAAAAAAATCATTTTCATAAAAACTAGCTTCCCCAAGCTTAGACTTTTCCATAGCATTAGCAATAATGGTGTCCAAACAATTCGTACTAACATCATTGCTATTAGCACGCAAATAAAGTTCCATAGGTTTTTTAATTTTCTCTTCAAACACTTCATGTCCTAACTCAAGATAAATACTATAAAGCTCTCTAATTTTTTTGTTGTTTTCCATTAATCCTAACTAGTGAAAACAAGAAACAAAAAGACAAAATTGCAGAATCTAAAGGAAATAACTTCGAGCACTCACACCGGAAAATAGGCGTTTCCCGTGGGAAGTTCTTCTTCTTTAATCCTCCGGTGTGAATACCTTTTACCTTTCCTCCCCGGCAACGGTGCCAGAAAATATCTTGATGTTTACGCATTTCTATTGACAGTTGTTGGGCCTCCAACTACAGAGGTTTGTAGAACAGCAGCAAGTTTTCCCTTAAGTGGATCACCCAAGGTTTATCAAACTCAGGGAGGAAGTGGTCAAAGGTATTCCCTCTCAAGCAATCCTGCAATCAAGATACAATAAGTCTCTTGTGTCCCCAACACACCCAATACACTTGTCAGGTGTATAGGTGCACTAGTTCGGCGAAGAGATAGTGAAATACAAGTGGTATGGATATAGGACAACGGTGCTAGAAAATATCTTGATGGCGTGGAAGAGACTAAAAGCAAACTGAAATAAAGATGGCAGCAAGCAAACATGTAACAGATCTAGTAGCAAACGGTGTTTCAATGCTTAGAAACAAGGCCTAGGGATCATACTTTCACTAGTGAACACTCTCATACAAATATCGTCTCTTTATGATACTACTCTTAACTACTATCCGGTTGGACACTCTAATCGATGGTAGGGCTATAACAGCACACCTCAAAGTCCATCTTTCCCATCTAGAAAACCCCACACTGTCACCTTGAGTACTAGATGAGTCCAACAAACACCACAATTTCATAGAAACATCCCACTCCAAATATAACTCATAACAAGTATTTGTAATCTCTAGCCTAAGTGCCACCCTTGTGAGCACGCTGTCACTTTCACACACATGGGGAGAGCAGAGATATATTAAAGCACTTGAGTAGCAAGGTAGATCTATAGATTACAAGCTCATGATCACAATATGATCATGCATAGAGAGAGAGATGAACACATAGCTATCGGTAGAACCCTTAGCCTCGAGAGAGAACTACTCCCTGCTCATCATTGGAATCAGCAATGTTAATGGATATGGTGGTGGAGATCGATAGAGATGGCTCCGGGGGCACTTCCCCGTCCCGGCAGGGTTCCGGAACAGAGACTTTCTATCCCCTGAATCTCCCCTTCGGTGGAGGTGGCGCTGCGGAACTTTTCGTGGCTAGAGGCTTGACTATTTAGGGTTTATGCCTCGGGAGGCTTCTTATAGGCCAGAGGGCAAGGTCGGTGGGCGGTCAGGGGGCCCACACCATGCCCTGGAGCGGCCTGGGGGACCCGCGCCATGGGGTGGTGTGGCCACCCTGTGGCCCCTCTCCGACTCTCCTTCTAGCTCCGTGAGTCTTCCGGGAAAATATCAACTTTGGCTTTTGTCCGGTCCAATTCTGAGAATATTGATTTTCTGACTTTCCTAGAACCAAAAACAATAGAAAACAGGCAACCGGCACTGTGGCTCTTGTTAATAGGTTAGTCCAAGAAATCATATGAAAAGTACTCCAAAGTGTGGACAAAACACAAGAAAGTAGATAAAACCAAGCATGGAACATCAAAAATTATAGATACATTTGCAATGTATCAACCAACCCTCTGGCCGCGCCAGGGCATGGTGTGGGCCCCCTGGCCAGCCACCGACCTTGCCCCTTTGCCGATAAAATCCTCCTGATGCAAAAACCCAAAATAGTCAAGCCTCTAGCCACGAAAAGTTCCACAGCACCGCCGCCACCGAAGGGGAGATTCGGGGGACAAAAAGTCTCTGTTCCGGCACCCTGCCGGGACGGGGAAGTGCCCCCCCCCCATCTCCATCGATCTCCACCGCCATCTCCATCACCGTTGCTGATTCCCATGATGAGGAGGGAGTAGTTCTCTCTCGAGGCTAAGGGTTCTACCGGTAGCTATGTGTTCATCTCTCTCTCTCTCTATGCATGATCATGTTGTGATCATGAGCTTTGTAATCAAGTAGATCTACTTTGCTACTCAAGTGCTTTAATAGATCTCTGCTCTCCCCATGTGTGTGAAGTTGACAGTGTGCACACCATGGTGGCACTTACGCTAGAGATTACAAATACTTGTTATGAGTTATATTTAGAGTTGGATGTCTTTATGAAATTGTGGTGTTTGTTGGAACCATCTAGTGCTCAAGGTGACAGTGTGGGGTTATCTAGATGCGGAAAGCGAACTTTGAGGAGTGCTGTTATAGCCCTACCAATGATTAGAGTGTCCAACCGGAGAGTAGTTCAGAGTAGTATCATAAAGAGAAGATATTTATATGAGAGTGTTCAGTAGTGAAAGTATGATCCCTAGGCCTTGTTTCTAAACATGGAAACACCGTTTGCAACTAGATCTGTTACATGTTTGCTTGCTTCCATCTTTATTTCAGTTTGCTTTAGTCTTTTCCCACGTCAACCACACGCCAGCAAGCTATTTTCTGGCACCGTTACGACTTATACTTATCCATACCACTTGTATTTCACTATCTCTTCGCCAAACTAGTGCACCTATACACCTGACAAGTGTATTGGGTGTGTTGGGGACACGAGAGACTTCTTGTATCTTGATTGCAGGGTTGCTTTAGAGGGGATACCTTTGACCACTTCCTCCCTGAGTTCGATAAACCTTGGGTGCTCCACTTAAGGGAAATCTTGCTGCTGTTCTACAAACCTCTACACTTGGAGGCCTAACAACTGTCTACAAGAATAGAAGTGCGTAGACATCAAACACACATGAAATGACACTGGTGTATCCATAGATGGATTGTGAAAAGAACACACATGCAATGAACTCTGGTGGAACCACATGCAATGACACTGGTGGATCCATGTGTGGTCTCTGAAGAGAACACACAGACAATGACACTGGTGGATCCATATGTGGTTTGTGAAAAGAATAGTCATGAAATGACTCCATATGTGGTTAGTCAAAGAATACAAATTTCACTGACAATCGTGGTTCCATATGTGGTTTGTGAAAAGAACACACATGCAATGACTCTAGATGTGGTTAATGAGAAGAACACACATGCAATGACATTGGTGGATCCATAGATGGATTATGAAAAGAACACACATGCAATGGACTCTGGTTGTTGTTAGTAAAAAGAACACATCCAGTGACTCTAGCTGTGGTCAATGAGAAGAACACACATGCAATGACACTGGGGGATCCGTATGTGGTTAATGAAAGTAAAACACATGCAATGACTCTAGTTGTTGTTAGTAAAAACTACACACATGTAATGACACTGGTGGATCCATATGTGGTCTGTGAAGAGAACACACATGCAATGACACTGGTGGATCCATATGTGGTCTGTGAAAAGAATAGTCATGAAATGACTCCAGAAGTGGTCTCTAAAAAGAACACACATGCATTGACACTGGTGGATCCATATGTGGACTGTGAAAAGAACACACATGAAATGACTCTAGCTGTGGTTAATGAGAAGAACACACATGCAATGACACTGGTGGATCCATATGTGGTCTCTGAAGAGAACACACATGCAATGACACTAGTGGATCCATATGTGGTCTGTGAAAAATAATAGTGATGAAATGACTCCAGATGTGGTTATTGAAAAACACACATTTCAATGACACTGGTGGATCCATATGTGGATTGTGAAAAGAACACACATGCAATGACTCTAGTTGTGGTTAATGAGAAGAACACAGATGCAATGACACTGGTGGATCCATATGTGGTTAATGAAAATAACACACATCCAGTGACTCTAGATGTGGTTCATAAAAAGAACACACATTGCAATGACACTGGTGGATCCATACGTGGATTGTGAAAAGAACACACATGCAATGACACTGGTGGATCCATATGTGCTCTATGGAAAGAATAATCATGAAATGACTCCAGATGTGGTCTCTAAAAATAACACACATTTCAATATAATGGTTGTTCCATATGTGGTTTGTGAAAAGAACACACATTCTGCGACTCTAGATGTGGTTAATGAGAAGAACACACATGCAATGACACTGGTGGTCCATAGGTGGATTGTGAAAATAACACGCATGTAATGAACTCTAGTGGAACCACATGCAATGACACTAGTGTATCCATGTGTGGTCTCTGAAAAGAACACACATTTCAATGACAATGGTGGATCCATATGTGGTTTGTGAAAATATCACACATCCAGTGACTCTAGATGTGGTTAATGAGAAGAACACACATGCAATGACACTGGTGGATCCATACGTGGATAATGAAAATAACACACATCCAGTGACTCTAACTGTTGTCAATGAAAAGAACACACATTGCAATGACAAAGTTGGATCCATATGTGGATTGTGAAAAGAACACACATGCAATGACACTGGTGGATCCATATGTGGCCTGTGAAAAGAATAGTCATGAAATGACTCCAGATGTGGTCTCTGAAAAGAACACACATTTCAATGACACTGGTGGATCCATATGTGGCTTGTGAAAGGAACACACATCTAGTGACTCCAGATGTGGTCTCTGAGAAGAACACACATGCAATGACACTGGTGTATCCATAGGTGGATTGTGAAAAGAACACACATGCAATTAACTCTGGTGGAACCACATGCAATGACACCGGTGGATCCATGTGTGGTCTCTGAAGAGAACACACATGCAATGACACTGGTGGATCCATATGTGGTCTGTGAAAAGAATAGTCATGAAATGACTCCATATGTGGTTAGTGAAAGAATACACATTTCAATGACAATCATGGTTCTATATGTGGTTTGTGAAAAGAACACACATGCAATGACTCTAGATCTGGTTAATGATAACAACACACATGCAATGACACCGGTGGATCCATTGATGGATTGTGAAAAGAACACACATGCAATGAACTCTAGTTGTTGTTAGTAAAAAGAACACACATCCAGTGACTCTAGCTGTGGTCAATGAGAAGAACACACATGCAATGACACTGGTGGATCCATATGTGGTTAATGAAAGAAACAGACATGCAATGACTCTAGTTGTTGTTAGTAAAAAGAACACACATGCAATGACATTAGTGGATCCATATGTTGTCTATGAAGAGAACACACATGCAATGACACTGGTAAATCCATATGTGGTCTGTGAAAAGAATAGTCATGAAATGACTCCATATGTGGTCTCTGAAAATAACACACATTCCAATGACACTGTTGGTTCCATATGTGGTCTCTGAAAAGAACACACATGAAATAACTCTAGCTGTGGTTAATGAGAAGAACACACATGCAATGACACTTGTGGATCCATATGTGGATTGTGAAAAGAACACACATGCAATGACTTTAGTTATTGCTAATGAGAAGAAGACACATGAAATGACACTGGTGGATCCATATGTGGTCTCTGAAAAGAACACACATGCAATCACACTGGTGGATCCATATGTGGTCTGTGAAAATATAGTCATGAAATGACTCCAGATGTGTGATGACCCACAAGTATAGGGGGTGTATCACAGTATTTTCGAGGGAAGTGAAACCCAATTTATTGATTCGACACAAGGGGAGCCAAAGAATATTTATAAGCCTTAACAACTAAGTTGTCAATTCAGCTACACCTGGAAACAATCTTGCTACAGTAGTTTATCAGTAGCAACAGTTTTGTAGTAGAAATAGCAAAGTAACAGTAGTAATAAAGCAAAGATAGTAGTCACAAAAGCAGTAAACAGTGGGATTCGAGTGCGGTAGGTATAGGGATGGATGGACGGGCGTTGCATGGACAAGATAATTCACATAGCAATCAGAACATAGGGCAATTGCAGATAAATAAGATAAAGCATCCAAGTACTAGACAATCCTAGGCATGTGTTCCATATATAGTCATACGTGCTCGCAATGAGAACTTGCACAACATCTTTTGTCCTGCCAGCCCGTTTTTAGCGGGGCCTCTAGGGAACTACTGGCAATTAAGATGCTCCTTTTAATAGAGCGCCGGAGCAAAGCATTAATACTCCGTGAACACATGTGATCCTCACATCAAAGTCATTCCCTCTGGTTATCCCGATTTCTGTCACTTCGGGGCCATTGGTTCCGGACAACAACGTGTGTATACAACTTGCAGATAAGACCAAAAACAATACTATCATAATCAATCAATAACATGTTCGGATCTGAAATCATGGCACTCGGGCCCTAGTGACAAGCATTAAGCACAACAAGTCGCAACAAAGTCATAAAGCACTAATAAAAGATACTAGGAACCATGCCCTAACAATCTGATGCCATTACATGAACGATCTCATCCAATCCCTACCATCCCCATAGCCTAAAGTGGGGGATTACTCACTCATAGATGGGGGAAACATGGATGGTCGATGGAGATGATGGTGAAGATCGATGGAGATGGCTCCGGGGGCACTTCCTCATCCCGGCAGGGTGCCGGAATCGAGACTTTCTGTCCCCCGAATCTCCCCTTCGGTGGCAGCGGCGCAGTGGAACTTTTCGTGGAAAAACGTCGAACCCCCCGAAGTTTTTAGGTCAGAAGGCTTCTTATAGGCGAAGAGGGAGACCGAGGGGGTGCCTGGGGCCACCACACCATGCCCTGGCGCGGCCAGGCCCAGCCCGCGCCTAGGGGGTGTGGCCAGCCCTTGGCCCTCCTCCGTCTCGTATTCTGGCTCCTGGAGTCTTCTGGAAAAATAGGCACTTTGGCTTTTATCCCGTCCAATTCCAAGAATATTCATTTTCTGACTTTCCTGGAACCAAAATCAGCAGAAAACAGGCAGCTGGCACTGTGGCTCTTGTTAATAGGTTAGTCCAAGAAATCATATGAAAAGTACTCCAAAGTGTGGACAAAACACAAGAAAGTGGATAAAACCAAGCATGGAGCATCAAAAATTATAGATACATTTGCAATGTATCAATGTGGTTAATGAAAGAAAACACATTTCAATGACACTGGTGGATCCATATGTGGATTGTGAAAAGAACACACATGCAATGACTCTAGCTGTGGTTAATGAGAAGAACACACATGCAATGACACTGGTGGATCCATATGTGGTTAACGAAAATAACACACATCCAGTGACTCTAGTTGTGGTTAATGAAAAGAAAACACATTACAATGACACTGGTGGATCCATATGTGGATTGTGAAAAGAACACACAAGCAATGCCACTGGTGGATCCATATGTGGTTTGTGAAAAGAATAGTCATGAAATGACTCCTGATGTGGTCTCTAAAAAGAACACACATTTTAATGATAATGGTTGTTCCATATGTGGTTTGTGAAAGAACACACATTTAGTGACTCTAGATGTGGTTAATGAGAAGAACACACATGAAATGACACTAGTGGATCCATAGGTGGATTGTGAAAAGAACACACATGTAATGAACTCTGGTGGAACCACATGCAATGACACTGGTGGATCCATGTGTTGTCTCTGAAAAGAACACACATTTCAATGACAATGGTGGATCCATATGTGGTTTGTGAAAATAACACACATCCAGTGACTCTAGATGTGGTTAGTGAGAAGAACACACATGCAATGACACTAGTGGATCCATATGTGGATAATGAAAATAACACACATCCAGTGACTCTAGCTGTTGTTAATGAAAAAGAACACACATTGCAATGACACTGTTGGATCCATATGTGGATTGTGAAAAAAACACACATGCAATGACAACGGTGGATCCATATGTGGCCTGTGAAAAGAATAGTCATGAAATGACTCCAGATGTGGTCTTTGAAAAGAACACACATTTCAATGACACTGGTGGATCCATATGTGGCTTGTGAAAAGAACACACATTTAGTGACTCCAGATGTGGTCTCTGAGAAGAACACACATGCAATGACACTGGTGTATCCATAGGTGGATTGTGAAAAGAACACACATGCAATGAACTCTAGTGGAACCACATGCAATGACACTGGTGGATCCATGTGTGGTCTCTGAAAAGAACACACATTTCAATGACAATGGTGGATCCATATGTGGTTTGTGAAAATAACACACATCTAGTGACTCTAGATGTGGTTAGTGAGAAGAACACACATGCAATGACACTAGTGGATCCATACGTGGATAATGAAAATAACACACATCCAGTGACTCTAGCTGTTGTTAATGAAAAAGAACACACATTGCAATAACACTGTTGGATCCATATGTGGATTGTGAAAAAAACACACATGCAATGACAACGGTGGATCCATATGTGGCCTGTGAAAAGAATAGTCATGAAATGACTCCAGATGTGGTCTTTGAAAAGAACACACATTTCAATGACACTGGTGGATCCATATGTGGCTTGTGAAAAGAACACACAACCAGTGACTCCAGATGTGGTCTCTGAGAAGAACACACATGCAATGACACTGGTGTATCCATAGGTGGATTGTGAAAAGAACACACATGCAATGAACTCTAGTGGAACCACATGCAATGACACTGGTGGATCCATGTGTGGTCTCTAAAGAGAACACACATGCAATGACACTGGTGGATCCATATGTGGTTTGTGAAAAGAATAGTCATGAAAAGGACTCTAGATGTGGTCTCTGAAAAGAACACACGTTCCAATGACACTGGTGGTTCCATATGTGGTCTCTGAAAAGAACACACATGAAATGACTCTAGTTGTGGTTAATGAGAAGAACACACATGTGGGCTCCCCGGATTATTCATCCAAGAAATCCCTGTTATGCATATATCCACGTTCCCATGATCAGTGAGCCATGGAACATAACCGACAGGTACCATTACAACATCCGAAACATAACGAATTACAAGACTTACATAATTGCCATAATGGCTACATCATCATTAGCAGCGGATCAACGCCAAGCGCAGAGCCCAATCGTGCCTCAACCTACAGGTAGCTGACTGGGAAGACGGCCTAGCTCGATGGACGTCACCTTAAACTCCTGAAAGTCTGGGTAACTAAATAGCTAGGAACACAGCCGTGGGTACTTTTGAATGTACTCGCAAACCACCCAGATAAGTGAACAAAGGAATTGCAATTCTGGTTGTGGTGAGATAGCTCTATCTGTGGTTGCTTTTGAAAAAACCTAAACTAACTTTTGGAGTGTGGCATCTCCATATCTTTGTTGAAAAAGAGTTTTGAAAACATGCTTATGTTTTATAGATCCGGACATCTCCATGTCTTTGTTGAAAAAGTGTTTTGAAAACAGTTTTTTTGTAGTTAAAACCCTTTTTTAAATACATCTTCGACCCCACTGGCCCAAAACAAAACCTTCAAACTCGGGTTCCCCTGGAACCGTCGTCCTCATAGTACTTGTTTCCCAAACAAGCACCGTTTGGGTACTCCTAGACAACACCTTTACAACCGTCCTTGACCGTGGACACGGCTATTCGAATAGGTTATACTCTGTAACGTTTGCACACTTTACCCACAAGAATCAATAAATCCGTCGGGATGCAACCACGGCCCACTACCACTGTAGATGGGGGTCCGGATAACCAAACCTAACCTTTCGCTTGTCTACACTAGCAAAGGCATGCTTTTCCTGTTGGGTTGATCTCCCCGGCAACGCGTATGTGGCTCCCAGCCATAGTCCTTCCTTCCGTACACGCGCATAGCCAAGCCGTAACTTGGCGTATACCTTAAATTTGGTGACTCCACTTCCTTCCGTACTACCTAAGTCATACCGTCCACGAGAGACCCAATTGTTGCACCGGACTCCTGATTTTTCAGGCTCATTCTTGCCGAGGCAAGCGACAGGCTTCAGATCCTAGATCTGGTACGCCGGCCCGGTATTCCATGGATTTCTCCCTATAAGCATGGTAGAAGTTGCCTCGGCTAAAGCTGACAAACTACGAGTTAAGCCCCAGCAACCTGGGGTAATGTGGTTGCGCGGATAAAAATTGTTCCAGTAAAGGCATAGAACATCCCATAACAATCTTCTTTATCCTCTTCACCATTTCTTTTGTTAAAACTTCCACTGGGAACAATGCCTCTTCCCAGGGTTTTACAAAGCCTTTTTTTTGAAACAGTTGTAGTGGGAAAAATCCCAAAACAGTTTATTTTCTTAAAACCGGGGTTTCCCAAGGAGGTAGGATGCTAACCATCGTACTCTCGGTCTAAAGGGGATAAATGATGGGTTCTTTGGGGTGGTGCCTTGAAGGGCGCAAAGTCATAACTTGGAGGAGCCAAGTTACTACCGTAGTATTTATAAAACAAAATATGCAGGTAAAGGAATGCAGTTTCTAAAGAGGATATAAAACAGGTAAAAGAGAATAGGACATATATCAGAGTTCAGGAATGGTGGCTTGCCTGTGATCGGCAATAAGTCCCTGGACTTCTTCAGATGACCAAGAATACCCAATACTATAATAATAAGAAATCCCTTCCTTCTTCTCGTTAGACACTCACACTATCGTCGTCATCGGGTACACATGCAAGCAAAAAATATCACAATCAATACAAGGCAAACAACATCAAATCATATAGAAAAAAGCATGAGGAATACTACTGGACTTGGAAGGGTTTTTGGGGAAGTGGGATTCAAATGATGGAATTTACAAGATTGCCACTAGGGTGTTTTCTCTTGGAAGGTAGTTATCAAGGCTAGATACAAAGGGCTTGGATTAGGGATCTGTGGTCAAAAGGATACCAATGTGCAAAAGTGGTAACTTCATATAGGTCTTTTCAAAACAAAACTATCACAAGTGGTTTCACTTGATTATCACTTTTCTAGATTTAATTATGCTTTGTAAAAAGGAATAAACTCTAGTTTAAGGAAATAATTTACCAGAACAGTTCTGGAGCTTCAAAAATTATTTCCTTGTATGGTTAGGTATCACTTGATGTACTAAACCACCTAGAGTTGGAATTATGTCCAAAGAATTACCAGAATGCCCTCAGGAAATTCCCAAAGACAGTTATGCATGAATTTTCTCCTTTTTACCAGATTAATTCTATAGATTCTGAAGAGTGGGTTCCAAGGGAAGGTGCTAGGTATTTCGAATACCTTTATGTAGGAATTGGATTCACCCTTTTTGGAGTGGTAAAACTCCTTGAGTGATTTATTTAGTGAAAATACCCATCACAGAGGTATTTAAATCACAAAATTTCAACCTGAGCTCAATCACTTATGAGCTGCTGGGGTTTGGTAGATAGTGGTACTGGGGTGTACTGGGAGGTGGAATCAGGTCAAAATCATATTTTGTTAGACCTGGGGAATTTAGCTAAGATCAAAATTTGCTAGTTTTGTTATTTTTACTAAGGGCAGGAAACAGTTCACCTTGGTATGAGACCTATGCTGGGTGATAGGTATGTAAAATACCTTCTAGTAGGTCCTTGGTGCATCTCAAATGGAGTTGTAAAACTCCCTGTGGAATTTAATTAGTGGCCTAGACACATTCTAGAAGATTAATTACTAGTAATTAGAGGAAATTATTTTGGACATGGGGTTGCCTCTTCATGTTTGACAAAACATCAGAGAACCACCAGAAAATTAGATCTAGGCATTTGGAAATGATTTACGATTTTATTTGAATTTAAACCTAGCAGGAGCTTTTCTGGAATAAAGACCTACTAAAAGAAAAAGAAAAGGGGTGCAATGGGGCCGCATCTGGGGAGCTACTGGGCCGGCTAGGGGAATTCAGCCCACAGTGCACGGGGCGACGCGTGGAAGGGCTCGGTTCGAATCTGACGAGTGGGGCCCGTGGTCAGTGAGCGAGAGGCGCCGAAGTAGTACCGAGCAACGGTGACCGTCGGATCAAGTCGAGATGGACGGCTCGGGGTGATCGTCTATGCGAACAGAACACCGGTGACGAAACCCTAAGCAGCGGCAGAGAGGGGAGGCGAGGGCTCACCAGAGGGCTCGGCAGGTGGCGCGGAGGATGCAGGGCGACGCGGTGGTCGACGACGAGCCGAAAGAGGGGAGGCATGAGGGGATCTGATGCTGGGAGGTAGCTGGCGTGTCGGAGGCCGAGGGCGACCTCGTCGGAGCACAACGCCGATGATGGAGGAGAGGGTCCTGGGCAAAAAGAAGGGCACCGTTAGATGCAGGAGAGCGAGGGGAACTCAGGGGCTGGCATGCAGAGAGAATGGGGGAGGGAGGAGAGAGCCTTACTCAATTTCTTGAGGAGGCCGAAGCTCTCCTCTTCTTCTTCCTTCGGACAGCACAGAGCAGGGGAGAGGGTGGGGTGCTCGGGGGAGGTAAGTGGGGTGGAGAGGGGGCAAATGAGGGCAGGGGCTGGCTGGGGAAGGGCTGCTGGCCTTTATACCAAGGGGAGGACTTGATGGGGTAAATTACCATCTTGGGCAAGGGGAGGGCAATGCTAGCCAGTGATTGGTCCAGAGGGAGGTGGAGAGGGGTAGGATGGTAATTGGGTCGTGCTGGACCAGAGAGAGGTGGTGGCATCAGTGTTAAATAATGGGGGACAAATCTTGTAAGATATTTGTTGTCTCTCTCCCATTCTACTAGTACAGGGGCAAAAATGGGGATTTGTTGGGTGGTGCTACAGTGCTGGTCGACCAGTGGGGTGTCCTGGTGCTGAGGATGAGCTTTGATCAAGCTTTGATGAAATTTGGAAGTGGTTTAGACTAGTAGTTTGCTAGTTTGACAAAATTGATCCAATTGTTGGTTGTGAAGGAAGTCCACCAACTTGCATTATACTAGAGGGGTAAATGGTACTGGTAGATAGATAAGGTAAAGGTAGACTTCTAGGATTTATTTGGGATTTTTCAGAGGAGTTTTAGTCCTCTTAAAATCAATTACACAAAAAGGACAGAAATGATTTCTAGAAGATCATTTGATAAACTTCCATTAGGCAGGGGTGGATCTTGGTGTGGAAGGGTCCCAAATGTGAATACACACTTAGGGGAATTTTCCCAAGATTTATTGAGGATTAAAAGTGATTAAAACAATTATTATTCCAATTCAGCCTTTTAAGAAAAAGGGCAAAAAGAAATAATAAAGCTTCTTGAAAATATTTATTTTTGATATGGAAAGAAAGGATATGGTTTGTGGGGCTCACATGAGCCAAAATTTGTGGAAGTGGTTTGGTAAAACCATACTTTCCTTTATGGAGGGAGTTTTGGAGATTCTGACTATTTAAGGAATTAAATAGTTTTGGGGCCATAATAATTATGTATAATTCTTGATAAATCTTGGTGATCAAGATGGAGGGAGTATACAAGAGGTAGCAAGCATTTTCAACCTTGAGGAATGAGATTCCAACTTGAAAAGGATGGAAGACAAGGAGTTGATGATCTAGGGTGGTGTTATTTTTATACCCCCAAAACATGCTTGCCTCTTGGAGCTCAGAGCTCACCTTGGTTCAAGGGGTATATGGGTGGGTAGATCAGGTCATATAGATGCTAATGGCAGTAGGAGTTTGAATTAATTGTATTTGAGGTGTTCTAGAAGTGATGGCAAACTTTGTTGAAAATAAGGCTGCCATGCTTTATAAACCAAGTGGGTTTAAGCAGCACAGAGATCCACTTGGGGCAAGTGAAGTAGTTTTAGATATACATCTATGAGTAGAACACAACCATGCAGAGAGTTGGTCCATAGGAGATTGGATGAGGATGTGAGCTTCTACCAAAGTAGGTATGATGACTAGTTTTTGCAGGAAATGATATTTTCTTGTCTGCAAAACCAGCCTGGACAAGTGGGTTGGATGAGGATTTAACCAGGGCAAACTGTGGGCCTTGGTAGTACTTAGGATGGTTAACAAGATGGTTCAGGTGCATTTCCAAGAATGCACATGGTTTGAGAAAAGGAGGTATTCCAAAAGATGATGTTGAAACTATTTCTAGACTTAGTCAGATTTGGCAGTTTTGTCGAATTTGACTAGAGCAGGAGAGGGAAAGTTCCTGGAGGAGTTGCAAGTTATCAGAGCTTAAACCAGTGGGTGATATGGAAGTGCAGGGTGAGAAGAAGAGATCCTAGCTTGATATTGGTCTTCATGAACTTGGAGACATCTAGAATGGATCTGATTAAGGGTTTTAGATGATCACCTAGTGGCTAGGGATCATAAGAAGGTTTGCTTTCTTGCTTAGGGATTGAGGATTTGGAAACATCTGGATCCTAGTGATGAGCTTCTAAGGTACCTCATTCTAATTCCTAAGCAAACAAATCAATCAGCAGATCAAGGCAACTCATCAGATAGCAGATCAAGGCAACTCATCTTATAAACCAATCAACTACTCTAAGGTTACCATCAAGCTTAGCTTGGGGTAAGGTTGGGGCATTTTGAAGAGGTTGAGTTTTGAATAAGACGATGGTTCTTGGTATCTCTACCAAGAGTAGAATTCAAATGCTTTGAAAGGAGGTTTTGGTAAGGCTAGGGATAAGATTAGTTGAGTACTCTATCTTGGAAACCTAAGGAGATTGTATTATATATTTCTCCATAGTTTTGTTAATGGAAGCTACCAAAAATAATTTTGGTTACATAGGCATCTTGGCTCATGTTTTGAAATGCCAGAACATTTGAGAGTATGTAAAGTAAGCCAAGATAGTTTTGGTAAATAGCTTTTGTCAACTTAGGTCGAGGTAAGGAGTATCCTAAGTTACACATCATAAGCACAAGTGCAAGCAAACAACCAGCAAGCACTGCACCAAGCACAAAAAAAAGTTTTTGTTCCCCCTGATTTTTGCATTCTGGACAACAAATCAGGGTTGCTGAAATTGGGATGTTACAGACCTTTTCCCCTTAAAAGAATCTTGTCCCGAGATTCCAGAGAGTAAGGTTAGGGGATTTGTCTCGGAGTTAGTACCATGTGTTTCTTGCGGGCTAACTTGTCGGCCTTGCCTTCGAGCGGAAACATCTTGACTGCAAGGTTGCACTCCAATCTTCTTGAAGCTCGGGGGTCGAGCTGGTCTCAACCATGGTTGCAGGGAGGGATCTTACTTCTGTAAGAGTCTACGGTACTTCTCTTAAGTGGGTTATTGCATCCAAGTCTGTGACCAAGTCTGTAAAGTCTGTGATAAGTCTGTGCTCTGAGATTTGTGTCTTCGGGACACAGGGTTAGGCAGAGAGGTTATCTATTTTGTGGGAAAGATGCAGTCTTTCCCCCTTAGTATTGGACTAAGGTGGGTCGGAGGGTTACAAATAGAGGACTTTCTTATGAAGGTGACAAAAGACGGTCCTTAGGGTAGCGGAGGACAACACAAGGGAGGGTGGCATCAAAACGGTCTTTCCAGGGGAACCTAGGCTAGACTATTACCGGCTGGGCTTGCCGATGTTCGGGGGATCCTAGAGTGAGTTAAGGAGCTTCTCTCTATCTTTACTTCCACGGGGCGCTGTCACTTAGGAAGGGAGGGACATCTTCAGTCTTGAGCTGAGTGGCAGCGAGCGGTAGGGTGACCATCTTTTCTGCGGAAGGGGACCTTGGATGTCTTTGAGCTTCTCTTTTGCGGAAGTCTTGGCAGATTTTCTCTCGAGGCATTCTCTGCTAAAGTGACCGGGTAGTCCACACGTGAAGCAGTGGCTCTTCTTCCGTCGTAGCCGAGTTGATGACGTTTCTAGGCTGACATCGGGAGGTTGACGGGCCTTGCAAATGAGGGGATATATTGGGCATTTGATAGGGACATGGTCTTGGCCTTCGCAGAGAAAACAAGTGATAAGTCGAGTTGGGCAAACATTTTGGGAATGGGGTTCTCCACAGTTGGGGCAGTGGCCGGAGCATCTATTGGCTTAGTGTCCTTCGTCTCCGCAGCGACTACATGCCTTCTTCGAGCTTCCGGTCTTCATGGCCATCTTGGGGAGGTCTTATTGGTGGCAGACGATGCGGGTTGGGTCTGATGCAAAGACTTGGGTAAAACACGCAAAAAGGAACAATTCAAGCAAGCATAGCAATCAAAGAAGTCATTACATACCAACCAAACTGCACCCGAGGGTGCTAATAGTACTTAGGCATTACAAAACGCGTTCAGGGACGATACATGACTCTACCCTATTGCTAGGTGGGGCGAGTACAGCGACGTGGGGGATTACTCGGAGGGTGCACCTGCGGAGTCTTGGATAGCTTCGGGGTCTCCAACTACTGCAGATCCTCTAGGGTTTGCGGGATATTCAGCTCGTCTTCGGTGAAGGTAAGAGTGGTGCCTTCTCCTAGAGCAGGGTTGGAGGTCGACTCGGTCGGTGCGGGTGACTGGGCAATTGGGTGGTACTCATTGAGGAAGGAGAGTTCGCCGTCAGTCCCGGGGTTCTTATCTTCAAGGGTTGGGGGTACTTCAATGATCAGCTTCCTTGCCAAGCAGGCATTGGTGGCTTGGAGACTTCTTTCGTGCTTGCGGAGTACGTTGATATCCATTTTTAGAAGGAGATTCTCGCGTCTAGCCTTGTCAAGATCTTCCTGGGAGCGCTGGAGTAGGTATTCCATGTTCTCTAGCTGATTTCCGATGCAACAGGTGAGGAAAGACTCAGTAGGTAATCCATCATCATCTCGCTTTCCAAACAAGTGGTAGGGAGTATCCTTCAACTCATCTTCGTGGATCTTGTAGAGTCGCGCCATGATCTCCTGTATGGCTCTCACCATGACATCTACCCAGTTGTTGTCGAGGAAGGTGAAGATTGTGGGCGCGGTGTCCTCATCGGGGGAAGGAATAACAGTCTTGATGACCCATTGCATCACATTGGTGTTACTGCGAGGAAGTTCGGTTCCTTCAATAGTTGGCGCGGGTCTCTTGACTAACTTCAGTAGGTTGTGAAGTTGCTCTTCAAAGGGCCAGAAACTGTCTCCAACAATGATGCGCTCGGAGCAGAAAGAGGCCGTCTACAGCAGATTTGTGAGATGGGGTGGGGTTAGTGACAGTGTGCGGGATTTTAAGATTATGAAAATCATATTAATTTAAGTAGTTTTTCGAATTAGACGGGGAGAAGACATAAGCACTTTTTGCAAATAGTCATCTTTTCTCCCTTGTCTTTTAGAAAATAGGTTTGCCGTTCCCTGTCTAACGTCCATGCTAACTAAGGTCTCCTACAGTCAGGATGGCTCTGATACCAAGTCTGTGGGCTCCCCGGATTATTCATCCGAGAAATCCCCGTTATGCATACATCCACGTTCCCATGATCAGTGAACCGTGGAACATAACCGACAGGTACCATTACAACATCTGAAACATAACGAATTACAAGACTTACATAATTTCCATAATGGCTACATCATCATTAGCAGAGGAACAACGCCAAGCATAGAGCCCAATCGTGCCTCAACCTACAGGCAGCTGACTAGGAAGACGGCCTAGCTCGATGGACGTCACCTTAAACTCCTGAAAGTCTGGCCAAGTAAATAGCCAGGGACACAGCCGTGAGTACTTTTGAATGTACTCGCAAACCACCCAGATAAGTGAACAAAGGAAATACAATTCTGGCTGTGGCGAGATAGCTCTATCTAGGGTTGCTTTTGAAAAAGCCTAAACTAAATTTTGAAGTGTGGCATCTCCATATCTTTGTTGAAAAAGAGTTTTGAAAACATGCTTATGTTTGATAGATCCAGACATCTCCATGTCTTTGTTGATAAAGTGTTTTGAAAACAGTCTTTTTTGTAGTTAAAACCCTTTTTTTAAACATCTTCGACCCCACGGGTCCAAAACAAAATCTTCGAACTCGGGTTCCCCCGGAACCGTCGTCCTCAGAGTACTTGTTTCCCAAACAAGCACCGTTTGGGTACTCCTAGCCAACACTTATACAACCGTCCTTGACCATGGACACGGCTATTCGAATAGGTTATACTTGGTAGAGTTTGCACACTTTACCCACAAGAATCAATACATCTGCCGGGATACAAGCACGGCCCACTACCACTGTAGATGGGGGTCCGGATAATCAAACCTAACCTTTCGCTTGTCTACACTAGCAAAGGCATGCTTTTCCTATTGGGTTGATCTCCCCGGCAACGCGTATGTGGCTCCCAGCCATAGTCCTTCCTCCCGTACACGCGCATACCCAAGACATAACTTGGCGTATAGCTTAAATTTGGTGACTCCACTTCCTTCTGTACTACCTAAGTCATACCTTCCGCGGGAGACCCAATTGTTGCACCGGACTCCTGATTGTTCAGGCTCATTCTTGCCGAGGCAAGCGACAGGCTTCAGATCCTAGATCTGGGATGCCGGCCCGGGATTCCAGGGATTTCTCCCTATAAGCATGGTAGAAGTTGCCTCGGCTAAAGCGGACAAACTATGAGTTAAGCCCCAGCAACCTGGGGTAATGTGGTTGCGTGGATAAAAATTGTTCCAGTAAAGGCGTAGAACATCCCATCACAATCTTCTTTATCCTCTTCACCATTTCTTTTGTTAAAACTTCCACTGGGAACGATGCCTCTTCCCATGGTTTTACAAAGCCTTTTTTTTGAAACAGTTGTAGTGGGGAAAATCCCAAAATAGTTTATTTTCTTAAAACCGGGGTTTCCCAAGGAGGTAGGATGCTAACCATCATACTCTTGGTCTAAAGGGGATAAATGATGGGTTCTTCGGAGTGGTGCCTCGAAGGGCGCAAAGTCATAACTTGGAGGAGCCAAGTTACTACCACAGTATTTATAAAACAAAATATGCAGGTAAAGGAATGCAGTTTCTAAAGACGATATAAAACAGGTAAAAGAGAATAGGACATATATCAGAGTTCAGGAATGGTGGCTTGCCTGTGATCGGCAATAAGTCCCTGGACTTCTTCAGATGACCAAGAATACCCAATACTATAATAATAAGAAATCCCTTCCTTCTTCTCGTTAGACACTCACACTATCGTCGTCATCGGGTACACATGCAAGCAAACAATATCACAATCAATACAAGGCAAACAACATCAAATCATACAGCAAACAAGCATGAGGAATACTATTGGACTTGGAAGGGTTTTTGGGGAAGTGGGATTCCAATGATGGAATTTACAAGATTGCCACTAGGGTGTTTTCTCTTGGAAGGTAGTTGTCAAGGCTAGATACAAAGGGCTTGGATTAGGGATCTGTGGTACAAAGGATACCAATTTGCAAAAGTGGTAACTTCAGATAGGTCTTGTCAAAACAAAACCATCACAAGTGGTTTCACTTGATTACCACTTTTCTAGATTTAATTATGCTTTGTAAAAAGGAATAAACTCTAGTTTAAGGAAATAATTTACCAGAATAGTTCTAGAGCTTCAAAAATTATTTACTTGGATGGTTAGGTAGTACTTGATGTACTAAACCATCTAGAGTTCGAATTATGTCCAAAGAATTACCAGAATGCCCTCAGGAAATTCCCAAATATAGTTCCACATGAATCTTCTCCTTTTTACCAGATTAATTCTACACAGGCTGAAGAGTTGGTTCGAGAGGCAGGTGCTAGGTATTGAGAATACCTTTTTGTAGGAATTGGATTCACCCTTTTTGGAGTAGTAAAACTCCTTGAGTGATTTATTTAGTGAAAATACCCATCACAGAGGTATTTAAATCACAAAATTTCAACCAGAGCTAAATAACTTATGAGATACTGTGGTTTGGCAGATAGTGGTACTGGGGTGTACTGGGAGGTGGAATCAGGTCAAATCCACATTTGGTTAGACCTGGGGAATTTATCTAAGATCAAAAGTTGCTAGTTTTGTTATTTTTACTAAGGGCAGGAAACAGTTCACCTTGGTACGAGACCTATGCTGGGTGATAGGTATGTCAGAAACCTTCTAGTAGGTCCTTGGTTCATCTCAAATGGAGTTGTAAAACTCCCTATGGAATTTAATTTGTGCCCTAGACACATTCTAGCAGATTAATTACTAGTAATTAGAGAAAATTATTTTGGACATGGGGTTGCCTCTGCATGTTTGATAAAACATCGGAGAACCACCAGAAAATTAGATCTAGGCATTTGGAAATGATTTACGATTTTATTTGAATTTAAACCTAGCAGGAGCTTTTTTGGAATAAAGACCTACTAAAAGAAAAAGAAAAGGGGTGCAATGGGGCCGGATCTGGGGAGCTACTGGGCCGGCTAAGGGAATTCGGCCCACGGCACACGGGGCGACGCGCGGAAGGGCTCGGTTCGAATCTGACGAGCGGGGCCCGTGATACGTCCAAAACGTATCTACTTTCCTGAACACTTTTGCTATTGTTTCTCCTCTTTACTTGTGTGATTTGGATGCAACTAATGCGAACTGACGCTGTTTTCAGCAGAATTGCCTTGGTGTCTACTTTCTGTGCAGAAATCAACTATCAGGAAAAATCCCGGAAAATATGCCAAAATCCTATTTCACCCAAAGACTCCAGGAGCCAGAATACGAGATGGGGAAGAGCCCTGGGGTGGCCACACCACCTGGTGGCGCGGGCCACGCCAGTCCACGCCAGGGGGTGGTGTGGGCCCCCCAGGCACCCCCTCGGCCTCTCTCTTCGCCTATAAGGAGCCTTCTGACCTAAAAACTTCGGGGGGTTCGACCTTTTTTCAAAAGGAGTTCCGCTCCACTTCCACCACCAGATTCCACGAAACAGCACCAGAAACTCCGTTCTGGCACCCTGCCGGGACGGGGAATCGGAGGAGATCATCGCCATCATCATCACCATCGCTTCTCCATCGACCATCCTTGTTTCCCCCAACTATGAGTGAGTAATCCCCCGCTGTAGGCTATGGGGATGGTAGGGATTGGATGAGATCGTTCATGTAATGGCATCAGATTGTTAGGGCATAGTGCCTAGTATCTTTTATTAATGCTTTATGACTTTGTTGGGACTTGTTGTGCTTAATGCTTGTCACTAGGGCCCGAGTGCCATGATTTCAGATCTGAACTTATTATTGATTTATTATGATAGTATTGTTTCTGGTATTATCTGCAAGTTGTATACACACGTTGTTGTCCGGAACCTATGGCCCCGAAGTGACAGATATCAGGATAACCGGAAGGGAAAGGCTTTGATGTGAGGATCACATGTGTTCATGGAGTGTTAATGCTTTGCTCCGGTGCTCTATTAAAAGGAGCACCTTAATTGCCAGCAGTTCCCTAGAGGCCCCGCTGCAAACGGGCTGGCAGGACAAAAGATGTTGTGCAAGTTCTCATTGCGAGCACGTATGACTATATATGGAACACATGCCTGGGATTGTCTTATACTTGGATGCTTTATCTTATTTATCTGCAATTGCCCTATGTTCTGATTGCTATGTGAATTGTCTTATCCATGCAACGCCCGTCCATCCATCCCTATGCCTACCGCACTCGAATCCCACTATTTACTACTTTTGTTACTACTGTCTTTGCTTTACTACTACTGTTACTTTGCTATTTCTACTACAAAACTGTTGCTACCGATAAACTGTTGTGAGCAAGATTGTTTCCAGGTGCAGCTGAATTGACAACTCGGTTGTTAAGGCTGATAAATATTCTTTGGCTCCCCTTGTGTCGAATCAATAAATTGGGTTTCACTTCCCTCGAAAATATTGCGATACAGCCCCTATACTTGTGGGTCACCAAGACTATTTTCTGGCGCCGTTGCCGGGGAGCATAGCTTTATTTATCAAGTTCACTTGGATTCTCTATTGTTTGCTGCTACTCATCCATCATGGGTAAGTCTCGTGATGGCAAGGTTCCTATTTTACCATCCACTACAAGAAGAGGTACGGTTCTGAACACCTCTACTGCTCTTGATTCACCATTTGTTATGAGTAAGTTCCTTACACCACCACATACACATGCTACACACACTGCTACTACTACTGAATCTGAAACTTCTGATACTTATGATGCTGCTTCTACTGTGCTTGATAAAATTGGTTCATTAGGTCCTTTCCTAGATGCTACGATTGCTAGAACTATAGCTGGAAATACCGAAACTCCTAAAGAAGGCACTGCCACACCTGTTGGCTCACCTGAGTCTAGTAAGAGTTATGATGCTGAAGAAGATTATGTTGAGATGACTGATGAGTTTATTGAAGAATGTAGGAACATCCATGATAGGAGTGCTGCTAAGAGTCTCCTTGAGAGGCGTACTATTAGACCCAAATTATCTCTTGATGCTAAATTTGCTGCTTCTCCCATAAACATTATAGATGAAGATTATGATTTCTCTCTCGATCTATCTTACATAGCTATTGTCGAGAAAGAACCTTTTTGTGGGACTAAGAATGAAAGTGCGGTAGCACATATGAATGAACTTTCTACTATGAGTGGCTTGTTTTCTGATGATCTTAAGATGCGTACTTATTTTGTTGCTAAGATTTTTCTTTTTTCACTGAAAGGAGAAGCTAAAACGTGGTTTAGTAATTTACCTCCTGGATCTATTGATAGCCCTGAGTGCTTGATTAGTACTTTCCTGCAGAAATATTTTCCTCCCATTGCTAGACATGCTATTTTGCAGGAACTTTTTGATTTTAAACAGGGAGAAAAAGAGGTATTACCCGAATCTTGGGCAAGGTTTTGTGCTTTGATTCATGCACAGGCTGGAAGTCCTTTACCTAAGAATGATCTTCTTGATATATTTTATAATGGACTAACTGAGGAATCTAGGACATACCTAGATAGTTGTGCTGATTGTGTTTTCGGGAATAGGACTCCAAAGGAAGCTGAGGAATTAATGGCTAAAATAAGCAAGAATTATGAAGACTGGACTCCTCCTAAACAAGCTATACCTGAAGTAATTGTACCTGAACCATCTATTCCTGTGCCTATTCCAACATCAAAGAAGAGGGGAGTTATTGAATTAAATGATGAAGTGATGAAGGAAGCTAAGAAATGTCTTAAGGAGAAGGGAATTAAAGTTGCAGATGTCAAGAATTTACCTCATATAGAAGAATTATGTAAGCCTATTCCCTACTCATCCACTATTGAGGTACACTCTCTCCAACACTTTGATGAAGGTGATATCCCTTATTTGAAACCTCCTGATCAATGCTTAGAAGAATTTGATATCTTTATTGTTAAGCAAGATAACTTTAATAAAAGGGTGCAAAATCATCTTATGGAAAACACTAGAGCTATTGTTGAGTTAAAAGATATTGTGGAAAGAACCTCCAATGATGTTAAAATGATTGTTAAACACTTTCAAATGGTTTAAACTCAAATAGATCAACTCGTTAAAGTGCAAAATGACATGCTAGTTAATGCTGCTAAAGAAAAACATGCTTATGAAATTCGAACTAGAAGTGGTGCTACCACCCAGGATCCTCTATATCCTGAGGGGCATCCCAAGAGAATTGAGCAGGATTCTCAACAAGCTGAAAATAGTGGTTCTACTCATAAGAAAATGAAAAAGAAACATAAAACTGTTGTAGAACCCTCTGAACCTGCTATAGATCCTAATAGTATATCTATCTCTGATGCTGAAACTGAAAGTGGTAATGAAGAAAATGAAGTGCCTAATGAAGAAAAAGTTGAAGAAGAACCTGAAAACCACACTAAGACTACTAAATACACTAAAGAAGATTTTATTGCTAAGAAACATGGTAGTGAAAGAGAACCTTGGGTCCAAAAACCTATGCCTTTCCCTGATAAGAAACACAAGTCAAAGGAAGATGAACACTATAATAAGTTTTGTGAGTGGATGAAGCCTTTATTCTTGCAAATTCTTTTGACTGATGCTATTAAATTGCCTCCTTACTCAAAGTATAAGAAGGATATTGTCTCGAATAAAAGGAAGATCCCTAATGAAGAAATCTCTACTTTGCTTGCTAATTATTCTTTCAATGGTAAGGTTCCTAAGAAACTTGGAGACCCAGGGATTCCAACTATCCCTTGCTCTATTAAGAACAGTTATGTTAGAACTGCTTTGTGTGATTTGGGAGCTGGAGTTAGTGTTATGCCTTTCTCTCTCTATAAGAGGCTTCAACTTGAAAAATTGATACCAACTGATATATCTTTGCAAATGGCTGATAAATCTACCACTATTCCTGTGGGTATATGTGAGGATGTACCTATTCAGGTGGCTCATAATTGCTTGATATTAACTGATTTTATTGTGCTTGAAATGCCTGAAGATGATAATATGTCTATTATTCTTGGGAGACCTTTTCTTAATACTGCAGGAGCTATTATTAATTGTAATCAAGGAAAGGTGACCTTCAATGTTAATGACAAGGAACATACTTTCTATTTCCCCAAGAAGATTGAAAGGACTTATGGCTTGAATTCAATTGAACATGTTGAAGGCATTCAAGTTGGAGAAATATATTGTCCCATACCAAGAGAAAATTTTGAAACTATTATGATTGGGACCATTGCTATCAAGGTTAAGGTAACATAATCATTAGTGGAGTACAAAGTTTTGTCTCATATGCAATTGTTTTGGTAGCAAGACTTGATCAACCTTGCTAACAAAAGGATTCCATTGAACAAAATAATGTTTTCATTATGATTATCTCCGTTTATTTCTATCCTTTGCATCTTAGTATTTGTTTTCGTTTAGTTTTCTTTGTGTTGTTAGTTGCTTGCATGCTAGAACTTCTGTAGTTCTAGCCTTGTTTTGTCCTTGCATCATGTTTCCAAAAAATAAAAAAATCTGTCTGTCAGAGAAATCATTCTTCTATTTCTGAAAAATGCCCAAAAATAAAGTGTCTCGAAAAATTCCAGAAAATTCATATTAAATTTTTACGTGAAATAAGGGGCAGAGGAGTACCTGGTAGGTACCAGGAGGGCCTACCAGGCAGGCACACCAAGTCGTGGCGCAGCCAGCCCTGGGTGGCGCCATGCCCTGGTGTGGGCCACCCCTGGCCCCCCACTACTTCTCTCACCTGCCACTTTCTTCTCTCTCCCGAGTAAGCTCCAGTTCATATCTCAAAATTGCGTTCTCTCTGTGCTTTCTCTCGATTTCTTCGATCTCTTTGCTCAGCCCATCTTTCTTGCTGAAATTTGGAGCAATTGTTCCTTGGTATGTGACTCCTCCCCTTGTCCAAGTAGATTTGTGTTTAGTGGATTATTTGTTGAGTATTTTGCTGCTGTAGGTGACTGGTTATGAGGGCTTGTAAGCTTGTTTGATGCTTAGAGATGTAGTTTTGATGCATGTTTAGGCCTCTTGCAAGTCCCTATGAGTAGAATCCTTCATTATATTTACTTTGCAATCACTTGTTTAATAGGTGTTTAAATTTCAGAATACCAAGCATGAACAATCATACTTTTGGAGAGATATTTGAGAGTGATGAACCTAGGAGGTCGAGGCCCTCAAGAACAGCCTCTCAAGCTAGGCCATCATACAATGAAGACCTCATTGCAACACGCATTGGCAGTGAAAGGGATGATGGAGATGCTCACCCATCCTATTTTCCTTGTTTTACTTTCTTGCAAGCTGCAGGTATTCTTGATGATTTCTTGCTACTGATTGAGAGGGTTGGTTTGACCTCTTATATGCAAGATGAGAGTGCACAATACGCTATGCTCACCAAAACTTTTGTGGAGAGCTTCTCATTTACTAACACACCCTATCATTCTACTGTCTCTTTTAAAATCTATGACATGCCTTTCACCATGCCTTTGGAGAAATTTTGTAGTATTGTAGGTGTGCGTATGACAGGGACCGTGAAGAAAATTCAAGGGCGACCCGCTGATTTGCTGGAGCTATACCGAGGGGTGACCAATGATGATGACCGCGTGGCGCAGCGTGGAAAGATAAGAAATATCCAACTCCCTGCTCTTAGATACTTTGCAAATTATCTTGCCACTAGTGTTTTGGGTAGGGAGAACACTAGTAACATCTCCAACTATCATTTAGCATTCCTTGCTGCTGCGCTTAACAATGATACTCCGTACAATCTTGGCTCGCTTATTGCTCGCCGCCTAGCTGCTAGGGGGCCTATCTATGGGGGCATCATTGCCTCACGTGTAGTCAATGCATTAGGTCTTTCAGTGGATCCCGATGATGCTATGCTAGCACCACAGAGGCTCGACCTTGTTGCCATGAAAACTCATCACTTTGTCACTTCTACCTCTGATTTGAACAATCTAGTATATAGGATGCTTTTCACTGACGGGGATGAAAGGGAGATCCTTTTGCCACAGCCAGCTTTGTTTAGTGTTGACAGGAGACCGTGGTCGCGCTCCAAGGAGGAGGTGGACGAGCAGCTTCGCTTGTTGGGTTTCCACGAGCAGCACCAGGAGGATGCGCCCTCCTATGATTACTCCGCACATTACGGAGGGGCGTACTCGAGCTCGCACCAGGACGAGGGTACCTCCTCGTCGTACCCCTGTGACACTTCATCCTGGCCATCTTGGGATTGATACCCACTTAGGACAAAAGCCTAAGCTTGGGGGGAGGTACGCCGACACCGCACTCATCTCCTTATCATGTTGCGTGGGTACTTTGTATATTCATGTTTTCATTCTCTTTTTAGTCTTCGTTCTTCTTTGCTTTTGCTTTCTAAAAACACAAAAAGACCAAAAATATTTTTGTTGTTTCTCTTTGGTTTGCTTCTTCTTTTTGCCTTGGTTTCCTTTTCCCTTTTTGCTTTGTTTGAACTATTCGAAAAATCCAAAAAGATTTTGCTTTGTTTTTCCCTTTTTAGTTCTTGTTTAAAAATCGAAAACACCAAAAATATTTTTCGTTCTTCTTTGGTTTTTGTGAGTTTGCTACAGGGTTCGGCAGTTCTCATTGGAATATTGGTTTCATATTATTATTCAAGCCACACAAGCGAAGAGAAATAATGAGGATTAATGACAACTTGAGGTGTGGTAAGAGGCTGGTAACGAACTCTATTTGTTTTCATTTTTGTACATATACTCATCACTGTGGGCATGCTTAGTTCGTTCATGTAGAGTGTATGTTTTCTTTGGATGCTTACTAGATCTTGCTTTCTTTTGATTAGCTCCATCTCGCTAATAGTTTGTAGCATGTCTTATGAATGTTTGCCTGCATTGCTCTATTCATAAATTGGTATGACACCGTGGTATCCTCCTCTGAATGTTTCATTTGATTGACTTGGCACATGCTCACGCATGCTCATGACTGTAATAATCAGTTAAGCCTTGATGAATTATTTTTCCTTGAGGATCTTGAATCACTTTAATGCATGAGTAGTCTTGTTTTGTTGCAAGCATGTTAATGATAGCTATTGCTCTCTCGTTTGTCACTCCCTTACTATTGCTAGCCTTCACTTCCACTGAGTGTTTTACTCAAGTCTCCAACTCCCTAAACCAAACATTTCCAAAGTGTCCGCCATACCTACCCATTAGCATCATTTGCTACCTCCGTGCATATTCAATGTGCCTTGTTTTCTTCCAGATAAAATGTTTGCTTGTTATGGGAAAATTAGTTAGTAAAGCTCTCACGAACTTCATGGCACACTTTATTTCCTGCACTTAATAAACCTGAACCATTGTGAACTCTCCATGAAAGTTATATGCTTGCAAAATATAGGCTGGAGATTAGCAGAACCATGCTGTCACGGGGAACGCTTTCAACACTTGTAAATATATACCCAGTTGATACCTTGCTCTTTTGTTTGCGGATGTCGTCGGTGTGAAATAAAAGGGGAGCTTGTAAGTCCATGGAGTTATGTATGTGTGTTAGAGAAACGCCTGGGCCGCTAGACTAATCCATGCTGACATGGTGGAAACCTGCAGCGTAACCATAATGATATCTATGAAGCATTCTTCTTATAAAAAAAGAGAGAGATAGCTATTGAGAAAAAGAAAAAAAAGAGTTTTATGAAAAGAGGAAAGAGAGAAAAAAGCACCATTTTCCCATGGTAATTAAGAAGATTGTTGAGATACTCATTGTCTGCTTGCCTTGTCATTTTGATATGGGGATTCTTCCGTATCATCGGGCAAGGGGTACCCCGTTGGCGGTTCTCAATGATACGCACATACTTACGATGACAAGAACTTATCGGTAACTAAAGTTGAGTAGCATGAGGAGCGGCCCTCGTACTCAATGGACTTGGGATTTTCAGTTTATAGTCTGTCAAGCATATAACTCAGATTGGACCTCACTTTCACCTTAACCACATTAAAGATGCTTATGATAGGGGCAATGAGAGCTCAAAGCTAATGAGTACCATACTTTCAGCATTTGGAAGCCTTGCAAACTATTCAAAACTTTTTCTTTTACTTGTTGAGTCTCCACATATTCTTTGAGCACCTTCTTGAGAGCATAGTTGTCATCCTTTGTGTTTGTTCCATTACTTGATTATTTGTGTTATGACTTTGATGCTTGTATCTTTGATATCTTTACTTCTAGTCATCACTTGAACTTCAGAGGTGCCTTGGCATTCATAATCAAAGGCAAGCGAGATACCACTCTATCATACCTTTCTATGAGCATTGTAATGTTGCTTATGTTCGTTCTTCATGCTACTTATTATTCTTGAGTTAGAATCTCTTCATAGCTTGCAATGACTATTACGTAGACTCAGTTGCATACTCTTTATTATGAATTGTCTAAGTAGTTGATCACATTGCTGAGAATATTTACATCATATGAAGCAAATGTGTTCGTGAAAGTTCTTTTATCGCACTCAGTTTTCAACTGTATTGCTTGAGGACAAGCAATAAGCTAAGCTTGGGGGGAGTTGATACGTCCAAAACGTATCTACTTTCCCGAACACTTTTGCTATTGTTTCTCCTCTATACTTGTGTGATTTGGATGCAACTAATGCGAACTGACGCTGTTTTCAGCAGAATTGCCTTGGTGTCTACTTTCTGTGCAGAAAATCAACTATCAGGAAAAATCCCGGAAAATATGCCAAAAATCCTATTTCACCCGAAGACTCCAGGAGCCAGAATACGAGACGGAGAAGAGCCCTGGGCTGGCCACACCACCTGGTGGCGCGGGCCAGGCCACGCCACGCCAGGGGGTGGTGTGGCCCCCCTAGGCACCCCCTCGGCCTCTATTTTCGCCTATAAGGAGCCTTCTGACCTAAAAACTTCGGGGGGGTCGACGTTTTTCCAGAAGGAGTTCCGCTCCACCGCCACCACCAGATTCCACGAAACAGCACCAGAAACTCCATTCTGGCACCCTACCGGGACAGGGAATTGGAGGAGATCATCGGCATCATCATCACCATTGCTTCTCCAGCGACCATCCATGTTTCCCCCAACTATGATTGAGTAATCCCCCGTTGTAGGCTATGGGGATGGTAGGGATTGGATGAGATCATTCATGTAATGGCATCAGATTGTTAGGGCATAGTGCCTAGTATCTTTTATTAGTGCTTTATGACTTTGTTGCGACTTGTTGTGCTTAATGCTTGTTAGTAGGGCCCGAGTGCCATGATTTCAGATCTGAACTTATTATTGATTCATTATGATAGTATTGTTTCTGGTCTTATCTGCAAGTTGTATATACACGTTGTTGTCCGGAACCTATAGCCTCGAAGTGACAGAAATCAGGATAATCGGAAGGGAAAGGCTTTGATGTGAGGATCACATGTGTTCACGGAGTGTTAATGCTTTGCTCCGGTGCTCTATTAAAAGGAGCACCTTAAATGCCACTAGTTCCCTAGAGGCCCCGCTGCAAATGGGCTGGCAGGACAAAAGATGTTGTGCAAGTTCTCATTGCGAGCACGTATGACTATATATGGAACACATGCCTAGGATTGTCGAGTACTTGGATGCTTTATCTTATTTATCTGCAATTGGCCTATGTTCTGATTGCTATGTGAATTGTCTTGTCCATGCAACGCCCGTCCATCCATCCCTATGCCTACCGCACTCGAATCCCACTGTTTACTGCTTTTGTTACTACTGTCTTTGCTTTACTACTTTTGTTACTTTGCTATTTCTACTAAAAAACTGTTGCTACTGATAAACTGCTATGAGCAAGATTGTTTCCAGGTGCAGCTGAATTGACAACATAGTTGTTAAGGCTGATAAATATTCTTTGGCTCCCCTTGTGTCGAATCAATAAATTGGGTTTCACTTCCCTCGAAAATACTGCGATACACCCCCTATACTTGTGGGTCATCAGCCCGCGGTCAGCGAGCGGGAGGCACCGAAGCGGTACCGAGCAACGGTGACCGTCGGATCAAGTCGAGATGGACGGCTCGGGGTCGTCGTCTACGCGAACAGAGCGCCGGCAACGAAACCCTAAGCAGCGGCGGAGAGGGCAGGTGGGGGCTCACCAGAGGGCTCAGGAGGTGGCGCGGAGGGTGCTGGGCGACGCGGTGGTCCACGACGAACCGAAAGAGGGGCGGCACGAGGGGATCTAACGCCGGGCGGTAGCTGGCGCGTCGGAGGCCGAGGGCGACCTCGTCGGACCACAACACCGACGACAAACGAGAGGGTCCTGGGCAAAAAGAAGGGCACCGTTAGATGCAGGAGAGCGAGGGGAACTCAGGGGCTGACATGCAGAGAGAATGGGGGAGGGAGGAGAGAGCCTTGCTTTATTTCTTGAGGAGGCCGAAGCTCTCCTCTTCTTCTTCCTTCGGACAGCACAGAGCTGGGGAGAGGATGGGGTGCTCGGGGGAGGTAAGTGGGGTGGAGAGGGGGAAAATGAGGGCAGGGGCTGGCTGGGGAAGGGCTGCTGGCCTTTATACTAAGGGGGAGGACTTGATGGGGTAAATTACCATCTTGGGCAAGGGGGAGGGCAATGCTGGCTAGTGATTGGTCCAGAGGGAGGTGGAGAGGGGTAGGATGGTAATTGGGTCGTGTTGGACCAGAGAGAGAGGTGGTGGCATCAATGTTAAATAATGGGGATAAATCTTGTAAGATATTTGTTGTCTCTCACCCATTCTACTAGTACAGGGAAAAAATGGGGATTTGTTGGGTGGTGCTACAGTGGTGGTCGACCAGTGGGGTGTCCTGGTGCTGAGGATGAGCTTTGATCAAGCTTTGATGGAATTTGGAAGTGGTTTAGACTAGTAGTTTGCTAGTTTGCCAAAATTGATCCAATTGCTGGTTGTGAAGGAAGTCCACCAACTTGCATTGGACCAGAGGGGTAAATGGTACTGGTAGATAGATAAGGTAAAGGTAGACTGCTAGGATTTATTTGGTATTTTTCAGAGGAGTTTTAGTCCTCTTAAAATCAATTACTCAAAAAGGACAGAAATGATTTCAAGAAGATCATTTGATAAATTTCCATTAGGCAGGGGTGGATCTTGGTGTGGAAGGGTCCCAAATGTGAATACGCACTTAGGGGAATTTTCCCAATATTTATTGAGGAATAAAAGTGATTAAAACAATTATTATTCCAATTCAGCCTTTTAAGAAAAAGGGCAAAAAGAAATAATAAAGCTTATTAAAAATATTTATTTTTGAGATGGAAAGATAGGATATGGTTTGTGGGGCTCACATGAGCCAAAATTTGTGGAAGTGGTTTGGTAAAACCAAACTTTCCTTTATGGAGGGAGTTTTGGAGATTCTGACTATTTAAGGAATTAAATAGTTTTGGGGCCATAATAATTCTTGATAAATCTTTGTGATAAAGATGGAGGGAGTAGACAAGAGGTAGCAAGCACTTTCAACCTTAAGGAATGAGATTCCAACTTGAAAAGGATGGAAGACAAGGAGTTGATGATCTAGGGTGGTGTTATTTTTATACCCCCAAAACATGCTTGCCTCTTGGAGCTCAGAGCTCACCTTGGTGCAAGGGGTAGATGGGTGGGTAGATCAGGTCATATAGATGCTAATGGCAGTAGGAGTTTGAATTAATTGTATTTGAGGTGTTCTAGAAGTGATGGCAAACTTTGTTGAAAATAAGGCTGCCATGTAGAAATTGTCATGATGCTTTATAAACCAAGTGGGTTTAAGCAGCACAGAGATCCACTTGGGGCAAGTGAAGTAGGTTTAGATAGACATCTATGAGTTGAACACAACCATGCAGAGAGTTGGTCCATAGGAGATTGGATGAGGATGTGAGCTTCTACCAAAGTAGGTATGATGACTAGTTTTTGCAGGAAATGATATTTTCTTGTCTGCAAAACCAGCATGAACAAGTGGGTTGGAGGAGGATTTAACCAGGGGCAAATGTGGGCCTTGGTAGTCCTTAGGATGGTTAACAAGATGGTTCAGGTGCATTTCCAAGAATGCACATGGTTTGATAAAAGGAGGTATTCCAAAAGATGATGTTGAAACTATTTCTAGACTTGGTCAGATTTGGCAGTTTTGTCGAATTTGATTAGAGCAGGAGAGGGAAAGTTCCTGGAGGAGTTGCAAGTTATCAGAGCTTAAACCAGTGGGTGATATGGAAGTGCAGGGTGAGAAGAAGAGATCCTTGCTTGATATTGGTCTTCATGAACTTGGAGACATCTAGAATGGAGATCCTCAGAATGGATCTGATTAAGGGTTTTAGATGATCACCTAGTGGCTAGGGATCATAAGAAGGTTTGCTTTCTTGCTTAGGGATTGAGGATTTGGAAACATCTGGATCCTAGTGATGAGCTTCTAAGGTACCTCATTCTAATTCCTAAGCAAACAAATCAATCAGCAGATCAAGGCAACTCATCAGATAGCAGATCAAGGCAACTCATCTTATAAACCAATCAACTACTCTAAGGTTACCATCAAGCTTAGCTTGGGGTAAGGTTGGGGCATTTTGAAGAGGTTGAGTTTTGAATAAGACGATGGTTCTTGGTATCTCTACCAAGAGTAGAATTCAAATGCTTTGAAAGCAGGTTTTGGTAAGGCTAGGGATAAGATTAGTTGAGTACTTTGTCTTGAAAACCTAAGGAGATTGTATTATATATTTCTCCATAGTTTTGTTAATGGAAGCTACCAAAAATAATTTTGGTTACATAGGCATCTTGGCTCATGTTTTGAAATGCCAGAACGTTTGAGAGTATGTAAAGTAAGCCAAGATAGTTTTGGTAAATAGATTTTGTCAACTTAGGTTGAGGTAAGGAGTATCCTAACTTACACATCATAAGCACAAGTGCAAACAAACAACAAGCAAGCACTTCACCAAGCACAAGAAAAAGTTTTTGTTCCCCCTGATTTTTGCATTCTTGACAACAAATCAGAGTTGCTAAAATTGGGATGTTACAACACATGCAATGACACTAGTGGATCCATATGTGGACTGTGAAAAGAACACACATGCAATGACTCTAGTTGTTGTTAATGAGAAGAATACACATGCAATGACACTGGTGGATCCATATGTGGTCTTTGAAGAGAACACACATGCAATGACACTAGTGGATCCATATGTGGTCTATCAAAAAGAATAGTCATGAAATAACTCCAGATGTGGTTATTGAAAGAACACACATTTCAATGACACTGGTGGATCCATATGTGGATTGTGAAAAGAACACACATGCAATGACTCTAGTTGTGGTTAATGAGAAGAACACAGATGCAATGACACTGGTGGATCCATATGTGGTTAATGAAAATAACACACATCTAGTGACTCTAGCTGGGGTTAATGAAAAGAACACACATTGCAATGAAACTGGTGGATCTATATGTGGATTGTGAAAAGAACACACATGCAATGACACTGGTGGATCCATATGTGGTCTGTGAAAAGAATAGTCCTGAAATGACTCCAGATGTGGTCTCTAAAAAGAACACATTTCAATGATAATGGTTGTTCCATATGTGGTTTGTGAAAAGAACACACATTCAGTGACTCTAGATGTGGCTAATGAGAAGAACACACATGCAATGACACTGGTGGATCCATAGGTGGATTGCGAAAAGAACACACATGTAATGAACTCTAGTGGAACCACATGCAATGACACTGGTGGATCCATGTGTGGTCTCTGAAAAGAACACACATTTCAATGACAATGTTGGATCCATATGTGGTTTGTGAAAATAACACACATCCAGTGACTCTAGATGTGGTTAATGAGAAGAACACACATGCAATGACACTGGTGGATCCATACGTGGATAATGAAAATAACACACATCCAGTGACTCTAGCTGTTGTTAATGAAAAGAACACACATTGCAATGACACTGTTGGATCCATATGTGGATTGTGAAAAGAACACACATGCAATGACACTGGTGCATCCATATGTGGCCTATGAAAAGAATAGTCATGAAATGACTCCAGGTGTGGTCTCTGAAAAAGAACACACATTTCAATGACACTGGTGGATCCATATGTGGCTTGTGAAAAGAACACACATCCAGTGACTCTAGATGTGGTCTCTGAGAAGAACACACATGCAATGACACAGGTGTATCCATAGGTGGATTGTGAAAAGAACACACATGCAATGAACTCTGGTGGAACCACATGCAATGACACTGGTGGATCCATGTGTGGTCTCTGAAGAGAACACACATGCAATAACACTAGTGGATCCATATGTGGTCTGTGAAAAGAATAGTCATGAAATGACTCCATATGTGGTTAGTGAAAGAATACACATTTCAATGACAATCGTGGTTCCATATGTGGATTGTGAAAATAACATACATGTAATGACTCTAGATGTGGTTAATGATAACAACACACATGCAATGACACTGGTGGGTCCATTGATGGATTGTGAAAAGAACACACATGCAATGAACTCTAGTTGTTGTTAGTAAAAAGAACACGCATCTAGTGACTCTAGCTATGGTCAGTGAGAAGAACACACATGCAATGACACTGGTGGATCCATATGTGGTTAATGAAAGTAACACACATGCAATGACTCTAGTTTTTGCTAGTAAAAAGAACACACATGCAATGACACTAGTGGATCCATATGTGGTCTGTGAAGAGAACACACATGCAATGACACAGGTGGATCCATATGAGGTCTGTGAAAAGAATAGTCATGAAATGACTCCATATGTGGTCTCTGAAAATAACACACATTCCAATGACACTGGTGGTTCCATATGTGGTCTCTGAAAAGAACACACATGAAATGACTCTAGTTGTGGTTAATGAGAAGAACACACATGCAATGACACTAGTGGATCCATATGTGGATTGTGAAAAGAACACACATGCAATGACTCTAGTTGTTGCTAATGAGAAGAACACACATGAAATGACACTGGTGGATCCATATGTGGTCTCTAAAAAGAACACACATGCAATGACACTGGTGGATCCATATGTGGTCTGTGAAAAATATAGTCACGAAATGACTCCATATGTGGTTAATGAAAGAACACACATTTCAATGACACTGGTGGATCCATATGTGGATTGTGAAAAGAACACACATGCAATGACTCTAGCTGTGGTTAATGAGAAGAACACACATGCAATGACACTGGTAGATCCATATGTGGTTAATGAAAATAACACACATCCAGTGACTCTAGTTGTGGTTAATGAAAAGAACACACATTGCAATGACACTATTGGATCCATATGTGGATTGTGAAAAGAACACACATGCAATGACACTGGTGGATCCATATGTGGTTTGTGAAAAGAATAGTCATGAAATGACTCCAGATGTGGCCTCTAAAAAGAACACACATTTCAATGACAATGGTGGTTCCATATGTGGTTTGTGAAAAGAACAGACATCCAGTGACTCTAGATGTGGTTAATGAGAAGAACACACATGCAATGCCACTAGTGGATCCATAGGTGGATTGTGAAAAGAACACACCGATACGTTGCAAAAGTATCCATAATTTTTTATGTTCCATGCTTGGTTTTATCTACTTTCTTATGTTTTGTCCACACTTTGGAGTACTTTCATATGATTTCTGGAACTAACCTATTAACAAGATGCTACAATGCCAATTGCCTATTTTCTGTTGTTTTTGGTTCTAGAAAGTTAGACAATGAATATTCTCGGAATCGGACGGGACAAAAGCCAAAGTCGTTATTTTCCCGGAAGACTCACGGAGCCAGGAGACGAGACGGAGAGGGGCCACAGGGTGGCCACACCATGTGGTGGCGCGGGCTAGCCCTGGTCGCGCCACCAGGTGGTGTGGGCCCCCTAGACGCCCACCGACCTTGCATCTTCGCCTATAAGATGCCTCCCGATGCAAAAACCCTAAATAATCAAGCCTCCAGCCATGAAAATCTCTGCAACGCTGCCGCCACCGAAAGGCAGATTCGGGGGATAGAAAGTCTCTGTTTCGGCACCCTGCCAGGATGGGGAAGTGCCCCCGGAGCCATCTCCATCGATCTCCACCACCATCTCCGTCACCATTGCTGACTCCCGTGATGAGGAGGGAGTAGTTCTCTCTCGAGGCTAAGGGTTCTACCGGTAGCTATGTGTTCATCTCTCTCTCTCTATGCACGATCTTATTGAGATCATGATCTTGTAATCTATAGATCTACCTTACTACTCAAGTGCTTTAATAGATCTATGCTCTCCCCATGTGTGTGAAGTTGACAGTGTGCATACCATGGTGGCACTTAGGCTAGAGATTACAAATGCTTGTTATGAGTTATATTTGGAGTTAGATGTCTTTACGAAATTGTGGTGTTTGTTGGAACCATCTAGTTCTCAAGGTGACAGTGTGGGGTTTTCTAGATGGGAAAGACTTACTTTGAGGTGTGTTGTTGTAGCCCTACCATCGATTAGAGTGTTCAACCAGAGAGTAGTTAAGAGTAGTATCATGAAGATAATATATTTATAGGAGAGTGTTCACTAGTGAAAGTATGATCCCTAGGCCTTGTTTCTAAGCATTGAAACACCGTTTGCAATTAGATCTGTTACATGTTTGCTTGCTTCCATCTTTATTTCAGTTTTACTTTAGTCTTTTCCACGCCATCAAGCTATTTTCTATCACTGTTACCACTTATAATTATTCATACCACTTGTATTTCACTATCTCTTCGCCGAACTAGTGCACCTATACACCTGACAAGTGTATTGGGTGTGTTGGGGACACAAGAGACTTCTTGTATCTTGATTGCAGGGTTGCTTGAGAGGGGATACATTTGACCACTTCCTCCCTGAGTTCGATAAACCTTGGGTAATGCACTTAAGGGAAAACTTGCTGCTGTTCTACAAACCTCTGCACTTGGAGGCCCAACAACTGTCTACAAGAATAGAAGTGCGTAGACATCAAGCTATTTTCTGGCGCCGTTGCCAGGGAGGTAAGGTAAAAGGTATTCACACCGGAGGATTAAAGAAGAAGAACCTCCCACGGCAAACGCCTATTTCTGGCGTCATTGTCGGGGTGGTAAGGTAAAAGGTACTCACATCCTCCAGTGTGAGTGCTCGAAGTTATTTCCTTTAGATTCTGCAATTTTGTCATTTTGTTTCTTGTTTTCACTAGTTAGGCTTAATGGAAAACAACAACAAAATTAGAGATCTTTATAGTATTTATCTTGAGTTAGGACATGAAGTGTTTGAAGAGAAATATAAAAAACCTATTGAACTTTATTTGCATGCTAATAGCAATGTTGTTAGTATGAATTCTTTGGACACCATTATTGCTAATGCTATGGAAAAGTCTAAGCTTGGGGAAGCTTGTTTCTATGAAAATGATCTTTTTAGTTCCCCAGCTTTGGAAGATAGATATTCTATTGCTTATGATGATACCAAACCTCCAATATATGACGATTACAATGAGGAATATGATATATTTAGTCCACCTACTATTGAGGAGAAAATTAGTTATTATAATATTCCTCCTATATTTGATGATTATGGTGATGAGAATAATAATGATAGCTATTTAGTTAAATTTGCTCCCACCACAATTAATAAGAATGACTATGCTTATGTGGAGAGTAATAATTATTTTATGCATGTGGCTCATGATAAGAATGTTTTATGTGATAGTTATATTGTTAATTTTATTCATGATGCTACTGAAAGTTATTATGAGAGAGGGAAACATGGTTTTATGCATCTCAATAATATTAAGTTTCCCCTCTTATGTTGAAATATTTGAAGTTGCACTTGTTTTGCTTTCCTATGCTTGTTGCTTTGTGCTTTCATGACTTGTTTCTTTACAAGATTCCTATGCATAGGAAGTGGGTTAGACTTAAATGTGTTTTGAATTTGCTTCTTGATGCTCTCTTTTACTTCAATTCATATTTCCTATGTGAGCATCTTCTCAAACTATCATGCCTAACTTAAAGGCGTCCAAGAAAAGTACTTATTGGGAGATAACCCAAAAGTTTTAGATGAGTCTTGGAAGTTATTACCTCTGTAATAACCGCTCCTTATCCTTTTTATTTGCTTTTTCTGCCAAGAGTAACCTCTAATGAGAGAGAAGTAATGCTTGGCAAAGTTGCTGTCCGGAAACAGATTTCTGTGCTTCACCGTAAAAATTCGTGTAAAATCTCTGAAAGTATTTTTGAGGCGTGAATTTTTGTGCTTTTTCCCCAAGTTGTTATCTAACTTTCGTTAGTTCAACACTTTTTGATTTGATCAACATAAGGTCTTTGAAACAATTCGTCTTTACCTGCTTGTCTGTTTAGACAGATTTCTGCCATTTTCTGCATTTGCTTCTTGTTGGTTCCTTTTTGAGTTGTTTTGGAGAACTGAGATTTTTGAGGGAAGTGCTACAGTAGCTAGTGTTTTAATGGAAGTTTTATTGGTGTTAGAACTGAACCTAAAATACTTATTATCTTGAGTGCACTAATGTTACTAATAAAGATTGTGTGAAGTTTTGTATGAAGGAAAATTTTCAGGTGTATAGAAGGAATAAGTAATGAGATGAAGGATGGACTAAAGCTCAAACTTGGGGATGCCACGCGTGTCACCCCAAGAAATATCCAAGAATTACAAGTGTCAAAGCTTGTGGATGCCCAAGGCATCCCCTTCTTCATCAATAAAAATCCCAGGTTTCTTCCAAATGCTTCATTTTTATTGTTTCATGCACAATTGTGTTGTTCTTGGAGCATCTTCTTTTTCATTTTTGTTTTGGTTTTTCGTTTGCTTTGTTTTCTTAGTTTGCTGAAAAAATTGGTTGGACCCCCTCTTTAATGCATTGGTTTTCAAATAGTTTGGTTTGGATTGGAAAAGAGTAGGAAAGTTTTCATGCTTAAGTGGTAAAGAGAGCTTGTTTTTGACTGTGGCATATGCTTTGTCATGCCATGCTTGATATTGTTTTGGCTTTATGCTTAGTATTATTTGATGTAGCATGACTTGTTATAAACAATTGAGATTGCTTAATGTGCCTTGGATGAATCATGCGTTGTTTTAGCATATTAAAACATAGTATAGTGGTATTCTCCTTTGATGCTTTATTTGGGTTGACTTGGCGCATGCTCACACCATGTTATGACTATCTCAAGTCACCATTGCCTTTATTATCCTTTAGTTTTAAACTTGTAGTATCACTTTATGCTTTGATCAATGATGTTTTGTCGCTCTACATGATTATGGCCATTATTGCTCTCTTAGTTTGTCGCTCCTAGTCTTTTGCTAGCCTCCGTAATCATGTATGAGTCCCACTCATGCATCAAATTCCTTAAACCAAGTTATTCCAAAGAGTCCACCATACCTACCTATTAGCATATGCTATTCCAAGTATATTCATGTTTTTATCTACCTTCCGAATTAAACTTGTTATGAGAAAACTAGTGATTAAAGCTCTCACGGACTTGATGGCACACTTTACTTTTCTTGCCCTTAATAAACTTGAACCATTGTGTTGTCTATGTTGTATATGCTTGCACTTATATTTTGGGGATTACCAAAACCATGCTGTCATGGGGAACGCTTTCAACATTGCACTTGTACTTTGTACCTAGTTGATATCATGCTCTTTTGTCTATGGATATTGTCGGTGTGAAATGAAAGGGGAGCTTGTAAGTCCATGGAGTTATGTATGTGTGTTAGAGAAACGCCTGGGCCGCTGGTCTAATCCATGCCGTCATGGTAGAAACCTGCAGCGTAACCATAATGAGTTATGTATGAAGCACTCTTCTTATAAAAAAAGAGTCAGATATTGAGAAAAAAAGAGAAAAGAAAAAAGAGATATGAGAAAAGAGGAAAGAGAGAAAAAAGCACCATTTTCCCATGGTAAATAAGAACATTGCTAAGATGCTTGTTGTCTGCTTGCCTTGTTATTTTGATATGGGGATTCTTCCGTATCATCGGGCAAGGGGAACCCTGTTGGCAGTTCTCTATGATACACATGTACTTACGATGACAAGAACTTACCGGTGACTAAACTTGAGTAACACGAGGAGCGGCCCTCGTATTCAAGGGACATGAGATTTCCAACTTATACTTTGTCAAGCATATACACCATAGTTTTTTCACTTTAACCTTAATCACTTCAAGATGCTTATGATAGGGGCAATGAGAGCTGAAAGCTATTAAGTACCATAAGTTTTGGAAGCTTTTTATGAAACTTGAATCTCTGCTTCCTTCTATGAAGGTCTTTCTTTTAATTTTTTGTTGAGTCTCCACCTTCTACCTTTATGCACCTACTTCGAGACAATAGTGGCCATTCTTAGTTCTATGTTCATTGTCCCAAGACTTGTTGATTGATGCATACCTTGATATTGCTTGTTTTAAACTATTTGTATCTAGTCACTCTTATAAAGTTTGAAGGTGTCCTATGCATTTATATTTGCTACTCTATGAGGGACAAGCTGAATGCCACTATGCTATGTTTCTTTATGTGAAACAAACAAACGTCTTGCAAAGCATTGTTATTCATGAATCTTTTGTTTGTGCCTTTTCATGTTGCAACATAGTTTCTTTGTCTTATTGCTAGAACTTTGTCTTTCATGTTATGATTGAAGTACTATGATCCCAGCTTTGAATGTTTTACAAATACTTTGATCAAGTTTATGATGGTGCATGTCACCTCAAAAATTATTCTTTCTTTTTATCACTTACCTACTCGAGGACGAGCAGGAGTTAAGCTTGGGGATGTTGATACATTGCAAAAGTATCCATAATTTTTGATGTTCCATGCTTGGTTTTATCTACTTTCTTATGTTTTGTCCACACTTTGGAGTACTTTTCACATGATTTCTGGAACTAACCTATTAACAAGATGCCACAATGCCAGTTGCCTGTTTTCTGCTGTTTTTGGTTCCAGAAAGTTAGAAAATGAATATTCTCGGAATTGGATCGGACAAAAGCCAAAGTCGTTATTTTCCCGGAAGACTCACGGAGCCAGAAGACGAGACGGAGAGGGG
Organism: Avena eriantha; assembly: GCA_910589775.1. Classification (NCBI taxonomy): domain Eukaryota; kingdom Viridiplantae; phylum Streptophyta; class Magnoliopsida; order Poales; family Poaceae; genus Avena; species Avena eriantha. Next base: position 275,781,412 of record OU342743.1, read on the forward strand.
CCACAGGGTGGCCACACCATGAGGTGGCGCGGGCTAGCCCTGGTTGCGCCACCAGGTGGTGTGGGCCCCGTGGAAGCCCACCGACCTTGCCTCTTCGCCTATAAGATGCCTGCCGATGCAAAAACCCTAAATGATCAAGCCTCCAGCCACGAAAAGTTCCGCAGAGCCGCCGCCACCGAAAGGGAGATTCGGGGGATAGAAAGTCTCTGTTCCGGCACCCTGCCAGGATGGGGAAGTGCCCCCGGAGCCATCTCCATGGATCTCCACCACCATCTCCATCACCATTGCTGATTCCCATGATGAGGAGGGAGTAGTTAGCTCTCAAGGCTAAGGGTTCTACCGGTAGCTATGTGTTCATCTCTCTCTCTCTATGCATGACCTTATTGAGATCATGAGCTTGTAATCTATAGATCTACCTTGCTACTCAAGTGCTTTAATAGATCTCTGCTCTCCCCATGTGTGTGAAGTTGACAGTGTGCATACCATGGTGGCACTTAGGCTAGAGATTAAAAATACTTGTTATGAGTTATATTTGGATTTCGATGTCTTTATGAAATTGTGGTGTTTGTTGGAACCATCTAGTGCTCAAGGTGATAGTGTGGGGTTTTCTAGATGGGAAAGACTTACTTTGAGGTGTGCTGTTATAGCCCTACCATCGATTAGAGTGTTCAACCGGAGAGTAGTTAAGAGTAGTATCATGAAGATAATTTATTTATATGAGAGTGTTCACTAGTGCAAGTATGATCCCTAGGCCTTGTTTCTAAGCATTGAAACACCGTTTGCAATTAGATCTATTACATGTTTGCTTGCTTCCATCTTTATTTCAGTTTTACTTTAGTCTTTTCCACGCCATCAAGCTATTTTCTATTACCATTACCACTTATAATTATTCATACCACTTGTATTTCACTATCTCTTCGCCGAACTAGTGCACCTATACACCTGACAAGTGTATTGGGTGTGTTGGGGACACAAGAGACTTCTTGTATCTTGATTGCAGGGTTGCTTGAGAGGGGATACCTTTGACCACTTCCTCCCTGAGTTCGATAAACCTTGGGTAATCCACTTAAGGGAAAACTTGCTGCTATTCTACAAACCTCTGCACTTGGAGGCCCAACAACTGTCTACAAGAATAGAAGTGCGTAGACATCACCCACATGTAATCAACTCTGGTGGAACCACATGCAATGACACTGGTGGATCCATGTGTGGTCTCTAAAAAGGACACACATTTCAATGACAATGGTGGATCCATATGTGGCTTGTGAAAAGAAGACACATCCAGTGACTCTAGCTGTGGTTAATCAGAAGAACACATGTGCAATGACACTGGTGGATCCATATGTGGTTAATGAAAATAACACACATCCAGTGACTCTAGCTGTGATTAATGAAAAGAACACACATTGCAATGACACTGGTGGATCCATATGTGGATTGTGAAAAGAACAAACATGCAATGACATTGGTGGATCCATATGTGGCATGTGAAAAGAATAGTCATGAAATGACTACAGGCATGGTCTCTGAAAAGAACACACATTTCAATGACACTGGTGGATCCATATGTGGTTTGTGAAAAGCACATACTTGTAGTGACTCCAGATGTGGTCTCTGAGAAGAACACACATGCAATGACACAGGTGGATCCATAGGTGGATTGTGAAAAGAACACACATGCAATGAACTATAGTGGAACCACATGCAATGACACTGGTGAATCCATGTGTGGTCTCTAAAGAGAACACACATGCAATGACACTGGTGGATCCATATGTGGTTTGTGAAAGGAATAGTCATGAAATGACTCCATATGTGGTTAGTGAAAGAATACACATTTCAATGACAATGGTGGTTCCATATGTGGTTTGTGAAAAGAACACACATGCAATGACTCTAGATGTGGTTAATGAGAAGAACACACATGCAATGACACTGGTGGATCCATAGATGGATCGTGAGAAGAACACACATGCAATGAACTCTAGTTATTGTTAGTAAAAAGAACACACATCCAGTGACTTTACCTGTGGTTAATGAGAAGAACACACATGCAATGACACTGGTGGATCCATATGTGGTTAATGAAAGTAACACACATGCAATGACTCTAGTAGTCGTTAGTAAAAAGAAAACACATGCAATGACACTAGTGGATCCATATGTGGTATGTGAAGAGAACACACATGCAACGACACTGGTGGATCCATATGTGGTCTGTGAAAAGAATAGTCATGAAATGACTCCATATGTGGTCTCTGAAAATAACACACATTCCAATGACACTGGTGGTTCCATATGTGGTCTCTGAAAAGAACACACATGAAATAACTCTAGATGTGGTTAATGGGAAGAACGCACATGCAATGACACTGGTGGATCCATATGTGGATTGTGAAAAGAACACACATGCAATGAATCTAGTCGTTGCTAATGAGAAGAACACACATGCAATGACACTGGTGGATCCATATGTGGTCTCTAAAAAGAACACACATGCAATGACATTGGTGGATCCATATGTGGTCTGTGAAAAATATAGTCATGAAATGACTCCACATGTGGTTAATGAAAGAACACACATTTCAATGACACTGGTGGATCCATATGTGGATTGTGAAAAGAACACACATGCAATGACTCTAGCTGTGGTTAATGAGAAGAACACACATGCAATGACACTGGTGGATCCATATGTGGTTAATGAAAATAACACACATCTAGTGACTATAGCTGTGGTTAATGAAAATAACACACATTGCAATGACACTGGTGGATCCATATGTGGATTGTGTAAAGAACACACATGTAATGACACTAGTGGATCCATATGTGGTTTGTGAAAAGAATAGTCATGAAATGACTCCAGATGTGGTCTCTAAAAAGAACACACATTTCAATGACAATGGTGGTTCCATATGTGTTTTGTGAAAAGAACACACATCTAGTGACTCTAGATGTGGTTAATGAGAAGAACACACATGCAATAACACTGGTGGATCCATAGGTGGATTATGAAAAGAACACACATGTAATGAACTCTGTGGAACCACATGCAATGACACTGGTGGATCCATGTGTGGTCTCTAAAAAGAACACACATTTCAATGACAATGGTGGATCCATATGTGGTTTGTGAAAAGAACACACATCCAGTGACTCTAGATGTGGTTAATGAGAAGAACACACGTGCAATGACACTGGTGGATCCATATGTGGTTAATGAAAATAACACACATCCAGTGACTCTAGTTGTGGTTAATGAAAAGAACACACATTGCAATGACACTGGTGGATCCATATGTGGATTGTGAAAAGAACACACACGCAATGACACTGGTGGATCCATATGTGGCATGTGAAAAGAATAGTCATGAAATGACTACAGACATAGTCTCTGAAAAGAACACACATTTCAATGACACTGGTGGATCCATATGTGGTTTGTGAAAAAAACACATGTAGTGACTCTAGATGTGGTCTCTGAGAAGAACACACATGCAAGGACACAGGTGGATCCATAGGTGGATTGTGAAAAGAACACACATGCAATGAACTCTGGTGGAACCACATGCAATGACACTGGTGGATCCATGTGTGGTCTCTAAAGAGAACACACACACTACAAGAAATCCGGTCTATTGCAACAATATTTATTGCTACGACCACTTGTTGTTGCAATAAAATGCAATATTGCCACAAATTCCCCGATTGTCGTAATAGGGCGTACATATTGCCACAAATGAGTTTTGACGCGATAAATAATCTTTTTTGTTGCAATAGGGGATCTATATTGCAACAACCTACATAGGCGTTGCAATATGGCTCCGATATTGCGACAACCAAATTCCGTTGTGACAATTAGTTATTTTGTTGCAATAGAAACTAGGTCTCGCAATAAAATAGTTATTCGTGGTAATATTCAGAAAGATATTGTGCCAGTTGTGTCTCGTTGCGATAGGTACATATATTTGTTGCAAAAGTTGTCTAACTATTGTAACAAACTACGTAATTGTCCTAATAGCGTATATTTTTTGCCTCAATTTCACCTCGTTGCAGTAATTGTTGTTTACTACGACAAGTTGTATATTTGTGGCAATATATAGAGGACAATACAACAACCCACTACCGTTGCAATAAAGAACAAGATATTGCACCGATATTCCTTAAAGTCGACAGTAGGCCTTCACGTGAGCCACCTGGGCCATGGCTCCCGGGAAATTACAATATTTTACCCTAATACCCATCTCAAGATCGAACCGTGAGTTCCAAACCAACATAGATCGACCGACAAGTGTATGACATAGTAGTTTTGAAGTGAGGGTGCCATGTGGTATCTGCCAATGAGTATAGTGCAGACCACCTCCAAGAGACCCTCATCAGATCGGAAATTGTTCTTGTGTGGACTGCGTACTGCCCTCCGCCATCACAACCGGCATGTCCGATTGGCAACGATGTGAAAATTTATCTTTCCGGTGAGGGAAATAACCTTTTACGAACAAATTTTAGTAATATTATTTTCCGAAGCATATATATTCCATATTGGTTTGAAATTTTTTTTTCTAAAATTTATTTCACATAAACGACCACTTAAAATAATTACTGTCCAAATAAATAATTAAGCGTGTACTCTAGTGTACTCTACTTTGTGGAGGTATTTTTTCCTTTACGCTAAGCTGCAATTTATTTGAACTTCTCACCAAATTTTAGTCGTGTATTGTGCCATAATTTCCTAACGTCCCGCTAAAAACCGCTCATAAGTACTGCGGATTATTTCTCTCCGTGAGATTGGATCTGAGATCGTGAGGCGAAGAGATAATCTCCTAGGAAGTGGTGGTCATGGTCGTGCTCTTCTCCATCTCCCGTCTCATCATCCCATCTCCGGCACCAGTATTCGTTCCCCTTTCCCTTGCTCTCATGCGAGGTAAGTCCCCGTCGTCCTCCGGCCGGCCAGCCTGTGAATCCGTCTCAGCGCCTCCGGCCTGTGAATCTGTCCTGCATTCCTCACTACTCGCTCTCGCCTCCTGCATTCCCGCGTCGCCTTCCTACTATCACAACCTCGGGATGCAACATGCCCCCTCGCTGGTGACCGGCAAGGATGCAGTGGTGGCGGGAGCTTGGGGATGGTAGACATGTTGTCATTGTTGCTGTCCACTGCCTCGGCCAGGGCAGCCGCGACCACGACCATGACCGCCATCTCTTCTAGAGAGCGGGTCACTGTCGTTCCCTGTGACGGTGGCATGTACATACCTTCAATACTTGGCCACAGATTGGTGATCCCTCCCTCATCGTGAGAAGCAGTGTTCTCTGAATTTAGGTTCAAAGTTAGCAAGTATGTGTTCTGAATTTAGGTTCAGTTAGCACAAGTCTGTTAGATACTTGGTGGTAATTTTGTTATAAACTGATTTCATTTTAGAAAAGAAATAGTATCCTTTTGTTCACAGAGTCCATGACAAATGAAACATGATTGGGAATTAGCAGCCATGGCGGAAAGGAAAAAGGGATTGGGAGGGAAATCTGCCAAGAACCAGAGAGAGAGCGATGGATTGAGAAAAAGACAGAGAAAGAGGCGTTGAGGCGGCCATGGCAGGAGAAATTAGCAGCGTACCTCGACCTTGCCCTCTCGAGCAACCACCCAATGGGAGAAGCTCCAGCCTCTGCACCACCTCCCCTCCGCACCCACCACAATCCCCTCCTCATGCGGCATCCTTCCCCTCCGCCCGTCAGCCCCCTTCATCTCCAGCTTCCTCTTGTGCTCGAACTCCAGATCTGCGAGCTGCAGGGCAGCTCTTCCACATGCACGTCTCTATTTTGCTCTGTTTCTTCTCTCTTCTGTTTTCTAAATTTCTCACATACCTGTATTGCCTAGCTGTCTACTGCTATTTATATTGCTGCAACTTGCTATTGGTGTTCAGTTTTAAGTGTAGACTGCTATTAAATTTGTTCTGTGAACCTAAGTGATGTCATTAGACTTTAATATTATGCACTCTTATTTGCGATCATTCGCCATAAGGTTGTGTCTATAACGTCACCACGACATACGCCACCAGTGTTATAATGTTATGAAGGGGGTTGGTCGCCATAAAATGTGTTACGCCATAAAAAACTTGGTCGTCTAATTGCATTCTAGTAGAACTGTGTGTTCTGCTTGCTCAAATAGCAGGAGCTTACAAGTAAGATTCTTAGTTGTAAGTTTTCTAAGTAGTGTTGTACCATAATTCTTTGTGGTAGATTGGTTCTGTTAGGTCTTGCTGTGGGCATAAACATTTGTTGTGATTAATGCCTTGTTCCCTGTTTCTGAGATCTATTTTTTGGTACTAGTTCTCATTTGTGTGGCTACTGTGCACCGTTAAAATTATGTTGCTATCTTTACAAAGTTTCCATGTGTCTATTTTACTTAGCTTGATGAATCATATTGGAAATTGTGCTTACTTCTTGTTATATTTTTCTGACAGCTGCAGTAGATAGCACTTTTGCTGTGCATACCTGTTTATGATACATATGCACACTGGATGAATGACCATCCCATGCTCGACGCCAGTAGCGGACCCAAAAATATTTTGAAGCCCGGGCAAACAGTAGAAATGAAGGCCTAAAATACAATTTTTAGTCAAATATTGATGCAAATAGGCTTTACTGGCCGGCCGGAAGCCCGGGCACGTGCCCGGGCTGGAGGGGCGCTGCGTCCGCCACTGCTCGACGCAACCGTGAACAACTACAGAATGGTATGAATGTTGGTTTCTTTTTGTGTCCTGGTTTCTTACAATCAAATACCGAGTAATGCAATATTTCTTATATGATTTGGTTTGTAGAAACTCATGGAGAGAAGAAGAAGGGGTGAGGTGTTCTTAAGGGTATAAAAGCATCTAAGAAGCATTGTGCCAATGGATCAAAAGAAGAAGGGGCGAGGTGTTCTCAAGGGTATAAAAGCATCTAAGATGGGTATAATATTTTCTAGACTGCATACAAAGGCACTCTGAAATGCAAGTCGTCACAGTCTCGTGGGTATGGAGACATGGCCAAACCACCAAGTGGTTTTGAGAGGATTAGGTCCTAGGTTGAAGATCAAGCCCGTGCCCAAGTAGAGACCCAAAAGGTAAACTTTATGCTCACCGATCGGGTCACCAAATTACAAGATCAGTTACAAGCTGAACGTGAAAGCACACAAGAGAGGATACTTGTAGCGCGCTAATCAGGTGATTATAGTCATATGCTTGCGAACTTGTAAGATTAATTTTTCCAACTTGTGTTTGTAAAAGCGCACCTCTATTTGCAGACGCCCAAAAAACGACTAGCAAAGAAAATAGCAATCCAAACCTGCAAAGTACTATTTTAAAGACTGCTACTTCTACTAGGCTCTAGGTACAAGGAACAATATAATTTCTCCAAATACGCTCATACAAGCTACAACAAAGAACAATAGAAAGTTTCGAGCAATGGTAAGTCACAACATTGGCTTGTCTTCATGTTGACCTTTATTTGATTATTATTGAGCATGTCTCATTTACTTTTACCTTTTTCTGTCTATTTGCATCAGACCATGATTCAGATGGTATTCTATCCTAATACCATATACTAGATGGTTTAAATTGAATACACTAATTGTTCTTTGTCCCTTTATGTGAAATTCACTGGGAAAATCCTCTGCATGGAAAATAACATTAATCTTCAAATATTTATAGAAACTATCACAATAGTGTCAACATGTAACGTTAAAACAGTACCATTACTCGGGTTCATGTGTAGGTATGTACAAGGGAAACAATGAACTATGTCATTGTATCTGTCATGCCAAGATATGATAGAGATTGAGAATACTTGGCAAGATCTACTGATAAATAACATATCCCATTAATTAAATACAGGTATTGAGGTAGAATATTGGACAATCTATAGTGACAACTATGTAATGACATGTAGAAAGGATAAAAGCAGCAAACATACAGGTAATAAAATAATTCTTTGGTTTCAACCAGATAAAACAAATATGTTTGGGTCAAGTCTATCTTTTAAAACATGTGGTGATATTAACAACTTACACTGTAGTCGAACAACAATTCAGTGGTGTTATAATGAGAAATGAGATGGGCATATCACACTTGTAAACACTGACTTGTAGTTGAATGCACACTTGCAATACAGAAATATGAAAATGGTTAGTAGTAAAAGGAGCCGAGCAAGGTCTACAAAAAACGTGGGATAATAGGATAATAAACCCGTTTCATCACTTAAAGTCTTGAACAAGTCACTGTAGCCTGTGAAGAGGCCTTGGTGCCATTTCTGGTGGGACCTATATCAAATTATTGGCTTGGTTATCTGATTAAAAAATACCTAGCAGAAAAAATTCCATGCCTATTTAATAAAGATTTCCAAATATATTTAGGCCACAAATAATGTTCTAGAAAATATAAATAATTCAGTGGTAAAAATAAATTTCAAAGCCTACTTATTCAACCATGATAGAATTTACAACAAATTTTCATAACCTGTTGTATATCGGTTCCTCTTCCAAAATTGGCAAAAAAAAGTTTCAAGCGTCTGGTGAAATTTGACTCATTAAGATTATATTCTGCAAACAAATAGGACGAATTGATGCAAAATCTCAATCAGGATTTATGCATCTTCTCTTAACTTTGAAAGAAATTAAATGAACATGCAGCCAAGCATAAACCCGTGAAACATGGTTATATGTTTTCTTGACCATGAATAAACTATTGCTTGTTATGGTACATCATCTCAATATTAGTGATATGGCATATGATAAGTATACAATTCTATATTCTTCTTGCAAATGTAACCTTATGATAACTTGCACTATCGTAGTTTGCCAATGAATATTACAATGCTGCTGAGATATTTTATGGCGTATATTATGTTGAACTGATTAACTTGAGCTAAACTATTTCTTCATTTTTTGGTTGCAGGATTCAAATAATTAACTGGACTAGACTACAGACCGTAGATAGTTTCATCTTTCCACTTAATTAGGATAGAACATTTAATATGTTAAATGGGTGCTGAATTAGTTGTGGATATTTTCTATGCGAAATATGGTATTTTATAAATCTACATCATATACCTGTGGTTCGAATCATGTAATTGAATGCCAGCTTTTTCCAGTTGCAATAGTCTATTACCATAACCTAGTTTGGGTTGCAACAAGTTAGTACAACGAAAAATATAGTGTTGCCTCAAATCTTAGCCACCATGCCTACCAACTTTGTTGCACTAGGATGTTGCCACAAAATGTTTGTATTGTTGCGGTAGCTACCTGCAGAAATATGTCGGCTATTGTGATAACCATTCATATTTGTTGATATAGTCCTTTTGCCACAAATCGTTTGCATTTATGCAATAGGTTCTCGCCACGAACATTTTGTCTGTTGTAGTAACTATCTATCACCACAAAAACTAGTATGTTGCAATTTTTTGTTACCGCGTTTGGAGATTTGTTGCCATAAATTAATACCACAAACACAGGGTTTGTGGCGAAAGAGATGTACCCACGAAAATAAGAGTCGTTGCTATAGGAGTCGGGTCTATTGCAACAATTGGCTATTGCCACAAATCGGTATATGCCACGAAACAAGTGTTGTTGTAATAGGCTATCGCCACAAACGACCAGCCGCAACAGTTTTAATGGTTGTTGCATTAAGCTATCCCCACAAAAAAATGTGGCATTAAGCATGTGATGCTACGAGAAAAAAATTGGCAACTTGTCACACCGTTGTTGCAATACCATGTTTTCTTTCCACAATTTGGTTTTCGTGGCAATAACCTATTACAATGCGTCTTGTCGCAACGCTCGGCAACGAAAGTCATGTCGTTGCAATAGGTATCTATTGCCACAATTCAGCACTTATTGCCACAAATCTTGTTGTTGCAATAGACCTGAATCCTTGTAGTGACATGCAATGACACTGGTGGATCCATATGTGGTTTGTGAAAAGAATAGTCATGAAATGACTCCATATGTGGTTAGTGAAAGAATACACATTTCAATGACAATGGTGGTTCCATATGTGGTTTGTGAAAAGAACACACATGCAATGACTCTAGATGTGGTTAATGAGAAGAACACAGATGCAATGACACTGGTGGATCCATAGATGGCTTGTGAAAAGAACACACCTGCAATGAACTCTGGTTGTTGTTAGTAAAAAAGGACACACATCCAGTGACTCTAGCTGTGGTCACTGAGAATAACACACATGCAATGACACTGGTGGATCCATATGTGGTTAATGAAAATAACACACATCCAGTGACTCTAGCTGTAGTTAATGAAAAGAACGCACATTGCAATGACACTAGTGGATCCATATGTGGATTGTGAAAAGAACACACATGCAATGACACTGGTGGATCTATATGTGGTCTCTCAAAATAATAGTCATGAAATGACTCTAGATGTGGTCTCTAAAAAGAACACACATTTCAATGACACTGGTGGATCCATATGTGGTTTGGGAAAAAAACACATCCAGTGACTCTAGATGTGGTTAATGAGAAGAACACACATGCAATGAAACTGGTGGATCCATAGGTGGATTGTGAAAGAACACATATGCAATGAACTCTGGTGGATCCATATGTGGTTGTGAATAGAACACACATGCAATGAACTCTAGTGGATCCATATGTGGTTTGTGAAAAGAATAGACATGAAATGACTCTAGATGTGGTTAATGAAAGAATACACATTTCAATGACAATGGTGGTTCCATATGTGGTTTGTGAAAAGAGATTTTCCCTCTCTCTCGGTCACAAATCTAACAAAAGCCCAAACGTGTGCTCACTCTGGGTGCTACGCCCTGATTGGCTAACACAGATGTCACGCGGATCGTCTCCACCAACCGTTGATCCTATGTGATCCAACGGGCAGGATAACCCCTCCCTTCTCCACTTTTTTTATGCATGGTCTATCCGTGCCACCTCTCTATCCGTGCCACCGATACTTTACCTCCATAAACAAGTGAAAATCCATCTATCTAAATAAAATAAATGATCATATTTCAAAGAAGTTATCGTCTTCGTCTTCTGGTTCGTCCTCGTCTTCGTCAATGCCATGGTCCCTGCCATCACCGCCGTCGGTGTCCTCCTCTAACGACTCGACACCGCCCCCTTCCTCGAATAAGTTCGCTATCTCCTCGTCGGAGTCCTCCTCCTCCCCTTCATAGTCCCACGGGTCCACGTCACTCTCCCCTGCTTCTGCCTCCAACTGATCGATGAACGCCTCCTCGTTGGCCGAGTCAGACTCGTCCAAATAGCTATCTCCTCTCTTCTTCCTAGTCTTCTTGTTCCTGTTCTTGTCCGTACTCGCCGGTGCAACATGCGCTCCTGTCCTGGCTACTACTTTGCGCTCGTCCGTCGCTGTAGGCACCCCACACTCCTCCTGCGTGGCCGGTACGAGCTTCGACGTTGCGATGTCCTTGAGTGCCGATGTCAATGGATCCTGGCACGGTCGGACACGACGTGCTGCCTCAGTAGGTGACTCACGAGCGCGAACGATGCAGCGAAGAGCCGGGGACGTAGGACAGTCAGCGGACGGCTTAGACCTGCCATTGCCATGGCGAGGGGGGTCGTGCTTGAGGTAGTTGCACCGAATGGTCGATGGTGGGTACACAGAGTGGGGTGTCGATCTGATCAAGGATGAGCAGCGGTTTCGTGCATCGTGTCCACGCATGCATTTGTCGATTATCAAAAAAATAAAGAATTAATATCTCGTGTACTGAACATAATTTGATCAAAACAAAAGTGACACAGCGTATTCTAGACTCGTAAATATCCCGTGTGTGCCTATCGACATGGAGTTTGATGGAGTTCGATGTGCCGACGTGATCGTGCAGCAGTTGCGCGCGTCATTGCCCCATCAACACGTGACACACGCACACGGGACGTGCGCGCCGATGCCCGTGATGACCACCCGACTCTCACTCCTCTTATTATATACTGGATTTTAGGCAGCGTCGAAGACCATTGAACTGTCCATCGCAATAAAGACAAGTCCCACTGATTCCCTACCCCTGCCTTCCTGGCTTCTTTGAGAAGGTATACCGTACACGGTGGTCTTGTATAATAGTAGTAGTACTACTAGACCACGGCATGTACTCTTCGACTCTTCTCCCACACTAATCACTATCTTCTTCCTCCTGACGCCACCACCCTCACCCTACAAGCCATGGCTCCCCTGAGGAGGGGGAGAGGCCGATCGACAATCCTCGTGGAGAAAAGGGAGAGAAATTGCCGCAAGGCACTTCTTGCTCTACCAGCCGCTCAAGCCCCCCTCTCATCGAGGCCCAATCTCCCCCGACAATGGCGCTGAATGTTCTAGAAGGCGAGGGATCCTCCCGGTACGGTCTTCTTGTTCTACTTCTTCTCCATTTCCCTCTCCATCATGATCTTATTCATCTTCTTCTTGTTTTTCTTCTTCTTGCCCTTCCTCTTCTACGTATTACAGGCCAGCCGTGGAGCCAGAATCCACCACGACGGAGGTGTTGCAGGACCCGTTTGGCCCCGTTCCACGTCTCAGCGAGGTAGCAAATCTCCACACTATTATTTCTCTAAGTTGTGATGTGGATTTCTTAGATTGTGTCCGCCCCGCATTGGTTTTTCTTCTTCTTTTGTGAGTTGTATTAGTTTTCATGAATATGACTGGATCTCTTGGTGTTTCCTTAATACCAATGTTCATAGATTCACTATGGATTTTTTTTGATTAGGATTAGTTTATCGTGGTCATGAATAGATCTCTAGGTCCATTTTTAACACTATGGTCAATAGATTCAACGGGGATTTTTTGATCTGTATTAGTATTCACCTAGAACCTGGAGTATAATTATAGAATTCCTATTTCAATTAACATGAACGATGCAGTGATCGAAGGCTGAGTACCGTGACAAGGTTGCCGCGATCAGTGCCAAGATTGACAACCAACATGAGCTTACATGCTCCCTCACCCAAGCTAATGAGAGCCTACGTAAGCAATTATCTGTGCAGAAGGAGATCTCGCTAGATTTTGCACATGATGTCGTGAGGCTGTAGAAAGTGCTCGACCGTAACTTGAACAGGCAAGAACAGGCCATCAAGATAATCAATAAGCTCATTAAGGAGAAGAAGAATCTCGTGGATAGGTGCACTCTCCTGCAGGACGAAGTCACCGAGGCACTCAAAGGATGCATCGAGGAAACCAAGGCTACCATCCGAGCCTACCATGACAGGAACCGTTGCCTGGATGCAGTGAAAGAGATTAAGGAGGACATGAGCAGAGGGATCACCATACTCGAGGGTGTTCGGAAAGAGAACGAGGAGCTAAGGGCTTGTCTGGAGGCGTATCGGAGCAGTGCCCAAGTCTGATTCCCGTTAGAGGGGACATGAATATCAGTTCGTGCTCCACTCCTTTTGTAATGTTTAGGGTTCAGGGAGCAATGCCCAAGTCTGTTTCCCATTATAGGGTGCAATAAGAATCCTAGGACAACTCCTTATCTATCTGGACATGTGTTGGTGTTCATGTTCATGAATGGACACCATGTGCTCTTTCCATTATGTATCTGGGCATGGGTTTCTGCATTATGAGTTTGCCACTAGCCCACTACTATTTGGTGATATTGGGAAAACCCACAGCAAACTAAACTACAGATAAACCTTATTTGTCTTTGAAATTGAAATTATTACAATGCCACTAGTCGATTCATAAAATGTTGATTAGTCCTAGATTGCTTATTCCTTGAAATTATGACAGTGCTACTAGTTGATTCAGTTAATTATGGAAACTAACCAGCTTGTCCTGGTGAATCGGACAAACCATACCATGTATTTTTGTTGCAGGGAAAGAGGCGAAAGCTCGACCAGGACCTGGCGACTTGGCTAAATGATAAGATAGCAATCCAAAGGGAGAAGCGGAATTCCTAGAAACTGGCTTTTGACCACCTGCGTGCTGAACTCGTAGTCCTTTCTGACAAGTGCCAAAAACTGAAGGAGTTAAACGCCGGCTGGGCGAAGCTTCACAGTGAAGGTCGCACCTCGGCTAGGAAGCAGACGGAGATCATGAAAGGGATCTTGAAGGAAAATCATATGGCTACGGACCAACTTCTCCAATCCATGACGGAGCGCTGGAACCTACGGCTGGCGCACGACAAAGTACTGAAGGAGCTGGCCGATCTTAGGGAGGAAAACAAGCAGCTCCGAGCCAGGCTCGCTTGAACACAACATATGTCTATTTAGTACTGAACTGCCTGGTTTATCCTCTGTAGTGGTGATTTTGTAAGCGTGAACTTAACTCTATGCACGATATGTGTGTTCGTCTGAAATTAATTTGCTCGAGGATTGAGTTTGGCTTAGTTAAAAAAGCGCAACTACAAGTCTTACAGTTAACTAGTTTCTGGCATTAGCACAACATAAATTATTCATCTCGAATTTCCTTTATCCTCTGTAGTTTGTCCTTGTTCACCCTCGCGCGCCTTCTTCAGTTCCTTCAACAGATTCGGAATGCAGTACTCTAGCTTCTTCTTGTCTTCCCTGAGCTGATCCCTCTCCTTTTCTGCATTATGAATCAGTAACCTGTGAATATGCTGAAGCTTCTTTGCAGTTCCAACAACCAAGCTCCCATTGATTCTGTTAGTTAGCTCTGACTGCAAATTCTCGATTTCTTGTTCCAGCTCCTTATTTCGTACCGACAGCTTGTAATTTTTTTCAGCTGCATCACTTACATCAATAAATCTCCCTGACCTTTCCAACTCATACATCTCCCATAACTATGCCAAACATTTCTTAAGTGCATCTGGCCACTCAAGATCCACCCACTCTACTGCTTTACACATCAGGCCAACCTAAAAACACACACACTATAGTGTTATGAACATACACGATACATTTTACTTCATGTCACCGTTGCACATAATGTAAACAAACCTGATTTGTACAGCCCAAAAACCTTCTCCCAGTGTTACTGCCTTCGAATGCAACATATCTCCTCAAGTTTAGCCCATGGTCACATGGCACTTCTCCATCGAGATCTAGGCCCTCCCATTCGGAGTCGTAGATCGTCTGTGGTACCTATTGGTAAATGTAAAGCTGGAATTGAACATGATTGCATGCACATATGGAGCTCAGATCGAGAGATTTACCATTGCCTAACCCTAGCCTGAGAAAACAGAGGAACTCACATCATGGAAGGAATACTCGATGTCGGAGAGAAGGTTGTCACTGCTCGACTGGTCGTCCTCTTCGTTCAAGGACAGCATGGCGAATGCGTCGTTGCCCGTGACAGCGTCAGTGTCGGTGAGGAGAGAGAGAAAGAGAGAGAGAGAGAGAGAGAGAGAGAGAGAGAGAGAGAGAGAGAGAGAGAGGAGAGAGAGAGAGAGAGAGAGAGAGAGGAGAGAGAGAGGAGAGAGAGAGAGAGAGAGGAGAGAGAGAGAGAGAGAAGAGAGAGAGAGAGAGAGAGAGAGAGAGCAACCCTTCTACCGCTGCAACAATGACTAAATTGGCATGTTACAATAGTTTAATAGATACCATGCCCTTTCCCTAGATTATTGTCTCCTGCCTACTATGGATTTTCTTCATACATTCTTATTTCAAATATTAAACATGTACTCCCTCTATCCCAATTTCATTGCCTAATGAAAACATACCAGTATATTACATTATCTAAAGAAACAAAATCATGTCAACTACAAGGTACTTATGCATCACTTGTTCAGTCATGGTTTCACAAAACATTACATTACAATCTCTCAACAAACATAATCACATCATGGTTTCACAAAACATCACATTACGATCTCTCAACAAACATAATCACAGAAACAAGTATATTACATCAACTCAAGAAACAAAATCATTTCGACTACAAGGTACTTACGCATCACTTATCCAGTCATGGTTTCGCAAAACATTACATTACAATCTCTCAACAAACAAAATAACAGAAACAAGTGCAGTACATCATCTCAAGAAACATAATCATGTCAACTACAATGTATTTATGCATCACTTATCCAGTCATGGTTTCACAAAACATTACATTACAATGTCCCAACAAACATAATAACAAAAACAAGTACGGTACATCATCTTAAGAAACATAATCATGTCAACTACAATGTACTTATGTATTATTACAACAATGATGGTTTCAGTGAGTGACATGTCCAAAAATCTCAACAGCTCGCACAGCATTATATCGCAATCTCTCAACAAACATAATCACAAAAACACGCTCTAAATGCAATAGCAGTCAATATTACAAATACAGACAGGGGAACCCCGTGGTCCATATGACAAGCCTAGGGTAGCAGCCCTCATCAGATCTCATCAACGTCGACCACCTCATTCTGTTCAGCCACTACAGGGGCCTCTACATCCACTATAACCTATTCAACAACATCAGAAATGGTACCAAGGAAGAACACCTTCCTGGTTCGCTTCTTTCATCGCATAATCTGCATAAGATCTTCAGTATCCAAAACATCTATGAATTGCTGCTTCTAATGATGCCACCACCAAATTTGTGCCATTTGCTTAGGGCCAATACTGATTTCCTTACCGATCATCTCTCTCATTTCATCAAGGGTTATGTTTGTGGAATCGACAGCGATCCCCACAGTACATGACGAAACTGGCTTATTAACTCCCTCATCAAGTTTTGCCATGTATGAATCCACCTCTATGGGTATACTGAACTTATCTAGATCAGCATATATTGGTCCGTATTCTCTAGGAGCAGAAGCTCTGGCAGCAAGATCTCCAGCATCTACATACATATCATCAATCATCGCTTCAACTTTCACCTTACGATCAGCTGCACAACACTCTCAAACCATCTGAAGCTCATGGGAGTGCTCAATTTGCTGATAGGTATCATTCATGTTACGCCACACCAATTTTGTCCTCTGCCTAGAACCTCAGGGAATCCTAGAGGCAAGCATATCTACCAGCTGCGAAACAGACACAACCTCTTTGCAATTCACAAGAAGATGCACATCTTGCACGAACACAACCCTCTCGCAACCAAAATCAAGTTTTGTAGTGTACTGGCGAACATGATCATATAGGTCCCTTGTATCAAAGTTGTGCCTAATTTGATTAAAATGGGGAACTTTTCAGTTAATTCAATTCTACTATGCTGTAACTAATCTACTTGTAAGATAAGGAACAGATAAGAAAAATTCACCTCTCGCTCTTCTCCCGGGTTTTTCTTCGAGATCTGGGTGCCGCATCCGCCCACCAGAGCCAAACAATCCGTCGCCGGCCTTGCTTTTCTCTTCAACCCGCTGCTCGTAGGTATCTTGGGAGCAGAATCCTTGCAGACCTCCTCGCTAACCGGGGCTAAAGACCTCGCCGCTGCTTCGCGTTGAGCCCCAGACTTGGGCCCCAACAGACCCGAATCAGTCGGCGACGTAGCTACAACCTTTGCCTTGCAAGACATGTTGGGCCGCCGTCGTCAGATTCAGTGTCAGTGGAGGGAGAAAAAAGGTCCTCCGCCACCGGCAGATTCAGGGTCGTGGAAGGGAAGAAAAGGGACCGCCGCTACCGTAGCAAGATTCAATGTCGAGAGTTAGGAAAGTATAGTAATGGATTTGCCCCTACGACACGTGCATGGTGGCTAAGAAGAGTGACCAGCGAAGAAGGGGCACAACAGGAACTACTGTAACGGAATATCCTGACTTAACGGGTGCGATTTGAAAATATTGGGTCTGGCCATCATTCAGTCGAAACACCCCTCTCAGCAATTGGCGCTCCAACTTTTCGAATCGTGGTGATTAAAATCAACTCGGGTACCACGTTGCCTGGGCGCCTCAACTTTCGGGCCGCAAAAATTATACAACTCTTAATGTAAAAGAGTGTTTATAATTGACACGACTCTTGAACACTTTCAAATCACAATTTGGACATGATAATGTTTTCCTAGGAAAATCTTGAGAGTTTACCATTTTTAGAGCGTGAAAAGTGATCCCTAAACCAAAATATTTATGCCTCGTGCATATATGAAAAATATACACGTTTGAATACTTTGAAATCGCACTTAGTACATGATAATGTTGTGCTAAGAAAATCTTGAGAGTTTGTCAATTTTATGGAGTGAAATATTATGCATAAAATTGGATATACGAAAATTATACACCTTTGATCACTGTGAAATCACACTTAATACGTGATATTGATGTGCTAACAAAATCTTGAGAGATTATCATTTTCATATAGTGAAATGTAATGCATAAACTTGCATATACGAAAATTATACACCTTTGAACTCTTAAAATTGCACTTAGGACATGATAATTTTGTTCTAATAAAATCTTGATCATTTATCATTTCCATGAAGTGAAATATAATGCATAAACTTGCATATATGAAAATTATAAACCTTTGAACATTGTGATATCGCACTTAATACGTGATAATGATGTGCTAACAAAGTTTTGAGAGATTATCATTTTCTCCCCCATTTTCATAGAGTGGAATGTAATGCATAAACTTGCATATATGAAAATTATACACATTTGAAATCTTTGAAATTGCACTTAATACGTGATAATTTTGTGCTAAGAAAATCTTGAGAGATTATCATTTTCATAGAGTGGAATGTAATGCACAAACTTGCATATATGAAAATTATACAACTTTAAACACTTTCCCTTCAAATTATATTCAAAATCATTTATTTATGGAGTTAAAGTACTGGCGGCAAACTCGTTATTTTGCATGGATGAGGGGTACCCCCGACAGACATAGGGGTTATCCTGTCTGCTAGATCACAAATGATCAACGGTTGGTGGGCATGATCCGTGTGACAACTGTCTCAACCAATCAGAGCGTAGCAGCCAAGATGAGCACATGTGTGAGAGTTTGTGACTAAGAGAGAGGGGAAAACTGTGTAGAACTTAAAAACCAAGGGCAAAACTGAGTAGAACTTAAAAACCAAGGGTAAAACTAACAAAGAGATTTAAATAGAAAATAGAAAGAGATTTTAAAAATGGAATATTCTTCTTTTATACAATAAAATACATCTTGGCATACATCAAACTATCTGCAATTCAAATATACACCAGTTTGACAATTATTGCCTCATTCAGACAAACTTTGTTTTGGGGAGGGATGTTTTGGGAAGAGGCTTGAGTAGAAAGCCATGAAACTTCATAGATAGTAGGTGATTTGAGAAGTGGTGGCTTAGGTTAAAAATTGATTTCTATAGATTTCTTATGGTGATAGGACACATAATAAGACTCCCTAGGTAGATGCCACTATATTTTGATCTTTTTGAATTTGTTGTGCATAAAATGACACAATTAGCTAGCTAAAATCCATTCGTTGACTCTCTGCTGACCAGCCACCGGAGGGTAAAACTGAGTATATTGGACACGACGGTGTTAGTACTGGAGGGCAAAACTAAGTACAACCAAACTACCAGTGTTACACTCGAGGGTATAACTAAGCACAACTAAGTCGCAGGGTTAGACACGAGGGAAAAAACATGACTCACGGTACGCGTGTCGCGGTGCACGGGGTAGTAGCGGACACGTGTGTCCGTGCACGGTGAAGTAGCGTACGTGGTTACGCTGTGTGGTGTAACAAAACGTCCCTTCCCTTCTCCTTTATAGAGGCATCTGCACTCTCACTCATCACTCACTCGCTCACTCATGCAACCATCTCCATTGTCCCATCACCTTCTTCAAACCCCCAAGAAAACCCCAACCACGCATGCGATGGAGAAGAACGACGCAGTGGCCATCGTCGCCTCCAAGGCCGCCGTCGAGGAGTCCCACGTACCCATACAGGCCCCCATCGATGCATCGAAGGTAGTGTCGTCCCCATCTAGACCCCCGTCCCCACTCCTGCCATAGCCGTCAGCGAGGAGGCCCCTGTATGTCTCAGGCAGATCCTGCTCGGCTGGGACCCCTATGAGGAGGAGGATTACATCAGGCTGGAGAACCCCTACGATACCAGCATCGCCGACCCATGGTTAGAGGTAACTAGGGTTTTCTCCCCTTCCCTTGTTCTTTCCGCATTCTCATCGTTGGATGCTAAATCGTATGTTATTAGGGCTCGGTTGTTCGCACTTTTACAGTAGCTAATCCTCTTATGTTAGATCTCGTATTTTGATGAATCCCCCTATTCGTATTTGAATCCTATTTTATTTGTCCTCTGAGTTGCAGTTAAGGGATTCCCTAGTTAGTACTAGTTCTGATTTGTAGTTGGGATCAGTATTCAATTTGGTTTGAGATATGGGGATTGGGGAATAATCAGGGGATCTCAATCAGTTAATTTATGCAAATAATCAATCCCGATAATCAAGGTATCTCAAACATGTCCTTATTGCAATCTACTATTTTTCCAACAAGAGAATGCAGCGACATCTGCAGCGACGACGAGTCCAAGGACACCAAGACTCGTTAGGTGTTGAGGAGGCTGAAGTCTGGCCAGTACGACAACTTCTTCACCGGTGACGTCTACAGGTGCCCCTTCTAAACCAGAAGGCTCTGCTGCACCGACTTCAACACCCTCAGGAAGCATGCCAAGGATGTGAGGACCTGCGACGAGTCCGTGAACATCCACGGCTTCAGATCCAAGCACCGGGCGCTCGGTCTTCAACTTCGCAACCTCCAGAAGGTGGCCATCAAGGAGGGTTGCATGCCCCCGATCAAGCCCAAGGCGCCCAAGGTCAAGGGACTGTGCAGAAAGAAGTGGAGGAGGCGCTAGAGGGAGGAGGCGGAGGCCCTCCTGGCGGTGGCCATGAGGGGCCACTAATCTTGTGTTGCTGCTACTGCTGCTGTAAAGCAGCTTCTTTTGTATTGTTTGTGTTGAACTTGTCCGCTGCTTCTGCTGAGCAGCCTAATTGTCAAACCTCGTTAAGTACCGTACTATATATCCTATATTACCTGCTTTATCTACATCTGTTATATTTCCTATATTAGCTCTTTTATCTACATCTGCTCTGTTTACTGAATGTATTTACGGTGCTGGTTAGATTTGCTGCTCTAGATTAGCTACCAGATTAGGAAAAAACGAGGGCTAAAAGGAACAATGAATGAAGAGAGAAGTTTCTCTAGATTCGCTACCTTTTTGGTAAAAAAACACAACTATTAGCGAGAGAGGGGGGAAATACGCTCTTAAAAGGCTAATCATAAAAATAACAAAAAAGAAATTTCCAATTTAGGCGACAGGGCGCATGTAACCACCAAACGCGCCTCACATGGTCCCACACCACGTCCCCTATAATGCGTTCCCAATAAACCGGCCCCACACAGTCTCACATGGCACGGCCCCACACATCAGCATAACACGTTTTTGACTAAACGGCCCCACGTGGTCCCACACCGCATGACCCCACACGTCAGCCAATTGTCAACCTGACGGCAACTGCCGTTCCAGCTCTTTGATGAGTTTCCGAGAAGGAGATGGGCAAGAGTGAGGAAAAGTTAAGCGGCTGGGTAAAACTGAGTACAACTAATGAACCAGGGGCACGAAAATAGAAATCCCTTTATAAAAATGCTAATTATGAAATTTCAAGTTATCTTAGGATTTATAAAAAATGTTATATTTGGCTTATTAAAAAACATTTTCTTATTAGAAAAGAAAAGAAAGATATTTTTTTTATCTTTGTAAATCAAGACAAATTTCTTGTAGTTTCACTTAAGCCATATATAATTTGTTGTTTTAAATATAGGACTAGTATTTTTTATAGGTGACATAAAGATGTTTTCACATCTTAAAATTATTCCTACCTAATACTTTAGGTAAAACACCCAAATAAAGATTAAGTCTAAATACTAAACTTAAAACCATAATTTTGGTTTCTAATAAAACTTATAGTAAATTGCTAACTATATAAAATTCCTTTAGAATCTTAAACCAACTATAAGTCTAAGATATACAAATCCATTTTGTTTATCATTCACTTATGTTAGAAGTGAATGATCTCATATTAGTTAACTCTATTTAGCAATGTTCTCAAACTTAGTAGTAACTAAGCAAACCATATAATGAGATCACCCATATCTCATAGTTAGCTTAAACTCAATAACCAACCTATCACCGACTTGCTAGATCACGATCCGTAGAGCTATACTCAATACCTATACGATTTCATCGTCGATCGTACCTAGGAGAACTCTTAAACTCAAAAACGGTATAAAATACTATGTCTTAATCTCAATTATATTTTATAGTTAACTTTGGTCTGTCACTTAACCAAGCTTATTAACTTAAGATCATTAGGGTGATACAAATAACCACCGTTTGCATTCCGAGAACACTAGGATTTGCTCAACTTAATATAAGAAGTATTTTCCTCAAAAGTTATTCTTTTTTCACTTCAAACTAAAGCTTTAGCAAATGTTTTAAAATCCATTAGCTTTAAATGTGATCATTCTTAAGAGTAATTATCGATCAACATCCAACATTAATCAATGTTGTGCTTTACTTTCATCACTTGTTAATTACTTTTAGAATCTTAGTATATATCTTATTTGTGAAGTAAACTTGAATGTAACACAAATCTTTCATAAATCACCAAACTCAATCCATATTTGGAACATGGGGATTTACTTTGGGATTTATACAAAATTCATATCATTATTTATGCATAATAGCATGTTGCTTCTTTAAACATTAGTCCTTACCGGACCAATGATGCTATTTTTAGATATTGGAGTTTATACCAACTAGAAGACTGTGATTGCATAATCTTGTAATCACAAAGGCAAGTTCACATTTTCTCATGTCCTTTGAATATTTTCTATCAAGTATTTGAAATATATTATTGTTATCACCTGCATTTCGAAAAGGATGGTCAAAAATACAATTTTTATAATTGACTTGAGCTATTGGTTACTGATCCGGGGCTCAGTTAATATATTATGATGGGCAATGGGACCACCATTGCTAGGGAACGTATCATCTAGGGTTTGACAACAAATGTCGCCAGTGATTCTTCCATCGTAAATTACACATTAACTATGAGATGTATATGGCTCTAGGGAAGTCATATGGATCTTCTTCCTTTTGTGTGCTAATGGATGACCTTATCGTGAGCTGTAGATTCCTTGCGAGGATCCAGTACAGGGTGGGACCCCTCAATGCCCCACGATATTGGTGCCTAGATTATATGAGGGGCTATTAGAGGTATTTCTCCCACTTTAGTGGGGGTTGCCAGGGACATGATCTTCTTACAGAGTCATCAAGGGGTCTACCAGAGTTATATCTACCTATATGGGGGTTAACAGAGGTATTCCTGCTTGGAGGGTCGTGTTGTCATGTGGGTTGTGGAGAAGGGCAGTGATCAGCTTGGGTCCTTATACCAATCCTCATACCAAGAAAGTGTGAATGGTTTGGCCGCCCGAATGTGCAACATGGATTAGATCTCTCATAGGTAAAGCAATGCACCTCTGCAGAGTGTAAGAAAGTGTCACATGTTACTCCCTGTTTCGGCAAGGAGCTGCGAACGCTGCAGGAAAGGAACTCCACAAAGTTCTAATCAACCCGTAAAGGTTGATGAACATAGCTTTTTAGGATAAAAACAACCTTTGAAGAAATGTTTACGAAAACCTGCGTGAAATTGCTGAGTATGCTCGTACTCAACCGTACCTTCTTAACCCTTGCTAGATCTAGGAGAAAACAATGGCGTACCGAGGAGATGATCTTCTTTGAAGAGTCAAAAAAATCTAGTGGAGATCAATGGAGATGATGTCTACATCAGAGACCACAAAAGAGAAGTTGAAGAGAGGAGTATAAATATATCTCTAGAAACCAGAACCTACTTCTGTAGAGCATTGCTTGAGCAGCAATTGCAAGCCATAGATATATAGTAGTAGTATTTCTAGAATAGATTTCAAGTTGTCATTTCTAGTTTTATTTTGTAAATTATAATCCTCACTGTTTTGAGGAGGTTCTTTGGATCTTTTTGTAATGTGTTGTATGTAATCTGAAGTCATAGTTTGGACCCGTGATGTTTCTGTTGTACCACTATGAGGGATATAATAGTAATGGAACGGTGTTTTATTGGTGTTATGTCAATGACTATAGAGTACTACATCATGTAGTGGTATGTTGGGTCACCACAGTTCTTAATCGAGAAATAGTTGTTCAGATAACTTTTAACACTATTTAAAAGATCTGTCTTATTTCCAATCAAAAATATGTCATCCGCATATAATATTAGAAACGAGGGAAGAAACTCGCTACCCAGGTGGATAGCTGCGCACGGCTCGTATGTCCAACACGTGTCTAACGTCGTTAAATAGCTGGGCATCTATACTACCTGGTCTCCTGTGCGCCGCACCACGAGTGGAAAAAGGCACCGTGAAGTTTGTCTGTACCCAACAACTGCCCTCTTTTTATCCGCATCACCGGCCTGCACCTTATCCACTCACGATCGTTCGGCACCACGCAATCGCCTCTCTCTCTACGCCACACCGCTGAAATTAGCGACAGAGGCTGTCGCCGCGGGGCAAGGAGCATCAGGGGAGGCTACCGCCACGGGGTACGCAACCCCGGGAGATCCCTGCGCCGCACTAGCATGCAACACCGCATCAGAGAGGTGCGATAGGAGGAAGCCGCTAGTTCTCTGTTAGGGTTAGGGGCGTAGGCGTGCCGCTGGAGGAGGTCTCTAGCAGGGTCGGCGATGAAGGTGCGTGGCCGGAGGTGGTCTCTCCCCATCGAGAAAAGGTGGATATAGGGCTGCAGCAAGAAAGGGGGCTACAGGGCAGCAGCGAGCTGGTGGATGTGGTGTAGGCCGGTGGTGATGTGGTAGTGCAGGGGAGGCTGGAGGTGATGCGGCGGATCCACCCTCTTCCTCCTCTCTGGCGGCTCCTCCTTGAGGCTAGGGCTGCGGAAGGGGGTAGGAGAAAGAGGCCGTGGTTCATGCGAGGCAGGGAGCAAGTCGCTGATTGTGTTGTGGTCAATAGAGCCGAATTGATGCTCTCTTCTTCCTTTTTTTAGTTGATTATTAGTCTTTGTTTCCCGTTTTAGAGGTCCACTGGCTTAATTTTTGATAGATAGGTCGTGCTAGCTCTGGACCTGGTGCTAGCTTTTACTAGGGAAAACGATTTTGTCCTAGCCATTGGGCATCGCTGCTGCAGGTTCCATGTGATTTCCAAAAGAAGGGGTCCACGTGAGAGAATATATCAAGCTAAAACAACATATTCTATCTCTCGAACCGTGTGGTTGTCGTTAGTCACGAACTAATCTCAAAGCACATCAAACGGTAGCTGCTGGGTGCGTAGCTATCCACCTGGGAAGCGAATCCACTCTCTTAGAAATGATATAGATCTCCCACTCACTTTCTTGTAAATACAAGCTTCTCCGTAAGTTTGGACAAATCCAAACCCTTTGATCACCTCATCAAAGCGGAGATTCCAACTCCAGGATGCTTTCTTCGGTCCATACATGGATCGTTGAAGTTTGCATACCTTGTTAGCATCCTTAGGATCGACAAAGCCCTTGATTTGTACCATATACAACTCTTCCTCAATGTTACCATTAAGGAACACGGTTTGGACATCCATATGCCAAATTTCATAATCGAAAATTGCAGCAATTGCTAACATAACCCTAATTGACTTTAGCATCGCTACGGGAGAGAAAGTCGCATCGTAGTCAACTCTTTGAATTTGTCGAAACCCCTTTGTGACAAGTCGAGCTTTATAGATGGTCACATTACCATCAGTCTCAATTTTCTTCTTGAAAATCCATTTGTTCTCAACGGCATTACGATCGTGAGGTGGGTCCACCAAAGTCCATACTTGGTTTTCATACATGGATCCCATTTCAGATTGCATGGATTCTAGCCATTTGTTGGAATCCAGGCTCATCATTTCTTCTTCATACGTCGTATGGTCATCATTTACATCTACCATGAAATTCATGACGAGATTACCATATATTTTAGGAGCTGCACATGTCCTTGTTGACCTGCGAGGTTCGATAGTATCATGTTTCGGAGTTTCATGATCTTTATCATTAGGTCCCTATTCATTTGGTGAAGTCAACTCTGGAACAATTTTCGGTATTGCGCCACTCGCCATTCCATGAAGAGAAGGTTCAATAACTTCATCGAGTTCTACCTTCCGACTACTCACACCTTTCGCGTTCTCTAGAAAGGATCCATTCTTGGCAACAAAAACCTTGCCTTCAGATCTATGATAGAAGGAATACCCAATTTTTTCTTTAGGGTATCCTACGAAGATGCATTTTTTGCTTTGGATTCAAGTTTATCAGGCTGAAGTTTCTTCACATAAACATCGCATCCCCAAACTTTTAGAAATGACATCTTAGATTTGTTGCCAAACCATAATTCATACGATTTCATTTTAACGGATTTAGATGGTGCCCTATTTAAAGTGAATGCAGTTGTTTCTAGTGCATAACCCCAAAACGAGAGTGGCAAGTCAGTTAGAGAGATCATATATAGCTCAAACCATATCCAATGAGGTCTGATTACGACGCTTAGAAGCACCATTACGTCATGGTGTTTTGGCAGGCGTGAGCTGTGAAACTATTCCATAGTCTCGCATGTGTGTGCCAAACTAGTAACTTAGATGTTCACCTTCACCATCGAATCATAGAAATTTAATCTTTCCATTCCAATGGTTTTTCACTTCACTCGGAAATTCCTTAAACTTTTCAAAGGTTTAGACTTGTGTTTCATCAAATAGATACACACATATCTACTCAAATTATCCGTGAAAAGTAACAAAATAACGATATCCACCACGCGCTGACACACTCATTGGTCCACACACATTAGTATGCATGATTTCCAACAAGTCTGTCGCTTGTTCCATAGTACCAGAGAACATGGTTCTAGTCATCTTTCCCATAAGGCATGGTTCATATGTCTTCAATGATTCGAAATTAAGTGAATCTAGAAGTCCATCAGAATGGAGTTTCTTCATGCGCTTTACACTAATAAGACCTAGATAATGGTGCCAAATGTATGTAGATATATCACCATTTAGCTTAATCCTTTTGTCATCCACATTATGAATACTAGACTCCTCTCTGTGCCCGCCGGGGCGCGGTTGGAAGTAGGACTCCTCTGAGAAAGACGAAGCAAATCAACCGTCCTAAAACATACTTGTCCACCGATTTAGCAGCAGCTAGCGCCCATGTGTTGTGTACATTAGTTAAAATGGTGGCTACTTTTTTAGATAGATCTTCATACAACAAACGCTCAACGGATTCATGCGTCGTCTGATGAAAAGAAGCAAAGTTGATGAGAATTACCCACAAGCTTTCCATACAATGTACTATCCAACATTCAGAAACTTCATTTTACAAATACATACTTCTAGATCATTCGATAAGAGTAAGAACTACAATAGTAGCAACTTTTGAATATATTACTCTCTACGCCTTCGGGGATAGATTTTTAGTCAGAACGATCTGATAGTAATCATTCATCGTATAGTTCCTATGGATACATATTGATATCACTAATGATGCACCAACTAATTTTGATTAAAGCAAAACACAAGATTCTTTACAACACGGTGCAGTAAGAGACAATATTATATAGATCTTTTATCACTAATCAACATAGACAATCTAACTCTAGAGCGACGATACACTAGAGGGATGAGCACACGTGAGTAGTTTTTGTGTCATCGAATGGTCGTAGAAAGTCACGTTCAAGGCATAAGGGCTAAGCACCTTGAACGTCATAAACAATCCAGTCCTAATTTGATGAGGAGTCACAAACTCTTCCCAATCAACGTCCATCACCATATCGTTTTCTTCATAGCTCGTGATTTTCACATAGCAAGTGTAATTGCTATCTGTTTTGAGCTTTAAGCTCCTAAGTTTCTGAGGACAAATCCATCGGAGGAAAGACTGCGGTATATGCAAGGTCGTTAGACTATTGCCGCCTGGCCCGTTATCCCATAGCACCTTGGCAAACGTATTAGGGGCACCATCTTTAAAATAGTGTCCAATCTTCGGTCACCGCCCTCTATTGGCGGCGATCCATTTGTTCGCAGTGTTAGAATCCTTACGTAGCGAGGCAGGACAAATAACCTGCACCGGAAGCTCTTCTGGAAAAAGCGTAAATCTTTTTACCTTTCCCAAGTCTATGACAGAATGCATTTATCGAACCAAAAATATTGTTCACCGTCGCCGCCTTGTTCGTGTAAGGTGTCGTCGCTTCGTTTTTGATCTGCTATAGCCTAGAAGAACTTCTGACGGTGACCTTGGTCTGTATAAGCGACACTCCCATTTCTTCTGTGCGAGGCGTTTTCGTATGGAGTCTCGTCTCCTCTAGCTTCGGTGACCTTCTGACAATGACCTTGTCCTGTAGAAGTGATACTCCCGCATTTGTACTCCTAGAAGTTTGTACCGTCTGGGTCTTTGATTTAGCATGCACCATATTTGTCTGAGAATTAAAGCAAAACCTAAAGTTAGAAAAATCATGTCATTAGATAATCGTACAACAATCACACGTGAAGGTAGAACGTGAATATCGCGAACCAAGCTCACGTAAAGATAGAACGAGAATAATGCGCCTAGAATAAGATGGCATATAATGTAGAATAATGGAAGTATAAGCGGGACATTAGACTATGACAACTCGCACAAAGGAGCGATGATACGGCTAATGATGTGGCACGGGTGAAGTGTCTAGAAGGAAAGTGCAACGGACAAAGCAACAATGACAGTAGAACATATGTATGGCAGAAAGTACTCACCTCCATCGTAGTAGATGAATAGCCAGCAGCCTAAGTCATCCAACATTCACACACACGAAGGTTGGAAACGAATGGTGCGGAAGAGCAGAAATGTGTCCTAGTAGTTGGCCTAAGATGACGTGTTGATCATAGCTCGAGATGCAACAAAATCTGGGAAACAAAACAGAGACTGTAAGCATCAGTGTCCGACAAATAGACGTCAAAATAGATAGACACGCAAAGAAACCTAGGAGAACCGACAAAACAGATCGTAAGCACTATTGTCGGATGAACTAGTGTTAGAAAGAGCAGAGAGAGGCTAACCTACCACGTATAGAGATCCTAGAGTTTATAGTCACGAGATGAAGTAAGCATCCTCCACTGAGAGAAGTAACGAAGCAAAAGAATAAACATCAGAACGTACCGAGTATATGAGTATATGACAGTAAGAATGCACAAAATCTAGAAAATAGGAAAGAAAATCTCGATGTATAGTGCAACGAGGAAACCATACCTCATAGGTAGACCTTAGACGGGCGGAGCGCAAGGAAGCAAAGGACATACACGCGTTATCAAGCACGCCCACGACTAAGACGACGGCGACATTGCAAAAAAGGTACAAACAACTAAAGTAAGTAGCGGAAAATGTGGCATAACTAAATACGCCGACAAAAGCGGTGTCTAAAAAAGCGAGATGAGACCAAAGAAACGCGAGCAATGTACCGTTCGTCCAAATGAAGAGGCAGATAAAACCTGAAGATAAAAGTGTGTGGTATCATTCTCTCTGAAAGAACAAAACATAAACACTGAAATATCCGAAGAGGAAGCCGATTTAGAA
This sequence comes from Avena eriantha, assembly GCA_910589775.1. Taxonomy (NCBI): domain Eukaryota; kingdom Viridiplantae; phylum Streptophyta; class Magnoliopsida; order Poales; family Poaceae; genus Avena; species Avena eriantha. The sequence goes on from OU342743.1 coordinate 275,810,905, forward strand.
GAAAAGAAAAACAATGAATAAGAGAAGGCGACTTACGAAGCAATACACGTTGTTTTGCAAAGCTGAGGCTGAGATCCAGAAACCCTGCAAAAGCAAACATCTCAAGTCGATAAAAAAAGGGCATAAATACAAATAGAAATAAGAACATTGCATGCATTCGTATCATAGCATGCAGGTGGCCGACACAGGTCTACCACGTGGCATGAATCGGGATAGTCGAGGATGTCATCGCCGTCGACGTACCGTATGCCTCGTGCACGCCGATACCATTCAGAGATGGAAGGAAGAAGATAAAGAAGCAAGCGTCCGCGAAAATACGAAACGAGGAAAAATGTGCGGAAGGATGGAACTAATGAAGTACCCTCCCAACATAAAGTCATAGTGGAGAAACGTGCAAGGCACGTTAATTCTTCCGCGCCAACGGGACCCACCGCACGAACTCACCGCGAGAAACCGCAACCAACGAGGGATAACGCCGGTAGGCCTGCTCTTGACATGCACCACGGTACAACCTATAGGTGCACAAGAGTACTTCACGCCACGGAAAACCGCAGACGCCTAGAGTATACGCTGCTAGGTCGGCCCTCCGCCGCGAGAATACGCGTCCACCCATGCTTTTAGATGTCACCTCAGCTGCCCTCTCGGCTCACTACCGTGAGAACCCGCGTACGTCTAGAGTATAGGTTGCCATGCTGGCCCTGGCCGGGTCCCACGTCCGTGATGATGTCACGGTCTCACGGCGCAACATCCACTATATGCGGGCCCCATTGCCACGACAACCCACGTCCGATCATACTGTACGCCACCGCGTCGACTCTGGACGATACCCACTACCGTCTAGGGTCTACGCACGTCATCTCAAAGCAGGCTCCATGACCACGAGAATTCGCGCACGTCATGGGCCCACGTCGCCACATCGGATCTCGGCGGGCACCGCCACCCAGCGGGTGCGGAGGCGTGTCGCACCAGGAATGCCTCTCACAGATCACGGTCCTGCCAGCGTACACTGACGGCGGATCCATGTCACGCGCGTGGTCCACCTCCTGCGTCGCGGAGTACGACGACACGCGTGACACCCGTCCGCTGTTTGGAATCTTTTGTCCTTGCCCGCAGCGGGTCCCTCCTCACGGGATAGCATGAGGGGTGTGGATGAGAGAGGAGATGAAACTTAGGCGATGGTTGACTAGTTCAACTAGGCCTCCACCTAGTGGGCTTCTTGCTTCACGGATCCATCTTTGATTTTGTCTTTTATCCCTTGTCTTGATAATTGACTTGTTGATCGTGTCATTACAGGGGTCTTTGTTGATTGACATGGATAGACCGAAACATCCCTACAACCTGGGTGATCGCTTAGGCTTGCCGACGATGCCATGCTTGCGTTCAGGGCCGGTCATGTGATTTCGGGCGCCCGGGGCGAAAGTAGAAAATGGGCACCATAACTAGCGAAATAGTGAATTACCAATAAATAAAAGTGCATTTAAAAGCAATACTTGTAGGAAATAAAATCTTCATATTATCTTAAGTTTTTTTCCAGCTTTTTTAGATGCAACAACACTGACGAGTATATCAATATTAATCTCACCGATTATCACGTTGGCTCCGCCTAGAATTTCACCGTTTTGGTCGCCATGGTAGTAGTGCGGTCTCATCTTGACGGATCGGGCTTATTATCTCTTGGTATTGCCGCACGAGAATGATCGATCAACCAGGCACATGACGCACATTAGAGGAACAATTAGAGTCGTACCTAGCCATGACCCTACAGTTCCATGTGTGCAAGCATCAAGAGAAATCAATGGGTATAGAAAAGAGAAATGATACCATTATATGCTACATTTCTTGGATAAGTCCTTGTCTCTTTACTTATATTTTTGACGAAAAATATTGCTAGTTATATTACTTCAAAGATAAGTTCACTGAGATCTCAACACCATCTAGCTGATTAACGGTGATAGCATGCTTATGATTTTCTCTGACCGAGCTATCATAAGTCTGGACGAATTTTTTTTAATGATTTTCTATAGAGATTTTGTCTAAAAAAATCAGTTTAAACTCGTTTGTCCAGACTTTTGAAATTTTCTTGGTCCGTCAGTGTTTTACCGGTTATACTTTGCTTAACCTTTGTCCATGTAGGCGGCTAGTAGGTTTGATGGGTCCCATTAGGAGGGTGATTCTCATTCTTACTAGATCATGTAGGCGCGCGTTGCCGCGCCCGTCTATTATTTCAATAAAATGATCATAGCAGTCTTGTAATAAAAGGAAAATATGAGTAACCATATATTCAGCAACCATGCATCAATTTATATAGTATTGACGTCTAGCGAATTTTGGTGCTCATAGAAATATGAAACTCGCTATACACTATGTACCACCAGAACCTATGTGCTGCATAGAATAATTAATATAGAAGATCTGGAAAGGACAAACACTATCTGTATGGTAATATCCCTGCATAATGTTTCCTCTAAAACTCTCCAAGCATCCAGAACTACTGAATCTGAATGTTAGGGTTAGCAATTTCAAAATTTAGTCAGTGTTATAAGCTTCGAACAGTTGATCATGTGATGGAACTGATGCCCCAAATCTTTCGACATAATTCATGGTGGCACGAGCAAATGCTTCCTACGCATTAAAAATTTGTTAGAAAATAGCACATTACCAGATAGTTATGGTGGAAGGGTTAAACAAAAGTCAAGTAAGAGACAGAAGTATGACATGTTAACTAATGACATGAACGCACTTCTGAAAGACTAAAATTGTTGGCAAATTGATCTGTATATTAATTCTTGGTATACTATTGAATTACTAACAGGATTACTGGAATGAACATTGTTCTTCCATATGAACTTACTACTCCACCAAATCTGTACATAACTTCTTTCCTGCGGTCAGAGTGCATAAAACACCAGGATTTACCATCTTGAATTGCAAATGCCAGTAGTATATGTTTACAATATAACAATTATTTCTGGTAGAAAGTAAAGTACAGTAAAAGCAAAGGAAACTGAACATGCCACGTTAGGTGCAGTGTGAGATGACGGGAAAGGTTTGAACCTGTGACCGAGCATAAAAAAGGCAGAATGGCATCAACCCGGTGAAAGCACGCCATTGAGGAGATGTTGGCTGCTGATGGTCAGACCAACAGTGTTGCAAACCACCGGCCCCTACCTTATTCTATATACTCCCTCCGTTCCAAAATAAGTGACTTGGGTTTGTCTAGATTCGGATGTATCTAGACACGTTTTAGTATATAGGTACATACGAATCTAGACAAACTCAAGTCACTTATTTTAGGACGGAGGGAGTATATTGCTATTGATCTTCTCTCACATGCTCTTGGGGGCGTAGGAGGGACGAGCGGAAGCAGAGTGGGGTGAGGAAGAGCATGAGGTGAACGCCAATCACTGAAATTCATGAACCTAAGCCAGATAGCAGATGTTCAACAAAGAATACAACCATCACTGATCACCCTAACAAGTGATAAAAATATGAGGAGAAACTCAGAGGAAAAGCGGTATGGGGAGATAACCGAAAGATGAGTATTTTCCTTCGTTGATAACCAATCATATACAACACATCAATCTGAAATTAACTCGATTCTGAGGTTGAAGAACAAGGTGGAGTTAGATATCGCTGCAAATTGGCCGGGAAGGCGTGATGGAGAAGTACGATGCCCTTTCCCTTTTTTTAACTCGCTGATGCGGGAAAGTAGACAAGGTGGTTAGCCGAATGGTATTTCACCAGAGATCATCGATTTTACCACCACAGTAGCTGCCTAGGGACATCTGACCCATCTCACGAAACTGAGCAGAAACCAATGGTTAGCAGTGAACCTAAAAAATGATCTGACGGACAAAAACGTCTAGGACATGAGATAGCTCCCTTTTGTGCCGGTTATAATATCCCTAATAACAGGGAGCATGTGGTTTTGTTGCGACGTTTTTGTCCGGTTTTGTGTTTATTAACCGTGAAATTCCGATTTTCTGTTAATTAACTTTACAATTCTCTTAGATTGGGACAAAGGTTTTGCCCCGTTTCAAAAAAAATAAAAATAATCATCCATCATATTGCTGGACGTAAGAACATCAGCGTTCGACCCTAGCGCGTTGATGCTAGCCTGAGATCGTGACGCTCATTGCGTCTGACCCAAAGTTCACATTCAGCACCTTCCTCCTTCGACTACTATGTAGAGCTGTTACTTGCCCTTGTCTATGAAAAGCGAAAAGAAAAAAGAACAGGTTTTCAACTCGTTATATGGGAAAGACCTCAAGACTGAATGTCTGAACTCACAAAAAAGGAAAGGTTCCGGCTTTCAGTGCAATTGTTTTTTGGAAGGTTTCAACTCTTATTGGCCAGGTTCCAACCTCAGTAGCATCAACTTTCAGCCAAAAAAACATCGCCAGTAGCATCAACTTTCAGCTTCCAACTTCAGTTTCACCAAGATCTAGCCACTTCTACCGTTCTACAGCTAGTGCGCAAAACTACTCGGCCCAAGGATGGTCACCTTCCTAGGGTTGCTTACAAATTAGGGTTGGTCTACGAGTACATCCAGACATCCTAGAGACGAGCTCTCAGCAGGCGATAACGTGCACCAGTAAGGCCAGTGTGGTGGTTGGCGAACAACGGGGCTCCAGAGTGGAGGTCCCCTGGCAAGCATGTGTTGCGCAATGGCTCCTGAAGGAGACGCTGAAGCCAGTCCAGCACTGATCCTGTACGAGAAGAAAACCACAGCCTAGCATCCTGCCATATCTGGAACACAACATTCAAAGTCTCCAAGGACACATATCTGGAACACATGAGATTCTGACAAATTTTAGAGAACAAACATTATAGATTTATTCATGACATAACTGCAGAGTTCCTACTACGATGAATGGACGACATAAGAGGAACTCTTTCTCTTTCACTTTCAATAGTGGAACGCCTCCTCTACAGATCAGGCATACCAATTCCAGCTTTGGCATCATAGGTCTTCTCCAACACATGCTCAATTGGTGTATCCTTTGGGCCGGCTACATGAGTGAAAGAAAATTAGTCCCATTACCAAATAGAAATACGATATTCATAGAGCAGAGCAGATGCCCATATAGTAACACATTTTCTTCCATGCCAATGAGACGGTAGATACTCCCTACAAAAATCTAACTCATAAATTCTAGAAAGTACAACTAATTTCTACCGCCCTTCGCTTATTATCCATCTATCCTACTTGTCCTTTTTCTTATGCATCTGTAACTACATGCATATAGCACATAGCTCTCATTCTAGCTGCTGTGAAGAGCAGCGCAGCATGAGCATTAAACCCACCCTTCACTATTGCTGAACTATAATTATCATGCCTGTGAAGAACAAAGTCTTTCCAAAATTTAGAATGCGGTAAACAAGATCAGCAGAAGCACTAATAGTAGATCAACATAATACAAAATGCTCCAAAACAGAACACCGGATGGAAAAAATTTAAAGTTAAGTATAAGTTGGCATTTGCTTGCTCTCCCGATTTCACATGAATCGAATTAGTGTTAGCTTGAATATCCAATCCATAAAACAAAACACACGGACATCATGAACATTTCAGATGCACACCCAATTGCAGCACAACATGTCAGTTAATTCTTCTCTAAAGAGAATTATTATGCGCCTGAAAAGCAAAAAATTATGAGAAGAAATAATGCTCTTATGCAATACCTGATGTGGGCCTTGGCTTTTTTCTCTCCTTCAGAATTTCTGGCCGAGGTATCACAGCACCAGATGCATACATTCCTCTAGAGACCCTGACTTTAGTCCCATCTTCCAAATACTTGTATCCAGTCTTACATGGTTTCCTGCAGTCAAATTGCGTTCACAAATATTCTTTTAAGCAAACATATGGAAGAAAATAAAGCCTCTATGCCTAGAGACTAAAGGTATTAAAAGACGGTCAAGTATCATACCCGGTGACAGGATCAATTACTTGTACATTTGAAACATGAAGTGGAGCTTCAATTGAGAAAATCCCACCTTCATGTCCTTCCCCCTGCTTAATATGTTTCTTAACCTGAAATGATCCCAACACACAATTATTTAAGTAATTTCTCATGTATGTGAGAAAAACATAAATAGAACGATGAAAACAATGACTGTTTGATTGCAGTTGTCCTGTTACCTAGTATGCACCATAAAAATGTAAGCATCGTTACACTAAATATGCAAGGACTGAAGAAGGACACAGATTGTACAGTTCACAAATCCTGTTCAATATTCATTATAGTCAATTCCTCACCATGCAAAAAACAACCTGGTTTAATATGGTATATACAAATCCAGCAAAAAAATCGCATGGTCTTGTTATCCGTTTGTTTAGAGAGTCAGTGTCAGTTTGGAAGTTCACTAAAAGTAAAGCATGTAGTGGAGTGAGGGACATTGCAGTATAAGTATGTACATAATAGTAATGAACCGGTGCACATGAATATACTAAAAAAGAGATTATATGCTAATCGCTCAAATGCAGATAGGAACAACACTGCAACGCATATTGCTAGGGTTGTTTTGTTCCCCTTTCCCTACCCATTTGAAGTACTAGGGCCTAATTTCTGGCAAGCATCCTTCAAGTGATATATGTGCTCATTTCCTACTTTATACAATATATCCTTATGTCATGATGAATGCGCTGTATGTGGTGGAAAGAGTTAGATTCGCATGTACTCTTTACAGCTTCATATTGATACAGATGATGTCCCAGATTGGTTGGGCAATATGGTTTATGTCTCATCATTCACGACAATTCACGAAAAAAACATGTGTTTCAGTAATCACAGAAGAACATCTGTGCAAGGTGCAACACAGCAGCTCCAACATTAGCCTGAGCCCTGAGGAATTACACGCAAAGTTAAAACAGCCAAAGGCCCCTTTGTCTTTCATTGGATTAGGAATTTCGACAAACACCTGGAATGCAACACTCGTAGCCAGGCTCATAGCATAAAGACATACTACTGTAATCCGCTTGTATGGGACGAACTAGATATCCGTCTACACAAATGCGCGAGTCCCATACTCTAATGAAATCACATAGGCATCTCCTCCTTTCATTTGTTTCATCAAACGTAGCACAATTCAGCAGTGCACACTCAGGCTAACCAGTTAAATAAATGTCACATGGCCATGCTATAGCACTTGACAAGAGAAACTGGGGAAGAAAGAGTGCACAGCACAGCACCACAGCAGAGATTTCTGTTACTTACCAGATTCTTGCCCTCGACAATGACGCGATTCTGCGACCGGATGACCCGCTTGATCAGCCCGCTCTCCCCCTTGTCCTTGCCCCTTATGATCATCACCTGACGCCAAAAGAAAAGAAAAATTTCAGAGGTCTCACAAGGGCAAAGCAAGCAGGAGGAGGAGCGAACGGGGTGAGGAGGGGACGGAGATGTCGCGTACGTTGTCGCCGCGAAGGATCTTCCAGTGCCTGATGAGCTTCTCCGCTGCCTTCCACCCCATTCCTGCCTCGAGCGAGCTCCCAGGTTCCTTCTGACTCTCTGGTGGCGGCGCGGCCTTGCTTGGCTGGGACGGGAGATGGAGGTTGGGGACGGCGGCGCTCGCGGAGAGGGTGGCCGGAGGAAGAAAACCAGCTGGGATGGGCCAGAGCAGGCCTGGGAGTGGGCCGACAGAAATTGGCACGAGGCGTGAACCGTGTCGAAGTTTGAGCCCACGTACCTATGCCGCAGGCCGTGGCTCTCTGCAGGCAGAATATCAACGGTGATAGCTCGGTCAGAGAAAGATCGGACGGCTCAGGAAATCTTAGAGATGAAACTGTGATAGCGGAAAAGAATGAGGGGCTAGACTGCAAACGTCTCAGTAAATGTGCCGCGACCTCGTCAGGTCTCTTCTCCTTCGTCTCCCTCTCCCTCTAGCTAGGGCTGGCTGCTCCTCTTCCCCTTCGCCGACGCCCGCCTCCTCCATCTCCGCCAATCGAGCCGAGCCACCTCCCCGCTGGATCCGAACCGCGTTCCTTCCTCGCCGATAAGAGAGAGAGGTAAACTCGCCGAACCCCTCGCCAGGATCTGTCTTGTTCCGCGCTCCGATTCGGTGCGATTTGGTTCTTTGCTGCGGCAGAGGTGCCGAGAGCTATGGATAGGATAGCTCGTAAATCCTTGCATGTTAGGGTGGCCTTGTTGGCTGCTGCGTTGATTGAACTGGTAAAATCTTAGGTTTGTTGCTTCGATTTTTGTACCGAGTAGTTTTATTTGTCCAATTTGGGCACATGCCATAGTGACATGAACCTGGCTAAAATGATCGATCTTCTTGCGTAGATTGCTTAATATAATTGCTAACGAACTGCAATCCAATTTGTATCTGCTCTTTTGCAAGTTTTACTAAATGGTGTGATTTTATTATATTTGTAATGGTCCCCCTTTGTGAAAAGAAAAAAATCATTTACTTTTATGTTGTTTCAAATTGTGTTTCCGACGTGCTGCTATTCTTCTTTCATTTGCCATTTACAAAAATGGTTACTAGGTTCTCTAATTTCCTTCAACAACAAAAAAGATCCAGTTTTACTCAAGATACCTTAAACAGTTAAATGATGGGTAACAGTGTAGCATAACCAACAATACTGGTTACTTATTTCCCTGATAATAAACAATAGTTTGCTGACACCTGTTAGTATGAAAATGTAGTTTGCCCGGCATGATTTTGTCCAATCCTTTGCAGACTTAAGTAATCTGTGTAGGAGGGTCATGTTTAATTTTGTTGTTACTAGTCAGATTCTTAACTAGCGCAATGCAATTTACTTTAGTTGGCTTACATTAGATGCACACATATTATTTACATTATAATCTACTTTCTCACTTTGCTTTTTCTCCCTGTCCCTTTCCTTTTCATTCCATTCATTTCATGGAATATTGGCATCTTTCGATTACACCATCAGCCTGTTGGTTACACTTCCGATTGTGTCGTCTTTGCCTGTCCCTCATTTGTATACTGTTGCCGTCATCTCTGTGCTTGTCCAAGATTGTGTTCTTGAGAACCTCCCTGTATCATTCCAAGCATATGCAATTTCTTCACTTGCTCCTTAAGCAATTCCATGCTTCCAGTTTGACACCTATGGCTACATCCAAGTTGATATTATTACATACCACTTGTTCTAGCTGTTTCTGTTGTTTTTTGTCCTACTATCCACATGTCATCAATTTGCTCTCCCAATATTTTTGGCTCCTGTGCCCTTTCCAAAGTTGCCTTGCAACTTTGAGCTCGTCAAGATGCCTAGGAGGACAGAAGATGCTGCTTTTGCCAAACCAGTTGAACCAGAAGAATGCTTGGAGTTTGATGATCATGAGGAGGAGATAGAAGAGGAAGAGATTGAGTATGAAGAAATTGAGGAGGAGGTAGAGGAGGAGGTGGAGGAGGTGGAGGAGGACGAGGATATTCTGGAGGAAGTGGAGGAGTCCTCGGAAGAGGAGGAGGAAGACCCTGAAGAAAGAGAAGTTGATGACAGTGACAGTAAATTGGAAGCTGTTCCTCAGCAGGATGATGCCAAAGATGGGATTGACAAAGAGAAGCATGCTGAGCTTCTTGCTCTTCCTCCCCATGGATCTGAAGTATATGTTGGGAGCATCTCCAGCGGTGCATCTTCTGAAGATCTCAAGAAACTATGCGAGTCAGTTGGCGAAGTTGCGGAAGTGAGTACCAGTGTATCACCTACTTTTTTAGGGTTAACATTTCTATGTGTTTTTTCTGCACTACATATTCTCCTCTTTTTTTCTGCAGGTGAAAATAATGAAGGGATATGCTTTGGTTACTTTCAGAACTAACGATCTGGCTTTGAAGGCTATCAAAAAATTGAACAATGCAACTTTTGAGGTTTGTTTTCCACTGATCTTGCACATTGACTATAATGTTCTCATGTCAATGAATCTTAACCCTTAATAATGAACTTAACGTTCATGGATTTTGACATGGTACATTACAAGCTTAAACAATTACACGTGTATATTTTGCACTCCAGACCTCCCTGGGTAAGTGGGTAGGGAGGTGTGGAATAAAACCTTGTTAAGCACTTTTAACTTCTGTACTCTGGTACAATTGAGAACTATGTGTGTATGGTTTTGTTAAAAAGTAAGTTTAACCTGTCGAACCTTGCTGTTACATTTGATTGCAAACGGTTAATCAATTGCAGTTTCAATGTTGTGGAGGATTGTAACCTATACTTATACTGATATTTTAGGACTCCATTATAATGTGGATCATAGTTTTGGCACCTTACAACATAGATGTGCAATAATAGTCTTGTGCTAACTGAAATTTCTTTGCTGCTTCTCATAACAGGGAAAGAAGATAAAAGTTTCTTCCTCGCCGGCTAAGAACAAGCTATTTGTTGGAAATGTACCTCACAGTTGGGCACATGACGATTTGAAAAAAGCAGTGGAAGAGGTTGGACCTGGAGTATTAAAAGTTACTCTCATTAAGGTAAAAAAAATTGATAATCAAAACTAGAATAGTTCAACATACACGCCTACAAATCTCTTTTTACCCTGAAAGATTTTATGTTGTTATAGGACCCACGTACAGATCGCAATCGGGGTTACGGGTTTGTTGAATACTATAATAGTGCATGTGCTGAGTATTCGAGGCAGAAGATGTCTACACCAAATTTCAAACTAGATACCAACTCTCCTACTATCAGCTGGGCAGATGTTAAGAATAGTGATTCTGCCTCTGCAAGTTCTGCTTCAAAGGTTCTTGAACAATCAAATAGACAAATGTTACCCTTTTTTCTGGTTTCTTATCATGATATCTTATGTGAACTTGTGTGTGGTCTTAGGTGACATCTGTATATGTCAAAAACCTACCCAAGAATGTTACCGAAGAGCAGCTGGAAAAGCTGTTTGAGCACCATGGTGAAATCACAAAAGTTTTTCTCCCCCCTTCAAAAAGTGGTCATACTAATAGATATGGTTTTGTTCACTTTAAGAACCGGCACATGGCCATGAAGGCTCTGGAGCAGACGGAGAAATATGAGCTGGATGGTGAGCTTTCCTCTTGATTGGAATGTTCGTCTTGTTTGTTTTGTTTGGTGCATTTAAGATTATAAATATTTCTCTAACAGGTCAGCTCCTGGACTGCTCGCTTGCAAAACCTCCTGCCGAGAAAAAGGACAAGACTGTATCAGTACCTAGTGCAAAAGGTGGTCCATTGCTCCATGCCCCACTTGGATATGGTATGACGCCAAGAGCAGATGCTTATGGCGCGCCTCCTGCTTATGGTGCATCTCCTGCTTATGGTGCACAGGTACATCACATCTTCGTACACCTCTTTCATGTGGTAAATTGATGATATACATATACGCAAGGGAGAAACCTTGCTAAATGTTACATGCCTTGGAACTTTTGCAGCCTTTGTTGTATGCCCCAGGAGCTCCTCCAGGTGCAGCAATGGTTCCGATGCTTCTACCGGATGGGCGTCTTGTATATGTTGTGTAAGTAGTACCTTTTATTCTTCTGAAAATCCTATAAGATGCACCCATGAACTCTTGATTAGCTGCTGTGAGGAGTAGATGGGTCCCTATTTCATTGGATTCCTGTAGTTATCATGTAACCTTAGTTGTTTATACAATTCTATGATCAAAGATATAAGTCACTCTTGTTCATAGATACATTATATGCACAATGTACATTAAATTACCCAGCACACATCAAAAGTAGTAGCGAAGTTGCACATGTTAAGAAGCACACACCTGTCTTGGTAGAGAGACGAGGACAGAAAATTATGTGTGCTAGCCAGAGACCCCTGGGTGTTCTTCTTAAACCAGTCTGTGCTAGCCAGAGAGCCATATGCCGTGTCGTTTTAGATAGATGTGATGATCATTACTGCCGTGCTGATTCTCGTTATGTTGATATATTTTTACAATGCTGAACACACATCCCATTCATCTTTGCAGACAACAGCCTTCAGTGCAGCAACACTATGCTTCCCCTCCACCCCAGGCGCGGCATCATCAGCATTTCACATCTCCTTCGTCACAGGCACGTCATCATCAGCATTTCACATCTCCTTCGTCACAGGCACGGCACGGTGGCCGCCATGGTGGTGGCAGTGGTGGTGGGGGCAGTGGTGGATCAAGCAGGTCTGGGTCTGGTGCAAAGCGGCCGAGGGGAGATGACAGCAGCAGTCGCAACAAGGGCCGGCAACGTCGATAGTGGTCTTAGGAGAGGTGTGCGGTACTTTTGGTTCTAGCACCAGCTAGTAATAAGTCCATGTCCTCCCCTCTCAGATTTTCTGGCGAACCTGCTTAAGGCTCTCTCGTTGAACTGCAAAACCGCCTTTTTTTCTGCACCACTATTTGTCGCAACTGTTTTGGTTACACCTTATGGTCGTTTTGGTTTGGTTTCTCTGGGCGTAATTTATGCAAAGGCAGATCCAGTTAAGAACCGACATTGGTGTTCGTTTCAGTTTGTTCTACAGCTATGAATTTGTTTGTTAATCCTTTGAATTGTATTGGATGGATTGACCAACAAACATGCCAGAATGATTCCATAAATTTAGTACAGCGTCAGTCTACTACTAAGAATCATATATATGACGGCAAACATGAGATAACTGAGAACTGAATAATGTAATTCTACAAGATCTTGGACGCAGAAATTAAGTTTGGCTGAACGTTGAGGACACCGTCCCGCTCGTGGTGTCTCCAGGGCTGTCGGGTTGGCCGAACCGCAGCACCTCCCCGTTTGGACGCATCATTGCCAGCGGCTTGGGTTGCTCCATCTTGATGAAAGCGCCGCCGTACCGCGGTTGTAACCAGACTGTCTCCTGAGCGGCACCATCAACCATGTCAGGCACCGGCATCCCCGAGTTACTCGCATCCTCGTGGACGACCTTCTTGTCACCTCGCCGTTCTTCTTTATTCACCGCCGCTGCCGGCCTCTTGGTCCCGACGTGCTGGCGCTCCTCCTCGTTGACCACCGCGGGCGTGGTCGGTGCCCTGGGCGAGAGGTACAGCTTGCAGATGACCTTGACGCCGGCGCCGTCCGCTGCCTCCGCTAGGCCGCTGTAGAACTCCACCATGAGCCACCTGGTGTTCCTGCCGTCCGCGTCGCGGTAATTGAAGCAGTGCTGGGCGGCGCCCGCCTGCCGCGTGGCCTGCCAGTAGCCGCCTCCCTCCACGACCCGGCTCATGGCCCTTCCCACGGTTGCCCCTCGATGCTTCCACTTGGCCACGCACAGGAAGTACCAGTGCTGCCCCTCGTGGCCGAACTCCCTGTACCTCTCCGTCAGCGTCGCCGGGTCGCAGCCGTACACGTCGGCGACGCACACGACGGAGGCGAGATCGCCCAGCGGCTGCCCCGCGATCCAGGGGTCTAGGTAGTTGTGGACGAGCTCCTCTGCGGTCGGCGTGAAGTGGTATCCCGGCGGCACGCGCGGCCGCGCCATCGACCCGAGCGTGCGTGGCGTTTCGCAAGGATATACAGTAGGATTTCGCGCGCGAGCTGTGGGAAGCAAGCACCTCTGGCCCTAAAGATCGCGTGCACCTTGGCGTATATATTATGGGAGGTTCGCGTGTCCGAGTGCGACACCGACACGAAACTGAATCGGCAAAGGAGTAACATGATGTTGACTCCGAACCGGATACAAAGAGCAATGAACATCATCTTCGGAGTCCATATAAACTGCACGGTAATATACTCTGTCTGTATTAGTTCTCAGAGGAAAAAAAAAACTGTCGCTCAGCAAATCAAGCTCTGACATCTCTTTTTAAGTCACCTGAGTTACAGCCAGCTAGTTGCAACAACAACAGCTACAGTAACAGGTATAACCATTTCGATACAATAACTCTACGGCGTTATTAAGCTCAGCCTGCATTTCGATCATGCGATGAGGAAAGGGAGCACGGTAAGCATGAACGCCTCGTAACCGAAAGTTGCAGACCCGGAGTATGACATGTCCTTCTCCTTGAACTTCTCGGTCAGACCCTGCAAAAGTAGTTCCAGCCAAATGAGCACGGCAAAATACGAAATGATAGTACCGTGTTTAAGTTTTGCGGTATGTCAGTTGAATTACCTTCACTGTGAGGCAGCATCTGCATACAAAAGGAACAAACAGTCAGTAATTAGTATACTTCAAAATGGCAGATTTTGCCTCAGACTGTATGAATTATAAGGCTAATCAGCTTTGCATCAGAAAAATAGGTGGAGAACAGAGAATTTGACGACAGCAGGTTTTTTCGGTATGATCTTTCATAAATTGGACAGCTTTTGTATTCATAAATGGAAGAAAACGAGTAGCAGTGATAGTTAACAAGCTACGCACAATTGATCCATGAGAGCACCATAGTCATACACGACTTCCTGTTTTCCATAAGCACAATGCAGAAATAACATCACATTATCAGATTGTGCTAAGCTTTGAACACGCATGCTGTGTCGCAAATTATAATTTTCAAACAAGAAACTGAGAAACTACATAACAGTAATCTATCCAAGTTTCAGTAGAGGTTGGAGGCTGCAAAAGCTTGTGCAGTTTGATGGGAAACAATCAGCCAAGTTTAATTGAAGGAGTGATCTTACTCAATGAAGTTGTCATATTCGACAGCTTTGTTCTTGCCCCCAGTCTTGTCAAATTTAGATACAAGCAAATCTAGCACAGTTGGAGAAACTGAATATCCAAGATCGAGAAGAGCATCATGCAGCTCTGGTGCATCAATTTTACCACTCCGGTCACGGTCAAACCTGTCAAATATACCCTACACAATACATGTGGGAGATTTAAACACGCTATGTTAAGAATTAATTCATAAAATTAGTTGATTTGTTATCCCAAGTAAGGAAACTTGAAGCTGTACTGTTGTAGCATCTCACCCTCCAGTTCTGAAGACTGTAAAACACGGAAGTGAACTCCTTGGGCCCTGAAACAATTACCAACATATTTAAAAGTTAGGAGGTTAAGGAAAAAAGGTAGTACAAAAGGTAAGATGAAAATCCCACATGTAAAAAATAGTACATGTGTACTGTACACTTGAAAACAAAATAGAAATAGCAAATCATTCTAGATAGCAAGCTAGAATGATAATTATGAGGCAGATTAAGATCGCTTCTGTATTAGGTAGAATTTCCAGCCGTAAAAATACAAACTTCCTCGACTGTGATAGATTTCTCACCAAAGAACTTGCATAATATTTGGTTTTATCCAGCAGAAAAATTGTCAGCAACCCATAGTTTCAACTCAATGGAAATTACTTCTGGTATTGGTGAAGGACAGTTACGAATAGTATCTCAAACTTTCAAGGGCAAAACTTTCGTCAAGACTATGGTAGGACAAACTTGGAAGCAATTCAAATGTTGAAGTTTGGAGAAAACCTAAATTTGACTGTTAACCCAGATTTTATACAGATTCTGAGAGGTGACTTCTTTGTCTTTTGGAGGGAATAAACATGTTTCATATTTTAACTTCTGGAAGCATGACAAGGTCATAAAAAGTTCCAGCCTTTAAGGTGCACCAGGAAAGTTTTCTATATATGATATCTGCATGATAGTAAATTGACTACGAACTGGATATCGTGGAGCTACTTATGTTGTGCGGAGTTCTCGATCTATACCAGTGACCACAAAGTTCTCAAAATTGTCTTCTTATTTTTTTCTTGAGCCCGCACGTAAGTGCATATCATTTTCATTGGAAGAAACACTGAGAAGGCAGAAGTATACAACAAACGAACTTACAAAAGTAACAGAATTGAACACATCAGAAGAAGAATGGAAGAAAGACATAAATCTATGAACAAGCTACTGAAAACGAAGACCAAAAAACTGCACCTATCCTAGTGCTAGATATGGATGCCCTCATGAAAAATACATTTTTCAACTTCAGAGTTTTTTTTTTTTGGAAAATCAACTTCAGAGATAGAAGTATCTCAAACTTTCAAGGACAAATTTTCGTCAAGAAAACTTCGGTAAGACTAACGTGAAATCAATTCCAACATTGAAGCTTGGAGAAAACTTAAATCAAATTGTTTACCTAGATGCTAAAACAGATTCTGAGTCCCTAACTTGCATTTTGGAAGAAATAACCATGTTCCGTATTTTAACCTCTGGAAGCATAATGAGCTCATACAGCATCAGGTGCATCAGGCAAGTATTTTATATAGAATATTTGCAAGACAGTAAATTGACCACGAACAGAATATTTTTCAAATAAAAAATGAGTAAACAAGATATCATGAAGTTACTTATGTCTATACCTGGTGACTACAAACTTCTCACAATTATAACTAGATACAAATGCCCTTACGATAAAAAATACATTTTCAACTGCAAAGAAGTCGGACAGAATTACTATACTCATTCTGCGCATTACGTCCAAAACGAACCTTGTAATGCTGTTTTTTTTTTTGTCTATCACGCAGAGCTATACTCCATAACATCGTCAAATAACATTTCTGTAACGTAACTGGTTAAATTCAAAGTAGAGAATTTACAGAGCTTGTATTAGGAAATGCAGTTCTGAGAAAGTAACCCGCTGTTCCACATATACTGAAAACCATTTCTGACACTGCGGAGATAAGAAAATATAACAATCACCAGTAGCTAGTGATATGCCCATGACAAGAAAACAGTCTCTGGTTTTTCTACAGGAACCTCATTGAAATGCTAACTATGGTCCAGACAACCTCAAACATGACTACTTGGCAAGTTATCCATTGCATCTAACACTAGTCCACAGGCACAGGCAAACAGCGTGAAATCCAGTCAAGCCGAGCTAATATTGTGCGCATTCCAACCAAATCCTTACCCAGAAAAGAAATGGATCCATTTGTGCATCTCTACCTTTAAAATTTTGGCACTAGTTGCTATCAAATTGCGTGCCAGAAAGACTACATAAAAAAATCCCCAGCTCAAAGTTGCATCGCAAAGCTGTATGTGGGCCATTGACCAAGGAGACTCGCACCATTACCTCCTTGAAGTTAATTCCCTAATGCCATGGATCCCCATTGATCCTAGAACTAGAACGATCGTGCCAGAGAACTAAGAGATGATATATGGAGGGAGGGAGGACTTGCCAATCTTGCGGACGTTCGTGTTGGTGAATAGGTACATGAGGAGGTGGACGGTGCGGAGACTGAAGCTGCTATACCCGGACAGCGCGGACTGCAGCTCCTTGTCATCGATCATCCCGCTGCCGTCGCGGTCGGCCGCCTGGAAGCACGCCACCACGTTCGGGTCCGTCCCCGGCGGGAACGCCGACGGCACCAGCGCCGCGAACGGACTACCGTACCCACCGCCGCTGCCTCCTCCGTACTGCTGCCCGGCGGGTGGGCCCCCGTACGAAGACGGTGGGGCGCCGTAGGGCTGCTGCCCTGCGGGTGGGGCTCCGTAGCCACCGGCCCCGCCGTAAGGCTGCTGCGGAGGCGGACCGCCGTGGTAGGGGTCGGAGCCGGAAGTCTTGCCTTCCTTGGGGGGCTTCTGGCCGTAGGGTGCTGGGGCTCCATAGCCCCCGCCCCCGCCGTAGGGCTGCTGTGGGGGCGGAGCGCCGTGGTAAGTGTCAGAGCCGGAGGTCTTGCCTTCCTTGGGGGGCTTCTGGCCGTAGGGCTCTGGGGCTCCATAGCCGCCGTAAGGCTGCTGCGGAGGCGGAGCGCCGTGGTAGGAGTCAGAGCCGGAGGTCTTGCCTTCCTTGGGGGGCTTCTGGCCGTAGGGCTCCGGGGCTCCATAGCCGCCGTAAGGCTGCTGCGGGGGCGGAGCGCCGTGGTAGGGGTCAGAGCCGGAGGGCTTGCCTTCCTTGGGAGGCTTCTGGTCGTACGGCGCTGGGGCTCCGTAGCCGCCGCCCCCGCCGTAAGGCTGCTGCGGTGGCGGAGCACCGTGGTAGGGGTCAGAGCCAGAGGTCTTGCCTTCCTTTGGGGGCTTCTGGCCGTAGGGTTCGGGCGGTGGTGCTCCGTAGCCTCCGCCGCCGCCAGCAGCGCCGTAGGGGTAGCCGGAGCCGGGGGGTGGGGGGTAGCCGGCCATGGTGAATTGAGGTTTCTGAGCACAGTTGAGGGGGATCGGCGGATGGAACAGCTGAGTTGGTTTCGCTTTGCTAGGGAAAAAAGGGAACAGATCGAAAGCGCGTCGCCGCGCGGACGGAGAGCATGATGCGTCCACGTGGCCAGTCGCCACCAATTCTTCCAGGCGAATGTGCGCTAGCATGCCGGGTGCACGACAGCACGAGGCTTCGAGGTTTTGGCAGTTTTGCACAAGGCATAATGTGCTGCAATGTCAACTGAATTCCGTCATAGAAAAAACTGTAGGCCTCTTTTGATTCACAGGGTAGGAATAATAAAGGAATAGGAATTGTGTAGGATTTGCTTGTCCTATCCAGTGGATTTCTATGGACATAGGAACTCTCTTAGATGGTTGTTTGATTGGAGTAAAGGAAAAGCACAGGAAATCAAGCGACGAAGCTGTCAGTTTGGCAGGCGTGTGCGTTTTCTTCCCGCCATGATTTTTTTCTCAGGTCCGAGCTCATGCTACTTTTCCAGTAAAAATACACTATGGCATTTCTACGGGAAAACTTCCTGCAGGTTACAATCCCCTGAATCAAACACGTTCGGTAGGAAAAATTCCATAGGATCTGATTCCTACCAAATTCCTTAGGTAATCCTGAGAATCAAAGGAGACCTGCAATGTCTTCATCTCTTCTCTACTACTTATAAAGTAGCAAACTTGAATTTTTCTAAATGCACACAGACCAACACAAATCACAAGATCAGACCCACTAAGGAAAATCCAGCAGCTGGAGTTGTCCTGTTCTGACGTCCGTGTGCATTTAGCAAATAATAACAATAGACGGAAAACTCATCCAGCATCTCGCACAGAGAAAAATAGGAAAAACTGCCCCGCGTCCCAATCGCTAAAAAAAAACCTAATAAAAGGAAACTGGTCGCAATCCCACGCCCCCCTCGTCCTGATCACCGGCTTGGACGACACACACGCGACGACGTCCTCGCCGCGTTCCCGGACGGCTCACTCGCGCCATCCTGAACACCGGACTGGACGACGCTGTTGATGAGCGCTCGCCGGCGACACACTCCGCGGCGATGCCCTCGCCGCATTCCTGGACGGCTCGCTCGCTGCATCGTACCCCTGGACGGCGCCCTCGCCGCCTTCCTGATCACCAGCCTAGACGACGCCCTTGCCGACGAAGCCCTTACAATTTTCTGAAAGATCGGGATACCTTGGCAGTTTGTTGGGCAGTCTGATACTCGCCGCCTTCCCGATCACCGGCTTGTAAGGCTGAGCGCTTGCCGAGGGCCTCGCCGGCATTCCTCACCAGCATGGACAGCGCCCTTGCCACCGACGCCTTCTGCGACAAAGCCCTTCGGGAATTTGACAGTTCAGCAAACTGCCTGATCTTTCGAGTATCAGACTGCCGACGTATCAATACTTGCCGACAGAGCCCTCGCCGACTATGCCCTCGCAGTTTGCTGAAAGATCAGAATACCTTAGCAGTTTGTTGGGCAGTCTGATACTCGCCGCCTTCCTGATCACCGACTTGTAAGGCTGAGCGCTTGCCGAGGGCCTCGCCGGCGTTCCTCACCGGCATGGACGGCGCCCTTGCCACCGACGCCTTCTGCGATAAAGCCCTACAGGAATTTGACAGTTCAGCAAACTGCCTGATCTTTCGAGTATCAGACTGCCGAGGTATCAATGTAATTTATTTTATAGTGAAAGTTTTTAAAAAAATTCAAACCTCAAATATATTTCACTTAGCACCAAACCCTTTGATCTTCTAAAATACATATCATGTGAAGCAAATCATAAGATTACTGCCAACAGTTAAAAAATAAAAAACGTCTAGGTGAAATTGGTAGTCAGCTTATAACACCGCAAGCTAGAAACTTCAGGTTTCCATATAATGGCATGAACATAGATCTTTGGTCAAAGTAACAAGAAAAATTAGAACACCTGAATGTGGGAACTAGGCTATGTACCTCATGTTAACCAAATGATCCGGCGAATCAAAAAGCATTTAGAAAACAGTGACAATTTCTGTTTTTATTTTTTCAAAGTACAGAATAGACAATGTGCAGAAGAGTGGCGCATGAATTAACAATTAAGAAAGTTCAGAAAATGCATACCACCCCTCTTATAGTTTCTGCATCCCAATATTACTACATTAGTTAGTGTACAACATGTCTTGCCGTCAAAGGCTACGGTTTGATTACAGCAGAAAAACACTATAATGACAATGCCCAATTCATACAAAAAACAACAGAAAATTAGTTTAGGCTGAACTAAAACTCACTTGGCTGTTTTTTTTTAATCTGCTATACCACGAATCTCACCCTAATCACCGGCCTGGACGGTGCCCTCGCGCCAACAACGCCCTCGCTGCGTCCCTAGATGGTGCACGATGCCCTCTGCGACGACACCCTCGCCGCCTCCCTGGACTGGTTCTTCGTCGCCCGCTCCGTCGTCCTCACTTCCGAACATCATTGCCATCATGTAACAAACGGAGACTAGTTACTGCTGCAAAGTGCCCAGGTATCAACATAATTTCTTTTATGACAATGAGAATGACGATATAAATCTTCTTGGTCTTTGCTTATTTATGTTTTAATCTTCCTACTATTTTACTAGAGCCTTTTAGTATAGTGCCTTTGCTACTACATGAATATCTATATTGAACATTCAGTGCAGAGAAGTGGAAAATGAGCTGCAAATGTCAGCATCCCAACTCACAAAAAGTGCATAGAGTAAAGCCTCTTATGTACGATCGTCAAGCAAGTCTACGAGTAGAAAACTACAGGACACGGTTAACATCTTGACTGAGACAATGGGTTCATAACCAACCTGATATCTACTGAGCAGCTGAATTTCCGGTTGCATAATCAACCTGCGGGTGGACGGAAGCAGCCGCACTCCTCAGTTGCATAACAGGTTCATGTTGCACAATTAGCCTGATCTTATGTCTTGGATTGTATAAAAGCAGCTACACGAATCAGCAAAAGGGGGCCACACTTGCATCCATACCAAGAACCTTCATCATATCAGAGAACAAGATAACCTAGGGGTGCCCTACGTGCAGCTCTCCAAGGAGCTTGCCGGTCGTCGATGTGGGTTCGACGGAGAGGTGAGGACTGTGGAGCCTATGCCATCAAAGATTCATGGCCGGCTGTCACTGGTGATCTTGTGCATAGGCTGACGAGCGCTGAGCTGATGAAAAACCTGAGTGCGGTCTGTTCATGCACAAACGAAAATTATTTTTTATACAGCTCGTCCACTTGATGATACTAATACTATCGCAAAACGATGCACCAAGAATAACAAAAGGTTAGGTACACTGCAGTTTCATAATACTTTCGGAACATTTGTAACCACGATACTAGCAGAGCACACAATTTTTTGACATGACATTAGATCAAATCTGATAAAAGAAATTGAGTTGTCCGTCAATAAATGAGAGCTTATGCCTGGTAAACAATTGAGATATTCTAAGCAATTGATAGGAGAAATTATTTAGTCTTCAATGTAGCAAAAAATACAAATATCCAATCCCAAATATCAGAAAAGAGGAACATACCTTTAGGACATATGGTGGTACATTACCAATCCGAAAGAAAAAAAATCCCGCACCAAACATGCCATTCGTAGAGACAAGATCTTCAAGCTTGTTCTGCTCAATCTGAAGTGTGAAGGTGTCAACCATATAATTTGTTCCCATCAATCTAGCATGCCATATATAAATACAACACGATCAGGCCCACTAAGGAAAATCCAACCGCTGGGTTGTCCTATTCTGATGCCCGTGCGTATTTAGCAAATAATAACATCGGACGGAAAACTCATCCCACATCCCACACAGTGAAAAATAGGAAAAACTGGCATCGCGTCCCGATCGCTCAAAAAAACCTCACGATCGCAATCCCACGATCCCCTCGCCCTTATCACCGGCTTGGATGACTCACTCGCGACGACGCCCTCGACGCGTTCCTGGACGGCTCACTCGCGCCATCCTGGACACCAGACTGGACGACGCCGTTGCTGAGCGCTCGCCGGCGATGCACTCCGTGACGATGCCCTCGCCGCATTCCTAGACGGCTCGCTTGCTGCATCGTACCCCTGGACGGCGCCCTCACCGCCTTCCTGATCACCAGCCTGGACGACGCCCTTGCCGACGAAGCCCTCGCTGACAAAGCCCTTGCAGTTTGCTGAAAGGTCGGGATACCTTGGCAGTTTATTGGTCACTCTGATACTCGTCGCCTTCCCGATCACCGGCTTGTAAGGCTAAGCGCTTGCCGAGGGCCTCGTCGGCGTTCCTTACTAGCATCGATGGCGCCCATGTCACCGACGCCTTCTGCGACAAAGCTCTACAGGAATTTGACAGTTCAGCAAACTGCCTGATCTTTCGAGTATCAGACTGCCGAGGTATCAATACTTGCCGACGGAGCCCTCACCGACTACGCCCTCGCAGTTTGCTGAAAGATCGGGGTACCTTAGCAGTTTGTTGGGCAGTCTGATACTCGCCGCCTTCCTGATCACTGGCTTGTAAGGCTGAGTGCTTGCCGAGGGTCTCGTCGGCGTTCCTCACCGGCATGGACGGCGCCCTTGCCATCGACGCCTTCCACGACAAAGCCCTACCGGAATTTGACAGTTCAGCAAACTGCCTGATCTTTCGAGTATCAGACTGCCGAGGTATCAATATAATTTATTTTATAGTGAAAGTTTAAAATGTGTATTCAAACCTCAAATATTTTTCACTTAGCACCAAACCCTTTGATCTTGTAAAATACATATCATGTGAAGCAAATCATAATATTACTGCCAACAGTTAAAAGAAAAAGTCTAGGTAAAATTGGTAGTTAGCTTATAACACTGCCAGCTAGAAACTTCAGGTTTCCATATAATGGCATGAATATAGATCTTTGGTCAAAGTAACAAGAAAAATCAGAACACCTGAATGTGGAAACTAGGCTATGTACCTCATGTTAACCAAATGATCCAGCAAATTAAATAGCATTTAGAAAACAGTGACAATTTCTGTTTTTATTTTTTCAAAGTACAGAAAATAATATGTGCAAAAGAATGGCGCATGAATTAACAATTAGGAAAGTTTATAAAATGCATACCACCCCTCTTGTAGTTTCTGCATCTCAATATTACTATATTAGTTATTTGTACAACATGTCTTGCCGTCAAAGGCTATGGTTTGATTACAGCAGAAAAACACTATGATGACAATGCCCAATTCATGCAAAAAACAACAGAAAATTAGTTTAGGCTGAACTAAAACTCACTTGGGTGATTTTTTTAATCTGCTATACCGTGTCCCTCACCCTGATCATCGGCCTGGACGGTGCCCTCGCCAACGACGCCCTCACTGCGTCCGTAGATGGCGCACGACGCCCTCTGCGACGACACCCTCGCTGCTTGATACCTTCGATCTGGATTCACGTATGTAGTATAATAGCTTTTTTTTAGAAGACCCAGGTTTAATCGAACCTCGAAAAGCACTGCTAAAAGGTAATAAAAAGGACACGTTACAAGACTTTGTTTGTTTATTTTACCTTAGTTGACCGGAACAATCTAGTTTACTTTATAACGGGTTTGAATCAATCGATAGAGATAGGCCAAGGTTGAAGATCCACCTACAGCTACACATCAAATGGGATAAAAGATAATAATAAGCATAGTCATATATAATGTTTGTATCGAGATAATCTCTTGTGGGCATCCTAATATTCTAGAGCCCCCGTTGTGGCGCCCCGCAAAAGCCACTACTAGAAAATTGCGTTGTTTTTGTGCATTGCATCGTCATGACCGCATGCTCATGTCATCATGCCACCTTGCATTTGAGCATCGTCATGTCTTCTTGCATTGGTTTGCATAATACTATTTTCGCAAAGTCTGTTTTTGTTTTCTAAACGCCCGTCTTGTTCTCAAATTAAAACCCGGGTCTGTCCGGAATATTTCGTTTTGTCTACCCGCGGATTTCAAAAGCCGCGTTTTAAATGAATAAAATATTTAAATTATTTTAGGAGCCAGCCCGCCAGGCCTGAAAGCCTAGCCGGCCACCTCCAGATTAAAACCCTAATCTGTCTAACACCCGGACCTTTTCTACCAAATACCCTACCCCTTTTTCCTACCCAGCCCCCTCCACCTCACTCCAACCTATCCCATTGTGCCACCTCACCCCACCCACGCGCCACCCAGCCGCCACCTAGCCCCGTTTCCCGCCCATCCGCGCGCGCCCCACCCTCGCAAGCGGACAGCCGCCCTGGCCCGAGCGCAGACGCGCTTCGCCCGCCCAACCACCAACCCCATCTGCCGCCCCACTCCCCCAACCACCTCGGGCTCCGCCCTGCCCCTGGCCCCACTCCCCGTCCCGACAAATCCCCTGGGCCGTCTTCCCCACCTCCTACGCCCTCGTTTCCCCCACCACCGCGCGCCCGTCGGTGCCGGCCTTCGCCACGGAGCCCCGCCGTCCCACTTCCCCAACCGGCCGCCCTCCTGCCGCTCCGCCCACCGCGAGCCTCTCCGGTCCCGCCGCGGCTAGGCTCCTCCCGCCTCCGGTCTCTACCTCCGCCGCCGTTCCCCGGCCGCGGGCTTCCTCTCCGGCGTACTCCGCCTCCCCCGCCTCCCGTCGGCCACCGCCGGGCCGCCCCGCCACCCCGCCTCGCGGCCCGTTCATCCTGCACCCGGCGCCTCACCGCCGCGCGAACCTCCCCGGTCGCTGCGTCTCCTACCCCGGCCGTCCTCGACCCCGCCGCGACCGCATCACGCCCTCGTCGCCCCTCTGCTCCACCAGCGCCGACCGACGCCGCCGGAGCCGCGCCTCCACCGCCCGTCCCCGCACCCCGCGTCGCCGCCCCGCCGCCCTCCAGCGCCGGCCTCGACCGCGCGACCCGCCGTCGTCCCCGCCGCCAGCAGCCGCCGCCAAGCACGCCTCGAGCTCCGCCCGAAGACGTCGTCCTGCCGGCACCCTCCGCTCTGCCTTGGTCGTCGTCGTCTCCGTCGCGCCGCCAAGCTCGTCGGCCCGCCCCTTCCTCCACCGTTCCCAAGGTCCCCTGCTGCCAGGCATGCCCCTCCCTTGTCGCGTCTCCTCTGTGGGCCACATGGCGCCACCGACCTCGTCATGAGCTACATCCATGCGGAGATCCCGAAGCCGTGAGCTCTCCAACCTAGGGTTTTCGCCAAGGCCCGAACCCGGCATGCCAAGTTCTTCCTCTCCGACCCGAAGATGCCGAGACCCCGTACACGAAGGCTTCCGATGCGGAACACCAAGGTCTCCTTCCGAAACGCGATGAACTTCTTCGTTAACGACAAGTACTTCACCCCGGACACCGTTCGACAAGATCTACTTCCCGGATCCGAAGACCCGGTACCCGATCCACTCAAGTTCGCCATCGACGACAAGATCGACACCGACCAGGGCGAATCCGATGCGCCCCCGACACCGAACCAAGTCCTTCTTCCCGGAACGCAAGATCTACTCCGTTGTCCGAGAACGTCCCCGCTGAGATCGATCCCCGTCGAACCCTGAGACCGGACCCCGAACCACATCGAACCTCAAAATCGTCCGAACCTAGATGTGTGACCCCTTTATCCGAGCCCTAATTTATAAATGCCATCTATATGAATTGTTGCATATCAATTGTACATGCATGCATACATATTTTGTGGGTTCGGGTTGTATAGTCGATTCACCTCATAATTAAATATGGAGACTATATGCGGGCTATACTTGTCTCATATCATCTCCATTTAAATTTGTGTAGCAAACCGGTGACATGCTTTGCATTGATAAATCAACATTTAAATTGCGGGGTTTTCTAAACAACTTGAACCGTGTAATTAATTGTCGGGACCCTGGTTCCGCTTAAACTGCCTGCTTGCACCGCATCTGCATCATCCCATAAGCATGCCGGATCTTTTGTGTAGTATTAAATATTGCATCCGGTGTTTCTTCTAGTGTTTGCTTCTTCGCGGATTAGGCCGATGAGTTGATGCGAGTATCGACAAGTTCTCCGGATATGAACCTTCGACAGTGTTTCCCAGGTGAGCATCTCTCCCTCTTCTACCTATTTTGCATTTATAGTCTTTATTTCCTCTTGTTGATCTATTGCTATCCGTGTCGCGATGCTTTAGTGTTCCGTACCAGATATATCCCGTGCAGCCTCTATATTGCCTTGGACACCTCCCATTACCTGTGTTTGGTAGATAGCTGGCCTTGCGAGTCTTAGTTGCTTGCTCAGGTGCGATCTCGTGTTGTCAAGTACCACAGTTGTTGGAATGCTGGCAGATGTTTATTGGTGGAGATGCTTAATGGTGGAGATGATCATGACTTTAAATACAACTATTAAAAATGCTAGATATAATTAATGCAGAGGTATCGGTGGGCAATAGATGTTCTTTGGTTCTTCCATGCTCACTTGTGTCCTGTAGGACCCCGAGTACTTGATACCTGTTCCTTGATTTTTCGCACTATCCACATCCGGGAGGCCTTATGGACCCCCCTGAGCCAGAGCTATTTTCATTCTTATTTCTTGGGGCCACAATTAGTTTGGGGCTTTATTACTATCCTATACTTATGCCATGTTACTGCTTTATTAAGATTATACGAGGAGCACCTGTACTGTTTTGGATCGTGACACGTTTTCGCTGTATCGACAAGCCCAGTCACACTTTCGGGTTCCCAGTCGTTTACCGCCGTCCACACAAACCCTGGGTCCATTCCGGAGCCGGCCAACTTCGTTGCGGGTAGCTTAGTGGGGTGGCCCCCTGAAATATTTCTGAATCCTGTGATCGCTTTGTCGTGAATGCCTCGTTGCGTTTTGAGTTGGTTTTTCCGAGGTTGATCGAGTGTGTGTTGCTATTTGTGCACCCCTGCAGGGTAAAACTTTCTGAAAGCCGTGTCCGCGGTTATGGACGACTTGGAGCACAGTATCTCGATCATAGACAAGCATAACTAAAGTAGTGCTATAAATTTGACTTAATATGTGACTAGTAATCAGCTCAAGTATAACGGAATGGATATTAAAACTGCCAACAACTGGTGGATCTTGGTCGTATCGTGTTCTGATATACCTACCTAGTAAGTAATACAACTCCAATGGAATGTGATAAAAGTGTCAACAACTGCTGGGTTTTGGGATTCCTTAGGACAATTATATCTGACTAGTAAATGTTCCAACTGCCACGGAATGATTAATTAAAGACTGCCCACTACTTATGCTTCCGGATGACTCATGCTATCTATATCTGATTAGTAATTGCTGCAACTATAATGGAATGAGTAAAACTACCAACTGTGTGAGTTCCTTGGTCCGACTTCCTCGTTTGGTTTCGAGGGGGGGATACCAGGATGGGTTTATTTGGTGTTAGCTTCAGGTTGGTTCCAAATAGGGCTTTCTTATCCCTCTCTGATATCTGCCAGTTGTATTGAGTCTCTATAGGTTGTTTAGTGCCGCTGCGCTGCCGCTTCAGCCCACCATACCTATGTAGGCGAGAGCCGCCGAATTCTAGCCTCGCCGTGTACTGGCCTCAGTACTGACGCTCCTCTTTTTCCTTTGCCCTTTGTCGGCACCCCTTTTGTTTTAGCAGGTTTGAGATCGCCGTCGTTAGCAGGGTTACCCTTCCGGCTTGGCCTGGGCAGGGTTATGGACGCCATTGGTTATTCTTCAGGGCTCTTAGCCCCATTTGCATCTTGTCCGTAGTCGGACGCCCTATCGTTTTCGAGGTGATTTGGATCTTTGTATATTATATCTGTATTATTAACTCATGGAGTCGCTGATGTATATATCTGTTATGTGGGTCCCATCGAGGACTGATGTGTAATGGTATTACTTCGTTTTCCACCCGCACGAAAGTGCCTGGTGGGCGTCCTTGAATCGTTTCTATGCGGGTTTGGCGGAAATCGCTAAAACTTGCATAGGGCCGATTTGAGGGTGTTACACCCGTGATGCAGCGAACATAGCAATAGACTTTTACTCTAACCGATAGTACACCAAAGCCACTGGTTACAAACAATCATTAAGTGCAAAACACATATCAGCTTTAAGTAGTGATGTTGCTGTTGATCCCAAATGGGGCGCTAAGCGAAGACCGTACTACCCTTTCCGTCATTTAGGTTCCTATGAGATTGCCGCTAGCCAAGTATCTCACCTCAAGACTTTATCAATCCATGCGATCTTGGGTACCTACAAGTCCACATATAGAGACAAGAGACGAAGAAACAAAAGATACAAATCACAATTCCAAACAAAATACAATTCTCCCATGATCTAGATGCACATAATTGTTGTGAGGTTTCTCCCCAACCCGCAGCCCGTGAGGACTACTCACTCATAACAAATAGATCGGAGATAGAAAACATCATACAAATACTTAGATTGAAATCAAATATGCTTACAATGGTCACCAAATCATAAGGAGATCTAAAGTACAAAGAAATGGCTATGACTAGTAGATGGATGGATGGGGGAAGTGATGAACAATGGATGAACAATGGTGTGGATCTCCTTTGGTGGTGTTGTGATACAATCTGAGAATGGCGGCCCTCTCGCCAGTGGCTGGAGCCTCAAAATATATAGGCGTCTTCACGAATGTTGTAGGGTTTGACGAGACGAAGCCGTCGCACCTGGTACGGGCGGGCGGTACGGGGGGACCACACTCGTACTAGTGGTCGTTAAGCCTTTAGGAGCCCTGGAATGCCTCTCCAATTATTTGGTCATGTGTACTTTCTGAAAATCCTTCATTATGACTCCTTATTTCGCTTTAAAAGCCGTGACTTCCTGCACAACATAAATCAAAGAAGGGATTTGCATATCTTTGCAATTATTAGTCATGAGTGGCAAGAGTTGAGAGTTTCTTTGGAAATTGCTTGACCAAAAACAACGTTTAAACGTAGTGAAAGATGACAAAAATCAGAGCCATCAACTTCCCCAAAGCTCAAACCTTGATCATCCTCGAGCAAGAAGAACCAAAAGAACTATAAGGAATTCAGCGTTTAAACTTGAAACAACGAGAATAAGAGTTCACTTACAATCGGTAGTCATATGTTCTCAACACTTCATTCATTTGTGAAGCTTATCAAAGTTAGAGATATGCCAGGAATACTATACAAGCTTCGGTAAGTCAAGATAATCAAAGTAAAGTTTAATATAAGTATAAGCAACTAGAAGTGTAGAAGTCAATCCAATTCCTCTAATTAACTCTCAGCTTGCCAAGGAACACTAGGATGTTTAAATAGCATAATTGAGTAAGAGAGTTTCATGTCCCAAGTAGTATAACAATGAAGTGTCTTATTTACACCCACATCGATAAATCAAGTCTATCTAAAACACTTCTAATCCAATCATTGTCTTTCAATAAAAAATCATAAAGTGGTAAAGAGACCATGCCAAGGACTTGTTATGTGGATCCTCATAAATTTCTTTTTTCTTTCTTTTATTTTTCAAGGATCGCTGATTGTTTCTTTTGCAAGTGTTTGCACAAACTTTGAGAGTAACAATACTTTTTCCAATATATTGACACGGATGCCACTCATGTCATCAACTCATAGCCGAAATCCGGGGTTATACCATAGATCGTTCAAAAGCTAGTTGAAAGTGTAAGATGGTTTACCTAGAGGGGGGTGAATAGGTTTCTAACAAAAAAATTATAATCTTTTGCAAGTTTTAGGCTTTGCGGAATAAGTGTGCCTAAATGCAAACTAGGTGAGGCAACCTAGATGATGATACAAGATACGTCAAGCACGAAGGCTATCACAAAGTAAACAACACAAGTAAGAGAGAGGTTGAGGAATAACCCAAGCATGCGGAGACGAAGATGTATTCCCGTGTTCACCACCTTTGGGAAGGGGGCTACGTCACGTTGGAGAGGTGTGAGGTTCCACGAAGGATTCCCCAATGCCACGAAGGCTCACCTTCTTCTCTGAGCCTATCCCATGAAGGAATAGCTCACTTACTCGTGGTAGACTTTTAAGGTAGTCTCCAAACCCTCACAAACTTTCCACGGAGCAAATCACAAGCCGAATGCCTCCGGGCGACCCTAACCGCCTAGGGTTTCCCACAAACCCAAGAGTAACAAGCTAACTCGATGAACTCAAGGGGGAATGAAATTTGGCTTGGTGAAAGCGTAGATCGGGACCTCCTCTTGCTTTCTACCAAAGGGATTTGAGATTGATTGGGTAGAATGGGAGATCCTCAAGAAATTGTGTTTCAACAATGGGGAGAGAGAGAGAGAGCTCCAAGAGAGAGATATGAACTGAATGCCTGATGTGCTCAAGCTAGAAGAAGAGGTATTTATACTTAAGGGAGCAATCTAGCCATTTGTAGCATTTTCTGCAAAACTCGGTTTTAAGTTCGGTTGGACCGGATCCCACACCAAACCACCCGGTGTATAGCCCAGTCAACCGGATTCCAAACCAGGATGCTCTCAGTGAGTGAGCCCGGATAGACTCGGTATACGAAACCGAGAATCCCGGTTTGGGTTCGGTTGACCGGAACTGGTACCGGACCTCCCGGTGTACAGCCCGGTCAACCGGAATCCAAACCGGGATGCTCACTGTGAGTGAGCCCGGATAGACTCGGTATATGAAACCGAGAATCCCGGTTTGGGTTCGGTTGACCGGGGCTGGTACCGGACCGTCCGGTCTGGGAACCGGTTCAACCGGCCTGAGAACCGAGTTTGGCAGAGATGTTATCAAACTTAGATTTCTTTCTTCTCTCTCTTTGGTAATGGAACACGTGGGTGTATAGGATGTGTATAAGGCTTGGAAAAACATCCCCAGCAAGCTCATCGAGATAACCCCTCTTAATAGTGCGGTGTTCCTATGTACTCACGACACATATAAAAGGTAAAGCTCTGGCACTTCTCTTCATTATCGAAATGGGGGGGTCTTCAATGATCTTCCAATATCCCGGCGGACTAATACCTGTTCAAGACACTGATAGGTAACATTACTCCGCACTAACTCCGGTGTCATTGTCAACCAAAAACAATAAAGGTTAAATTACCCTTTCAATCTCCCCCTTTTTGGTTGGCGATGACAAACCGAGCTAGAGTTCACAAGGATGTAATAAAGAGCAATAAGCCAAGGAATTCCATAGAGACATATGTGAGCTCCCCCATAAAGTGTGCACTTGGTTGAATTTGCGTTTGAATGCAAGGTGCACCTAAATAGAGTATAGAGAGCTTCCCATATGTCTTTATGGAAGCAAGCATATCATGACAAGATATAGAGCATGGATATCTATGCAAGGCTAGACAGATGAATGAAGTACACATAGTCGTAGCACAATAGACATAACCATGGTTCACACACATAGCACACGTTTGTCCAACATACGGAAGTAACGCAAATGGTTCCAATCACGAAAGAAAATGGTAAGCACAATGCACAGTTAATAGCAACAATAGGCATGATTCGAAGATATCAAGAGCCACAAGAGACCAAAGTTGGCGGGGGATTTCTCCCCCTATGTTTAAGCACACATGTCATGGCGCCTCAAAGATAGATGCTTGGACCCATATCATGACACAAGATCAATTAATCTCGCACGCATAGGTATGCATCGAACCAAGACATGGTAAGATGACTATCCCTATGTGTGCTGTGCGACTAGGCTACATAGCAAGTTAAGAGCTGAAATATAATGCAAGAAGAGAATCAATCCAAGTTTTTGGGATCTAGAATACCAAGTTCTCGCCTCAACATGACAAAACGAGCTTCATCCAAAGGCTTCGTGAAAATATCCGCCAATTGAAACATCGTTCCCACATGAGTGAGATTGATGTCACCATTTGCGACATGGTCACGTAGGAAGTGGTGGCGGATGTCAATATGTTTGGTGCGTCAATGTTGGACGGGGTTATTGGCGATCTTTATTGCGCTTTCATTGTCACAAAGAAGAGGCACCGTACCAAGAGACACACCATAGTCTTTCAAGGTTTGCCTCATCCATAACAATTGAGCGCAACAAGATGCCGCGGAAATGTATTCGGCTTCGGCGGTGGATAAAGCGGTGGAGTTTTGTTTCTTGGATGACTAACTCACCAACGACCTGCCAATAAATTGGCAAGCCCCAGAGGTCGACTTCCGGTCAACCTTATCACCGGCCCAATCGGAATCCGAATAGCCAACAAGCTCAAAGGTTGACCCCCTTTGGATACCAAAGCCCGAGAGTAGGAGTGAGAACAAGGTACCTAAAAATCCGTTTGACTGCCATCAAGTGGCACTCCTTAGGAGCGGATTGAAAACGAGCACACATTCCAACACTTAACATGAGATCCGGCCTAGAAGCACAAAGGTAGAGCAAGGAGCCAATCATGGAGCGATATACCTTTTGGTCCACATCCTTCTCACCTTCTCCAAGGCCAAGTTGCCCATTGAGTGGCATGGGTGTCTTCATGGGGTTGGCATTGGTCATCTCAAATTTCGCAAGCATGTCCTTCACGTACTTCTCTTGGGAGATGAAGGTGCCTTGAGCAAGTTGCTTCACAATGAAGCCTAAGAAGTACTTCAACTCCCCCATCATGGACATCCTAAATTTCTGGGTCATCAACTCGGCAAAAGCTTTGTTATGAGATTCGTTAGCTCCACCAAAAATAATATCATCAACATAAATTTGAACAATAAACAAGCCACCCCCTTTAACCCGTTTGGTGAAAAGGGTGGAATCGACTTTACCCACGCTAAACCCGTCCATGAGTAGGAAATCCCTAAGGTGCTCATACCAAGCACGAGGAGCTTGCTTTAGTCCATAGAGCGCCTTATGGAGTAGATACACATGGTTGGGAAAGCGTGTGTTTTCAAAACCCGGGGGTTGAGCCACATATGCAACCTCTTTCAAGGGACCATTAAGAAATGCACTCTTCACATCCATTTGAAAAAGCTTGAAGTTATGAAAAGAAGCATATGCAAGCAAGAGACGAATAGCTTCAAGGCGAGCAACAGGCGCAAAGGTGTCCTCATAGTCAATACCCTCTATTTGGGCATACCCTTGCGCCACTAACCTTGCTTTTTTCCTAGTGACGGTTCCATTCTCATCTTGCTTGTTCTTGAAAATCCACTTGGTCCCAATAACATTGATGCGATGATCTTTAGGTCTCTCCACAAGAGACCACACTTCGTTGCGGGTGAAGCACTCGAGTTCTTCTTGCATGGCGATGACCCAATCCGGATCTTCTAGAGCTTCATGGACCTTGAGAGGCTCGAAGTTGGACACAAAAGCATGATGGCCACAAAAGGTAGTGAGTTGCTTCCTCTTGTTGCGGGTCTCGATTCCTCTAGATATGCTTCCAAGTATATTATTGACTTGGAGTCCACTTGCAATAGAGGAGGACTTGATCTTTCGGATAGTTCCTTCATGATCAACAATTTCATCCTTCGTTGGTCCTTGATCATTAACCGCATCTTGAGATTGACCTTGACCTTGGGAAAAATGAACGTCTTCTTGGTCTTGCTCAACGGGTTGAGGGCTTGGTTCTTGTTCTTCGGTTTGTGAGAGTTGTTCATCGTGAGGTACACTTGATGGTTCAACATGAGTAGAGCTTGGCTCTTCTTGAGTTGGACTTGATTCTCCCCCATCAACATCTTGATCATGAGTGTGATGATCGGTGGGCAAGATATGCCCAATTCCCATCAACTTGATGACTTGAGAGGAACCTCCATCACCTACAACATGTGGAACAACTTGCCCCCCTTGGGGACCATTATCTTCCAAAAACTCCACGTCACAAGATACTTCAACACAACCATTGGCTTTGTTGTAGTATCTATAGGCGTGAGAGTTTTCCGCATAACCAACAAAGATGCCCTCGATAGTTCTAGATTCGAATTTACCGAGTTTTTCTTTCTTGTTCTTGACGAGGCACTTGCACCCAAAGACTCGAAAGTAGTTGACATTGGGCTTGTTCTTTGTGAGAATCTCGTACGGAGTCATGTCAAAGGGAGCTCGGAGGAAAAGTCGGTTCGAGTAGTGAACCGCAGTGGCGATGGCTTCTCCCCAAAAGTTGTGAGGTGACTTGTACTCACTCAACATAGTTCTTGCCATTTCAATGATGGTCCGGTGCTTCCTTTCAACAACTCCATTTTGTTGAGGAGTATAAGGAGCCGAGAATTCATGCTTGATTCCCTCATCTTGAACAAACTCTTGCATGGTATAGTTCTTAAATTCGGTGCCATTGTCGGTCCTAATGGTCTTGATCTCCACTCCATGGGTGCGTTGAGCTTGCTTGGCGAAGATCATGAAGTGCTTGTAGGTCTCATCCTTTGACTTGATAAGGAATACCCAAGTGTATCTTGAGTAATCATCGACAATGACAAGACCATATCTTCTTCCACTAAGAGAATCATATGTTGATGGTCCGAAGAGATCTAAATGGAGAAGCTCCAAAGGTCTTGACGTGGCCACCTTTGATATTGATGGATGACTCCTCCCATGTTGTTTTCCTGAAATGCAAGCACTACACACCCGATCTTTCTCAAAAGACACACCAGTTAATCCAACAATATGTTCACCCTTTAGGAGTTGTTTGAGATTTCTCATGTTGACATGGCCAAGGCGGCGATGCCAAAGCCATCCCTCATCAACTTTGGCTATTAGACATGTAGGAAGAGATTGACTCTCTTGCGAGAGGTCGACCACATAGAGGTCGTCTTCCACATATCCAACAAGGACCAACTTGATATTATCACTCCTAAAGACTTTCACACAAGTTCGAGAGAAATAGGAACCGTAACCGGCATCCGCAAGATGTTTTATGGAAAGTAAGTTGTAACCAAGGTTTTCAACAAGCATGACGGTCTCTAGGGACAAGGCCTTGGAAACCACCAACTTGCCAAAACCTAGTACCTTTCCTTTCGAGTTGTCTCCAAAAGTGATGCTTGACGTTGAATTGACATCATGAATAAATTGGTCAAGCGCACTTCTACCTCTGGTCATATGATTTGTGCATCCACTATCAAACACCCATTTTGATCCACCGGAGGCATATCCCTACAAAATCAATTCTTTGATTTAGGAACCCATTGAGTAATGGGTCCCTTAGCATTAGCAACAAGATCTTTTGGTACCCAAATTGAGTACCATCTATAAGGATAACCATTACGAGGGCCAACGTATTTGGCATAAACCTCTCCTTGAGTGCCCTTACATAGCACATAGGAGGGGTTAGATTTTCCCGCAAACTTGTGGATAGGGTTGCCCCTAGTGGCTCCCCCATTCACAACACTCTTCTTTACTTGGTCAACCACCTTGTGCCCTTCACGCACAAAGTTGATCCTTTTAGGTGGTTTGGAACCATTCTTGTCATTCTTGGGGTCATACCCCATACCTTGCCTTGGAGTTCTTATCGTTTGTCGAGCAAGAATCTCATCAAGAATCTTGCCCTTGGTGATAGGTCTGAGACGCTCCATCTCGAGTTGCTCCCTCAACTTCTTATTCTCCTCAAGGAGACTAGCTTGATCCAAGGAAGGGTTAGAAGCACAAGTAATATCCTCAACAATAATAGGATCCTTCAATGTACCAAGAGCTTTCTCATAGGACACTCGAAGTTGATCATGATTCTCCCCAAGTTTTATGAGCTCACGCTTGACAAGCAAATTAGCTTTCTCAAGGTTATCAAGGTCATTGGTGAGAGAAGCATGAGCAACCTCAAGTTCCTTCTTCGAAGTATCAAGTTCTTGGGACAAGGTGATGGCTCTATCTATGGTATCCATATCTTTTGTCTTATCTAGCTCATAGATTTCAATTCGTTCTTTAAGAAGTGAAGTAATGTCCCTTTCCTTATTTAGCTCGTGCTCAAGAAGATTGAATCTTAGTTTCTCATCATCAATAAGAGACTCCAAACTATCAATGGTCTCATCACGTGAATTGACAAGGCTCATTAACTGTTTGAATCTAGCACGAGCATTACTAGGAAGGGACTTCATGATTTTACACATTTCTTGAACATAGTTTTCATCGAATTCATCATCGTCACTATCATTGGTACTAACATGATCATCTAATATGCTAGAGAGAGATGGAGGGGAAGAGATTACCTTGGTACTCCTTGCCATGAGGCAAGTACCGGTGACCTTGGGAGTGATGGAGTCATCGGCATAGTCTTTGGTGTAGTCATATGTGAAGAGTGACCCGGGTTCGGCACACGCCAAACCGGCCACCCCCACAACCTTCTCCTCATCTTCACTCTCCGCATCGGATAGGTACTCTTGGCCAAGAAAGCCTTTGCCATCATGCTTCTTGTTCCTCTTGTATCTCTCGTTGATGGGGTTTGGCTTTAATCTTGGCTTCGCGCCCTCTTCATACTTGGGCTTGTCAAGTCTCTTCTCATATGGGCATTTGTCGGCAAAGTGGTCCGACTCATCACAATTGTAGCAATTTCTCTTCTTCTCGCTTGGTCCGGTTGAGCTTCTTCTTCTTCGAAACTTCAAGTTCTTGGTGAAGAGAGCAACTTGAGCTAGCATGTCATCGATGCCCTCGCTATCACTATCTTCATCATTTACACCACTTTCTTGTGCATACTTGGCCTTCAATGCTAGGGATTGAGAAGGTCCAATGGCACGGTTGATCTCCTTGATCTTTTGTCCTTCATCCGCCATATTTTCCATGGCAACAAGATAGGACATGAGATCATCAGGCGAGAAATGGCGAGCTCAATCAAGAAGTTGCAAGTTCAAGGCAAGCTTCTTGTCGGAGGCGGCAATCATGGAGAGAACCTTGGACTTGATAAGCTCATCATTCAAGTTGAACCCATCTTCATACTTGTCACAACCAAGACCATCACTCTTGACACGGAGGGCAACAAGTCTCTTATATGCTTCGGCGATGGACTCACCATCATTGTTCATGAACATGCTCATCTCCGACTTGGCGGCTTCATACTTGGATTTTTGGATAAGGGAAGTTCCCTCTTGGAGAATGACAATCCTCTCCCACAACTCCTTAGCGGTGGGAATGTTGCTAACTTGATCATAGAGTGTGCGGTGAATGGCACTCCTTATCTTGTCACAAGCCGTTGCATTTAGTTGACGATCATAGTACTCTCCCGGAGTGAGATTATTGGGATCTTGTGGATAGAAGCCCTTGCCCACAATCTCCCAAAGCTCCACGCTGCAACTGCGAAGATGAGACTCCATAGAAACTTTCCAATGAGAGAAGTGAGTTCCATCATAGTGAGGTGCGGGACCTGAACCATTAATATGAGGCATGACGTTCTTTTGTTTGGGATATATATACGGAAATGGATTAGGGGGCATGGAGGCTTTCGTCGGGTCACTCTCGCTAGAGGCCTCGTTCATAGCCTCCTTACCGGTGTCCATCGGCCTCCCTTGAGGTACTACCGAAGGTCCGGCAAGCATGACCCCCTCGCCCATCCCCGTAAAACGTCCTTCAAGAAAAATTATTCGAGCAAGGAGATCGGAATCCGCCTTAGCCTTTTCAAGGGATTGTTTGGCAAAGAGTTCACAGATCTCCTTGACCGAATAAGTCTTTCCCTCCTCATCATTGGAGAAAACCATCTTTTCTCTTAGGCGGTAAAGCCCTTAGAAGAGCACCTTGCTCTGATACCAATTGAAAGTGTAAGATGGTTTACCTAGAGGGGGGTGAATAGGTTTCTAACAAATTCTTTATAATCTTTTGCAAGTTTTAGGCTTTGCGGAATATAAGTGTGCCTAAATGCAAACTAGGTGAGGCAACCTAGATGATGATACAAGATACGTCAAGCACGAAGGCTATCACAAAGTAAACAACAAGTAAGAGAGAGGTTAAGGAATAACCCAAGCACGTGGAGACAAAGATGTATTCCCGTGTTCACCACCTTTGGGAAGGGGGCTACGTCACGTTGGAGAGGTGTGAGGTTCCACGAAGGATTCCCCAATGCCATGAAGGCTCACCTTCTTCTCCGAGCCTATCCCACGAAGGAATAGCTCACTTACTCGTGGTAGACTTTTAAGGTAGTCTCCAAACCCTCACAAACTTTCCACGGAGCAAATCACAAGCCGAATGCCTCCGGGCAACCCTAACCGCCTAGGGTTTCCCACAAACCCAAGAGTAACAAGCTAACTCGATGAACTCAAGGGGGAATGAAATTTGGCTTGGTGGAAGCATAGATCGAGACCTCCTCTTGCTTTCTACCAAAGGGATTTGAGATTGATTGGGTAGAATGGGAGATCCTCAAGAAATTGTGTTTCAACAATGGGGAGAGAGAGAGAGCTCCAAGAGAGAGAGATATGAACTGAATGCCTAATGTGCTCAAGCTAGAAGAAGAGGTATTTATACTTAAGGGAGAAATCTAGCCGTTTGTAGCATATTCTGCGAAACTCGGTTTTAAGTTCGGTTGGACCGGATCCCACACCGGACCACCCGGTGTACAGCTCGGTCAACCGGATTCCAAACCAGGATGCTCTCAGTGAGTGAGCCCGGATAGACTCGGTATACGAAACCGAGAATCCTGGTTTGGGTTCGGTTGACCGGAACTGGTACCGGACCACCCGGTGTACAGCCCGGTCAACCAGAATCCAAACCGGGATGCTCACTGTGAGTGAGCCCGGATAGACTCGGTATATGAAACCGAGAATCCCGGTTTGGGTTCGGTTGACCGGGGCTGGTACCGGACCGTCCGGTCTGGGAACCGGTTCAACCGGCCTGAGAACCGAGTTTGGCAGAGATGTTATCAAACTTACATTTCTTTCTTCTCTCTCTTTGGTAATGGAACAAGTGGGTGTATAGGATGTGTATAAGGCTTGGAAAAACATCCCCAGCAAGCTCATCGAGATAACCCCTCTTAATAGTGCGGTGTTCCTATGTACTCACGAAACATATAAAAGGTAAAGCTCCGGCACTTCTCTTTATTATCGAAATGGGGGGATCTTCAATGATCTTCCAATATCCCGGCGGACTAATACCTGTTCAAGACACTGATAGGTAGCATTAGTCCGCACTAACTCCGGTGTCACTGTCAACCAAAAACAATAAAGGGTAAATTACCCTTTCACTAGTGTAGTTTTTGGCATCCCAAAGGTGTGCATTAGAGACATAGAACAAATTCGTTTCACTTCTTTCTCATTCTACTTTTTTTGAGCTAGTACCGCGGTTTGATCCACAAGGTTATATTTGGCATGCATCACAATTACCACTAGACTTTATTTAAAGCAAACAACTCCTTTCATGAGTGTCATCAAGACTATCAAAATAACTATGGGGTTAAGTATCATCAAGGGTATACTCTCAAGACAATCATTTATCAAACAAGTCGTAAATTTCATACTTTTTCTTATTGTACTTGTTTGGCATTATTATTTCCAAGGCAAGACTCGATTAACTAAAAGAACTAGAGCAAGAGCTTCAACAACTAATCATCATACCAATAAAAATCTTTACTCCAACCATATTAAATTACTTCCCACTAGCATGGGATCTCGGCAAATTAACCAACTAAGATAAACGACTCAAATTTCATAAGTGGGAGACATAGGACATACCTCTCATAAGTAACTTCATGATCCTCTTTCTTATAGGGATGTGTTTCTTCAAAACTCAAACACCTCTCGAAATGATATTAAAGCAAAGAGGCAAAGTATGAATCCACGTTTACGAAAAAACGGAAAAATAATTTTGTATTTTTGAGGATAGGGATTAAAGAATAGAAAAGAACTTGCGACCAAGCAAGGGTGAAAATAAAAATAAACAGAATAAAAAAGAAACTAAAACGAAAGCAAATTAAAAAGCAAAGTGTTGGAACAAGCCAGTACGAGTATTTCAAAGCTCCCAAGGAGCTAGAGTACAACCTTGTTATTACACAAATAAATTTGCTGGGGAACACATCCCCAAGCTCAGGATTTTGCAAGCCCTTTTGTTGCTCATTGTGGTGGTGGTGGATAATATCCCACATTCCATTGGCTGCTCCAATCATGAAATTGGGTGGTGAGGCTTTCAGTGGCATCTCGAAGGTTGATGAAGAGGTTGTTCATATTTTGAATATTTACTTCGAGTGTATAGATGTCTTCATAGCTGGTGTAGTAGTTTGGTGGCTGCACATCTTGTTCGGGTCCTCCTTGTTCTAGTTCTTCATCTTATCCTCCTCCCACGGATATTTCTTGTTGGGGTAGATTAGCTTCAACTTGCGCGCCATAACGCAAACATCTATCCTCGATAGAAAATAAACCGTTAGGCAAAGGAGCTAGGATCAAGTGATCCGCTCCATGTATATCAAAGAAATATCTACCATGATTTTTAGAAATCATACCACATGTTCTTAGAGTAGAAAAACCGAGACGGTTACCTCCAGCCAATGGTTGGATATTACCTAGGTTGATGCGAAGTGCGCGTGCAAGAATGGTCACAACTCCTCCTCCATATATGGGTCCTCGAGATTGAAGAGTCTGATGCTTAAGGTAAAACACAAGTAGAATGCCCAAATTTGGCATTAAGTTACAATTGATAAGTGCAACTTCTGCGAGGATCAACATGTCCTCCTCATTAACTCTATTAAACTCATCATGTGTCTGCAATGTGTTAGCAATCACATAGAATAAATATCGAATAGCAAGGTCATCAATTTGGTTCCTCTTGGGCGTGTTCCATGAATTCTCATCAAATTAAAATAATGTAAAGGGGAAGGATCTCAAACAGAGGTAGTGATGCGTACATCGATGGTGTTATTGGCAAACCCAAAGCATTGAGCCCATTCGCTGAGTGTCAAAGTATATTCACAGTTCATAAGGCAGAATTTAATTCGATCAACTCCAGGCCTTTGTTCCTCGGAACAACCATAAGGATCCATCGTGTGTGTCAAGGTGCTGAAGAACTCAAGCGTCAAGCGGCAGTATGTTGAAACATCCTGAAAGACAAAATTGTACAAACCAACATTGTTGCAAAGTAAATCGAAATCAGCACGAATGCCAAGTTGGTTCAGGATATAAGGACACGCCCACTTGGTGGACTTGATCTCTCGAATATTGAGACAATCGAAATAGGTCATATGGAACTCCTCGATGAACTCGATACCAAGTGACTCGGGGGGTTAACGTATCAACAGGTGGTACGGATGATTCCGTAGCCATCTCACGTGTATGACTCCTTGTGTTCATTTAATAAATAAAAACAAGACAAAGTAAATAAATATTTCTAAAAAAAAATTGGTCCAATAGAAACATAGCATAAGTGATACTCTACACTAACTACAAAAGAAACTCCTCTAAAAATAATGCGAAGCATACTTAATATCAAGATTGAATCAAGAACAAGACCTGTGTCTAGATTGACAATGATGAATGATTGAGTGAAGCTTTTGCACCAATAAGTTGGGGATTGGAGGAGAATCATACCATAGATCGAGTGAGTGCGAAGAATCTAAGAAAGATGGAGTAAATTTGAAGATCCAATGGAGGTGGTTTAGAGTTTGGAGGAAGAAAAAAGAGAAAAAATGATTTGGGTATTTTTTAGCTTACCTGCTCAGGGTGCTTATGGCGGCCGCGTATGTGGTACGGGTAGGCGGTACGGGCGAAGCCCGCCCGTACCGGGTGACTTACCTTGGGGCCAATGACTGCTCCCAGGCGGTGCACTCGATACGGGCGCACGCGCCCATACTACTGGTCATTATCTCTACGGTGACTTTGATTAAAATCTGATATTTGCTCGGGGGTATGGTACGGGCACGTGGTACGGGCACGTCTGGCCATACCAGTGGTCGTTATCGACATTGTTCCTTTCGTCAAACATCAAAAAAGTTATCTTCCTTTACCTTGAGGTGGTACGGGCACACTGTCGTCGGATTGAGGACAAGTACGCCATGGGGGGTCCTCGAGGCGTGCGGAAGAGAGGGGTGTGAGACGTACGGTATTCCGGGACGGTGAGCACACAAGTTTACCCAGGTTCGAATCCGCCGGCTTTGGACGAATCCTACTCCTGCTAGCAATCCAGTAATATAGGAGAGCCGGAATATGGGTTACAAGGGTATCGCCTGCGCGAGTTGAGGTTGTAGACTATTGTGTTGCCCTAAAGGCTCTCCCTAGGCCGCCTTATATAGATATCCGGCCTAGGGTTTATAGGAGAGATCAATCCGGCTACGACTAAGAGTTGGTTACATAGTACATCTTGAACTACAAGTAACATTATGGGCCTAAGTCGGTAAGTCTTCTGGGCCTTCCCGTAGCCGGATTGGACTCCGTCTTCTCTCCCTGACTGGGCCGCCCGTGAAGCAAAGCTCTAACCCGAAGTAGGCCACCCTGGTCAGTGAGGAACTGTGAGGATACCCGGAAAGTATATCCCCAACAGCAGCCCCCGGAGGCCTCCAAGATCCAAAGTCGGATTTATCATCGTCTAGCTTGATCTTTGGCTTGCGGAATCTTGAAGGGTTCCTGAAACTTCACAACAAAAAATACGATCCGGGTCTTAAAAGTAAGTCGGACCTATCAACAAGTTACTCGGATTTTCCAGCTCGATTTTAAACTAAGCCGGAACTTGGTTTCTAACACCACCTGACACAAGCATGGTCAAGTCACGTCATCTGACAGGCGTGCCGTCAGCACGACCGTTGGTGGGTCCGTGGTTCGCGGAACCAAGGCGCCGTTTCAATGCGTGCGTGGAGATCGAGGAGACGCAATCATCGCGTGGGTCCTTCCCAGTTCTTTCCACGACGCGTGGCGGTTACACTGTAGCATTTGCATGAATCTTGGCGCTGTTAGGTGGATATAAGGGGTTTGGATTTCCCCTTTTCCTTTCCACCAGTCCCTTGCCATTTCCTTTTCTCCCAATCCTCCTGCGCGTATAGAGCCTTCCCGTCCTTCCTCCACAAAACTCCCAGCGCCACCCCTTTTAGGTCATCTTCTCACCGGAGAAATGGCTTCATCATCTTCTTCCTCCGGTTTGGCGGCAGCAGCGGCGGCGGCGACGACGGAAGCAGCAGCGGAGAAAGAAAGCTTCCGGGGAATCTGGATCCCCTGCGCCCTCGACGAGGACGGCCTCAAGAACGTGGAGAAGGAGGGGCTTCTCGCCGCCGGCGACTGGCGGAGCGGCTCCAGCGAAACCGTCCCCAACCCGCGCGACGGCGAGCGGGTCCCCTTCGGCACCCATCTCGACTGAGGTCTGTCTTTTCCTCCCTCATAGTTCTTCTCCGAGGTGATAGATCATTACGGAGTTCAACTCCACAATCTTCCTCCCAACTCTCTCTTAGAGATGAGTGCGTATGCATCGCTTTGCGAGGGCTTTCTCGGCATTAGGCCAAGTTTGCTTCTCTTCCGGTACTACTTTCATGTCCGGAGAAATTCCATCACTGCCGGTGTTCCTTACATCACCGGCACTATTAGCTTTTCACTTAGACATGACCGAGCATATCCCAAAATTTCTGCTAGTGACTCGGTCA
Organism: Avena eriantha; assembly: GCA_910589775.1. NCBI lineage: Eukaryota > Viridiplantae > Streptophyta > Magnoliopsida > Poales > Poaceae > Avena > Avena eriantha. The sequence continues at coordinate 275,854,212 of OU342743.1, forward strand.
AACAATGGCCAGCCACCTTTTTCTACCAAAGGGATATTCCGGCTCCCGGCAAAGCTACTGCTTTGCCGGCTTTTGTCGACGGAGCCGCCACGGCCCAGCCTTCCTAGGACGAGGCTGCTCCGGCTCTCACCGATGATCTGATCCTCACGAAGAGGCGGATCGAATATTTGATCAAGCACAAGGGTCTGAAGGGATCCGACTTGGTCCAGTGCCGGGTCTCACGTCGGATCCAGCCACTTCAGTACCACGGGGATAGACTGATGCACTCCATCACGTCATCCAAAAAAGACTCCCTCCGCATCAGCCCCAAATCCTACACCACTCAAGGCTACATCAGCTAGATCAAGTGGCTGATCAAGGAGCGGATCGAGAGGAGAATTCTGGAGATTTCTCTGGATATGTACACGGCGGAAAACCCCGTGGTGCCGGTAAGCCTCCATCAATACACCTTTTATGTGTTTCAATCTTCAAGTTATACTGCAATACTATATGCTTTCTTGTTTTCAGCTTGCTGACCTCCCCCAGTCGGAGCTTGCTCCGCTCGAAGGATATCCTCCTGAGTTTTCTCAGGAGACAGAAGTGGTTCATATTACCGGACCTTGCGCTCAAGAAGCGCAAAGCTCCGACAGTGGTTGTTGGCACAAAGGAAGTGCCTGTTGTGAAGAGGTAACTTTCATTCACAATTTCCGCCTTTGTACCTTTCTCGAATTTCTTTCTGAGATGTAATGTTTCTGACTTTACTACATTCTCAGAGCAAAGCCTCTCATCACGGGTAAGGGGAAAGGGATTCCTTTGAAGCCCCTGCGACAGACGAAGCTTACCATAGCTTCCCCTGCCGTGGCTCCTCCAACTCCTACCCCTCAACCTTCTGCAACTTCGGCGATCGTTCCTTCTCCGGTGGTTGCAGAAGATCCGGCTCCTCCAATAGAGCCTGTGATCCTTGGGTCGCAAACTGACGTCACTGTGGGTGCGTCAGATCAAGATAAGGGTGAACCCTCTTCGGGTAATGATCCCTCGGCTGAAGTCTTCGCCGACAACCTCATCAATAATCCAGGACTTGCCAAGTTTGGCCTATCCCGGAAATCTGCAGAGGAAATCCAGCGGCTAGCCAGGCAAGTCCTGGACAAAAGCCATTTATCCCCCGAAGAGGAAGCGCAAGAAGCAGAGAACGTCAAGTTCTCCGACCTTCTCGCTCAAGTCTGCCTTCACGAGGAGAGGATTAGGGCTGGCGAGCTTCCAACAACCCCAGTGATCCCTCTTACTCTTGCCAAGAAGGTGGCAGTTGAAGTGAACGCGGGTTTAGATAAACTCACCCGCGAGCAATATGTAAGTCGGAATTCCAACTCTTGTTTTTACATTATGTTATATCATATCCTCTAGCCCCCAAGCATGAAGTAGGATACAGAATCCGGGTTTATGCTTTCATTAGGATGCCAAAGAACGAAGTAGTGTAGCCCCCAAGGCTCGTGCTGATATTTAGCAAAAAATATTAGCCCGAGTCTTAACTAGCTTTCTGACTTTAGGTATTCTGACTTACAGAAAGTATGTTCCTATAACCAGGAATTACTGACCAATGTCTGCAATAAGCGGAGAGAGATCAAGGCTCTCCGGCTTAAAAATGCCGAACTTAAAGTGGCCAAGGATGAAGCCGAAGGTAAACATTCCGAGATTCAAACCTTGTCTTTTGCTTTTTTAGTGTCGAACTTTTTCTGAACTGTTGTTCTTTTTTGACTTTTAGCGCCGGTGAAACAATCCATCGCTATGATTGAAGAGGTCGAGAACCTCAAGACCCTGGTGGTGAAGAACAAGGGACTTCGCCAAGAGCTGGATAAGCTCAAGGCGGATCATGAAAGGAGCATAGCTCAAGTCCTGGAATCCTCCTCCATGGCCACTGAAGAGCGTGATCGCAAGATCGCTGCTCAAGATAAAATTATCTCGGACCTCAAGAATGAGCTTGGCAGAGAGAAGGACATCTCCCAGGCGCTCCGGGCTGAACTCCAGAGTCTCCGGGAGGAGAAGACCAAGATTGACGACGTCATTCTTGGTACGTTCCATCTGTCTGACTTATCATTTCTTCGACTTTCATCAATGTCGGATTTTTCTTGACTTGTTTTGTGTATAGGTCCTCTGAACTTGATGGACTCTTCCTCCTCCGAGCCCCACACCCACCGGCTTACCCAAGTCGGTGATCTTCTTCATGACTTCCGCCAGTCCCTTGAGGACATTGGCGAGTCTCTCAGGATTTCGGACATGCCAAGCATGTCGGATTTTCAGGTGCGGGACAAGGCCAAGGAGATGCCGCAGCTTGTTCGGGACTGGAATATGTCCTACGTGCGGACTGCTGCGCAGAACGCTCTCACCGTGTTCATGAGCCACCATGGAAACATGGAGATATAGCAAGTGACCAGAGGGTACTACAAGGTAGACGAAGATGGCCAGGAGCAGGACCTTCAAGCCATCATGCACTCCTGCGCTGGATACGGGTGTCACGTAGCTGATCTGACCAGCTACGAGATCCCCTTCTTCACCCCATTAGCTACTCCTCCACCTCCTCTAGAAGAAACCGAAGAAGTTTCCGACGATGAACGGACCACCTCAGATCTGGACATCTCGGAATGATATCAAGGCGGAGTAACCAGCGAGCCGGCAGCTCCTTCATCTCCTCCTGCATCATAAACCAGAAAATTATGTATTATTCCGGAAAGAACATGATGCGTTTGTAAATATTAAGTACTATTGATTTTGCTAGTGCCAAGTTTGTGATCTATTCAGCACTTTTGTCTTTGTTTTTTTTGTGTGCTTGAAATATTTTCATAAGCACTTGAATTTTTTCGTCTCTACTTATCGTTTATCTGGCTTTCCGCCTCGTCCCTTTCGTGAGCCGGCTAAACCTTCAGCCGGAAACTTTACTGAGCAACGGAGCTCACTTGAACCAGTTTAAACTCGGAAACAAAGCCGGCTTCTAGTACCAACAATTCACTACTCGGAGAATACCCGCATCCAGCAATCAGACAAATAACCAAAGCAAAGACTAGAAATTTTAGAGTTATACCCGAAGGTAGCAGTTTTAGAATCGGAAATCTGAACCAGAACGAACACGAGCATAAAGTACTTTCAACCATTCTAGGATTTTCGACTATAACATGATCATTTGGAAATAAGATGGTAAAAACTTCTCAGAAAAACTTGAGGTAACCAAGACTTTTATTTCTCAAAGAACATGTACATATATATGATTACAAAGAAGGATAAACTAAGAATAAAAGGGACGTAGCTGAGCAATATTCCACGGTCTGTCTAACTCATCAGGATTTGTACTGCCTCCAGCTCTCTTTCTCTTCTTAGTAGCAGATCTTTCTTTGACTGGCCTCATGTCAGTTAAGTAGTACGATCCATTATGCAATACTCGACTAACTAAAAGGGGCCCTTCCCATACTGAGGAAAGTTTGTGCTTTCTTTGTTGCACAACCGGAGAACCAAATCACCTTTATTGAAAGATCGATTTCGGACTCTCTAGCTATGATACTTGCGTAACTTCTGCTGATAGGCTGTAGATCTCATTTCAGCAACGACGCGAACTTCTTCGACTAAGTCGAGATCATTTTGTCAAGAAATCTCGGCATCCTCTTCGATATACGCAGCCACTCTAGGAGAAGTATGAATTAAATCACTAGGAAGAACTGCTTCTGCGCCATAGACCAAGAAGAAAGGTGTGTATCTTGTTGACCTGTTCGGAGTTGTTCGTAAACTCCAAATTACAGAGGGTAATTGCTCTGCCCAAGCCCTCGCAGCGCGTCGTAGTGGTGCTTCGAGTCTCGGTTTCAGGCCTTGTAATATTAAACCATTAGCTCTTTCGACTTGTCCGTTAGCCTGTGGATGTGCGACTAACGCAATGTCAAGCCAGATATTTTGCTCGTCGCAGAATTTAGCAAATTCTCCCATAGAGAAGTTACTCCCGTTGTTCGTGATAATGCTATGCGGATAACCATACCGGATTATAACATCCTCGACAAATATTTTGGCTATTGCTCCATCACAACTAGTGACAGGTTTAGCCTCAATCCATTTGGTGAATTTATCCACCATCACTAAGAGGTGAGTAAATCCATTTGGAGCTCGTTTAAATGGTCCTACCATATCAAGCCCCCAGACTGCAAAGGGCCATGTTATAGGTATTGTTCGCAGCTGATCAGCCGGAACATGAGCTTGCTTGGCGTACTTTTGGCATCCTTTGCACGTCTTGACTAATCGTTCGGCATCTGCCTGAGCTGTAAGCCAGAAAAATCCGTGTCTAAAAGATTTTGCCACTAAAGATTTGGCTGTAGCGTGGTGACCACACTCTCCTTCGTGGATTTCCCTTAAGATTTCCACTCCTTCTTCCGGAGATACACAGCGCTGAAAGATCCCAGAAACACTCCTTTTATGGAGCTCACCTTTAACAATAGTATAGGCTTTTGCTCGTCGGATGATCTGTCGGCTCAGCACCTAGTCTTCGGGTAATTTTCCATCTACCAAATAATCGAGGTAGGGTTGAGTCCAGCTGGGAATTACAGCCAGAACTGCTATCAAAGGTGAGTCGGATTTGGTCGGATATTCCTCATCTACTCCCTTTATCGAGGGGACTTTGAGGTGCTCTAAAAAAGCGCCATCCGGGACCTCTTTCCGTGCAAAGCCTATGCGAGATAGTGCGTCTGCTTCCTCATTTTCTGCTCGAGGGATCTGTTGTACTTCAAACCCTTCGAACGATTTAGATAGATCATCCACGACAGCTTTATATGCTGCCATGTATTTATTTGCATTACAAATATCCGATACTTGCTGAGCAACAAGATCCGAATCTCCGTAACACATCAAACATCAGATGCCAATATCCTTAGCAATCCGGATTCCATGCAGCAGTGCTTCATACTCGGCAATGTTGTTTGTCGTTGTAAAGTGGATCTGCAGCACGTATAAAAGTTTATCTCCTTGGGGTTATTTGAGCACCACGCCAGCCCCCGAGCCCCCTCGAACCTTAGACCCATCGAAAAAGAGGGTCCAATATTCCGACTCAGGGAGGATCATGTTCTCCTTCGTCTTTGTCCAATCAGCGACAAAGTCAGCAAGGATCTGAGATTTGATTGCTGTCCGAGGTTTATACTCAATGTCGAAAGCTGAGAGCTCTATTCCCCATTTGGTGACGTGTCCCGTGGCGTCACTATTATTGATTATGTCTCTCATGGGAGCCTTACTCACCACGGTAATTGGATGCTCCTGAAAATAGTGTCGTAACTTAGAAGATGCTAGAAAAACACCGTAAGCCAATTTTTGATAGTGTGGATACCGCTGCTTTGATTCTGTTAGGACCTCACTAACAAAATACGTCGGACGATGCACCAGGTGTTCCTGATTTTCCTCTGGTCTCTCCACCACTATGACGATACTGACAACTTTATTTGTCGCAGCAATGTAAAGCAACATCGGTTCCTGAGGTTCCGGCGCTGCAAGAATAGGAGCAGATGAGAGTACTCTTTTCAGATCTTGTAGTGCAGCTTCAGCTTCGTCGGTCCAGACAAAATCCTTGGTATTTTTCAGGAGTTTATACACGGCTCTTTCACCAAGCCGGCTTACAAATCGACTGACTGCATCAATGCAACCAGTTAGTCTTTGTACGTTCTTCATGTGAGTTGGCCTGGAAATATTGAGTATAGCCTTTATTTTGTCCCGGTTCACCTCTATGCCTCTTTGAGACACGATGAAACCTAACAATTTTCCGGCTGGTATTCGAAAGAAGCATTTCTTTGGGTTAAGCATGATGTTGTATTTTTTTTAGATTGGCGAACGTCTCCTCCAAGTCGGAAATCAGTGTTTCCTTCTTTTTGGACATCACCGCGATATCATCCACGTATGCATGTACATTGCGTCTGAGTTGGTCGTGGAGGCAACGCTGCATCGTGCGCTGGTACGTAGCTCCTGCGTTCTTTAGCCCAAAAGGCATCATAACAAAACAGAAGGTTCTGAAGGGGGTTATGAATGAAGTTTTGACTTTGTCAGATTCCTTCATCCGGATTTGGTGATAACCAGAATATGCGTCGAGGAAACAGAGGAGTTCTGAGCCTACCGTAGAATCGATGACTTGATCAATTCTAGGTAGAGCGAACGGATCTTTTGGACAAGCCTTGTTCAAGGCAGTATAATCAACACACATCCTTAAATCAGTGGTGTCCTTTTTAGGGACCATTACAGGATTGGCCGACCACTCAGTGTGGATGACCTCTTCTATGAATCCGGCTAACTCGAGCCGTGCTAGTTCCTTAGCTATTGCCTTACGCTTTTCATCACCAAACCGTCGTAAGGACTGTTTGACGGGTTTAGCGTTCGGGTTTACATTTAGAGAGTGCTCGGTAAGTTCCCTAGGTACCCCGGTCATGTCAGAAGGCTGCCATGCAAAGATATCTTGATTTGCTTGGAGGAACTTGACGAGCACGCTTTCCTATGCGCTACTTAGGCCTACGCCTATCTGGGTCACCTTGGAGGGGTCATCATCCTTCAACGGTGTCGTCTTCGTCTCTTTTGATGCCTTGAACTCCGGATTTGGCTTTGTCACCTCCTTCTTCGTTGCAGGCATCTCGGACGGATCTATGCTCTTCTTGATCTCCTGGTACTCCTGGGCGTGCAACACGGCTTCGGCAAAGGCGGCATTTCCATCTTCGCATTCTCGCGCTTTCTTCGGGTCTCCCCTGATGGTGATCACGCCGTTGGGACCTGGAATTTTCATCATATTGTAAATGTAACACGGACGAGCCATAAAGGCCCAGTAAGCCGGGCGTCCGAATATAGCGTGGTATGCGCTCTTGAACGGGACCACTTCGAAGGAAAGTGCCTCCGTCTGATAATTCTTTGGAGTTCCAAAGGTAACATCCAAAGTAATCTCTCCTAGGGAATTAACTTGTCTTCCCGGGACAACTCCGTGAAAGATCACAGAGCTATGGTTCAACCGTGTTTCCGAGATCTTCATCTAGCGTAGCGTTTCGACATAGAGAATATTGATGCTGCTACCACCATCCATGAGGGTCTTGGAGAAACCATAACCGTCAATAAGTGGATTCACGATTAAGGCGTATTTTCCTCGCCTGTGTAGCTTAGGCGGATGATCAGCGCAGTCAAATGTGATTGCCACCTCCGACCAGTCCAGATATTGAGGGACAACCGGAACTGTTGCATTGAGCTCGTGGAGAACTGCTTTCTTGACCTTTGCTGGTTGAGATCCGAGGAAGGTGACGTAAGTGTCCTTCTTGGTGGGAAAAGTCTTCTTCCCTTCCGACTTGGGATTTGAAGCATCAGCTTCCTCCATGTCGGAATCTTCCTTGGTCTCCTTGTCTTTTTCGGAATTTTTCTTTCCCTTCTTTCGCTTAGCTTTGTAGCCCGCGGTATCATCTCTCTTGATGTCGTCATTAAAACGACATTCAGCGTTGGTGTGGGACGAGCCCCCATTGGCGTCCAAGTTATGCACACATGGGTTATTGGCAATGTCGGCCCAAGTGTAGGTTTTGCCTGGTTGTTGCTCTCCTCTACCTTGGACCCTTGATGTCCCACGGCCACGCCCGCGGCCTCCGCCACGTCCTCCTCGTCCTCCAGACCCAGAAACAGTAGTGACCACCGCTGTCTCCGTGTTGGGTTTTTCTTCCGAGGTATTTTTGCGCTTCTGAGCTTATTGCTTTGGTTGTTTTGCCGACTGGGGCACAGCCAGGACGTTGAGTAATCCTTCTGCGTCGTCGTCAGCATCTGCATACTTGCTCGCTCTTTCTATCATCTCTCCCAGATCAGTGACCTTATCACACTTCAAGCGGTGACGTAGTAGACCAATTGGGAGCCCTGCGATGAAAGATTCAATCGCGGTCTGATCGTTTACTCCTTCACAGGAGTTCTTGGTGTCGATCCATTGTCCGAGGTAATCCCGACAAGTTTCTCCGGCTTTCTGGGTGCAACGCTGTAGGTCTCCAACCGTACAGGGCCTCCAATACGTGCCTTCGAAATTCTGAAAGAACGCACTTTGCAAGTCATACCAGTTATGGATGGTGTTTGCCGGAAGTTCATTGAGCCATGATCGTGCCGTCTTCCGCAACATAAGTGGGAGATATCGGGTTGCAACCAGGCTGTTTCCGCCTTTAGCGATGCAGCAAGCTTGGAAGAAATCCTGTAACTAGGTGTCTGGCCGAGCAATGCCGTCGTAGGCTTGGATATGTCTTGAGATAACAAATCCTTCCGGGAATTTTGTAGCTCTGATGCGTGGTCCGAAGCACTTTGGGCCCACGTACACGTCATCGTTCTCATAGCGCTAAGCCTCTATGTTGGAGTTGATCATGTGCCTTGCATCGTTCGGGGATAGAGATCGTCATGAATGTTGGTTGTGGCTGCGGTGCCTTGGAACCGGACTTCGGCTTCTGCCACCACCTCCTCCGCCATGTCGTCCTCCTTGACCTCCTTGGGGGCCGTTGTGATAACTGTGTGGTGGAGAGGGTGGTGCCGCTGGATTGTTTCCGGCTGATCGCCGGCCTCCATCTGGAGCGTCATTATTCTGGTTCCGGGGAGGTTCTTGACTATGATGAGCCCCCTGCCGGCTTGTTCTAGCATGGTTTCCGTCGTTCCTTCGTCTGTCGTTCCCACCATGGTGAGGCTCAGCCGGGAAGCTCTCATGTTTAGGAGGTGGCATTCTCTGACGATCCTCCTCCCGACGTTTCTCCTTATCTTCTCCCTTTCGATCGTTGAACTCTCGTCAGGGAGGATTCCTCGGATTTAGTGCAGCGATCGCGTCTTTCTCGGCCGCTGGAGCGACATTGCTCCAGTTATGTGTAGCTCTACGATGTTGTCCCGACGATCCGGTCCTTGAATAATTGTCTTCCCTGCGTTCGGGGTGATGGTACTGCGCCCGAACGTAATGGGATCTTACGTCAGCCCATGCCGGATCTATGCGACATTGGTCAGAATCCGAGACCAGTTTTTGACTTCCGGACAGGGCGACCTTCTGCTGCTCTAGTCCCTTGTTGAGTAGCTTGATACCCAAACGGATCTCCTCTGGTCCTGGATTAGCCGATAGAATTTCTCGGGCTGCCACGGTATTCTGTACTGGGGTTGGGTATACCCAATCTCCATTGCTGTCTTTCCGTGGCTTCCCCATCTCGTCCCCAAAAAGGACGGCACGGACACGTGGGAATTGGTCATCATTGGTGTGATGCTTCTGTGTCTTTTGATGCAACCGAGACATGTATTCCTTGGTTGACATGCGTTTCTTCTCCACCTCGATGTTTTTGGCTTCATCGAGGAGTTGTTGACGACGCGCTTCTAGGGCTTGGGCCCTTTCGTCCAGCTCATCTGTAGTAAGTTCTGCAGCTGTAGCGATAGGTGTGGTTAATGCGGCATCGATGAGTTTACGCGCACCTTCTGTGATCACGTGTCCATCCACCGATGCTTCTTTTTTCGGCTCGTTTGGGATAAGTGCTCCATCTGAGTCTTCCTCGTATTCCTCGGCAATCACCTCCTCTGTCAGAGGGTCTTTTGTCGGGGTCTTGTTTTTCTTGTTCTTCTTATTTGCCTTCTTGGCAGCGCCGGTAGCAAAGACGGCTTTGGGTCCGTTTCCCGGAGTCAAGCTCTTATCGGTACTTTCGGACATCTAGACTTAGGGATTATCTCCGACGTCCATGTCATCCTGCGCTTTGGGAGAGTGTTCCCCGGATCCTTCATCCATGGCTTCTCCTTCTTTTGCAGCTTTGGAGTTGTACTCCTCTTCATATTCCGCGGAGAACTTTCAGAAATCTGCCGACGTCATAGATTCATCCGAGGATGCGGGAACGTCGGCATTTGTTCCAATTGCCTCCAGCACCGAATCGGTGTTTTCTCCAGCATCGGCAGAGCCGGATCTGGATCCAACATATCCGACGAAGTGCGACGCGTGCTTCCTGAGGTACCTGCGGCTTTCGCGATCAGCCATGTCGAAACTTTTAATGGTCTCGAGGATTGCATCTGCGCTTGCGCCTTGTAGTATCACACGTCTTAGTTTGTACCTGAGGAAAGGCCTGTCTGTCCCGGCATCGTCAGAGCCAGGATCAGTGTCGTTGATATGCTCCTCCTGGAATTCGACCTCCATGGGTGGGTCGATCTGGGATCCGGCTTCTCCAGATAGATCCACTCCAGATTCGACTTGGACCGTGAGGTCTTCTTCAGGCTCAGATTTCTCCACTATCTCCGCAACTAGTGCGGGCTGGGTGGGATTAGGGTTTTCTGAGATCCGGAACTCTGCCGCCTCCGTGGACAAAGGGGACCCAGAAGATTCTTCTACCTCTATCATCACCGCTGGGGTGGGTTGGGCAGGTTCAGCGAAACCGATGTAAACATCAATCTTGCCAAAAGACATGATTTTATAGGCAGTCACGGCCTCCCTAGCCGGAATCCAAGTCTCGTCGAGAATGATGAGAGGGATGTCGCTGGCATAGAGGATGCGACCGACGGAGATGGTCTCGCCAATTCTGATTCTTACAGATTCCGCCCGGAACATAGATCCGAAGCTCACTTGCCCCACGGTGGGCGCCAACTGTCGTCGGACTGAGGACAAGTATGCCATGAGGGGATCCTCGAGGCATGCGGAAGAGAGGGGTGTGAGATGTACGGTATTCCGGGACGGTGAGCACACAAGTTTACCCAGGTTTGAATCCGCCGGCTTTGGACGAATCCTACTCCTGCTAGCAATCTAGTAATACGACAGAGCCGGAATATGGGTTACAAGGGTATCGCCTGTGCGAGTTGAGGTTGTAGACTATTGTGTTGCCCTAAAGGCTCTCCCTAGGCCACCTTATATAGATATCCGGCCTAGGGTTTACAGGAGAGATCAATCCGGCTACGACTAAGAGTTGGTTACAGAGTACATCTTGAACTACAAGTAACATTATGGGCATAAGTCGGTAAGTCTTCTGGGCCTTCCCGTAGCCGGATTGGACTCCGTCTTCTCTCCCTGACTAGGCCGCCCGTGAAGCAAAGCTCTAACCCGAAGTGGGCCACCCTGGTCAGTGAGGAACTATGAGGATACCCAGAAAGTATATCCCCAACACACACGGTATGGTCCACTCCGACCGTACTAGTGGTCGTTAAGATCACTGTGAACTACAAAGCTCATGGAATTTGATTAGTAGCTTCGTGCGCCTTTGCACATCTTATTAAAGGGCTAGATAACAGCAAAAAATACTAAGTAATGATCCAACAACACTTCTTAGGCCATGTGTTAGTAAAATAAAATATAGAGGATTACCTTATTTCTTCTCCTCTCTCCATAGGTCTTCTTGAACACTCTTTGTTAAAAACAAAACAAAATAAAAACAAAACCAACACAATAAAAATATAATAGGAAATATAAAGAGAAATTTTATTTCACATGGGTAGCCTCCGGTGAAGCGCTTCTAGTTAAGGTCAATTAGCTTGACCTCGATGGCAATCACTTAGGTTTGTGAAGTGGAACACTCACTCCAAAGTAGTTTGCTTTTAAAGTAATTACACCATCATCATCATTAGGCTTGGCCTTCTTTTTCCTAGGGAAGTGGACTACAAAAGGATCTCTAGATGGTAGACCTATTCTCACATTCTCTTCATGTAAGTTAATCAAAGCTTTAATAGTTTTTAGGAATGGCCTACCTAGAATTATAGGTGCTATAGATTCTTCAGGCATGTCCACAATAGCAAGATCAATAAGAGCGGGACTACCTTTAATTTTAACAACTATATTTTCTTGGGATTTCTTTTTTCATGCCCCTGGTTTGTTAGTTGTACTCAGTTTTCTCCAGCCGCTTAGTTTTTCCTCACTTTTCCCCTCCCTCCATTCCGAAACCCTCACATGCGCTAGGACGAGGGATGTCGTCAGGTCAAAGGCTTGACCATCACATGCTGATAGGTGGGACCACTTTGGGGCGGGTCCTACGTTGAGTGTTATGTTATGTCGCCTCAACCGTTACGTGCTGACGAGTGGAGCCATGTTGGGATGGGTCCTGCATACATGGTGAAGGGTGGAGCCACGTTGGGACGGATCTTGCATACGTGGTGAAGGGTGAGGCCGCGTTGGGATGGGTCTTGCATACGTGGTGAAGGGTGGGGCCGCATGGAGACACGTCGGACCGACCATTCTTGCTCCGAGCCTAGAACAACTCCCACACCGCCCCTCCACTCCGCTCCCCCACCGTCGTACCCTCCTACCTGAGAGCCCCTCATGTTGGGAATATGCCCTAGAGGCAATCATGTATGATGTTATTTCCAATGTATTCATAAAGTTAGTGTCCATGTATGAACTACTGATATGTATCATTGAATATGTGATTCGATTGTGGAACTATATATTCATGTTGTTTATACTAATTGTCCTTGGTCGTTGAGGTTGTGCTGGACACACAACTTAGACTAATGTGAAAGTCGGTTGATGACTCGGTTCCACTTGTCATGGGCATAGAGATGCTATGCTGACTTACACGGATTCGGCTAAAGAGTTTAGCGAGTCGGACTAACCCATATTGAGATACAACGAATAAGTCATCGTTTATATATCTCAATCAATGTAATCCTTAGACCCGAGGTTATTGCACAATCCAAGTTGAGGATCACCAACTTAGGTTCTGTCAAACGTTGTTCCGTCACTAGGCAGTTATAAAGGCGGAGTTCGGGTCATTGAAAATCAAGCTGTGTGATGTGAATAACCAAGATGGGATTTTGTCCCTCCGTCTGGAGAGATATTCTCTGGGCCCTCTCGGAAGATATGATTCGGAAAGCATGGCCATGCATGACTCAGTTAAGTGTTAAGCGAGGCAGTCGACTAAGAGTTAGTCGGATGAATCACTTATCTCGGATCAAGAAAGAGAGTCGAACTATTTAAGGGATGATGATTATTCGCCTATAGTTCGATAAGGTATATCGTGAGGCAAAAGGGACTCAGGCGAAAGTCGCATTGGAAGGTATGTCATCATGACTCTTTGGTACTTGGGAGCTGGCACGTTCTGCTAGGAGCCGCTACCAACTGATCGGTCACGAGTGAGACTCGGATCATGTCCGAGTCACCATGAGCCAGTCGGGTCACACACTTAAGAGTGGGATCATATTTGGGTTGGACCCAAAAGGAAATGGATAGAGTCAGTGAGTTGGACTCACAGTGATTGATATAGGCCTTTTAGTGAATGGGCCACAAGTGAGTGGAGCCCACTTTCACTCCCTATATAAGCTGGGGCGCAGGTGCTTAGAGTACACGGTTAGGTTACTCCATGTGTTGGAAACCCTAGCTCCAGTCTAGTCCAGTCTTGTCACCGCCATACCGGACCTAGCAGTCCATCGCCGGTGCTCCTCCTCGTACGTGTGGATACTGGCGGAGGTGTTGTACGTTCAACACTTCGACGATCGTGGATTGGAACGGATCGTGAGGACTGCAATGCATCAAGCGACGTGCTTCATCGATTCCGCAACTGCGCGTCTAGTGGTAATTCTCATGGCCTACTACCTCAGCTAGATCTTGGGATCACCGCGTAGGAAAAAGTTTTGTTTTTCTCTGTGTGGCCCAACAGTGGTATCAGAGCATTAGCTTCTGATTATAGGCTCGAGATCATGCATATGTGATATGCGGTTGGCGTTAGATTGGATCTAATTGCAGTTTTGGTGGTCGATCTATGAGATAGATCAGTTTTGTACGAAGTTGATTGGATCAACTGTACTCGGGAAATGGATGATCTGGTTTCCGTGATCTAACTGCTAAGGTCGTGGAACGACATACCCCTACCGGTCGGCTTCCGCCTTCGGGGTAGACTGTGACATGTAAATCCGGATGCGGTGATCGAAGATCAAAGAGTTTGGTCGAATCGGAGTCCGGATCAGATTTGGATAAAATTGTTTTATCCGATGAAGAAATCCATGTCCGGAATGCAGATGAGATCTACGTTTTCGGAAAAATCATCGGGCGCTGCCCCTTTGATCCCCACCCGCTATCCGGCTAGCGGGAACACCGGCTTCGCCCTTTCGTAGCGCCTTAGATGTCGTTACGAGTTTCACAATGCCGGTAGATATCTTATCTATGCATAACTTGTTTTTTCAGGATGATCTTGTGAATGTTATGGCTTATGTGCATGTGATATGTGTAATCCATACGTGATCTGCGTATCACAGTTTTTGTCAGCCGGCTGGAGCCTAGGTGCTGTCATTTTGTTGTATAACAACATGCGTGTCAGATTCTCTATGTAATTTACTTTACAAGCTAGTGTAGCTGTTTGGAGAACTCGGATGGCATACAAGTCGATGTACAAGTCGGCTACATGGTGTAAGGCGGCACGTGACAAGAGTTGACACGAGTCGAATTACAAGCTTTGTGGAGATGGAGATCGCCATGAAAAGAGCCATACCATTTCACACTATAATTTCTTTGTTTTGTGCTATGTTTATGTCTCTGTTTTACCTCTATTAGATAGTTGGTAGAAATTAATCCCTCAAAAAAGGTCTAGTCGGTTTCCTCGCCAGTGCTGCACCATCACAAGTCGGACATTTTTGGTAGTGGGCTCATAAAATTGAGGTGCTATCAATTCTTTCCGACTAGGTGGGTTCGAGTCGGACTCTTACAGCGGAAGCACTCGGTAATCTAGACGGGTCTATCACAACGGTGGTGGGACTTGGGGAAAGGTTGGATGGGAGCCGGGGCATGTGATGCCACCCATCCAACAAGAGTCGTATGAGATGCGATTGACAAGGAGTTGTCTACCTAGATCACTTGACGGCTAGCGGTGATGCTAAAGCTCACTAGTCGACTTGCTTATTTAGGGTCCTGAATCACTAAGCAACCATCGGAGGGATGTTGGTTCTAGTGGGAGCGTAAATATTAAAGTGTTTAATATGCTTGCTCTTTTATGGATACATGTCTTAAGTGTTTTTCATATTTTTCTGTTGTAGATCAATGGCACCTAGCAGCCTCCCTCAGATTTCCAGTTTTGCTTTGAGAACCATCTTAGAGAAAGATAAGCTAAATGGAACTAACTTCACCAACTGGTATCGTAATCTGAGAATTGTTCTCAAGCAAGAAAAGAGGGACCATGTCATAGACAACCCACTTCCAGATGAGCCGAATGAGAATGCGACAGTCGCAGCCACCAATGCCTACCATCGGATTTGTGATGAATCCACGGAGATTAGCTGTCTTATGCTTGCTCACATGGAACCGGACTTGCAGCAGAAGTTCGAGAATGTTGAGGCCTACGATATGATCGAAAGCCTCAAAAGCATGTTCTAGGCTCAGGCAAAGACTGAGAGGTATCAAGTCTCTCAGGCTTTGTTGAGCTGCAAGCTTAAGGATGGCGATCCACTGAGTCCGCATGTGATCAAGATGGTTGGTTACGTGCAGTCTCTGGAAAGGCTTGGTTACCCCATTAGCAAAGAGTTCGCTACAGACATAATTCTGAACTCTCTTCCTAGTGCGTATGGTCAGTTCATATCGAACTACCACATGCATGGTATGGATAAGAAGCTCACTGAATTACATGGGATGCTCAAGCAGGCTGAGGCAGATCTCAAGAAAGGTGCCAGTCAAGTGTTGATGGTGCAAAATAAGGCTAAGTTCAAGAAGAGTTCTTGGACTAAGAAGAAGGCAAAGTCAGGAGGTAAGGCCGAGGACCCGGTCCAAAGCGCTTCCTCAGGGACTAAGCCATCTCCTGCAGCCGGATCCACTTGCTTCTATTGCAAGGCGGATGGCCACTGGAAGAGGAATTGCAACAAGTATCTGGCTGATAAAGCCAAGAGTGGAGGTGTAACTTCCGGCTCAGGTACGCTTGTTTGCAAATGTTATAGACATTTATCTTGCTGATGCACCTGGTAGTTCTTGGGTATATGATACTGGATCAGTTATTCACATCTGCAACTCGTTGCAGGGGCTAGTAAGAACTAGGAGCTTGGTAAGAGGCAAGGTTGACATTCGAGTCGGCAACAAAGCGAGAGTCGCTATGTTGGAAGTAAGCACGATGCAACTTCATTTACCTTCTAGATTCTTAATGGAGCTGAATAATTGTAATTATGTTCCAGTGCTTAGTCGAAACATTATTTCTGCCTCATGTTTGATGAGACAAGGCTATCAGTCGAATATTAAGAATAATGGTTGTTCTTTATATTTGAATGATATGTTTCACGGCTTTGCACCCGTCCAGGACGGGTTATTTATTTTGAATCTTGATGGTGAATCTATCTATAATATAAATGTGAAAAGGTTGAAACCAAATGATCTGAATATGACTTATTTTTGGCATTGTCGGCTTGTTCACATAAGTTGTAAACGCATGAAGAAGCTCCATGATGATGGACTCCTAACTTCGTTCAACTTGGAGTCGTTCGAGACATGCGAATCCTGCCTACTTGGCAAAATGATCAAGACACCTTTTGCAAAGAGTTCTGAAAGGGTGTCCGACTTATTGGGACTAGTACATAGTGATGTATGTGGCCCAATGAGCACGACAGCCAGAGGTGGTTATGAGTACTTCATTACCTTCAGTGATGATTTGAGTAGGTATGGAAATATCTACTTGATGAAACATAAGTCAGAAGCCTTCGAAAAGTTCAAGGAATTCCAGAATGAGGTACAGAATCAACTCGGCAAGAAAATAAAGTTTCTTCGGTCAGACCAAGGACGCGAGTACATGAGCCATGAGTTTGATGACCATCTGAAGAGTTGTGGAATAGTTCCCCAACTCACTCCTCCAGGAACGCCACAGAGAAACAGTGTGCCGGAAAGAAGGAATCGGACCTTGTTGGACATGGTACGATCAATGATGAGTCGGACAGATCTGCCTTTATCATTTTGGGGTTATTGTCTAGAAACTGCAGCGTTCACACTAAACAGAGTACCATCAAAGTCGGCAGAGAAGACACCGCATGAGATGTGGACTGGCAAGAAGCCGAATTTGTCTTTTCTTAAGATTTGGGGTTGTGAAGCTTTTGTCAAGCGACTTCAGTCGGACAAGCTTACAGCTAAGTCGAATAAGTGTATTTTGTGGGGTATCCAAGGGAAACCTTGGTTTAATACTTCTACAACCAAGAAGAGGGCAAAGTGTTTGTCGCTCGGAACGGTGTCTTCCTTCAGAAAGAGTTTCTTAGTCGGAGAGTCAGTGGGAGCATGGTGCAGCTCGAAGAAATTCAAGAGATACCGGCCAACAGCGAGTTGGCAAAAGCCTTAGAGGTTGAGCCAATCGTGGTACCTGAGCCGGCAACTGCACCGGCACTGCGAAGATCGACAAGATTGCGAAGTGTTCGTGATGTATTACTATTAGACAGTGATGAGCCGGCAACTTATTCGGAAGTGATGGTGGGTTCTGATTCTGAGTCGTGGCTTGGAGCCATGAGATCCGAGTTAAAGTCCATGGATGAAAATTAAGTTTGGAACTTGGTTGATCTGCCAGACGGTGCAAGACCCGTCGAGTGCAAATGCGTCTTTAAGAAGAAAACTGATATTGATGGAAACATTTCTATCTATAAAGCACGGCTTGTCACGAAGGGGTTCCGGTAGTTTCAAAGAGTTGACTACGATGAGACTTTCTCACCCGTAGCGATGCTTAAATCAGTTCGGATCATGTTAGCTATAGCAGGCTATTTCGACTATGAGATATGGCAAATGGATGTCAAGACGGCTTTCCTTAATGGAAATTTAACTAAGGACGTGTATATGATACAGCCCGAGGGTTTTGTCGATCCGGCTAATGCTGACAAGGTATGCAAACTTCAGAAATCCATTTATGGGTTGAAGCAAGCATCTCGGAGTTGGAACATTCGCTTTGATGAGGTAGTCAAATTGTTTGGCTTCATCAAAAGTGATCATGATTCTTGTTTATACAAGAAGTTTAGTGGGAGCAAAGTAAACTTTCTGATCTTATATGTGGATGACATATTACTGATTGGAAATAATGTCCAAATGTTGCAAGAGACCAAGGAATCATTGGAAAAGAGTTTTTCGATGAAAGACTTGGGTGATGCGACTTACATACTAGGAATCCGGATCTATAGAGATAGATCAAGGCGGCTCATTGGATTGAGTCAGAGTACATATTTGGACAAAGTGTTGAAAAAGTTCAACATGGAATCGTCTAAGAAGGGGTTCTTACCGATGTCCCATGGTGTAAAACTTAGCAAGACTCAGTGTCCTTCAACAATTGATGAGCAATGTCGGATGAATGCGATTTCGTATGCTTCTGCAATCGAATCCATCATGTACGCTATGATTTGTACTAGGCCAGATGTTTCCTATGCTCTGAGTGTTGTCAGCAGATACCAGGCTGACCCTGGAGAGATCCACTGGGCAGCGGCTAAAAATATCCTCAAGTACTTGAGAAGGACTAAGGATATGTTCCTGGTTTATGGAGGTGAGGATGAACTCAGTGTAACGGGTTACACGGATGCGAGTTATCTCACTGACTCGGATGATTCTCGTTCGCAATCCGGATATGTGTTTGTGATAAACGGAGGGGATATGAGCTGGAAGAGTTCCAAGCAAGAGACCGTGTCTGCGTCTACGACAGAGGCTGAGTATATTGTTGCCTCGGAGGCGGCAAAGGAAGCCGTTTGGATGAGGAATTTCCTCATGGATCTTGGTGTGGTTCAGGGCTCGTCCAATCCATTAGACGTGTATTGAGACAACAATGGTGCTATTGCACAAGCCAAGGAACCTAGACAACACTAGAAGAACAAACATATACTCATGCGGTACCACCTTATTCGCCAGTTTGTGGACAAAGGTGATATCAAGTTATGCAAGGTACACATGGATGCAAACATTGCGGATTCATTGACAAAGCCACTTCCACAGCCGAAGCATGAGGTGCACCTGAGAGCTATGGGCATTAGATGCCTAGACATGTGATGTCAGATGATTGACTCTAGTGCAAGTGGGAGACTGTTGGGAATATGCCCTAGGGGCAATCATGTATGATGTTATTTCCAATGTATTCATAAAGTTATTGTCCATGTATGAACTACTGATATGTATCATTGAATATGTGATTCGATTGTGGAACTATATATTCATGTTGTTTATACTAATTATCCTTGGTCATTGAGGTTGTGCTGGACACACAACTTAGACTAATGTGAAAGTCGGCTGATGACTCGGTTCCACTTGTCATGAGCATAGAGATGCTATTCCAACTTACACAGATTTGGCTAAAGAGTTTAGCGAGTCGGACTGACCTATATTGAGATACAACGAATAATTCATCATTTGTATATCTCAATCAATGTAATCCTTAGACCTGAGGTTATTGCACAATCCGAGTCGAGGATCACCGACTTAGGTTCTGTCAAACGTTGTTCCATCACTGGGCAGTTACAAAGGCAGAGTTTGGGTCGGATGAATCACTTATCTCGGATCGAGAAAGAGAGTCAAACTATTTAAGGGATGAGGATTATTCGCCTATAGTTCGACAAATTATATCATGAGGCAAAAGGGACTCAGACGAAAGTCGCATTGAAAGGTATGTCGTCATGACTCTTTGGTACTTGGAAGTTGGCACGTTCTGCTAGGAGCCGCTACCAACTGATCGGTCACGAGTGAGACTCGGATCGTGTCTGAGTCACCATGAGCCTGTCGGGTCACACACTTAAGAGCGACATCATATTTGGGTTGGACCCAAAAAGGAAACGGACATAGTCAGTGAGTTGGACTCACAGTGACTGATATAGGCCTTTTAGTGAATGGGCCACAAGTGAGTGGAGCCCACTTTCACTCCCTATATAAGTTGGGGCGCAAGTGTTTAGAGTACACGGTTAGGTCACTCCATGTGTTGGAAACCCTAGCTCCATTCTAGTCCAGTCATGTCGTCGCCGTACCGGACCTAGCAGTCCTTCACCGGTGCTCCTCCTCGTATGTGTGGATACTGGCGGAGGTGATGTACATTCAACACTTCGACGATCGTGGATCGGAATGGATCGTGAGGACTACACTGCATCAAGCGACGTGCTTCATCGATTCCGCAACTGCGCGTCTAGTGGTAATTCTCGTGGCCTACTACCTCAGCTAGATCTTGGGATCACCGCATAGGAAAAAGTTTTGTTTTTCTCTGCGTGGCCCAACACCTCCTACCTTATGTTGTCCTCGGCCCCCGAGCCGCCCCCTCCCCCTAGCCGTGGAGCCCACTCCGGGTCCGCTTCCTCTCCTGCTAGATCTACCGCTTTCGTGGAACAGTATGTGACGTCGGCGGGTGTACCGGTCCTCCCCATCGAGCGCGGAGAAGATTGGGTGGAATCGGAGGGATCTAACACATGGATTCCATCTAGGTAAGTATTGTTACCCTTTGTGGATTGATTATAGGCAGTAAATGAGCGCGAATCGCTGGTGCTCAGCTAACTGCCTTGCTTTTCGAATAGGATTGATCTAGCGCTGGCATTTTGGCTGGCGGTTAAACTGGATACTAGCGTAATTCGCGGTTGTGAACGGTATCTCTCTGGATTTTACTTCCCAAAGGTGGTTGCAACCTCCATAACCCTCAGGGATTTGAAAGATAAAATATATTCTAAATTCCCCTAGAGCAATGGCGATTCGGTTGATTTGCAATATTTCAACATTAGCGAGCAAAGATTGCTCCCACTAACTAGTGAAGCTGATCTAGTAATGCTTTTTGTTTTGAATGTTGTCGAACATTTTGGTCAAATTCGTCTCCATGTGCAACCTAAAGTTGAAAACAAGGGAAAGAGGGCTAAAGCATCATCAAGTGGTCAGGCATCATCAGGTGGTCGGGCATCATGTGTCTCTGTTGTCTCTACTAATAGTGTGCACCCCCGCGCTCCTGGTAGGTCCACAGCAGTACCATCTGTTTGCACTGTGAGTGTAAGCCAAATCACTCATGTAGCCGATGTGGAGTACGAAGCAGAGCTTGCCGAGGGAGCGCCTCCACTAGATGATGAGGATGAGTTGATGTTTCCTAAATTGGTAGATAGATTCAGTAAATGGGCACTAGAGTATCAATACATGGAGGAATTGGCCCACGGTGCCAGATTTGATGACACTGATGAAGAAGAGAACGAGGAGAACAATGACAGTCTCATTTTAGCCGAGTATGATGTTGAGGACTTGCCAGTAATTGAGTGGGACATGAACGATCCTAAGATTTCAGAAAGGCACCGTATTTGAAATGCGGGACTGTCGTAATGCCCTTACTACATATTGCATCTGCACCAATAAATATGTTGTTATTAAGAGTGAGCCAGCAAGGTTCACAGTGAAGTGCCCATAGAAGAGGTGTAGGTGGAGGATGCATGCATCCACTATGCTCAGGAGCAGTTTGGTTCAGGTATTACAACCAGTTGTGTATTTTAGATAATTGTGTATAATTTGTTAACTGTACTTGACATTTTCATTATGTTTCAGATAAAGGTCACCGGTTCGAACATTCTTGTCAACCTCAAGGGGACAACCAAAGGACAAAACAAAACTAGCAAAGACTAGGTGGTTGGCAGATGCAATCATGGATTGGATGAGAGTGGACCCATCTCTTGGTGGAACAACGCTCAGAAAAAAGTTTCTGAAAAGTTTAATATTATAGTACCTTACATGAGGATGTTCTATGCAAAGGAAATGGGTCTTGATAGGATCAATGGTCCATGGAGTGAAAGTTTTTAGTTGCTTTACAACTTCAAAGCTGAAGTTGAGATGGATAGTCCAAGTAGTGTTGTACAGATAGACAAGCATACAGTTCAGTACAAAATAAGAGGGAAGACAATGGAGAACGAGTGCTTTAGAAGGGCTTTTGTTTGTTTCAAAGCTTGTTGACAAGGGTTTCTGGATGGTTGCAAGCCTTATTTGGCCATGGATGCAACATCTCTTCATGGCAGATTTAAAGGACAGCTAGTAGTTGCTACTGCAGTTGATGGCCACAATTGGATGTTCCCTATTACTTTTGGAGTTTTGGAGATTGAGTCAGAGGAAATTTGGACTTGGTTTCTAGAGAATTTGTGATACGTCCAAAACATATCTACTTTCCCGAACACTTTTGCTGTGTTTCTCCTCTATACTTGTGTGATTTGGATGCAACTAATGCGAACTAACACTGTTTTCAGCAGAATTACATTGGTGTCTACTTTTTGTGCAGAAAATCAACTATCAGGAAAAATCCCGGAAAATATGCCAAAAATCCTATTTCACCCGAAGACTCCAGGAGACAGAATACGAGACGGAGAGGAGCCCTGGGGTGGCCACACCACCTGGTGGCGCGGGCCAGGCCATGCCGTGCCAGGGGGTGGTGTGGGCCCCCCAGGCACCCCCTCGGCCTCTCTCTTCACCTATAAGGAGCCTTCTGACCTAAAAACTTCGGGGGGGGGGGGGGTCTACATTTTTTTAGAAGGAGTTCCGCTCCGCCGCCACCACCAGATTCCACGAAACAGCACCAGAAACTCTGTTCTGGCACCCTGTCGGGACGGGGAATTGGAGGAGATCATCGCCATCATCATGACCATCGCTTCTCCATCGACCATCCATGTTTCCCCCATCTATGAGTGATTAATCCCCCTCTATAGGCTATGGGGATGGTAGGGATTGGATGAGATCGTTCATGTAATGGCATCAGATTGTTAGGGCATAGTGCCTAGTATCTTTTATTAGTGCTTTATGACTTTGTTGCGACTTGTTGTGCTTAATGCTTGTCACTAGGGCCCGAGTGCCATGATTTCAGATCTGAACTTATTATTGATTCATCATGATAGTATTGTTTTGGGTCTTATCTACAAGTTGTATACACACGTTGTTGTCCGGAACCTATGGTCCCGAAGTGACAGAAATCGGGGTAGCTGGAAGGGAAAGGCTTTGATGTGAGGATCACATGTGTTCACGGAGTGTTAATGCTTTGCTCCGGTGCTCTATTAAAAGGAGCACCTTAATTGCCAGTAGTTCCCTAGAGGCCCCGCTGCAAACAGGCTGGCAGGACAAAAGATGTTGTGCAAGTTCTCATTGCGAGCACGTATGACTATACATGGAACACATGCCTAGGATTGTCTAGTACTTGGGTGCTTTATCTTATTTATCTGCAATTGCCCTATGTTCTGATTGCTATGTGAATTGTCTTGTCCATGCAACGCCCGTCCATCCATCCTTATGCCTACCGCACTTGAATCCCACTGTTTACTGCTTTTGTTACTACTGTCTTTGCTTTGCTACTACTGTCACTTTACTATTCCTACTACAAAACTGTTGCTACTGATAAAATGATGTGAGAAAGATTGTTTCCAGGTGCAGCTGAATTGACAACTCAGTTGTTAAGGCTGATAAGTATTCTTTGGCTCCCCTTGTGTCGAATCAATAAATTGGGTTTCACTTCCCTCGAAAATACTGCGATACACCCCCTATACTTGTAGGTCATCAATTTGCGCGACCTTATAGGTCATTCACCAGGACTTACTATCTACACGGACGCTTGCAAAGGTTTGGAGAAAGCTGTAAAAGTAGTATTCCTCGGAGTGAAGCATAGGGAATGTATGCAACACTTAGTGCAGAATTTTACAAATAAATTCAAGGGTAAAGTTTATACTGACAACCTATGGCCAGCTTCATACACATGCAGTTTGAGGAAGCATCTGTATCATTTGGAAGTGTTGTATAAACAAAAACATGCGGTGAAGGAGTACTTGGATACACATCATGGAATGGTGTGGTCAAGAAGCCAATTCAATGAAATTTGCAAGGTAGACTATGTGACAAGTAACCTTGTAGAGAGTTTCAATGCAAAGGTCAAGTCATTGAAAGGGCTTATGTTGTGGAAAATATTTAATAAGTTTAGGCAGATGATCATGATAAAGATTGATTTGCATCAAAGAATTTCATCAATAGTATTTGATGGCCATCTCATCCTCCCATCTTTGATTAAGGCTTTGCATGCCCTACAATTGAAGATGAAATGCATTAGAAAAGGAATGGAGGTTGAGGTAACATACACTGACAATAAAGATAGGCAATGGAGGTATCCAGTGAGTTTGGCTGGCAGGACATGCCATTGAAGGCAATGGCAGCTCCATGGGAAACCCTGCATACATGCATTGTTTTTCATGGGTGTTCTAGGAGGTGAAGAGGGTGAAGTTGATCAGTACATGTCGGAGTATTTCTCTGTTGCCAAATTTAGGGTAGCATATGCTCAGAATGTTCCAGCCTTGTTGGGAAAATACCAATGGATGGAAGTGATCTAGGCTTCAAGCTATACCCTCCAGTTTATACTAGACCAACAGGTAGGCCAAGGAAGAATAGGATGAGAGCTAGTGTAGAGGGTGGTGCACCACCTCGACTTCGTAAGTGCAAACATTGTGGGATCCTAGGCACATTGCTAGGCTTTGTAAAAATGCAGTGGACACAACTTATGGAATGGATGATCAGGTGGGAGTAGCAAATATAGATGAGAATGAAGTATCTGAATGAGAGGAGAATGAAGCAATGGATACATTGCAGATTGAACCAACAGATCGAGGGGAGATTGAACCAGATGCAGGGGAGATTGAACCAAATGCCGGGAGACTGAACCAGATACAGGGGAGATTGAACCAATGGATCGAGAGGAGATTGAACCAAATGAAGGGGAGATAGCACCAAATGCATGGGAGATTGAAGCAATTTATTCATTGGAAGCAGAGTTCAAAACTAAAGTAATTACACAAGAGGATATTGAAGAAATGATGCCAGTACGTTTTAAACCATATGAACCAATGAATCGAAACGTGGTTGAACCAATTGTACGACAGACTGAAGCACTTGATTCATTTGATGTAGAGAAAAAGAACAAAGGGAACAAACGGAAGAAGCTGGTGGTGGACTCCAAGAATATTCCAGCCAGGATCACCTAGAGCAAGGTGGTGAACTCTGAGAATATTCCAGCGAAAAACACGAGGAGTGAGAAAAAAATGAATTTAAATTATTTATTTGAATTTGTATGATGAATTTGAACTACTATCAATATTTGTATTGAATTTGAACTACTGTCAATGTTTGTGACGCTTCCAAGTTTGTATGTTGGATAACCCCATAATGTATGTGTTATTGCAAGTTTCTATTGTCATACACCTAGTTGCTTAGCACTTCTCAGTTTTGCCCTCGACATGTGGTCAACGCATGGGGTTTAGCTAGTTCATGGCTTAAACCATAGCAAACGTTGACCAATTGATCCAAAATTTGGCACACTTGTGTATCCTGGATTGATTTACCATATGAAATTGGAAATTTTAGATTTACTTGTAATCAGCCACATTTTTCTTTTTCTAAGTGATTAAATTCAAATAAATGGTTTTAGGGTTAGTTTAATTCAAAAAAGAAGTCAAAACATAGTGCAACCTTCGCATGGAGTCTTGCTATGTTAACTAAAACCTAGCATGAATAATAAAGGAAAAGCAAAAAAAGAGAAATGGACTTCTCCCCTAAACCACTTCTTGGAATGAGCTACTAGCTATGAAGATGCATGGCTTTCTACCCAGTCAACCTCCAAGATAACCCATCCCAAAACATACTTTGTCTAAATGAGGCCAAATTTGGCACACTTTTGCATCTTTCAGTTGCAAACAATATAATGTCGGCCAAGATGGATTAATTTGTTCAAATAACACATCTTCCATTTTTTATGCCAAAAGCTTGAATTTCCCTTAGTCATTTTTTTATCTGAGCGCCCTTGTTTTCCTTAGCTCTACTCAGTTTTCCCCTCCCACTAAAGTTTTCCTCGGTTTTCCCGTCCCGCTAAAGTTTTCCTCACTTTTTCCCTCTCTCATGTCTCAGTTTGGCTAGCGCTCTGATTGGTCGAGATGTATGTCACACGGATCTTGGCCAACCACCGTTGGATACATCATGATCTGACAGGCTGGAGGTCTATCTCTCTCCTGATGGGTGCACCTAACCTTGTACGACGAGGAGAGCCTGTCAGGTTGGATTCTCTCCCTCCCTTTCCCTGATGCACGTATACCAGCCGCATCAACTAGCGCTTAGTTTGGCTGTGCTCTGATTGGTCATGATGTATGTCACACGGATCTTGGTCAACCACCGTTGGATACATCATGATCCAACGAGCTGGAGGTATCTCTGTCCCGTTGGGCTACGGAGAGAAAAGACCGACGGGCTGGATGTCTCTCCCTCCATTTCCCTGTCGCACGTATACCAGCCGCATCTTCCTCCCCTCCTATCGATGTACGGCGGCGTGGACCTACGCGTGGGGGTCGGAATGGCTTGCAGCGACGCGGATCTAAGCATGGCCTCTAGAATGGCTTCCGGCGGTGAGGATATAACCGTCTGAAATTTCTGTCTATGTCGTTCACATCCTCCGATCCGTTGCTGATGAAAGACACCAATGGAAGCCATCATCTGCAACATTAGTGCGACGGAGGTGGTGCCGACAGTGGCCATCGATGACAGACATCGATGGAAGCCATCATCCGCAACATCTACGGTTGTGGTGCCGACAGTGGTCATTGATGCGAAGACGATTGAAGCCATCATCCGCAACATCAGTGCGACGGCGCAGATCAAGCCCTCGTGAACTGAAGCTGTGGGAGGCAGGTTGCGGCTGGCATGCCGAGGTGCATTTAGACGGTGAAGGCTAGATGGGAGCACTTTGCCCGTACTTCTTGGAGTACACATATGGTGGGGAGGGCAGCTAGCTCACCATCCACTTAAAATTGGGACAAATTTAAGCCCAATTTGAACCAAAATTCCGTGACTTAAATATATGTATGATTTGAATAAGTTTGACATGTATTTGAGCCATGAGACTAGTGGATATGCTCTAAAGCTAATTCATAAGTAGTAGTACTTGCTTTGACAATCTCCGGTGGGCTTGTATAAATTTGATCGAAATATGTATGATTTTGAATCAAAATTGATATGCATTTGAGCAGTGAGGACGGTGGATATGCTCTAAAGATGATTCATAAGTAGTACTCCCTACGACCCAAATTAGTTGATTTAGATTTGACTAGATTCGATTGTATCATGAGGAATTTGAGTTAACTAACTCGGATTGACAATCTCAGCCACTAATTTGGAACGAGGAATGGATGTTGCCACCAACACTGCAACTCTACATGGTAGCCATGATGGCAGCGACAGAACAGTCAAAACTGATAGGCCCCAACTTGACCCTCTAGGCATTTGGCACGCCAATTATGGGCATCTAGATCCAATGGCAAGCAACTTGGGGCCCACAAATGCATTCTCTCGACAACTTTGGGAATGCTAGATCCAATGGCAAGCAACCCGGGCACTACAATGCATTCTCTCAACCACTTTGGGACCACTAGATCCAATGGCAAGCAACTCGGGTACCGCAATGCATTCTCTCGACAACTTTGGGACCGTGAAGTGACTAAATTAGCAGGAACTCACAACCATCTATTGAATAACAATTCTACTCTCTAAATTAGCTATCTATTCAACTAATCATTACACGTGCCACCCTTCACCACAACCGCATACTGTAACTGCTAGGACGCGGATGACAACTACTAAAACTTCCCACATGAATCTACTATCCCCCCTCTTCACTTGAAGTTCATGTTTTAGATTTTCTACGACTTGATCAGATACGGCAAGATCAACCTCAGGTGTCAACTTCTCTTTACGAATAAGCTCTAAATTCTTCCTTGATAGTACGCTTCAGCTCAAATATCAACAGGTTTTTACGGGCCAATTCATCACCTAACTTGGCAACCATCTCCTCCAAATCCATCCTATGGCTAGACCACTGAGTTGATTCATGTTGGTATGCAATGTACTATGGATCATTGGCCTGCCTAGCACACTGTAACAATCCCAAAACAAACCAAATTGGAATCAGTCCGACAGGCCATGTCAACACTTCAAATTCAATGGTAGTACAAAGAGAAGGAGCTACATGCACTTCCGACGTGGTAGGAGAAGGAGAATGTGGCCATGACATGATCGATTCTCTACCCTCGCCGGTGTACCCGCTACGACTAGACATTCAGGACTAATTTGCACCTACAATATCGAGGAAATTACAGGAACCGAATCGATTAAGCTGGGCGGATGATACATTGCAAATGTATCTATAATTTTTGATGTCCCATGCTTGGTTTTATCTACTTTCTTATGTTTTGTCCACACTTTGGAGTACTTTTCATATGATTTCTTGGACTAACCTATTAACAAGAGCCACAGTGCCAGTTGCGTGTTTTCTGCTGTTTTTGGTTCCAAAAAGTCAGAAAATGAATATTCTCGAAATTGGACGGGGCAAAAGCCAATATGCCTATTTTTCCTGGAGACTCACGGAACCAGAATACAAGATGGAGAGGGCACATAGGGTGGCCACACCACCCCTGGGCACGGGTCCCCCTTAGCCGCGCCAGGGCATGGTTTGGTCCCCCTGGCCGGCCACTAACCTTGCCTCTTTCGCCTATATATCTCCCCCAAGGCAAAAACCCTAGATCATCAATCAGAAATCCACGAAAAGTTCTGCAGCGCCACCGCCACCGAAGGGGAGATTTGGGGGACAAAAAGTCTCTGTTCCGGCACCCTGCCGAGACGGGGAAGTGCCCCCGGAGCCATCTCCATCGATCTCCACCATCATATCCATCACCATTGCTGATTCCCATGATGATGAGGGAGTAGTTCTCTCTTGATGCTAAGGGTTCTACCGGTAGCTATGTGTTTATCTCTTTCTCTATGCATGATCATATTGTGATCATGAGCTTGTAATCTATAGATCTATTCTGCTACTCAAGTGCTTTAATGAATCTCTGCTCTCCCCATTTGTGTGAAAGTGACAGCATGCTCACCATGGTGGCACTTAGGCTAGAGATTACAAATATTTGTTATGAGTTATATTTGGAGTTGGATGTCTTTATGAAATTGTGGTGTTTGTTGGACTCATCTAGTACTCAAGGTGACAGTGTGGGGTTTTCTAGATGGGAAAGATGAACTTTGAGGTGTGCTGTTATAGCCCTACCATGGATTAGAGTGTCCAACCGGAGAGTAGTTAAGAGTAGTATCATAAAGAGAAGATATTTATATGAGAGTGTTCACTAGTGAAAGTATGATCCCTAGGCCTTGTTTCTAAGCATTGATACACCGTTTGCAATTAGATCTGTTACATGTTTGCTTGCTTCCATCTTTATTTCAGTTTGCCTTTAGTCTCTTCCACGCCATCAAGCTATTTTCTATCACCGTTGCCACTTATAATTATCCATACCACTTGTATTTCACTATCTCTTTGCCGAACTAGTGCACCTATACACCTGACAAGTGTATTGGGTGTGTTGGGGACACAAGAGACTTCTTGTATCTTGATTGCAGGGTTGCTTGAGAGGGAAAACTTGCTGCTGTTCTACAAACCTCTGCACCTATACCTTTGACCACTTCCTCCCTGAGTTTGATAAACCTTGGGTAATCCACTTAAGGGAAAACTTCCTGCTGTTCTACAAACCTCTGCACTTGGAGGCCCAACAATTCTCTACAAGAATAGAAGTGCGTAGACATCAGCGGAGCAGGAGGGGAGGTCTTAGCAAGCACTACTAGCAATTGCTGCGACTGTTCGTCGAGCTATGGCGGCGGAACCAAATCCCGGTCGTCATGGGCGGCGGACCTGCCTGCGGTCGGTACTGCCTCAACATACAATGCGTGCGGACAAAACAGGTGCCGGAGCCGTGGTTGAGGTGCAGCGCGGCAGTCCGTCCGATACCACCGTAGGATAGATCCGGCGATGCGCTGACGATGGCTGCTCTGTCCACCGGTGGGATAGGAGCTGCTCGGGGCTAGGAGCTGGGAGCAGATGAGAGAGAGAGAGCCAATGTGTCATACATGACCCCACCTGTCAATTATATCATATTTGCCAATTTTGCATATCTGCCAAACTTTTTCTTTGAAATTTGCATATTTACCACATGACCACCACATGTCAGTGACACAAAAAATGGCAAATATGCAAGTTGCAAAGTAAAACGTGGCAAATATGCAAATCCCCCCTCTAGCCCCACATGACGGCCCCACAGAACGGCTCCACATAGCGGCCCCATCGTTCATTAGCTTTGACGGCCCCACAGAATGGCCCTATTTGTCATTGGCAGCACCAGCCACACAATCAGGAAAAACGGGGCCCACAAGTCAGCGAGAGACGGATGGCTGGTCCGTCGTGTATCCTGGCCCCACCCGTCAGCATGTAACGGTCAAGGCGACGTAACGTAATGCTCAATACAGGACCCGCCCCAACATGGTCCCACATGTCAGCATGTAACGGTCAAGCCTTTGACCTGATGTCACCCCCCCCCCCCGTCCGAGTGCATGTGAGGGTTTCAGAATGGATGGGAGGAAAGTGAGGAAAAACTAAGCGGCTGGGGAAAACTAAGTACAACTAACGAACCAGGGGCACGAAAATAGAAATCCCTATTTTATTTTATCCCAACAGCTTGTTTATAAGTTGAATCAGCTAGATGGAGTCTCAATTCAGTTGTAATAAATGGACCGAGTTTAATTTATCGAATAGGCTTTTGGAAATTGTTGAGACGCTCGCACCAAGATCACAAAGTGCGGATATCTCATGAACTCCCAACTTAATTTTAATAGTGGGCTCAAATATATCATCTAGCTTAGCTGGAAGCTTATGAGCTAGTCTTTTATACTGCATCTCTAAATCATGAACCTTAGATGCTACTTGTTGTATAAATTGTTGGTACATAGCATCATTACCTTGTTCTATACCTAGATTCTTAATGGTGATCATCTTTAATAAATCTTCCACGGTATATTCCGGTGTTGGCATGTTGCTATAATCCAGCTCTTCAGGTTTCTCATCATTGGTTACCACCCTCATCATTTTGAGGTCTTCTACCAGATTTGGCTCGGGTTTCTAGCAAAATTTGCTAGTATGAGCTTGGCTCTTGGCTACCTTACCCAGCTGAGCCTCCATGGTCTTTGTTCTTTCCTGTAGAGCCTGCACATCATTTATAATTGCAATGGCCTGGTTAGATAATCTTCCTATACTACTTTCATGGTTCTCCGTAATCTTAATAACCATATTATTTTGCTCGGTTTGAGCTTGTATAAATATTCTAATGGTTTGCTCAGACGGGAGATTGCCATGATTTTCTCCATTAGTATTATCATAATTATTATAAGGAGCTCCTACAGGATTAGCATGATATTTTTGAACATTAGAAGCATAATTATTTTTCCATGCAGGATAAAAAGGAGTACGAGCTATAAAATTAACATCATTAACATCGGTAGTGATAGCATTAACTTGGGTATCTTCCTTACCTTTTACTAAGCTAAGCAACTCATCTACCTTAGATGTAAGATATTTATTGTTTACTTTGATAATTGAACTTACTCTCTTCGAGGTTCTTTCCACATGCCATTGGGAATGGTTATTTTGCATATCATCAAGTGACTTATTTGCAACACTCACGTGCTTTCCCATGATCATTCCTCCTGCTGCAGTATCTAGCATAGACTTAGACATTGGGTTAAGACCATTATAAAACAAATGTAATATAAGCCACTCTTCCATCCCATGATTAGGACAATTCATTACGGCTTCTTTCATCCTTTCCCACGCAAGTGCTAGTGGCTCACGGTCTTCTTGTCTAAAGCTTGTAATGTTGGATCTTAGCTGCATAGTCTTAGCTGGGGGAAAAATTAGTCATAAATAAATTAGTACATTCCTCCCAAGATTTAATAGTACCCTTTGGTAGAGCTGGCAACCAATCCTTAGACTTTTATCTAAGAGAGAAAGGAAACAATCTTAGCTTAACAACATTTGGATCTACATCCTTAATACACATCATGTCACAAATTTCAGTAAAAGTATTTAAGTGCAATCCCGAATCTTCAACAGATGAACCCCCAAATTGGTTTTGTTGAACCAAACTTAAAAGGTTGGGTTTTATGTCATATGTTTCCGCATCAATTACGGGCTGAGTGATGGGTGCACGGATAAAATCATCGGCGGGAGTTACATACTCTCCTAATCTCTTTTGAGCCATGGCTCTTATCTTTTTGGTAATTTTTAAGTAATGAAAACGAATAACAAGTGAAAGGATCGTATGGTTACCTAGAGGGGGGTGAATAGGTGCTACTTCAAATTTTACTTCCTTTTCAGATTAAGGTTTGACACAAAGGTAAATTCTCTAGATATGCAACTATGGTGAATTTACCTATATTGATGGGTTCGTAGCATGGAAAACAAAAAATTTCTACCGCAAGAACGAACAAAACCTAGATCTAATCTAGATAAAAGCCAAGATCTAATCTATTAGACATGAGCAACGAGATAGATGGGAACTAACCCTCGTAGATCCGAAAGCGTTAACGAGATTAGATCTCGTGGTTGATGTAGTCGATCACTTGCCGATCTCAAGATCGTGTGGACGATCCTTCCGGCGTCGCGTTCCAGCAGTGCTTCCGCCTTCGGTCAAGTAGACGATCTTTCCGGCGTTGCGTTCCAGCAGCGCTTCCGCCCTTGGTAAAGTTGACGATCCTTCCGGCGCCACGATTCGGCAGCGCTTCCGCAGTCGGTCACACGTGCGGAGTCGAAGCAGACCTTCCTCTCCCCGTTCCAGCGAGCAGCGGAGGTAGTAGATCTTCTCCACGGAATCCCAGCAGCACGACGGCGTGGTGGTGGTGGTGGAGTAGAGAATTCTGCAGGGCTTCGCCTATGCCTGTGCAGAATATGGTGGAGGAGAGAGGCGGCAGAGATTGGACGTTATGAGAGTCTAGGAGGAGGGGGCGCCCCCTGCCCCTCTATTTAAAGAGGGGATGGCGCCATGGGGAGGGGAGTCCTTGTAGGACTCCTCTCCTCCCTAGGCCGGCGGATTGGAGGTGGGGGGAGGAGTCCTCCTCCCCCACGAATCCGTATCTTGACCCACCAGGACTCCTTGATCCCTATCTTGATTTTCAAGCAAACTCCAAGATATCTTCCAGAACCTTCCGGAACATTCTGAAACCTTCTAGAATCCTCATACAAACACTCCGGAACATTTCCTATCTCATAAAATGATCTCCTATATATGAATCTTATTCTCCGGATCTCCTCGTGATGTCCCGAATCCAATTCGAGACTCCGAACAACATTCGGTCTCCAACGCACATTCCATATCTACTTAAAACAACTTCGAACCTTAAGTGTGTCACCCTACGGTTCGTGAATATGTAGACATGATAGAGACACATCTCATATCAATAACCATTAGCGGGACCTGGAGATCCATAATGGCTCCCACATACTCAACGATGACTTCGCGATCGATTGAACCATTTACATACGAAACTAATTCCCTTTGTCTCGCGATACTATACTTATCCGAGGTTTGATCGTCGGTATCTCCATACCTAGTTCTACCTCGTTACTGATAAGTACTCTTTACTCGTTTCGTGATATGTCATCCCTTGTGACCTAGTCACATGCTTGCAAGCTAACTAGATGACATTCCACCGAGAGGGCCCAGAGCATATCTATCTGTCATATGGATGGACAAATCCCAATCTTGGTTCATGCGCTTCAACACATACTTTCAGAATACCCAATGACACTTTTATAACCACCCAGTTACGAAGCGGCGTTTGATGTCATCAAAGTATCCATCCGGTGATGGTGATTAACATAACCTCATGGTCGAAGGAATAGGTTACTATGTGTTTGAAAGCTTACAGCAATACGAACTTAATGACTTGATCTTATGCTACGCTTACTATGGGTGTGTGTCCATCACATCATTCTCCTAATGATATGACCTTGTTATTAATCACATTCTAATGTCCATGATCAGGAAACCATGATCATCAATTAATCAACAAGCTAGTTCAACAAGAGGCTTACTAGGGACTTTTATATGTTTACAAAACACACATGTATTAGTGTTTCCTAATAATACAATTATAGCATGGGATGTAAACATTTATCATAAACACAAAGATATAATAATAATCACTTTTATTATTGCCTCTTGGGCATATCTCCAACATATATGTCACACTAGTACACCTAACTACGCAAGAACAAGATAAAGTAGGGTGCGGTGAAGGATAGAAGTAAACAAAGTGAAGCACACGGGGACACGAGGCTTATTTCCCGCAGTTCCTTCCTTTTGAGGGGAAGTACATCTGCATTTGGAGAGGGGGTGGTATCAAACCACCAACGCCACGAGAGGCCTCCCTTGTTCTCCGATGAACCTCACCCTAAAGGGATCGATTCACACTTCCACTATATCGGTAACCTTCAAGGTGGTAGCCGGCACCCTTACAACAAGTTCAAGGCACACAACCACAACTTAATCGGGGCTCCCGAATCCAAGCAAGCTGTCACGCAATCAAAGACAAGCTTGTAAGAATCAAATCAACCAAAACAAGGCTTAGGGTTTCCAATGAAACCCTAGAGCAAGGGGCCCTCAAGTGAATGAGGGGGAAATGAAGATCTCTCTTGGTGAAGTTGTAGATCGATGCCTCCTCCTCTGATTCCCCAAAGATCAACGACTTTGGGTGGTTGGATGAAGAGATCTTGGAGTTTTGGTGGCTCAAATGGTGTGGTCTTCTTTTTCTAGAATGAGCAGCTGGAGGAAGGGGATGAGGTCCCCTATTTATAGGCCTCACACTTGTGAACCGTTTTTTGACCGTTGGAGATAACTCACATCGGAGATTCCGGACTGACAGGCCGAAGACTCCGGCCTGAACCGGAGACTTTGGCCCATCTCCGGACAGGCTCTTTGAATGACTTGGGCAGGGTCTTGACGTTCATTCCGGAGACTCTGGCCAAAACTCCAGACTAGAGACACCGAAGACTCCGGTGTTTCTACACCGGAAACTCCGGTCAGAGAAACCACACTGGAGACTCCGGCTGATATCCGGTCTATCTCTGGACCACCTCATAGATTGACTCTGGGCCAAGTCCAGCACTCACACCAAAAATTCTGGGGGAAACTCCATACCACACCGGAGACTCCGGTGTTTGCACACTTGAGACTCCGGTCTGGAAACTTCAGGTAAGATTAGATTTGGCCATGGAATGTCCCACCTTCATCTGGCATTTTCTCTTTTCAATAGATTGATGATGCGCTCGACTTTCGACGTAGAGCTCGTTGGGAACCCCAAGAGGAAGGTACGATGAATACAGCAGCAAGTCTTCCCTCAGTTATGAAACCAAGGTTTAATTGAACCAGTAGGAGCAAGGAAACACCCCAAAGGTGTTACTAGCTGAGCTTTGGCAGGGCGCACTACCAGTGCTAGTAGCAACGTGGTGACCTGCACAACGCAACCACAGAACTTTGTCCCCAAGTTGCGATGAGGTTGTCAATCTCACCGTGTTTTGCAGAAAACAAAGGATTAAACGTATCGAATGGAAAGAAGTAGAAGTTTGCAGAAAGTAAACACAAAGCAGTAAAAGATTGTAGATTGTATGTAAAGAAAAAGGACCGGGATCCATAGTTCACTAGAGGTGGCTCTCCTTAAGATAGATAACATGCTTGGTGAACAAATTACAGCGGGGCAATTGACAAACACCGAGAAAGCAATACATGCATATACTAATCATCTTGACTCCTCTTAGACTTGATTGGGCATTACAACATAATACATAGACCGCCATCCAACTACATCTATGACTAATAATCCACCTTCAGATTATCATCCGAACCCCCTCCAGTATTAAGTTGCAAGCAACAGATTATTGCTTTACGAACTGCGTGTAAAGTAAACAATATGATTGTTCTATGAACAAAGGATTGTTGTTTTCTCCCTAGTAGCAACAACACATCTAGTACCTTAGAGATTTCTGTCACTTCCCTAGATTACCAGAGGCATGAACCCACTATCGAGCTTAAATACTAACTCTTGGATTTGCTAGCATCTACTTGGCCAAGATAGCTACTAACAACGAAAAGCATGCAAGATCTCAAATAACAAAGACATGATAGAATCAATAATCAATCTGAAATAGCATCTCAATATCCATCGGATCCCCGCAAACACAACATGTATGAATTACAAATAGATGATCTTGATCATGAACAGAGGTCACAAGATCTAAACATGAAAGCACAAAGGAGGAGAAACCAGCCATCTAGCTACTACATGGATCCGTAGTCCAAGGATGAACTACTGATGCATCACACCGGAGGCTTGCATGGTGATGAAGAAGGCCTCTAGGGTGAATTCCCCTCTCCGGCAGGGTGCCGGGAAGAGCTTTAGATCTCCCCCGATCTAGGGACAGAGACGACGGCGACTACAGACTCTTTCGTGGATTTTTGATCGGGTCCTTAGGGTTTTCGTCCTGAGGGCAACTTATAGGCGGAAGGAGAGGCCGAGGGGGTGCTGGGGTCGGCCAGACCACCCCCTGGCGCGGGTCAGGACTGGCCAGGTGGTGTGGCCGGCCCCCAGCCCTTCTCCGTCTCGTATTCTGGCACTTGATCCCTTCCGAAAAAATAGGCACTTTGGCTTTTGTCCCGTCCAATTCCGAGAATATTTATTTTCTGACTTTCTTGGAACCAAAAACAGCAGAAAACAGGCAGCTGTCACTATGGCTCTTGTTAATAGGTTAGTCCAAGAAATCATAATAAAAGTACTCCAAAGTTGGAACAAAACACAAGAAAGTGGATAAAACCAAGCATGGAACATCAAAAATTTAGATACATTTGCAATGTATCAACATCCCCAAGCTTAACTCCTGCTTGTCCTCGAGTAGGTAAGTGATAAAAAGAAATATATTTTGAGGTGACATGCACCATCAAAGACTTGATCAAAGTATTTGCAAAACATTCAAAGCTGGGATCATAGTACTTCAATCATAACATGAAAGACAAAGTTCTAGCAATAGGCAAAGAAACTATGATGTAACATGAAAATGCACAAACAAAAGATTCATGAATAATAATGCTTTGCAAGACGTTTGTTTGTTTCATGTAAAGAAAACATAGCATAATAGCATTCAGCTTGTCCCTCAATAGAGTAGCAAATATAAATGCATAGGACACCTTCAAAGTTCATAAGAGTGACTAGATACAATAGTTTCAAACAAGCAATAACAAGTCAATCAACTAGTCTTGGGACAATGCACATAGAACTAAGAATGGCCACTACGCTCTCAAAGTAGTGCATAAAGATAGAAGGTGGAGACTCAATATAATGGTGGAAGAAAGGCCTTTTGTAAAAAGGAAGTAGGGATTCAAGTCTCATAAAGATCTTCCAAAAATTATGATACTTAAAGCTTCCATCTCTCATTGCCTCTATCATAAGCATCTTGAAGTGATTAAGGTTAAAGTGAACAAACTATGGTGTACATGCTTGACGAAGTATAAGTCAGAAATCTCATGTCCCTTGTATACGAGGGCCGCTCCTCATGCTACTCAAGTTTAGTCACCGGTAAGTTCTTGTCATCGTAAGTACATGTGTATCATTGAGAACCGCCAACGGGGTACCCCTTGCCCGATGATACGGAAGAATTCCCATATCAAAATGACAAGGCAAGCACACAACGAGCATCTCAGCATTCTTCTTATTTACCATGGGAATATGGTGCTTTTTTCTCTCTTTCCTCTTTTCATAGTATCTCTTTTTTTCTCTTTTTTTCTCAATGTAGGACTCTTTTTTTAAGAAGAATGCTTCATAGACAGCTCATTATGGTTACGCTGCATGTTTCCACCATGTCATCATGGATTAGACCAGCGACCCAGGCGTTTCTCTAACACATATACATAACTCCATGGACTTACAAGCTACCCTTTCATTTCACACCGACGACATCCATATACAAAAGAGCATGATATCAACTAGGTACAAGTACCAAGTGCAATGTTGAAAGCGTTCCTCATGAAAGCATGGTTCTGCTAATTTTCAACAAATAAGTGCAAGCATATACATCATAGAAGACACAATGGTTCAAGTTTATTAAGGGCAAGTAAAGTAAAGTGTGCCATCAAGTTCGTGAGAGCTTTAATCACTAGTTTTCTCATAACAAGTGGAAGGTAAACAAAAGCATGAATATACTTGGAATAGCATAAGATAGTAGGTAGGTATGGTGGACTCTTTGGAAAAACTTGGTTTAGGGAGTTGGATGCATGAGTGGAACTCATACTTTGTTGTGGAGGCTAGCAAAAGACTGGGAGCGACAACTAAGAGAGCAATAATGGCCATAATCATGCAGAGCGACAAAACATCATTGATCAAAGCATAAAGTGATACTACAAGTTGAAAACTAAAGGATCATAAAGGCTATGGTGACTTGTGATAGTCATAACATGGTGTGAGCATGCGCCAAGTCAACCCAAATAAAGCATCAAAGGAGAATACCACTATATTATGCTTTAATATGCTAAAACAACGCATGATTCATCGAAGACACATTAAGCAATCTCAATTATTTATAACAAGTCAAGCTACAGCAAAGAATACTAAGCATAAAACAGTATCAAGCATGGCATGACAAAGCATAGGCCACAGTCAAAAACGAGCTCTTTTTACCACAAAAGCATGAACTTTCCTACTCTTTTCCAAACCAAACTATTTGCAAACCAAAGTATGAAAGAGGGGGTCCAACCAATTTATTCAGAAAGCTAATCAAACCAAGAAAACTAAAAACCAAAACGAAAAAGAAGACGCTCCAAGAGAAACACAACTGTGCATGAAACAATAAAAATGAAGCGTTTGGAAGAAAACTGGAATTTCTATTGATGAAGAAGGGGATGCCTTGGGCATCCCCAAGCTTTGACGCTTGTACTTCTTGGATATTTCTTGGGGTGACATGCGTGGCATCCCCAAGCTTGAGCTTTAGTCCATCCTTCATCTCGTTACTCATTCCTTCCATACACCTGAAAATTTTCCTTCATACAAAACTTCACACAATCTTATTAGCAACATTAGTGCACTTAAGATAAATAAGTCTCAAGGTTCAGTTCTAACACCAAATAAACTTCCATTATAACACTAGCTACTGTAGCACTTCCCTCAAAAAGCTCAATTCCCCAAAGGAACTCAAGAAGGAACTAACAAGAAACAAATGCAGAAAAATGGCAGAAATCTGTCAAAACAGACCAGCAGGTAAAGACGAATTTTTTCGAAGACCTTATGTTGCTCAAATCAAAAAGTGTTGAACTGACGAAAGTTAGATAACAACCTGGGGCAGAAAAAAAATGATAGCTCAATCCGACATACAGAGCTCTCTCAGGAATTTTTACGGTGAAGCACAGAAATCTGTTTCGGGACAGCAACTTTCCCAATCATTATTTCACTCTCATTAGAGGTTACTCTTGGCACAAAAAGCAAATAAAAAGAATAAGGAGAGGTTATTACAGAGTAAATAACTTCCAAGACTCATCTAAAACTCTTGGTTTATCTCCCAACAAGTATTTTTCTTTAACGCCTTTAAGTTAGGCATAAGAAGCAAAGAAAGAATCAAGTGTTCTCAAATGAAGAAGCATTAAGACCAAAAAAAATTTTCATAGGAGAAGCAAAAGAAATCTTTTATCTCTTTTTAGGGAAGTGTTCTATAGCTTTCTTGAGTGGGAGTTGATATTTAATGGTGCCTTCTTTCATATTAATGATGGCACCAACAGTTCTAAGAAAAGGTCTTCCCAAAGTAATAGGACAAGAAGCATTGTATTCAACATCCAAAACATAGAAATTAACAGGGACATAGGAATCGTTAACCATAATAAGAACATCATTAAGACTCCCCATGAGTTTCTTTTTAGCATTAGCATCAAGTGGGACATTCAAATAACAATCTTCAAGAGGAGGCAAATCAAGCATATCATAAATCCTTCTAGGCATAATAGAAACACTACTATCAAGATCACATAAAGCTTTGAAATCAAAGTCATTCACTTTCATATTAATGATCGGTTCCCACCCATCTTCTTGTTTTATAGGAATAGAAGCTTTATGTTTCATCTTTTCTTCTTTAATTTTTATGAGAGCATCAGTAATGTGTTTTGTAAAAGCCATGTTCATAGCACTAGCATTAGGAATTTTAGCAAGCTTTTGTAGGAACTTAATAACTTCAGAGATGTTGCAACCATCAAGATCAAAATCAACTTTATCATCTAAAGTAGTAGAAATATTAGTAGCCTCAACACTAGTGGTGGTGATAGTAGAAACACTAATGTTTCTAGCAATTTCATCTTCTCTTTCCCACTTAGCATGTAATTTAGCTAATAGTCTAACATTTTCATCAATTCTTACTTGTATAGCATTAGTAGCTGCAAAGGGATTCTCATTAGTTTCAGGTTTAGCAGCCATTTTATTAATCAATGAAGATTGAGCTTCAGACAAAGATGGTATATTTCTTTCAGCATTGGAGAGTTTCAATTGTAAACTAGGAATTTCCCTATTTAGACTCTCAAGTTGATGGCTAATGTTCTTCAAAATGATAGATTGTTCCTCCATAGTTTTAGTGAATAGCTTATTTTGCTCATATTGCATTTGCATGAAGTTTTTAGTGGCTCTTTCAACTTCTAAAATTCTTCTTTCACTAGGTAACTTAGATTTACCATTATAGCCATAAGTAGTATTAGGAGGATAAGGCTTATAATTGTTGTTACCAAAATTGTTCCTATAAGCATTATTACCATAAGTATTGTTGCCAAAGTTGTTATTTCTTATGAAGTTCACATCAACTTGCTCTTCTTGAGCAACCAAAGAGGCTAAAGGAACATTATTTGGATCAATATGGGCTTTCCCATTAACAAGCATAGACATAATTATATCAATCTTATCACTCAAGGAGGAGGCTTCCTCAACAGAATTTACCTTCTTACCTTGTGGAGCTCTCTCAGTATGCCATTCAGAATAATTAACCATCATATTATCCAATAGTTTTGTTGCAACACCCAAAGTGATGGTCATAAATGTACCTCCAGCAGCCGAATCCAATAGGTTCCTTGAAGAATAGTTCAATCCTGCATAAAAAGTTTGGATGATCATCCAAGCAGTCAGTCCATGAGTGGGACAATTCTTTACCCAAGATTTCATTCTTTCCCAAGCTTGAGCAACATGCTCATTATCAAGTTGTTTAAACTTCATTATTTCACTTCTCATGGATATAATCTTAGTAGGAGGATAGTATTTTCCAATAAAAGCATCTTTGCACTTAGTCCAAGAATCAATACTATTCCTAGTTAAGGAATTCAACCACTCTTTAGCTTTTCCTCTCAAAGAGAAAGGAAATAATTTCAGTTTAATAATATCACCATCTATATCCCTATGCTTTTGCATCTCACAAAGTTCAACAAAGTTATTTAGATGGGAAGCAGCATCTTCATTACCAATACCAGAAAATTGTTCTCTCATAACAAGATTGAGCAAAGCAGGTTTTATCTCAAAGAAAGTATTTTCAGCCACAGGTGGAGCAATAGGTGTGCTCATAAAATCATTGGTGTTGGTGCTAGTGAAGTCACACAACTTAGTGTTTTCAAGAGTAGTCATTTTTTTGGGGTTTTCAAATAAGAAAGCAAAACAAGTAAAACTAATTTTTTTTGTGTTTTTGAAGAACAAAACAAGCAAACAAAGCAAACAGAAACAAAGCAAAACAAAAACAACAAAGTAAAGAGATTGGTTATGAGGGACTCCCCTTGTGAAGATGTCCTTGACTCCTCGGCAACGGTGCCAGAAAAAACCTTGATGCGCTCGACTTTCGACGTAGAGCTCGTTGGGAACCCCAAGAGGAAGGTACGATGAATACAGCAGCAAGTCTTCCCTCAGTTATGAAACCAAGGTTTAATCGAACCAGTAGGATCAAGGAAACACCCCAAAGGTGTTACTAGCTGAGCTTTGGCAGGGCGCACTACCGGTGCTAGTAGCAACGTGGAGACCTGCACAACGCAACCATAGAACTTTGTCCCCAACTTGCGATGAGGTTGTCAATCTCACCGTGTTTTGCGGAAAACAAAGGATTAAACGTATCGAATGGAAAGAAGTAGAAGTTTGCAGAAAGTAAACACAAAGCAGTAAAAGATTGTAGATTGTATGTAAAGAAAAAGGACCGGGATCCATAGTTCACTAGAGGTGGCTCTCCTTAAGATAGATAACATGTTGGGTGAACAAATTACAGCGGGGCAATTGATAAACACCGAGAAAGCAATACATGCATATACTAATCATCTTGACTCCTCTGAGACTTGATTGGGCATTACAACATAATACATAGACCGCCATCCAACTGCATCTATGACTAATAATCCACCTTCAGGTTATCATCCGAACCCCCTCCAGTATTAAGTTGCAAGCAACAGATTATTGCTTTACGAACTGCGTGTAAAGTAAACAATACGATTGTTCTATGAACAAAGGATTGTTGTTTTCTCCCTAGTAGCAACAGCACATCTAGTACCTTAGAGATTTCTGTCACTTCCCCAGATTACCAGAGGCATGAACCCACTATCGAGCATAAATACTAACTCTTGGAGTTGCTAGCATCTACTTGGCCAAGATAGCTACTAACAACGGAAAGCATGCAAGATCTCAAATAACAAAGACATGATAGAATCAATAATCAATCTGAAATAGCATCTCAATATCCATCGGATCCCCGCAAACACAACATGTATGAATTACAAATAGATGATCTTGATCATGAACGGAGCTCACAAGATCTAAACATGAAAGCACAAAGGAGGAGAAACCAGCCATCTAGCTACTACGTGGATCCGTAGTCCAAGGATGAACTACTCACGCATCACACCGGAGGCTTGCATGGTGATGAAGAAGGCCTCCAGGGTGAATTCCCCTCTCCGGCAGGGTGCCGGCAAGAGCTTCAGATCCCCCCGATCTAGGGACAGAGACGACAGCGGCTACAGACTCTTTCGTGGATT
The DNA here is from genome assembly GCA_910589775.1 of Avena eriantha. Lineage (NCBI taxonomy): Eukaryota > Viridiplantae > Streptophyta > Magnoliopsida > Poales > Poaceae > Avena > Avena eriantha. Next base: position 275,896,983 of record OU342743.1, read on the forward strand.
TTTGATCGGGTCCTTAGGGTTTTCGTCCCGAGGGCAACTTATAGGCGGAAGGAGAGGCCGAGGGGGTGCTAGGGTCGGCCAGACCACCCCCTGGCGCGGGCCAAGCCTGGCCGCGCGGCCAGGTGGTGTGGCCGGCCCCCAGCCCTTCTCCGTCTCGTATTCTGGCACTTGATCCCTTTCGGAAAAATAGGCACTTTGGCTTTTGTCCCGTCCAATTCCGAGAATATTCATTTTCTGACTTTCCTGGAACCAAAAACAGCAGAAAACAGGCAGCTGGCACTGTGGCTCTTGTTAATAGGTTAGTCCAAGAAATCATAATAAAAGTACTCCAAAGTTGGAACAAAACACAAGAAAGTGGATAAAACCAAGCATGGAACATCAAAAATTATAAATACATTTGCAATGTATCAATTGACCTGTAGACATTAACACACAGTAAAAAGTACCTTATGTTGTTAACGAACACCAAAACATATTAGGACAATAAATGTCCTTTCAATCTCCCCCTTTTTGGTGTTCGATGACAATAGGAGGTTTTGCATGCAATTTTTAATAAGACAAAGCTATGATCCCCCTGATGGTGTGTAGCAAGATAACCAAGTAATACATGCAAGTTAGGTAATGGATAACTATTACAATAAAGGAATGGGCATAGACATGTCCACACACATAGATAGTTCACATAAACCAAATGAGTCTCACAAGAACCAAATGAAAGCAAATGTTCGAACATAAAGATATGACAACCCAACCCATGCAAATCCTGATTCTCTTAATGGACTACTTCTCCCCCTTTGGCATCGAAACACTGAAAAGGGAAAAGTACAAACTATCGTACCAAAGAAGATCACCGGAGTCATCGTCATCGTCATCGTCATCATTCTCATCCTCATCGTAATCATCATCAGCAGCAGAAGTCTTTGGCCCTTTGCCATGAGGGCGAGAAGAGGAGGTGCCCTAGGTGCAAAACCAGAAGTGACCTCAGAGAAAGTCTGCCAGTCAACCAAGCTTGCATTCATGGCATTCGAAGCCCCAAAGGAGAGTGTGTGATCTGACTCTACAGATGGTTCAACTCCATGCTCATCATTGTACTCTGACTCGCCTTCCTCTTCTTCCTCACCTTGAGCCTTGATTTCCTTGAGAAGTTTCTCAATCCTGCGATTGCTCTTGTAGGCATCATGTTGCCCCTTACGGATGTCCACATTCATTCAGCAAAGGGTCTTCTCCCAGAATGATGCCTTCTTAATTTTCTCCTTAACAAACTCACGTGTGATAGGAGGCATGGGTGCATTAGAGGCATTCTTCCTCCTAGAGCTCCTAGGAGGGGAGGGAGCATGCTCAGCCTCAGAGATCTCCTCATCCTCACTCTCAAACGGCCGCCTAGTAACCATCTTCCCTTTCTTTTGAAGGGACACACATGCATGCTCCGTAAGATTGGGAGGGAGGGCAAGTGGTGAACCATGGGCTTGAGTGTTGATAAGCCTCATCACTAAAGGAGCATACAGAGGAGATTTACTGTAGAGAATAGCATGGTACATCTCCGAAAAAATGTATTCCATAACATCAATAGCAAAGACTTCAGCATTAGGTCCAGCAAGATATATCTTGTGAGCATGGTGAAGTAGGTTGACAAGCCCACATCTAATGGCATCATCATTGCCAGCACTGGGAGAGATGTTGTGGCGGAATATCCTCAGTAGTAAGTTGTAGAGAGGTTTGAGGCCCTTGGCCTCATCGACGACTGCACCCTTGCCATAGAGTGGAGCCAACTTGGTCTTGCTCCACCAAGGTCAGCATCATGCATACGGTGCCCAATACGTATAGACACACCCTAGAAGGTCTCATTGATGACCCTAGCAAGGTCAAAGAAGGAAGCGGTGCAGCGGACATCGCCAGTCATCCAAGTCATGGTCCTTGCTTAATCAGTCCCAAACACCATAGTGGCATAGAATTGTTGGACAAGGGGAATGATGTAATATTTTCGGAGCTCCATGAGCCCATGCAGCCCAACCTTCTCAGTGATCCACAAAGCATATGCAAAGTAAATGTTGGCACGCATGTACTCAAGCTCCATATACCTTTGAGGACAAACTAGGGACTTGGTGAGCTTGCTATAGACATCAGTCATGAATGCTTTATGTTCCCTCCTCCAATAACGAGGATCCTCACAAGTCCTTGGCAGCTCATAGAAGTTAGTCTTGCGAAGGTCACATAACTCCTTCTTGGACATGTGATCAAGAGATTGCAAATTGTCATACTTGGCCCTCTTGGCACGGTTTTCCTCCTCTATCCATTCTTGGTTCTTTCTCATATACACAGATCTCTGAGTTGCTGCATGCAGTTGGATGGCAGGATCACATACTGCCCAACCTCTTCATCAAACCGAGGATCCCCCCTCCTAGACTTGGCCTTGGTGCGACCACGATGAGAACCAGAGCCTCCTGTGAACAAAAAGTGAGGGAGATAGCATGGGGGTAAGCACATATGTCTAGGAGGTAGACACAAAAACCCTCACAACTATGGCAGATGTGCTAGAGGCAATCTACACCGAAGTCTCCATAGTGTAACACCGGAATCTCTGGTTTGGACCGGAGTTTCCGATCAGACAGACCGGAGTCTCTAGACTAACCAACTGGAATCTCCGGTCTGGAGATTATGAGTTGCACATTGAGACTATAGGTGAGATCATTTCTAGCAGATCGGGTAAAGATATGAGACTAAGGTGATGCAGTGCACGCATGGATGTTGTTCCAATGGCCCAAATCAGTACAAAACTCAAAATAAACACAGGGGATGAACCCTAGGTTCATGGTGAGAGAAGAAGGTACCAGATATGTCCATTGGAGAGGTTCCACCGGTGGGGAAGGTCCTAGGGTGGAGAGGGTGGAGTTGGCTGGTGATACGTTGTAAACGTATCTATAATTTTTGATGTTCCATGCTTGTTTTATATCTACTTTCTTATGTTTTGTCCACACTTTGGAGTATTTTTACACATTTTATGGAACTAACATATTAACAATATGCCACAGTGCTAGTTGCCTATTTTCTGCTGTTTTTGGTTTCACAAAAGCTAGTAAGGAAATATTCTCGGAATTGGACCGGACAAAAGCCAAAGTCAATATTTTACCCGAAGCAACACGGAGTCCGGAGGGGAGCCGAAGAGGGGCACCAGGGCGGCCACACCATAGGGTGGCGCGGCCAGCCCTAGGCGCGCTGCCACCTCGTGTGGGCCCCCTGGTACTCCACCTACCTAGCCCTTCCGCCTATAAAAGCCTCCCAAGACGAAAACCCTAAGTACCCAATAAAAATTCCACGAAAGAGTCTGTACCCGCCGCCATCTCCATCCCTAGATCGGTAGGGATCTGAAGCTCTTCCCGGCGCCCTGTCGGAGGGGAGAGATCACCCTGGAGGCCTTCTTCATCACCATGCCTGCCTCCGGTGTGATGCGTGAGTAATTCATCCCTGGACTATGGGTCCATGTAGTAGCTAGATGGTTGGTTATCATCCTTTGTGCTACCATGTTTAGATCTTCTGGGCTCCATTCATGATCAAGATCATCTATTTGTAATCCTACATGTTGTGTTTGCGGGGATCTGATGGATATTGAGATGCTATTTTAGATTGATTATTGATTCTATCATGTCTATGTTATTTGTGATCTTGCATGCTTTCCATTGTTAGTAGCTATCTTAGCCAAGTAGATGCTAGCCACTCCAAGAGGGAGTATTTATGCTCGATAGTGGGTTCATGCCTCTAGTAATCTGGGGAAGTGACAGAAATCTCTAAGGTACTAGATGTGCTATTGCTACTAGGGATAAAACCTCAATCCTTTGTCCATGGGGCAATCGTATTGTTTACTTTACACACTTTGCTTAATGCAATTATCTGTTGCTTGCAACTTAATACTATAGGGGGTTTGGATGATAACCTGAAGGTGGATTATTAGTCATAGATGCAGTTGGATTATGGTCTATGTATAATGTTGTAATGCCCAATGAAATCTCATAGGAGTCAAGATGATTAGTATATGCATGTATGCTTTCTCGGTGTCTGTCAATTTCCCCGCTATAATTTGTTCACCCAACATGTCATCTATCTTAAGGAGAATCACCACTAGTGAACTATGGATTCCGGTCCATTATTTTACCATCAATCTACAATCTACTATTTACTGTTTACTTTCTGCAAAGCAATTACTATCTTCTACACAATACATTTAATCCTTTGTTTCAGCAAAACTGGTGAGATTGACAACCTCACTGTAAGTTGGGGCAAAGTTCTGTGGTTGTGTTGTGCAGGATTCCAAGTTGGAGACAACACCTTGGGGTTGTTTCCTTGCTCCTACTGGTTCCATAACCTTGGTTTCATAACTGAGGGAAAACTTGCTGTTTTGAGCCATCAGCCGGCGGCACGACGGATTCCGGCGGCAAAATAACCTCCAGCAGTTTTGGAGGAGGAAGAGGCGGTTGTGAAGGTGGGGGTCGGGGTCGAAGATATAGTCTATGTGACTCTCTCACCCAGGCCCCCTTAAGACACATGCTGAAACCGGAGACACCGGAGACTCCGGTCTACACCGGAGACACCGGTCAACACCGGAGACTTCGGTGTTTGCACACCGAAATCTCTGGTCCTCTTCGACCAAACACAACCAGTTTCAAGTTTTGGGACATATGTGATAGATAGAATTTTTTTATGGGAGGGTGACAGGCTTAGGTTTAGACCTCAAACTATGAAGAACCAAAAAGGGCAATGAAATTCATATAAATGGTCATGTGAAACTTCAACACTAAAACAAAAGTGCGAACCAACAACCAATCCTTCATAGTGAAGGGGGCGGTGGCCGAGGCCACCATGTAAGAGTATGAGGCATGAAACCACGGAGAATTATCCTTGGGTTCATAACCTCTACTCATCAATGAATCTCACATATCAAAAATGATATTAGGAGAATTGATTTCTTAATTTTGGCATTATGGGGGGAGGGACAACCCAATGGATTAGGACTGCACTCCCCCTATGTCCATGCCTACACCTAAACCACATAATGATCAAGTAATAGGTGTGTATGCAAGATGATCAAGTCAAACTTCTTGAATCTATGATATTTAGCTCATTCCTCAAATAACAAAATCTTTCTTCATCAAGTGGCTTCGTGAAAATATCTGCAAGTTGGTCTTTGTTTGACACATAAGAGAGCTCAATATCTCCTCGGACAACATGATCTCTAAAGAAATGATGACGGATCTCAATATGCTTTGTTCTTTGTATGATCCACCGGATTGTAGGAAATTTTGATATCACTTTCATTGTCACATAAAAGAGGCACTTTGTCACAACGGACACCATATTCCTTTAAAGTTTGCCTCATCCATAATAATTGAGTGCAAGCACTAGCTGCAGCCACATATTCAGCCTCAGCGGTGGACAGAGATATACAATTTTGCTTTTTAGAAGACCAACACACCAAGGACCTACCAAGGCATTGGCAAGCCCCGTAGGTTTATTTTCTATCATCCTTATCACCAGCCTAATCTGAATCAGTGTATCAACAAAGAGAGAATGTAGAGACCCTAGGATACCATATACCATAGTTTGGGGTATGAACCAAATATCGAAAGATTCTTTTGACTGCCATCAAGTTGCTTTCTTTAGGAGCCGCTTGATATCTTGCACACACTCCTACACTTAACACAATATCAGGTCTAGATGCACATAGGTAAAGCAAAGAACCAATCATGGATCGGTATACCTTTTGATCAACATCTTTACCATTTGGGTTAAGTTCAAGATGAGTCTTGGTTGCCATGGGAGTTGGATCTCCATTTAGTTCCTTCATGTTGAACCTCTTGAGCATGTCTTGGGTATATTTGGCTTGATTGAAAAAGGTTCCTCCTCTGATTTGCTTGATCTCAAAGCCAAGAAATACACTTAACTCCCCCATCATAGACATCCTGAACCTATCAGTCATAAGCTTTGAGAATTCGTCATTAAAAGCTTTGTTAGAAGATCCAAAGATAATATCATCAACATATATTTGGCAAACGAAAAGCTCCCCATTAACCTTCTTAGTAAAAAGAGTGGGATCAATTTTCCCAACCTCAAATCCACGGTCTAACAACAACTCTCTAAGGTGCTCATACCAAGTACGTGGAGCTTGTTTAAGCCCATAGAGTGCCTTATCAAGTTTGTAAACATGGTTTGGGAAGTTGGAATCTTCGAAACTCGAGGGTTGCTTAACATAAATCAACTCATGCAATGGACCATTTAGAAAAGCACTTTCCACATCCATTTGTTGTAATTTAAAGTTATGATGTGTAGCATATGCAATAAGGATACAGATGGACTCAAGGCGAGCCACAAGAGCATAAGTCTCTCCATAATCAATCCCTTCAATTTGAGAGAACCCTTGTGCAACCAATCTTGCCTTGTTCCTCACAACAATGCCATGTTCATGTTGCTTGTTCTTGAATATCCATTTAGTGCCAATAACATTGTGACACTCTTTGGGATTTTCTACTAACTTCCATACTTTGTTTCTCTCGAAGTTTTTGAGCTCTTTATGCATTGCTTCTAGCCAATCTGAATCTTCAAGAGCTTCCCATACTTTCTTTGGCTCCACCATGATATATGAGCTTGATGCTCACCAAAGTGTTTTCAGTTGAGCTCGAGTGTACATTCCACTCCTAAGATCACCAAGAACATTATCTGGAGTGTGTTCCCTTATTTCTAATATTCCGTCCACTCTAGCTTTGCGACGAGTTTCAATCTCCTTGTTGTTCATTGCAGGAGTCTCTTCATCATTTTGGTCCTCGTCTTGACCATCAATTTGACCTTGATCAACAATGGGTTCAGCTTCATCAACATGAGGTAGTGGTTGATCTTGGTCTTGATCAGGCAAGTTACTAGAGAGTCTTTGAGATGATCTTGTAGCTCCCTGAATAAATCTGCCTTGAGCAACTGACTGCGTTGAGCTGGACAGTCCTGTCAGTGGAGAGAGTGGACAATTCAGCCTAGCGCATTCAGCCTATTCATCATCGAGAGGATACTCAGCTTGTCTTTGGCTTGGGTCATCATTGCCCTCAATAGTGGGAGCTTGTTGAGGTTGTGAAGATGAGGGATCCACTTGAGTAGAGCATAGTTCTTCTCGATCCGCCAGAAGGGGTTCCTCAACAGGGTGGATGAATCTCGCACCCATTCTTCTTATGGAATCTTGAGGTATTTCATCATCTACATCACAAACATCAACATGCCCCGCTTGGGGGCCATTATATTCTTCAAAAACCACACTATAAGATTCTATGACAATTCTAGAGAGTTTATCATAGATTCTGTAAGTGTGGGAATCAAGACCATAGCCGTAAAAAAATCCTCTAAAGCTTTGGAATCAAATTTGGACAAATGAACACCATTAATGAGATAGAAACACTTACAACCAAACACCCGGAAGTATTAAATGTTGGGCTTGTTACCGGTAAGTATTTCATATGGAGTCTTGATCAATTCTTTGTGCAGGTAGAGGCGGTTTGAAGCATGGCATGCGGTGGAGATTGCCTTTGCCCAAAAGTTGTATGGAGATTTAAACTCAACCAACATGGACCTTGCCATATCCATTAAAGTCATGTTCTTCCTCTCAGCTACACCATTTTGTTGAGGGGTATATGCAGCGGAATATTGATGTTTTATCCCCTCATCACTAAGAAAGCCATTTAGAGTGTAGTTCTTGAACTCGATGCCGTTGTCACTTCTTATTGTTAGCACGGGAAAATTGTATTGACGTTGAACCATATTGACGAAGTCAATGAAATATTGTTGGGTCTCACTCTTCAACTTGAAGAAATAGACCCATAAATATCTTGAGTAGTCATCAACAATCACCAAGCAATATTTCTTCCCACCAAGGCTAGCATGAGATGGAGGACCAAAGAGATCCACATGAAGGAGCTCCAAGATCCTTTTTTACTTTATTATATTATTTGGCTTGTGGGAAGCATCAAGCATTTTTCCTTCAACACAAGCCCTGCAAACACGATCTTTGGGAAAACAAACATTGTCCTTTAGTCCCACAATGTGGCCACCCTTGTGAAGGCTTTTCAAAGTTCTCATATTTACATGGGCTAGTCGATGATGCCATAACCAACCCACATTGGCCTTTCGCATTTATGGTGGTTTTCCCTGAAAAGTCCACCACATACAAATCATTTTCGACATACCTAACAAAAGTGACCTTTAGAGTCTTGCTCCACAAGAGGACCACAATATCATTATCAATAAAGACGGCAAAACCCATCTTCCCTAGGGCACGAACTGAAAGTAAATTATAGCCAAGGGTCTCAACAAGCATGACATCCACGAGAGTAACATCGTGTGCAACCACAACTTTGCCAATGACCCATTACCTGAGAGTTTGATTTATCGGCATATGTAACGATTATATGATCTTGATTTGCCCTTATCTCTGTCATTATTGTCTTGCTTCTAGTCATATGACTTGTGCAACCACTATTAAGCACCCACTTTGACCGCCGGAAGCATAGTTCTACAAGGGATCAAGCTAATTTTTAGGTACCCATTTTTGAATGGGTACTCTCTTGTTAGTGACAAGGGTCTTTGGAACCCAAATATACCAAGCAATATAACCATCAAAAGTACCAACATATTGTGCATACTCATCACCAAAAGAACTACGCATTAAAACATAGTGAGGGTTAACACTTCCCGCAAAGTCATCATGTGACATAGTTTTGCCACTTTGGGCATTACTACCCATAATGGTCTTATCTTTTGGTTGAGCGGGCTTGGCCTTCTTCCTGTTGTTGTTCTTTTTCTTCTTGACTTTGGAAACATAGCCAAGACCTCTTTTCTCATTATTTGGCCTTTGTTTACTTAAAAGGTCATCAAGAGCTTGTTACCTTTTGGGAAGGTTGCCTTTGCAAGCTTGATACGTCCAAAACGTATCTACTTTCCCGAACACTTTTGTTGTTGTTTCTCCTATATACTTGTGTGATTTGGATGCAACTAATGCGAACTAACGCTGTTTTCAGCAGAATTGCCTTGGTGTCTACTTTTTTTGCAGAAATCAACTTTCAGGAAAAATCCCGGAAAATATGCCAAAAATCCTATTTCACCCGAAGACTCCAAGAGCCAGAATACGAGACGGAGAGGAGCCCTGGGGTGGCCACACCACCTGGTGGCGCGGGCCATGCCAGGCCGCGCCAGGGGGTGGTGTGGGCCCCCAGGCATCCCCTCGGCCTCTCTCTTCGCCTATAAGGAGCCTTCTGACCTAAAAACTTTGGGGGGTTTGACGTTTTTCCAGAAGGAGTTCCGCTCCGCCGCCACCACCAGATTCCACGAAACAGCACCAGAAACTCCGTTCTGGCACCCTGCCGGGATGGGGAATTGGAGGAGATCATCGCCATCATCATCACCATCGCTTCTCCATCGACCATCCATGTTTCCCCCATCTATGAGTGAGTAATCCCCCGCTGTAGGCTATGGGGATGGTAGGGATTGGATGAGATCGTTCATGTAATGGCATCAGATTGTTAGGGCATAGTGCCTAGTATCTTTTATTAGTGCTTTATGACTTTGTTGCGACTTGTTGTGCTTAATGCTTGTCACTAGGGCCCGAGTGCCATGATTTCAGATCTGAACTTATTATTGATTCATCATGATAGTATTGTTTTGGGTCTTATCTACAAGTTGTATACACACGTCGTTGTTTGGAACCTATGGTCCCGAAGTGAAAGAAATCGGGGTAGCCGGAAGGGAAAAGCTTTGATGTGAGGATCACATGTGTTCACGGAGTGTTATTGCTCCGGTGCTCTATTAAAAGGAGCACCTTAATTGCCAGTAGTTCCCTAGAGGCCCCGCTCCAAACAGGCTGGCAGGACAAAAGATGTTGTGCAAGTTCTCATTGCGAGCACGTATGACTATATATGGAACACATGCCTAGGATTGTCTAGTACTTGGGTGCTTTATCTTATTTATCTGCAATTGCCCTATGTTCTGATTGCTATGTGAATGTCTTGTCCATGCAACGCCCGTCCATCTATCCCTATGCCTACCGCACTCGAATCCCACTGTTTACTGCTTTTGTTACTACTGTCTTTGCTTTGCTACTACTGTTACTTTACTATTCCTACTACAAAACTATTGCTACTGATAAACTACTGTGAGCAAGATTGTTTCCAGGTGCAGCTGAATTGACAACTCAGTTGTTAAGGCTGATAAGTATTCTTTGTCTCCCCTTGTGTCGAATCAATAAATTGGGTTTCACTTCCCTCGAAAATACTGCGATACACCCCCTATACTTGTGGGTCATCAAGACTATTTTCTGGCGCCGTTGCCGGGGAGCATAGCTTTATTTATCAAGTTCACTTGGATTCTCTATTGTTCGCTGCTTTCCATCCATCATGGGTAAGTCTCGTGATGGCAAGGTTCCTATTTTACCGTCCACTACAAGAAGAGGTACGGTTCTGAACACCTCTACCACTCTTGATTCACCGTCTGTTCTGAGTAAGTTCCTTACACCACCACATACACATGCTACACCCACTGCTACTGCTGCTGAATCTGAAACTTCTGATGCTTATGATGCTGCTTCTACTGTGCTTGATAAGATTGGTTCATTAGGTCCTTTCCTAGATGCTATGATTGCTAGAACTATAGTTGGAAATACCGAAACTCCTAATGAACACACTGCTACACCTGTTAGCTCACCTGAGTCTAGCGAGAGTTATGATGCTGAAGAAGATTATGTTGACATGACTGATGAGATTATTGAAGAATGTAGGAACACCCATGATAGGAGCGCTGCTAAGAATCTCCTTGAGAGGCGTACTATTAGACCCAAATTATCTCCTGCTGCTAAGTTTGCTGCTTCTCCTGTAAACATTATAGATGAAGATTATGATTTCTCTCTCGATCTATCCTACATAGCTATTGTCGAGAAAGAACCTTTTGGCGGGACTAAGAATGAAAGTGCGGTAGCACATATGAATGAACTTTCTACCATGAGTGGCTTGTTTTCTGATGATATTAAAATGCGTACTTACTTTGTTGCTAAGATTTTCCCTTTTTCACTAAAAGGAGAAGCTAAAACTTGGTTTGGTAATTTACCTCCTGGATCTATTGATAGCCCTGAGTGCTTGTTTAATACTTTCCTGCAGAAATATTTTCCTCCTAGTGCTAGACATGCTGTTTTGCAAGAACTTTTTGATTTTAAACAGGGAGAAAAAGAGGTATTGCCCGAATCTTGGGCAAGGTTTTGTGCTTTGATTCATGCACAAGCTGGAAGTCCATTACCTAAGAATGAACTACTTGATATATTTTATAATGGACTAACCGAAGAATCTAGGACATACCTAGATAGTTGTGCTGATTGTGTTTTCGGGAATAGGACTCCTAAGGAAGCTGAGGAATTAATGGCTAAAATAAGCAAGAATTATGAAGGTTGGTCTCCTCCTAAACAAGCTATTCCTGAAGTAATTGTACCTGAACCATTTATTCCGGTGCCTATTTCAACATCAAAGAAGAGGGGAGTTATTGAATTAAATGATGAAGTGATGAAGGAAGCTAAGAAATGTCTTAAGGAGAAGGGAATTAAAGCTGCAGATGTCAAGAATTTACCTCCTATAGAAGAATTATGTAAGCTTATTCCCTATTCACCCACTATTGAGGTACACTCTCTCCAACACTTTGATGAAGGTGATATCCCTTACTTGAAACCTCCTGATCAATGCTTAGAAGAATTTGATATCTTTATTGTTAAGCAAGATAACTTTAATAAAAGGGTGCAAAATCATCTAATGGAAAACACTAGAGCTATTGTTGAGTTGAAAGATATTGTGGAAAGAACCTCTAATGATGTTAAAATGATTGTTAAACACTTTCAAATGGTTCAAACTCAAATAGATCAACTCGTTAAAGTGCAAAACGACTTGCTAGTTAATGCTGCTAAAGAAAAACACGCTTATGAAATTAGAACTAGAAGTGGTGTTGCTACCCAGGATCCTCTATATCCTGAGGGGCATCCCAAAAGAATTGAGCAGGATTCTCGACGAGCTGAAAATAGTGGTTCTACTCGTAAGAAAAGGAAAAAAGAAACATAAAACTGTTGTAGAACCCTCTGAACCTGCTATAGATCCTAATAGTATATCTATCTCTAATGCTGAAACTGAAAGTGGTAATGAAGAAAATGAAGTTCCTAATGAAGAAAAAGTTGAAGAAGAACCTGAAAACCACACTAAGACTACTAAATACACCAAAGAAGATTTTATTGCTAAGAAACATGGTAGTGAAAGAGAACCTTGGGTCCAAAAACCTATGCCTTTCCCTGATAAGAAACACAAGTCAAAGGAAGATGAACACTATAATAAGTTTTATGAGTGGATGAAGCCTTTATTCTTGCAAATTCCTTTGACTGATGCTATTAAATTGCCTCCTTACTCAAAGTATATGAAGGACATTGTCTCGAATAAAAGGAAGATCCCTAATGAAGAAATCTCTACTTTGCTTGCTAATTATTCCTTCAATGGTAAGGTTCCTAAGAAACTTGGAGACCCAGGGATTCCAACTATCCCTTGCTCTATTAAGAACAGTTATGTTAGAACTGCTTTGTGTGATTTGGGAGCTGGAGTTAGTGGTATGCCTTTCTCTCTCTATAAGAGGCTTCAGCTTGAAAAATTGATACTAACTGATATATCTTTGCAAATGGCTCATAAGTCTACCACTATTCCTGTGGGTCTATGTGAGGATGTACCTGTCCAGGTGGCTCATAATTTATTGATATTAAATGATTTTGTTGTGCTTGAAATGCCTGAAGATGATAATATGTCTATTATTCTTGGGAGACCTTTTCTTAATACTGCAGGAGCTGTTATTAATTGTAATCAAGGAAAGGTGACCTTCAATGTTAATGACAAGGAACATACTGTCTATTTCCCCAAGAAGATTGAAAGGACTTATGTTTTAAATTCAATTGAACATGTTGAAGGCATTCAAGTTGGAGAAATATATTGTCCCATACCAAAAGAAAATTTTGAAACTATTATGATTGGGACCATTGCTATCAAGGTTGAGGTAACATAATCATTAGTGGAATACAAAGTTTTGTCTCATATGCAATTGTTTTGGTAGCAAGACTTGATCAACCTTGCTAACAAAAGGATTCCATTGAACAAAACAATGTTTTCATTATGATTATCCCCGTTTATTTCTATCCTTTGCATTTTAGTTTTTGCTTTCGTTTAGTTTTATTTGTGTTGTTAGTTGCTTGCATGCTAGAACTTTTGTAGTTCTAGCCTTGTTTTTGTCCTTGCATCAGGTTTCCAAAAAAATCTGTCTGTCAGAAAAATCATTCTTCTATTTCTGAAAAATGCCAAAAAATAAAGTGTCTCGAAAAATTCCAGAAAATTCATATTAAATTTTTACGTGAAAAAAGGGGCAGAGGAGTACCTGGTAGGTACCAAGGGGGCCCACCAGGCAGGCACACCTCATGGTGGCGCGGCTAGACCTAGGTGGCGCCATGCCCTTGTGTGGGCCACCCCTGGCCCCCCACTACCTCTCTCTCCTGCCACTTTCTTCTCTCTCCCGAGTAAGCTCCCGTTCATAGCTCGAAATCGCATTCTCTCTGTGCTTGCCCTCGATTTCTTCGATCTATTTGCTCAGCCCATCTTTCTTGCTGAAATTTGGAGCAATTGTTCCTTGGTATGTGACTCCTCCCCTTGTCCAAGTAGATTTGTGTTTAGTGGATTGTATGTTGAGTATTTTGCTGCTATAGGTGACTAGTTTTGAGGACTTGTAAGCTTGTTTGGTGCTTAGAGATATAGTTTTGATGCATGTTTAGGCCTCTTGCTAGTCCCTGTGAGTAGAATCCTTCATTATATTTGCTTTGCAATCACTTGTTTAATAGGTGTTTAAATTTCAGAATACCAAGCATGAACAACCACACTTTTGGAGAGATATTTGAGAGTGATGCACCTAGGAGGTCAAGGCCCTCAAGAACAGCCTCTCAAGCTAGGCCATCATATAACGAAGACCTCATTGCATCACGTATTGGCAGCGAAAGAGATGATGGAGATGCTCACCCATCCTCTTTCCCTTGTTTTACTTTCTTGCAAGCTGCAGGTATTCTTGATGATTTCTTGCTACTGATTGAGAGGGTTGGCTTGACCTCTTATATGCAAGATGAGAGTGCACAATATGCTCTGCTCACCAAAACTTTTGTTGAGAGTTTCTCATTTGCTAACACATCCTATCATTCTAGTGTCTCATTTAAAATCTATGATATGCCCTTCACCATGCCTTTGGAGAGATTTTGCAGTATTGTAGGTGTGCATATGACAGGGACCGTGAAGAAAATTCAAGGGCAGCCCGCTGATTTGTTGGAGCTTTACCGAGGGGTGACCAATGATGATGACCATGTGGCGCAGCGTGGAAAGATAAGAAATATCCAACTCCCTGCTCTTAGATACTTTGCATACTACCTTGCCACTAGTGTATTGGGTAGGGAGAACACTAGTAATATCTCCAACTATCACTTAGCTTTCCTTGCTGCTGCACTCAACAATGATACTCGGTACAATCTTGGCTCTCTTATTGCTCGTCGCCTAGATGCTAGGGGGGCTATCTATGGGGGCAGCATTGCCTCGCGTGTAGTCAATGCATTAGATCTTTCAGTGGCTCCCGGTGATGTTATGCTAGCACCACAGAGGCTCGACCTTGTTGCCATGAAAACTCATCACTTTGTCACTGCTACCTCTGATTTGAACAATCTAGTATATAGGATGCTTTTCACTGACGGGGATGAAAGGGAGATCCTTTTGCCCCAGCCTGCTTTGTTCAGTGTTGACAGGAGACCGTGGTCGCGCTCCAAGGAGGAGGTAGACGAGCAGCTTCGCTTGTTGGGTTTCCACGAGCAGCACCAGGAGGATGTGCCCTCCTATGATTATTCCGCACATTACGGAGGGACGTACTCTGGCTCGCACCAGCACGAGGATACCTCCTCGTCGTACCCCAGTGAC
This sequence comes from Avena eriantha, assembly GCA_910589775.1. NCBI lineage: Eukaryota > Viridiplantae > Streptophyta > Magnoliopsida > Poales > Poaceae > Avena > Avena eriantha. Next base: position 275,912,006 of record OU342743.1, read on the forward strand.
ACTTCATCTTGGCCAGCCTGGGATTGATACCCACTTAGGCCAAAAGCCTAAGCTTGGGGGGAGGTACGCTGACACCACACTCATCTCCATATCATGTTGCGTCGGTTCTTTGTATATTCATGTTTTCGTTCTCTTTCTAGTTTTCGTTCTTCTTTGCTTTTGCTTTCTAAAAACACAAAAGGACCAAAAATATTTTTGTTGTTTCTCTTTGGTTTGCTTCTTCTTTTTGCTTTGGTTTGCTTTTTCCTTTTTGCTTTGTTTGAACTATTTGAAAAACCCAAAAAGATTTTGCTTTGCTTGTTTTTCTCTTTTGGTTCTTGTTTAAAAATCGAAAACACCAAAAATATTTGTCGTTCTTCTTTGGTTTTTGCGAGTTGGCTACAGGGTTTGGCAGTTCTCAGTGGATTATTGGTTTCATATTATTATTCAAGCCACACAAGTGAAGAGCAATAATGAGGATCAATGACAACTTGAGGCGTGGTAAGAGGCTGGTAACGAACTCTATTTGTCTTCATTTTTGTACATATACTCATCATTGTGAGTTTGCTTAGTCCATTCATGTAGAGTGTATGTTTTCTTTGGATACTTAGTAGTTCTTGCTTTCTTGTGATTAGCTCCATCTCGCTAATAGTTTGTAGCATGTCTCATGAATGTTTGCTTGCATTACTCTAATAAATTGGTATGACACTGTGGTATCCTCCTCTGAATGTTTCATTTGATCGATTTGGCACATGCTCATGCATGCACATGACTGTAGTAATCAGTTAAGCCTTGACGAATTATTTTTCCTTGAGGATCTTGAATCATTTTCATGCCATGAGTAGTCTTGTTTTGTTGTAAGCATGATAATGACAGCTATTGCTCTCTCGTTTGTCGCTCCCTTACTATTTCTAGCCTTCATTTCCACTGAGTGTTTTACTCATGTTTCCAACTCCCTAAACCAAATATTTCCAAAGTGTCCACCATACCTACCCATTAGCATCACTTGCTACTTCCGTGCATATTCAATATGCCTTGTTTTCTTCCGAATAAAATGTTTGCTTGTTATGAGAAAGTTAGTTAGTAAAGCTCTCACGAACTTGATGGCACACTTTATTTTCTGCACTTAATAAACCTAAACCATTGCGTCCTTCTTTGTTGTGCATATGCTTGCGCTTTATGAGTTGAAGTTAGCAGAACCATGTATCATGGGGACCGCTTTCAGCGCTTCATAGGTACTTTGTACTTAGTTGGTATCATGTTCTTTTGCTTATGGATCCCGGCGGTGTGAAATAAAAGTGGAACTTGTAAGATCATGGAGTTTGTATGTATGTTAGAGAAATGCCTGGACCGCTAGCCTAAGCCATGCCTAATCATGGTGGAAACTTGCAGCATAACCATAATGAGCATTCTATGAAGCATCCTCAATAAAAATCTATGCACATAGTAAATAAGAAGATCGCTGAGATGCTCATTGTCTGCTTGCCTTGTATTTTGATTATGGGATAGCTCCCGTGTCATGTGCAAGGGGTACCCCGTTGGCGGTTCTCTATGATACGTATATACTTACAATGACAAGAGCTTACTTGCGACTGAAGTTGAGTAGCATGAGGATCGGTCTTCGTAAGTAAGGGGCATGAGACTTCAATTTATAACTTGTCAAGCATATCCTCTTAGTTGTGTCACTTTCACCTTAACCACATTAAAGATGCTTATGATAGGGGAAATGAGAGCTCAAAGCTAACGAGTACCATACTTTCAGCATTTGGAAGCCTGTCAAAATTATTCAAAACTTTTTTTTCTTCTACTTGTTGAGTCTCCACATATTCTTTGAGCACCTTCTTGAAAGCATTAGTTGTCATTTTTTGTGTTTGTTCCATTACTTGATTATTCGTGTTATGACTTTGATGCTTGTATCTTTGATATCTTTACTTCTAGTCATCACTTGAACTTCAGAGGTGCCTTGACATTCATAATCCAAGGCAAGCGAGATACCACTCTATCATACCTTTCTATGAGCATTGTAATGTTGCTTATGTTTGTGCTCCGTGCTACTTATTATTCTTGAGTTGGAATCTCTTCATGGCTTGTAATGACTATTAAGTAGACTCAGTTGCATACTCTTTATTATGAATTGTCTAAGTAGTTGATCACATTGCTGAGATTATTTACATCATATGAAGCAAATGTGTTCGTGAAAGTTCTTTTATCGCACTCAGTTTTCAACTGAATTGCTTGAGGACAAGCAATAAGCTAAGCTTGGGGGGAGTTGATACGTCCAAAACGTATCTACTTTCCCGAACACTTTTGTTGTTGTTTCTCCTCTATACTTGTGTGATTTGGATGCAACTAATGCGAACTAAAGTTGTTTTCAGCAGAATTGCCTTGGTGTCTACTTTTTGTGCAGAAAATCAACTTTCAGGAAAAATCCCGGAAAATATGCCAAAAATCCTATTTCACCCGAAGACTCCAGGAGCCAGAATACGAGACGGAGAGGAGCCCTGGGGTGGCCACACCACCTGGTGGCGCGGGCCAGGCCAGGCCACGCCAGGGGGTGGTGTGGGCCCCCCCAAGCACCCCCCGGGCCTCTCTCTTCGCCTATAAGGAGCCTTCTGACCTAAAAACTTCGGGGGGGTCGATGTTTTTCCAGAAGGAGTTCCGCTCCGCCGCCACCACCAGATTCCACAAAACAGCACCAGAAACTCTGTTCTGGCACCCTAACAATCTATGGTCCCGAAGTAAAAAGGCTCCCCAAAAAGCTTTTCGTTTGGGGTCGTTGTCCAGAACCTATGGTCCCGAAGTGACAGAAATCGGGGTAGCCGGAAGGGAAAGGCCTTGATGTGAGGATCACATGTGTTCACGGAGTGTTAATGCTTTGCTTCGGTGCTCTATTAAAAGGAGCACCTTAATTGCCAGTAGTTCCCTAGAGGCCCTGCTGCAAACGGGCTGGCAGGACAAAAGATGTTGTGCAAGTTCTCATTGCGAGCACGTATGACTATATATGGAACACATGCCTAGGATTGTCTAGTACTTGGGTGCTTTATCTTATTTATCTGCAATTGCCCTATGTTCTGATTGCTATGTGAATTGTCTTGTCCATGCAACGCCCGTCCATCCATCCCTGCCTACCGCACTCGAATCCCACTGTTTACTGCTTTTGTTACTACTGTCTTTGCTTTGCTACTACTATTACTTTACTATTCCTACTACAAAACTGTTGCTACTGATAAACTGCTGTGAGCAAGATTGTTTCCAGGTGCAGCTGAATTGACAACTCAGTTGTTAAGGCTGATAAGTATTCTTTGGTTCCCCTTGTGTCGAATCAATAAATTGGGTTTCACTTCCCTCGAAAATACTGTGATACACCCCCTATACTTGTGGGTCATCAAAGCTCCCCCTTCAACCTAGCATTTTCTTCAAGGATATTTGTACTACTAGGGGGAATGGACATGCTAGGTGAAGCAACATTACTTCATTGAGTTTGAAGTTGTTCACTTGACTTTGTGAGAGTCGTGAGATCACTTTCCAAGGCTTTGTGAGCCTTGTTAAGCTTCTCGTAATCCTCGGCAAGTTTGTCATGAACAACAACAAACTCAATCTTGTCCTTTTTAGCCTTTTTGTATTTAGCAATGGCATGATCACGTTCTTTAATGAGTTGAGCAATAATTCGATCATTTGCCTCATCAAGGCCATCAAGTTTTTTTCAAGAGACACCCTAGTCTCTTGTTCTTATTCAAGAGCATTAGTTAGAGCATCCATCTCAAGTGGATGCTCTCTTCCAAGCTTACATCTCTCATCTAGGAGCTCTTGTGTGTGAGCAAGTTGGTTCAAGATATTTACAAAATGCTTCGTATGCTCCCCTTGCAAGTTAGACATGTAAGCATTAAAAGCAACTAATTTCCTTCACCTCAAGGTTTATATCATCATTCAAATCATCATTGATAGTAGAGGTGGAGAGAGAAGATGGTGATACCTCCGATGCTCTTGCCATAAGGCAAGTGACATTCTTGTTGGAGGTGTTCTCATTTGGGGAACCGAAGAGGGAGAAGGCAGATGTAGAGGTAGTGGCAATGGCAGCCACACCATTCGTTGCTTCTTCTTCCTCTTCCTCCTCATCATTAGAGGAGAACTCTTCATGTGATATCAACGCAATGTCACCAGACTTCTTGTTGGTGTAATTCTTCTTGTAGAAAGGCTTCTTAAAGGGGGCCTTTGGATTTTTCTTCAAGATGAGGGCACCACCATTGTCATCTCTCTTCTCATAAGGGCATCTAGTAACAAAATGATAGCAGTCTCCATAGTTGAAGCAAGTTCTCAATCTTGAAGCATTTTCTTTTCTACCACTTGGGTTGCTTCTTTGTTGCATCTCCATCTTGGCCTTTGCGGGATCTTTCTAGAAATTTCTAGCATAGAAAGCCATGTATTCACCATGATTAACCTTGACATCCTCGGGGTGGCTCATAGGGAGTGCATCATCACTTCCTTCTTCTTCATCATACTCCACAACATTGGCCTTCAAGGCGAGATTGACACCGCTACTCATTCCAATTGCATGAGCACGAGCATCTTTGGCATTATTGGCAGCAACCTTGAAGGCAGCCATCTCTTGCATAACTTCATTGGAGGTCATGAGATGGTAGTTGTGTCTTCCTTGGAGACTCTTCAAGTTAGTGGGCTCAAAGGGCATGAGCACACTCACATACTTCCACTTGATCCAAGCATCATCAATGTGGGAGGCACCAACATTCCTGAAGGCGGTGGCTGTGGATTTGAGTCTTCGATAGATGTCTTCATTATCCTCACCATCCTTCATGAAGAAACCTTCAGATTCATTGCTTAAGGCATCATATCTATTTCTTCTCATGCTCTCATTTCCAACAAACGGGTCAATGAGAGCATCCCAAGCTTCCTTGGCGGTATTGTAGTGCTCAATGTGTGGGAAGTCCTTAGGTCCTACTCCAAGTTGAATCATGTGCAAAGTTGTGGCATTGAGTTGGCTATTGACCACTTCTCTTCTTGTCAAGTTGATTGGATCCTCAATCTTGAGTCCATCTTCTATGATGTTCCACAGGTCAATGCAAGAGCTGCGCACATGAGATTTCATTAACACTTGCCATTGACCAAAGGTATGTGCAGCTAACTTAGGTGGGTCACCTCTATTATTTATATAGGGATGAGGTATAGCTGGGTCAAGAGAGTACCATCTGGGAACCGCATGGTGCCCTTCCTTCCCATCACCATTTTTGGTGGAAGAGTTAGTGGAATTATGTTCATCCCCCACTTACACACTCGTAGGCATAGCTGGAGCATTATCCTTAGGGTTAGGAGGTGTTTCCTCAAGGGAGGGAGGTGGTGAGGCTGACTTTTCTTTAACAAGTTGCTCAACTAGTTGACGCAACTGTTGGATTTTATTGCCCAAGGTAGAGCTCAATCTTGTTTCCAATTTCTTGAGATCTACCATGGTCACCGAAATACTAGCCTCACCCTCTCCACCATCCTCAGGGTTGACCATTTTCTCTTAGGCGGTTAAGCCCGAATAAAGAGCCAAGGCTCTGATACCAATTTTAAGGATCATATGGTCACCTAGAGGGGGGGTGAATACGTGCTACTTCAAATTTTACTTCTTTTTCAGATTGGGGTTTGACATAAAGGTAAATTCTATAGATATGCAACTATGGTAAATTTACCTATATGTCACACTAGCACACCTAACAAAGCAATACTAGATAAAGTAAGGTGCGGTAAAGTATAAAAGTAACTGAAGTGAAGCACACGGGAACACAAGGATTATTTCCCGCAGTTCCTTCCTTTTGAGGGGAAGTACGTTTGTGTTTGGAGAGGGGGTGGTATCAAACCACCAACGCCACGAGAGGCCTCCCTTGTTCTCTGGTGAACCTCACCCCAAAGGGATCGATTCACACTTCCACTATATCGGCAACCTTTAAGATGGTAGCCAGCACCCTTACAACAAGTTCAAGACACACACCCACAACTTAATCGGGGCTCCCGAATCCAAGCAAGCTGTCACACAATCAAAGACAAGCTTGTAAGAATCAAATCAACCAAAACAAGGCTTAGGGTTTCCAATGAAACCCTAGAGAAAGGGGCCCTCAAGTGAATGAGGGGGGAATGAAGATCTCTCTTGGTGAAGCTGTAGATCGATGCCTCCTCCTTCGATTCCCCAAAGATCAACAACTTTGGGTGGTTGGATGAAGAGATCTTGGAGTTTTGGTGGATCAAATGGTGTGGTCTTCTTTTTCTAGAACGAGCAGTTGGAGGAAGGGGACGAGGTCCCCTATTTATAGGCCTCACACTTGTGAACCTTTTTTGACCATTAGAGACAACTCACACCGGAGATTCCGGACTGACAGGCCAGAGACTCCGGACTGGACCGGAGACTCTGCCCATCTCTGGTCCATCTCTGGATAGGCTCTCTGAATGACTTGGGCAGGGTCTTGTCTCCAGAGACTCTGGCCGAAACTCCAAACCAGAGACACCAGAGACTACGGTGTTTCCACACCGGAAACTCCGGTCAGAGAAATCGCACCGGAGACTCTGGCTGATATCCGGTCTGTCTCTAGACCACCTCACAGATTGACTCTGGGCCAAGTCCAGTACTCACACCAGGAATGCTTGGGGAAACTCCAGACCACACCGGAGACTCCGGTGTTTGCACATCAGAGACTCCGGTCTGAAAACTTCAGATAAGCTTAGATTTGGCCATGGAATTTCCCACCTTCATCTGCCTTTTTCTCTTTTCAATAGACTGACCTATAGACATTAAGACATAGTAAAAAGTATCTTATGTTGTTAACGAACACAAAAACATATTAGGACAATAAATGTCCTTTCAACTGCAGTTTCATAATACTTTCGGAACATTTGTAACCACGATACTAGCAGAGCACACAATTCTTTGACATGACACCAGATCAAATCTGATAAAAGAAATTGAGTTGTCCGTCAATAAATGAGAGCTTATGCCTGCTAAACAATTGAGATATTTTAAGCAATTGATAGGAGAAATTATTTAGTGTTCAATTTAGCAAAAAATACAAATATCCAATCCGAAATAACAGAAAATAGGAACATACCTTTAGGAGATATGGTGACACATTACCAATCCGAAAGAAAAAAAATCCCGCACCAAACATGCCTATACTTATGGTGCTCAATCATTCGTAGACACAAGATCTTCAAGCTTTCTTTGCTCAATCTGAAGTGTGAAGGTGTCAGCCATATAATTTGTTCCCATCAATCTAGCATGCCATATATAAATACAACAAAAACTGAGCCTTTTGTCCCAAGCAAGTTGGGGTAGGCATGCCATATATAAATATGATTTACGAAATAATATCAGGGAGAATATAGATCTATAATAGTACTATCCATAACATTAATTGTAACAATCTAGCCAATGTCATTTTACTAAATCTTGTAAATGAAAGAAATAATGCTTCTGAAATCAGAACACAAGTGATTTAAGACTAGAAAAATATTGGTGACTTTAATTACTTACAGCTCTTGAAGTGAACATATTATACGTTTACATGCAAATATTATTACATCACAATATCTAGACGTCTCTTCTTGCTGTCAAACTTTTACCCGTATTGGCTTACATTCTGATTCCTGCACAAATGAACCTGACAGCCTAATAAAAATGGAAACTACACCTCATGACATTATCACTTGGATTGACTAATTTAGTTCAGTGCAAGAACTAAGTTCCTTACCTGCACACGGTTCTGATGTATAGAACACTCGCCAAACTGATAGCCCGCCGGAGTAGGCGTCCCTCGCCAACGTCCTTCGATTATTGCTCCAATCCATCCACCTGTACTGCGGGAGGAGGATGCTGGCACTGAGCCCTTCAATACGCGGTGGCCACGGCTGCTGATCTGTTGGAGAAGAGGCCCGCGCCTCTACGTCTGGCTACGTCGACCCCTAGCTCTAGGTCGTCCATGAGCATGCCGAAATACAACGCCTCCTTGGGTTGTTCGGCGACTGGATTTTACAGAGAAGAGAAGGGTGTACGAGTCCTAACGTGAGTGGTGGGGATGAAGGAGAGGGTCGAAGGGGAGGGGCGGCCTGGGGAAATCGATAGTGGGAGATGGGGAGGTTGCTGAGATGGTGAATAGGGGACCTCACATAGCGGTCGGAGGTAGGTGACGGAGCTTGATCAGAGAGACTTAGGGGAGCTACAGAGTGGATAAGGTCGTCTTTTTTTCCTTTTTCTATTTTGTTCAGGTACATTTGATTTGGGTTGGGCGTGTCCTAATCGTTTTGTAATTTTTTTAACACATCATTTTGTAAGTTGGAGCTATGTCACAAATCACGAGGGGAATAATCTTTGGATCATTTTAAATATTTTCTAAAATTTTCATTTATTAAATATTAAAATTAATGGATTTTTTGACCCGACACTCCTGAAAAAGTATATTTGCTACTCATTTACCCCATTATGAATCCACTACTCATTTTTTTATGATTGATGATGTCCATTTTTTTGGAGTAAGTCATATTTTTCAGTTTATTATTGTCTTCTAATAAATTACTTTAGTGGCATTGTAATTCATATAAAATTCCGATTTCATACGAGTAAATGTGTGAAAAAAAGCTCTAAGCTTTATCCTGAAAAGTCTTCAATGCATATGTACGATGATATGGAACCGAGGAGGAAATTTTTGGTTCATACTTTGAAAGACGAAGGAAAATGAGACTCTAAAGAATATTACAACCATGGAGCGGAGCATTATAGAGTGAATAAATAGATGTACTTTTTGGATAAAAACATCATCAAAGAATAAATAGTACTACATAATACATTTATGTGACCCTAAATTTTATGCGCTGACATCATGGGAGCGAGACACATTTAAGTGGGTTAGTAAAAAATAGCTAAAAATAATAATAATATTAAAATAAATATTTTAAGTATAAATATGAGACGTGTGCACGTGGCTTACTAGTAATTCATGCTATGGAAAAAAATAGCGCGCTATTTCATGTTATTTAGCGTGCTATGGCGTATTTGGAGAGTCCACGCTATTTTTTAAAGATTTTGCGTGCTATGGTGCTATTTTTTAAATAGCTTGCTATAACTCGCTAAAACATCATAGCGCTAGCGCTATTTCAAGTATAACACGTTATTTTTTTGTTGGTTGGTGCAGTGGCGGACCCAGAAGCTTCTCGAAGCCTGGACGAACATGTCTAGGACGTCATTTTTTGAAACAAAATCAGTGTGGAAAGTCAGAAAATATAAGGCATCACGCATCAGAAAGCCTGGGAGACTGCCTGGGCTAGAGGAATGGTAGATCCGCCCATGGGTACGTGTGGTGTAAGAGTGCATATGATGAATGTGTCGAGTAAGCAAACATACGATGGAAATTTTTATTGTTAAACTTAAGTGATCGCGTCAAGCTGCTGCTTCCTGCTGCAGCACCCGACGATGCAACTAGATTTAACCATGTCGGTTCTCCTCTAATTTGGATAGCGTCGAAATTGATTATGCATGTACACATATTACTGTGGGTAATTCATTAGATGCTGAAATCCTTGATATTCATGATATAGTATATTTTTTAATTTTTACAAATCGCTATTTTATAAAATAGTGCGTTATTCGCACGCTATACCTTTGTAGCATCTGAAGAAAAGTCACGCTATTTATTCATACCGGAACCATGAGGAGTAAGTTGATCTAGCTCCAATCGATCAGCCTAAAGTTATGGATCAAATGCATTTTAGTATCTTTTTATATACATCCAGGAGCTGTAATTCAAGCGAAGATATAGTTAGAAATAATGGGCTAAACTAAATAAGCCCATGTAGATTTCAGATTTCTCTAAATCTCAAAGCCCATGTTTGTGGCAGTTCATATGTGTTTAAGCCCATGTTAGGGGCAGCTCACATGGGAGTAGAGTGAGAGCTAAATTTTAGTCCCACGTGAAAAGTTAAAGGAGAGTTGCACCAAGGTGGAGTGTTGTACCACTTTGTAAGTGAGTGACAATAAGAGAGCTCCACGCGTGCTCCTCCTCCGACGTAGCCGCCGCACGCACGCACGCACCGCCCGCCCCGTAAATCTCGCCGATCCGAGCTTTATTTTTATCCTAAAAACAGAAGCAAACGGGAGAGCAGGTCTTCGGAACCACTCGCCTTTGCGATCCTGTACGGGAGAGGGCGAATAAGGTTTTTCGGAAGCGCTCTGCGCGACTGCTCAAGTTCGTCATCACAGTGCGTCTTCCTGGGCAATCTCCTGGTCCACGGGCGACTCGTCTTCAACGCCGTCTGCTTCGATAGGCTACGGCGACTTCTGCACTGCAACGACTACTACTTCGGCAACCGATCAGTACGTATACCGTGATCCGATCTATTGCTTTACTATGGCTGTATTGCTTATGTTCTGCTATTATTCGTGTTGATTAATACATCTAGCATGTTAGAGGTTAACATGATCGTAGCTACTGCTATCATGGTTTATATTCTAGAATTAATTATGGAAATTATGCTTAATAATCCCAACAGATACATTACTACCTGATTACCAAGATGAATCTTGAAATGGTAATGTATTATGAAATTCATAAGCAGGGCAAGCTCCATAGGTAACAACTTGGAACCATGGTTACTAAACACGCTGGAGTCGCGTCTTCCTCATGTTCTCCTAGCTCGCATGCTTGCCATGAACTCTACCGTGTCGCCATAGAAGTGTCACTTCTTTAGAAGCCATCTTGTTTATGAGGATCTTTGATTTTGTCAGGCGCGAAGTTTTTGCAGATCGCAATGTATAAACTGAAGTGGTGGATCCGTGCTATATCGAGGTGCGTGCATATGATGTCTGAACCGTCAATTATGCACCCAGAAGCACCAGAAGCGTTTGGATACTATTGGATTGCTATTACTTTAGCAAACAGAAGCATGCACTATTTTTATGACGTTGTACCGATGCTTGGACATGAAACTGATGATCACTTGGGTAGTTGGGTTGCAAAATTCCATCTTGGTTACGCATGCCCCTTTCCACTTTGCAGGCGGGTGAGGAGATGGAATTCTCCAAGCTAGAGAAAGTTAAACAATGGTGTTAAAGAGATTAACATAAATGAAGACACAGAATGTGAAAGATGCAAGAGTTACTTTAATGGCACCTGCTTCCCCAATGTTCTGTACTTGTATCAAGTTCATGGTCGCAAGCTGTTGCGGCAGAGACTAGTTTCTCGGCCTCGATAGTCTGCTCGTCTCGTCTACCTCATTAATATATCTGCAGATACCATCGACACCAGCCTTCTTCAGATCATCAGAACAAGCAATAAATGGCAGATTAGAACAGTGTCGTCAGATTGATGACAAGTACGTCATGAGGGGATCCTCGAGGCGTGTGGAAGAGAGGGGTGTGAGACGTACGGTGTTCCGGAACGGTGAGCACACAAGTTTACCCATGTTCGAATCTGCCAGCTTTGGACGGATCATACTCCTGCTAGCAATCTAGTAATACGGCAGAGCCGGAATATGGGTTACAAGGGTTTCGCCTGTGCGAGTTGAGATTGTAGACTATTATGAGGGTGTCCTAAAGGCTTACCCTAGGACGTCTTATATAGATATCCGGCCTAAGGTTTACAGGAGAGACCTATCCGGCTACGACTAAGAGTCGGTTACAGAGTATATCTTAAACTACAAGTAACATAACAAGCCTATGTCGATAAGTCTACTGGGCCTTCTGTAGCCGGACTGGATTCCGTCTCTTCTCCCTAACTGGGCCGCCCGTGAAGGAAAGCTCTAACCCTAAGTGGGCCACCCTAGTCAATGAGGCACAGTGAGGATACCCGGAAAGTATATTCCTGACAGCAGCCCCCGGAAGCCTCCAAGATCAAGAGTCGGATTTCATTATCGTCTAGCTTGATCTTCGGCTTGCAGAATCTTGAAGGGTTCCTGAAACTTCAAAAGAAAGGATAGGATCCGGGTCTCAAACGAGTCAGACCTATGAATACATCATTCGGGTTTCCAGCTCGAAATTCAAACTAAGCCGGAACTTGATCTCTGACTTAATCTGACACCAGTCATAGTCAAGTCCTGTCACTGACAGACATTCCCGTCAGCACGACCGTTGGTGGGCCCGCCTTTTGCGGAACCGAGGCATCGTTTTAATGCGTGCGTGGAGATCGAGGCGGCGTAATTATCGCGTGGGGGTTACCCAGCTCCTTCCACGACGTGTGGCACGGTTACTGTACACATTGCACGAATCATGGCGTGGATGAAGGATATAAGGGGTTGAGATTCTCTCCCTCTTCTCTTCACCAGCACTTGCGACGCTTCCTTAATCCCAACGCCTCCCACGAAACAGAGCTCCTCTGCCTCCCCAAAATCTTCTAGTGCCACCCATCCCTGGTCACCAGCCCACGACACAATGGCTGAGACCTCATCTTCCGGCGCGGCGGCGACGGCAGCAACGGCAGCGACGGCTTCGGCAGTGGAGAAGGAGAGCTTCCGTGGGGTCTAGATCCCCTGCGTCTTGGATGACGCCAAGCTCCGCGTCATAGAGAACGAAGGACTCCTTCGCGCTGGCGGCGGAGCGGCTACGTCCAAACCGTCCTACTCCTCGCGCCGACGAGCGGGTGCACTTTGGCACCCACCTCGATAGAGGTTTGAGTTTCCCACCCTTAGATTTCTTTTCTGAGGTTATAGATCGCTACGGAGTTCAACTCCATCATCTCTCCCGAACTCACTCTTAGAGATGAGCGCTTATGCTTCTTTGTGCAAGGGGTATCTCGGCATTAGGCCAAGTCTCACTCTTTTCCAGTTTTATTTTCATACCCGGAGAAACTCCATCACCGCCGGTAATCCATACATTACTGGGACTATTAGCTTTTCTGTTAGGAGAGAACGCATCTATCCTCCGATTATGGCCAATGAGTCGGTGAGACAGTGGCCATCCAATTTTTTCTATCACAAGGATATTCCTGCTCCCGGCAAAGCCACTGCTTTGCCGGCTTTTGTTGACAGTGCTTCCACGCCCCAAGAGTCCTGGGACGCAGACCCGCCGATTCTCAGTGACGATCTGCTTCTTGCCAAGAGGCGGATTGAATATCTGATGAAGCACAAGGGCCTTAAGGGGTCCGACTTGAGTCACTGTTGGCTGGCACGCTGGGTCCAGCCCCTCCAACACCATGGTGACCGGCTTATGCATTCCATCACCGCGTCTAAGTAGGATACTCTCCGGATCTGCCCCTGTCCTTACACGGATAAGGAATACAAGTCCCAAATCAAGTGGTTGATAAGGGAGCGGATCGAGAAGAAAATCCTGGAGCTGTCTTTGGACATGCATACGGCTGAAGATCCTGTGGTAACGGTAAGTTTCCAGCAGTAACTCAAATTATGTGTTCATCTTTACATTATTGTCTCTTTTTGCAATACTGAGGTATCTCTTCTTTTCAGCTTGCTGACCTCCCCGAGTCGGAGCTTGCTCCTCTCGAAGGATATCCTCTTGAGATCTCACAGGATGATGGAGAATTGGTTCCACTGCCGGAGACCCTTACCCGGAAGCACAAGGCTCCGACTCTGGCTATTGGCACCAAGGAAGTGCCCATTGTGACGAGGTAACTTTCCTCACAAGGTTTCTGTATTATATTGTTTAATTCTTTCCGAGGTGTAACGTTCTTTGTTCTATTACCTCCTCAGAGCTAGATAGCTCACCAAGGGCAAGGGGAAAGGAGGCTCGTCGAAGCCCCTGCGCTAGTCAAAGCTGAATTTGACTTCTCCTGCCACATCACCTCTGACTCCTGCCCCTCACCCTTATGCAGCACCGGAGATTACTCCATCTCCGAACGTCACAGAAGATCCGGCTCAACAAACAGAGCTAGCGATCCTCAGTTCACAAACTGACGTCACCATGGGTGACTCAGGTTTTGATAAGGGTGAACCCTCTTCGGGTAATGATCCCTCATCAGAGGTCTTTGCTGAAAACCTCCTCAACAATCTGGGTATTGCCAAGCTTGGAATTACTCGGAAGTCTGTGGAGGAGATCCAACGGCTAGCCTAGCAATGCCTGAAAAGCCGGAACATTACTACCGAAGAGGAGGCACAAGAAGTGGAGGACGTCAAGTACTCCGAAATCCTTGAGCAGATCCGTCTTCACGACGAGAGGCTGAGAACCGGTGTGCTACCGCCACCACCAGTAATCCCGCTGACCCTCGCCGAGAAGGTTAGCACCGAAGTGTCTATGAGCTTAAGAAAGCTCACTCATGAACATCATGTAAGTCGAATTCCAACTAACCTTTTTTACTTTATTTCATATCATATCCTCTAGCCCCAAAGCATGAAGTTGGATAGACAATCCGGATTTATGCTTCCCTAGGATGCCAAAGAATGAACTAGTGTAGCCCCCAAGGCTCGTGCTGATATTAGTAAAAATATTAGCCCGAGTCTTTAGTAGACTTCTAACTCTGGGTATCCTGACTTACAGAAAGTTAATTCGTATAACCAGGAATTGTTGAAGAATATCTGCAACAAGCGGAGAGAGATCAGAGCTCTCCAGCTTAAAAATGCTCAGTTGAAAGTGTCAAAGGATGAGGCTGAAGGTAAACCTTCCAGTCCTCAAACCTTGCCCTTTATTTCATAGTCGAATTATTTATTCAACTGTTGTTCTTTTGCTTACAGCACTGGTAAAGCAATCATGTGCTATGATTGAAGAAGCCGAAAATCTGAAGACCCTGGAGGTGGAGAACACCGACTTACGTCGGGAGCTGGAAAAGTTGAAGGCAGATCATGAACGGAGCATTGCACAAGTTCTTGAATCCTCTTCGATGGCCACCGAAGAACGTGATCTAAGGATCGCAGCCCAGGATCAAAAGATCTTGGATATCAATGATGCATTATTCAGAGAGAAGGATATCACCGAGGCACTCCGGACTGAACTCCAGAGCCTTAGGGAAGAAAAGACCAAAGTTAACGATGTCATCTTCGGTATGTTTCCCTCTTTCTAACTTCCTGCCTTTTCCGACTCTTGGAGTTTGGATATATTTACTAACCTTTTGCATTATATGCGCAGGTCCTCTGAACTTACTGGATTCTACCTCCAACGAGTCTCGCACCAACCGGCTTACTCAAGTCGGTGATTTGCTTCACGATTTCCGCCAATCTTTGGAGGATATTGGCGAAGTACTCAAGGTTCCGGACATGCATAGAATGGCCGGCTTTGAAGTGCGAGACAAGGCCAAGGAGATGCCCCAGCTCATCTAGGACTGGAACATGTCCTATGCGCGAACCGCAGCACAGAACGCTCTCACCATGGTTATGAGCCACCATGGAAGCATGGAAATCTAGCAAGTAACCAGAGGGTATTCGACTTTGGATGAAGACGGACAGGAGCAGGACATCAAGGCCATCATGGAATCCTGTGCCGGATATGGGTGCCAAGTAGCTGACTTAACCAGCTACGATACTCCTTTCTTTACTCGTGTGGAGACTCCTCCTCCGCCTGCCGAGGTAACAACAGAAGTTTCCGACGACGAACAAACCGTTTCGGATTTGAACGTCTCGGAAAGATATCAAGGCGAGGTTGATGTCTCCAGTGAGACGGCAGCTCCTACCTCTCCCCCTGCACCATAGAGCATCATAAAAACAATGTGGTATTTTGAAAACAATTTGGGTTGTAAATAAGTAGTATAATACTTTTGCTAGTGCTAAGATTTGTTATTTCTATTTAGCACATTTAGCTTTAATTTTATGTGCCTGAAATGTTTACATAAGCACTTATGTTTTTTGTTTGTACTTATCGTTTATCTGGCTTTCTGCCTCGTTCGTTTTGTGAGCCGGCCAACCTTCAGCACGGAAATTTTGCCGAGCAACGGAACTCAATTACTAAACTAGTTTAAACTCGGAAACAAAGCCGGCTTCCAGTACCAACAATTCACTACTCGGAAAATGCCCGCATCCGGCAATTAGATAAATAACCAAAGTACAAACTAGAAAATTTAGATTTAGACCCGAAGGTAGCAATTTTAGAATCAGAAATCTTAACCAGAACAAACATGAGCATAAAGTACTTTCAAGTAGTCTGGGATTTTTGACTGTAACATGATCATTCGAAAATAAGATGGTAATATAAAACTTCTCAGAAAAAATGAGGCAACCAATACTTTATTTCTCATTAAATATGTACACATATACGATTACAAAGAAAGATAAATTAAGAATAAAAGGGATGTAGCTGAGCAATATTCCACGGCCTATCTAATTCTTCCAGGTCTGTACTGCCTCCAGCTCTCTTTCTTTTCTTAGTAGCAGGTCTTTCTTTGACTGGCCGCATATCAATTAGATAAGAAGAACCATTGTGCAATACTCGGCTAACTAAAAAGGATCCTTCCCATACTGGGGAAAGTTTGTGCTTTCTTTTCTACACAAGCTAGAGAACCAAATTGCCCTTATTAAAAACCCGGTTTCTGACTCTCTGGCTATGATACTTGCGTAACTTCTGCTGATAGGTTGTTGATCTCATCTCAGCAACGACGCGGACTTCTTCGATTAAATCGAGATCATTTTGTCGAGAAATTTCGGCATCCTCCTCAATATACGCAGCAACTCGGGGAGAAGTATGAATCAAATCACTAGGAAGAACTTCTTATGCACCATAGACCAAGAAGAAAGGTGTATATCCAGTTGACCTGTTCGGAGTTGTTCGTAAACTCCATATCACAGAAGGTAATTCCTCTGCCCAAGCCCCCACAGCACGTCGTAGTGGTGCTTTCGAGTCTTAGTTTTAGGCCTTATAGGATTAAACCATTTGCTCTTTCGACTTGTCCATTAGCCTGCGGATGTGCGACTGACACAATGTTAAGCCGAATATTTTGTTTGTTGTAGAATTCGGCTAGCTCTGCCATGGAGAAGTTACTCCTGTTGTCCGTGATAATGTTATGCGGATAACCATATCGGATTATGACATTCTCAACAAATCTTCTGGCTGTTGCTCCATCACAACTGGTGACGGGTTTAGCCTCAATCCATTTTGTGAATTTATCCACCATCACTAAGAGATGAGTAAATCCACTTGGAGCCACAACTGATCAACCGATCAACCGGAACGTGAACTTGTTTGGCGTACTTTTGGCAGCCTTTGCACGTCTTGACCAGTCGTTCGGCATCTGCCTTGGCTGTAAGCTAGAAAAAACCATGTCGGAAAGCTTTTGCCACTAAAGATTTGGCTGCATCGTGGTGACTGATGTCTACGCACTTCTATTCTTGTAGACAGTTGTTGGACCTCCAAGTGCAGAGGTTTGTAGAACAGCAGCAAGTTTTCCCTTAAGTGGATTACCCAAGGTTTATCAAACTCAGGGAGGAAGTGGTCAAATGTATTACCTCTCAAGCAACCCTGCAATCAAGATACAAGAAGTCTCTTGTGTCCCCAACACACCCAATACACTTGCCAGGTGTATAGGTGCACTAGTTTGGCAAAGAGATAGTGAAATACAAGTGGTATAGATAATTATAAGTGGTAATGGTGATAGAAAATAGCTTGATGGCGTGGAAAAGCCTAAAGGCAAACTGAAATAAAGATGGAAGCAAGCAAACATGTAACAGATTTGATTGCAAACGGTGTTTCAATGCTTAGAAACAAGGCTTGGGGATCATACTTTCACTAGTGAACACTCTCATATAAATATATTCTTCTTTCTGATACTACACTGAACTACTCTCCGGTTGAACACTCTAATCGATGGTAGGGCTATAACAGCACACCTCAAAGTTCATTTTTCCCATCTAGAAAACCTCACACTGTCACCTTGAGCACTAGATGAGTCCAACAAACACCACAATTTCATAAATACATCCAACTCCAAATATAACTCATAACAAGTATTTGTAATCTCTAGCCTAAGTGCCACCATGGTGTGCACACTATCGCTTTCACACACATAGGGAGAGCAGAGATCTATTAAAGCACTTGAGTAGCAAGGTAGATCTATAGATTACAAGCTCATGATCTCAATAAGATCATGCATAGAGAGAGAGAGAGATGAACACATAGCTACCGGTAGAACCCTTAGCCTCGAGAGAGAACTACTCCCTCCTCAACATGGGAATCAGCAATGGTGATGGAGATGGTGGTGGAGATCGATGGAGATGGCTTCGGGGGCACTTCCCCATCCCGGCAGGGTGCCGAAACAGAGACTTTCAATCCCCCGAATTTCCTCTTCAGTAGCGGCGGCGCTACGGAACTTTTCGTGGCTAGAGGCTTGCCGATTTAGGGTTTTCGCATCGGGAGGAATATATAGGCGAAAGGGCAAGGTCGATGGAGGCCGGAGGGGCCCACACCACCTGGTGGCGCGGCCAGGGGGACCCGCGCCACCCTATGGCGTGGCTGGCCCCTGGCCCCTCTCCGTCTCGTCTTCTGGCTCCGTGATTCTTCCGGTAAAATATCAACTTTGGCTTTTGTCCGGTCCAATTCCGAGAATATTCATTTTCTGACTTTCTAGAACCAAAAACAGCAGAAAACAGGCAACTGGCATTGTGGCATCTTGTTAATAGGTTAGTCCAAGAAATCATACTCCAAAGTGTGGACAAAACACAAGAAAGTAGATAAAACCAAGCATGGAACATCAAAAATTATAGATACATTTGCAATGTATCAACATCCCCAAGCTTAACTCCTACTCATCCTCGAGTAGGTAAGTGATAAAAAGAAAGAATAATTTTTTAGGTGACATGCACCATCATAAACTTGATCAAAGTATTTTTAAAGCATTGAAAGCTGGGATCATAGTACTTCAATCATAACATGAAAGACAAAGTTCTAACAATAAGGCAAAGCAACTATGTTGCAACATGAAAAGGCACAAACAAAAGATTTATGCATAACAATGCTTTGCAAGACGTTTGTTTGTTTCACATAAAGAAAACATAGCATAGTGGCATTCAGCTTGTCCCTCATAGAGTAGCAAGTATAAATGCATAGGACACCTTCAAAGTTCATAAGAGTGACTAGATACAAATAGTTTAAAACAAGCAATATCAAGGTATGCATCAGTCAACAAGTCTTGGGACAATGCACATAGAACTAAGAATGGCCACTATGCTCTCAAAGTAGGTGCATAAAAGTAGAAGGTGGAGACTCAATATAAGTGGAAGAAAGGCCTTCATAGAAGAAAGTAGGGATTCAAGTCTCATAAAGAGCTTCCAAAAATTATGGTACTTATTAGCTTTCAGCTCTCATTGGCCCTATCATAAGCATCTTGAAGTGATTAAGGTTAAAGTGAACAAACTATGGTGTACATGCTTGACGAAGTATAAGTTAGAAATCTCATATCCCTTGAATACGAGGGTCGCTCCTCATGCTACTCAAGTTTAGTCGCCGGGAAGTTCTTATCATCGTAAGTACATGTGTATCATAGAGAACCGCCAATGGGGTACCCCTTGCCTGATGATACAGAAGAATCCCCATATCAAAATGACAAGGCAAGCAGACAACGAGCATCTTAGCAATCTTCTTATTTATCATGGGAATATGGTGCTTTTTTATGTCTTTCCTCTTTTCATAATCTTTTTTTCTCTTTTTTCTAAATATCGAACTCTTATTTATAAGAAGAATGCTTCATAGACAGCTCATTATGGTTACGCTGTAGGTTTCCACCATGTCAGCATGGATTAGTCCAGCGGCCCAGGCGTTTCTCTAACACATATACATAACTCCATGGACTTACAAGCTCCTCTTTTATTTCACACCGACGACATCCATAGACAAAAGAGCATGATATCAACTAGGTATAAAGTATCAGTGCAATGTTGAAAGCGTTCCCCATGACAGCATGGTTCTGCTAATCCGCAACAAATAAGTGCAAGCATATACAACATAGACGACACAATGGTCCAAGTTTATTAAGGGCAAGAAAAGTAAAGTGTGCCATCGAGTTCGTGAGAGCTTTAATCACTAGATTTCTCATAACAAGTTTAATTTGGAAGGTAGATAAAAACATGAATATACTTGGAATAGTATATGCTAGTAGGTAGGTGTGGTTGACTCTTTCGAATAACTTGGTTTAGGGAGTTGGATGCATGAGTGGAATTCATACTTGGTTGCGGAGGCTAGCAAAAGACTGGGAGCGACAAACTAAGAGAGCAATAATGGCCATAATCATGCAGAGCGATAAAACATCATTGATCAAAGCATAAAGAGATACTACAAGTTGAAAACTAAAGGATCATAAAGGCTTATGGTGACTTGAGATAGTCATAACATGGTGTGAGCATACGCCAAGTCAGCACAAATAAAGCATCAAAGGAGAATACCACAATACTATGTTTTAATATGCTAAAACAACGCATGATTCATCCAAGGCACATTAAGCAATCTCAATTGTTTATAACAAGTCATGCTACAGCAAAGAATACTAAGCATAAAGCCAAAATAATATCAAGCATGGCATGACGAAGCATAGGCCATAGTCAAAAACAAGCTCTCTTTACCACTTAAGCATGAGTTTTCCTACTCTTTTCCAAACCAAACCAAACTATTTGAAAACCAATGTATGAAAGAGGGGGTCCAACCAATTTATTCAGTAAACTAAGAAAATAAAGAAAACAAAAAACCAAAACAAAAACGAAAAAAAAGACGCTCCAAGAACAACACAACTGTGCACGAAACAATAAAAATGAAGCGTTTGGAAGAAACCTGAGATTTTTATTGATGAAGAACGGGATGCCTTGGGCATCCCCAAGCTTTGACGCTTGTACTTCTTGGATATTTCTTGGGGTGACACGCGTGGCATCCCCAATCTTGAGCTTTAGTCCATCCTTCATCTCACTACTCATTCCTTCCATACACCTGATTTTTTTCTTCATACAAAACTTCACACAATCTTTATTAGCATCATTAGTGCACTCAAGATAATAAGTATTTAGGTTCAGTTCTAACACCAATAAACTTCCATTAAAACACTAGCTACTATAGCAACTCCCTCAAAAAGCTCAATTTTCCAAAAAACTCAAAAAGGAACCAACAAGAAGCAAATGCAGAAAATGGCAGAAATCTGTCAAAACAGACCAGCAGGCAAAGACGATTTTTTTGAAGACCTTCTGTTGCTCAAATCAAAAAGTGTTTAACTAACGAAAGTTAGATAACAAGCTAGGGCAGAAGCACAAAAATTCACGCCTCAGAAGGACGTACAGAGATTTTACACGAATTTTTACGGTGAAGCACATAAATCTATTTCGGGACAGTAACTTTTCCAATCATTACTTCTCTCTCATTAGAGGTTACTCTTGGCACAAAAAGCAAATAAAAAGGATAAGAAGCGGTTATTACTGAAGTAATAACTTCCAAGACTCATCTAAAACTTTTGGGTTATCTCCTAATAAGTACTTTTCTTTAATGCCTTTAAGTTAGGCTTGATAGTTTGAGAAGATGCTCACATAAGAAATATGAATTAAAGTAAAAGAGAACATCAAGAAGAAAATTCAAAGCACATTTAAGTCTAACCCACTTCCTATGCATAGGAATCTTGTAAAGAAACAAGTCATGAAAGCACAAAGCAACAAGCATAGGAAAGCAAAACAAGTGCAACTTCAAGACTTTGAACATAAAGAGGGGAAACTTAATATTATTAAAATGCATAAAACCATGTTTCTCTCTCTCATAATAACTTTCAGTAGCCTCATGAATAAAAGTAACAATATAACTATCACAGAAATATTCTTATCATGAGCCACATGCATAAAAGAATTAATACTCCCCAAATAAACATAGTCATTCTTATTAATTATGGTGGGAGCAAATTCAACAAAATAGCTATCATTATTATTCTCATCACCATAATCATCAAATATAGGTGACATATTGTAATCATAATTAATTTTCTCCTCAATAATAGGTGGACAGAAAATATCATATTCATCATTGTAATCATCATATATTGGAGGCATAGTATCATCAAAGTAAATTTTCCCCTCCATGCTTGGGGGACTAAAAAGATCATACTCATCAAAACTAGCTTCCCCAAGCTTAGACTTTTCCATAGCATTAGCAATAATTGTGTCTAAAGAATTCATACTAACAACGTTGCTATTAGCATGCAAATAAAGTTCCATAGGTTTTTTAATTTTCTCTTCAAACACTTCATGTCCTAACTCAAGATAAATACTATAAAGCTCTCTAATTTTGATGTTGTTTTCTATTAAGCCTAACTAGTGAAAACAAGAAACAAAAAGACAAAATTGCAGAATCTAAAGGAAATAACTTTGAGCACTCACACCGGAGGATGTGAGTACCTTTTACCTTAACTCCCCGGCAACGGCGCCAGAAAATAGGCGTTTGCCGTGGGAGGTTCTTCTTCTTTAATCTTCCGGTGTGAATACCATTTACCTTTCCTCCCCGGCAACGACGCCGGAAAATAGCTTGATGTCTACGCACTTCTATTCTTGTAGACAGTTGTTGGGCCTCCAAGTGCAGAGGTTTGTAGAATAGCAGCAAGTTTTTCCTTAGATTACCCAAGGTTTATCGAACTCAGGGAGGAAGTGGTCAAAGGTATTCCCTCTCAAGCAACCCTGCAATCAAGATACAAGAAGTCTCTTGTGTCCCCAACACACCCAATACATTTGTCAGGTGTATAGGTGCACTAGTTCGACAAAGAGATAGTGAAATACAAGTGGTATAGATAATTATAAGTGGTAACGGTGATAGAAAATAGCTTGATGGCGTGGAAAAGACTAAAGGCAAACTGAAATAAAGATGGAAGCAAGCAAACATGTAAACGATCTAATTGCAAACGGTGTTTCAATGATTAGAAACAAGGCCTAGGGATCATACTTTCACTAGTGAACACTCTCATATAAATATATTCTTCTTTATGATACTACGTTGAACTACTCTCCGGTTGGACACTCTAATCGATGGTAGGGCTATAACAGCACACCTCAAAGTTCATCTTTTCCATCTAGAAAACCCCACACTGTCACCTTGAGCACTAAATAAGTCCAACAAACACCACAATTTTATAAATACATCCAACTCCAAATATAACTCATAACAAGTATTTGTAATCTCTAGCCTAAGTGCCACCATGGTGTGCACGCTGTCACCTTGACACACATGGGGAGAGCAGAGATCTATTAAAGCACTTGAGTAGCAAGGTAGATCTATAGATTACAAGCTCATGATCTCAATAAGATCATGCATAGAGAGAGAGATGAACACATAGCTACCGGTAGAACCCTTAGCCTCGAGAGAGAACTACTTCCTCCTCATCATGGGAATCAGCAATGGTGATGGAGATGGTGATGGAGATCGATGGAGATGGCTCCGGGGGCACTTTCCCGTCGCGGCAAGGTGCCGGAACATACACTTTCTGTCCCCCGAATCTCCTCTTCGGTGGCGGCGGCGCTGCGGAACTTTTCGTGGCTAGAGGCTTGACGATTTAGGTTTTTCGCATCAGGAGGAATATATAGACAAAAGGGCAAGGTCGATGGAGGCCGGAGGGGCCCACACCACCTGGTGGCGCGGCTAGGGGGACCCGCGCCACCCTATGGTGTGGCTGGCCCCTAGCCCCTCTCCGTCTCGTCTTCTGGCTCCGTGAGTCTTCCGGTAAAATATTGACTTTGGCTTTTGTCCGGTCCAATTCCGAGAATATTCATTTTCTGACTTTCTAGAACCAAAAACAGCAAAAAACAGGCTACTGGCACTGTGGCATCTTGTTAATAGGTTAGTCCAAGAAATCATACTCCAAAGTATGGACAAAACACAAGAAAGTAGATAAAACCAAGCATGGAACATCAAAAATTATAGATACATTTGCAATGTATCAGTGACCGCATTCGCCTTCATGGATTTCTTATAAGATTTCGACTCCTTCTTCCGGAGATACACAACGCTGAAAGATTTCAGACACACTCCGCTTATAGAGCTCACCACTAATTATGGTATAGTCTTTTTCTCGTCGAATGATCTGCCGGCTCAGAACTTCGTCTTCGGATAATTTGCCATCTACCAAGTAATCAAGGTAGGGTTAAGTCCAGCTGGGAATTACAGCGAGAACTACTACTAAAGGGGAGTCGGATTTAGTCGGATATTCCTCATCTACTCCTTTTATAGAGGAAACTTTGAGGTGCTCCAAAAAAGCGCCATCCGGGACCTTTTCCGTGTAGAGCCTATACGAGATAGTGCATCTGCTTCCTCATTTTTTTGTTCGAGGGATGTGTTGAACCTCAAACCCTTCGAACGATTTAGATAGTTCATCCACGACAGCTCTATATGATGCCATGTGTTTATTCGCATTACAGATATTCGACACTTGTTGGACAACAAGATCTGAATCTCCATAACACATCAAACATCGGATGTCGATATCCTTAGCAATCCGGATTCCATGCAGCAGTGCTTCATATTCGGCAATGTTATTCGTCGCCGTGAAGTGGATCTGCAACACATAGAATAGTTTATCTCCTTAGGGTGATTTGAGCACCACGCCAGCCCTCGAGCCCCCAAGCCCCTTAGACCCGTCAAAGTGTAAGGTCCAGTATTCCGACTCTGAGAGGGTCATATTTTCCGTTGTCTCTGTCCAATCAACAACAAAGTTAGCGAGGATTTGAGATTTGATTGTTGTACGAGGTTTATACTCAATGTCGAAAGTTGAAAGCTCTATGCCCCATTTTGCGACGCGTCCTGTAGCATCGCTGTTGTTGATTTTATCTTTCATGGAAGTTGTGCTCACCATGGTAATTGGATGTTTCTAAAAATAATGTCGTAACTTACGAGATGCAAAAAACACACCATAAGCCAGCTTTTGATAATGTGGATACCGCTCCTTTGATTCAGTTAGGACCTCACTGAGATAGTAAGTAGGACGCTGCACCAGATGTTCCTGATTTTCCTCTGGTCTCTCCACCACCATGACGACACTGACGACTCTGTTTGTCGCAGCGAGATAGAGCAACATTGGTTCCCGTGGTTCCGGTGCTGCAAGGATAGGAGCAGATGAGAGTACTGCTTTCAGGTCTTGTAGTGCAGCTTCAGCTTCGTCAGTCCAAACAAACGTTTGGTCTTTTTCAGGAGCTTGTAGAGTGGTGCGGCTCTTTCACCGAGCCGGCTGGGTGGGATTAGGGTTTTCTGAGATCCGGAACTCTGCCGCTTCCGCGGACAAAGTGGACCCAGAGATTTCTTTAGCCTCTATCATCACCGCTGGGGTGGGTGGGGCAAGTTCAGCAAAACCGATGTATACATCGATCTCTCCAAAAGACATGATGGTGTAGGCAGTCACGGCCTCTCTAGCCGGAATCCAGGTCTCGTCGAGAACGATGAGAGGGACATCGCTGGCGTAGAGGACGCGACCGACGGCGATGGTCTCGCCGATTTCGATTCTTGCAGATTCCGCTTGAAACGCAGATCCGAAGCTCACTTGCCCCACGGTGGGAGCCAACTGTCGTCGGATTAATGACAAGTACGCCATGAGGGGGTCCTCAAGGCGTGTGGAAGAGAGGGGTGCGAGACGTACAATATTCCAGGACGGTGAGCACACAAGTTTACCCCATGTTCAAATCCGCCGGCTTTGGACGGATCCTATTCCTGCTAGCAATCCAGTAATACAGCAGAGCCGGAATATGGGTTACAAGGGTTTCGCCTGTGCGAGTTGAGATTGTAGACTATTGTGAGGGTGCCCTAAAGGCTTACCCTAGGACGGCTTATATAGATATCCGGCCTAGGGTTTACAGGAGAGACCTATCCGGCTACGACTAAGAGTCGGTTACAGAGTATATCTTGAACTACAAGTAACATAACAGGCCTATGTCGATAAGTCTTTTGGGTCTTTCGTAGCTGGACTGGACTCCGTCTCTTCTCCCTGACTGGGCTGCCCGTGAAGCAAAGCTCTAACCCGAAGTGGGCCACCCTGGTCAGTGAGACACAATGAGGATACCCGGAATGTATATCCCCAACAAACAGAACATTCGTGGCCCTTACAAATTGTTGGCCTACAAGTTGTGAATAGCAAATGCTGGTTCAAAGCTAAGCAACATAGAAATGATTGCAGTGCACTTTAGTAGCCATCTTGCGATGCCTTTGTTGTGAGGTCCGAGGGATTGCATACGGGAAGTGCTGAATGGCATCTATAAGTAGGTATCTGATGCTGCAGCAATGGTTATGTAGCAATAACATAATAAATGATCAAATCCTCATATGTCTAATACCTAAGTAAATGTCTCAATCCTCCTATTTCCAATATCAAAGAAATGTTTCATATCTCCTTTTGTCCAAAATCATCATAAATGTTCAAGCGATATCACCGGTGTGGAGCTTTAGAGCAAGTACAATAAGTCATAGTCAGCTGGCTATAATGATTAAAATAGTATTTCCTTGTCTAGTTAGAAGAGAGAGAAGATGAGAGAGAAGAAAAGTGAGCTCTCATGCAATAGCCAGCTCTAGCACGTGCTCCTAGGCACTTTGAGAGAGTGAAAGTTGGGTCATGTAGTGCAAAAATACTATATTTTTGTAGCTCACTATTGTACATGCTAGCTCTAAGTTGGCTATAGATGACATGGCACTTAGCTTATAGCCAGCAGCTGGCTATACTATTGTCCTTGCTCTTAGATACGAGAGCAATTAAATTTCGATAGCTATCCATGGATATAAATGAGCTCTTTATTGTAGCAAAACCAGAATAAGCATTCAAAACATTCCTTTATCTTACACCAGAGTAAATGTTCGATTTATTCAGATGTCCAGTATCACAATGAAGCTTTGATATCTCTGTATGTCCAATATCAGATAAAACGTTCAAAGCCTATTTTCAACTGAATGCCTAGTTCAAAAAATATGATGAGTGCAAAGAATTTTTAATACCTAGTTATCCCTTGATGTGGATGCACTATCTCCGTATCATGAATACTTGTACCCATAGGCTTCCTAAGCTTTTTGTTATTTTTTCTGAGCAACTAACACCTTAATTACATAACCACCCATGATTTTCTTGACAATTTCATGTGATTCAAATCATACAGATTTTTCCGCTTCCTTAATCAATTGATGTATGCTGTTTTACAGCTCTAGGTACTTGTCTTAATAATTTTCTTGAGAAAATTTTGTGAACATTTACTGGCGTAAACCAAAGAATACCTACATCCGCAATGTATATGCTCAAACAAATATGAACTTTGAGTAAATGTGGATGAATTCTACAACGATGCAATTCTCGAATGGCGTAGTAGGTTGCATTGCATAATGAACTAACTTACTCACAGAAAAATACTATCTAAACTGGTCGTGCAAAATCAACTAAAGCCACACATAATACTTAATTTGAATTGGGAACTCATCAAAATAAATCATAGTTGTCACTACTCACTGTTAAGATACGGAAATAATTGATGTGACCAACTTGTTAGCATCCACCATCATCAACCGAAGTTGCTGCAGAACATCATATGTCTGTTCGAAATGTGCATCTGGACTAAAACCCGCCCTGAAACATTGGACTTGACCACCAACATCAATCCAGCTATTCCCCGTGACTTTATGAGTTCCACTTGAAACCAGAGCGTCCCTCAGCTCACATGCATCATTCCATTCTTCATTTGCAATATACAAATTTGAGAGTAGAAAAATTGGCGAAGCGTTATCTGAAATATTCACAAGAAGCCTCTTTGTGATGCGCTTAGCCATGTCAAGGTTGCCATATTTTCTACAACCATTGAGCAATGTGCCTAGGATAACAGCATCATGTTTGAAAGGTAAGTTTAAAATGATCTCTTCTGCTTCATCTAACCATCCAGCTCGTGCAAAGAGATCGATAAGGCAAGTGTAGTGCTCTAAAATTGGTTCAATACGGAACTCATTAACCATTTGAGTAAAGTAACTGCAACCTTTTTGGACAGCACCAGCGTGGCTGCATGCACTCAGTACACCCACAAAGGTTACTGAGTTTGGGGTGACAGATTCTCGATGAATTTGCACCAGCTCATCATATAGCTCCAGAGATCTCGCTGACTGACCATTCTGAGCTAATCCACATATCATTGCATTCCAAGATACAATGTCTCTCTGTGGCATGATGTGAAATATTCTTATCGCATCATCCATCTCGGCGCACTTTGAGTACATATCGAGCAAAGAGCTGGAAACTATAGGAAAAAGTTCCAACCCATGCTTGATAGCAAGAGCATGGCACTGCCTTCCACTGCCAAGGTCATTCATGGAGGCACATGAACTTACTATGCTGCCAAAGGTGAAGGAATTGGGCACCATCGCAGCTTTCAGCATCTGACAGAATTTGTCGAAGGCATCGGCCTGGTAACCGCTGGCTGCAAGTCCTGAAATCACAGCGGTCCACGATACAACATCCTTCTCCATCATAGTATCGAACAGATTCTTAGCCAAGTCAATGTAACCGCATCTCCCGTACACATTCAGCAAAGAATTGCATAGGAAGACATCCTTAAGATACCCAGACTTCAGAATAACTGAGTGTACCTGCATTGCCTCTAGACCAGCAAACCGCTCAGCAAAACCATTTAGAACAGTGGCAAAGGTGAACTGATCAGGCCAGACGCCACTACGGATCATCATAAGAAACTCCTGCATAGATGATCCTGCTTCACCGGACCTCATACTGCAGTCCAGCAGAACGTTCCACGACACTAAATCTCTGAGAGGCATACAATCGAACACCTTCCGCGCTTCATCCATCGCGTGAAGCTCCGCATAGAGCCTGACGAAACCAGTACCGACGCAGGCGTCCGCGAACACCCCGGCCTTGAGAGCTCTAGCGTGGACCTGCCGCACGGATATTACGTCGCTGCCGCAGCACGGGGAGACGATGGAGTACGTGAACGCGTCCGGCGCCACGGGGCCGCGCGTCATCTGCAGGAACCTTCGCAGCGCCTCGCGATTCCGGCCGGCGCGGACGAGTCCGTAAATTGCGGTGTTCCAGGACCAGGAGTCCCTGTCGGGCATCGCATCGAGCAGGTCCAGGGCGGTGTCGAGGAGGCCGGAGGAGGCGTAGCCGGAGAGGAGGGTGTTGTAGGAGACGAGGGTCGGAGACGGCATGAGGTCAAGCAGGGCCCGGGCGTCGGTGAGGGCGCCGCCGCGGGTGTAGGCGCTGAGGAGGAGGTTGCAGCGGTAGGCGTCGCCATGGTGGCCGGACTTGAGGAGCGTCGCGTGGAGCTTGCGCGCGTGGAGGAGTGGAAGTGGAGGTGGCATTCATCCGAACTGTGGGCTAGGCCGGGATGGATTTGTTTTTTGTTTTTAAGGGCGCTAGGCCGGGATGGATATGAAGTGGATGTGGGATTCGTTCATCCTAACTGTGAGACGGTGAACGGGGTCTCTCCTATTTCAGGCCCAGAGCGTGTGCTAGTTTTTTCATGGGCCGCTCAGAATCGGCCTAATAGCAGGGACTGATTCCTTTTCAATTTATTTTTTATGTTTTTTCATCAATAACAAAAATTGAGTTTTTTTTAAAATGTTTAAATTTCAACATATTCAAATTGTAAAAATGTTTAAATTTGTAAAAATCATACCGGAAATATTAGAAAAAAATAATTTTGAAAAATGTTCATATTAGAAAAATATTGGTATTGTGGTTTGATCATACTAGAAAATGTTTATATTAAAAAAAATATTTAGAAATATTACAATTTTACTATTATTCAGATTTAAAATATTCAAATTTGAGAAAAACAGAAAAAAAACAAGGCAAACCCTAGGAAACCAAACCAAGAAAAGAAAAACCACGAAGAGCTATTGATAATATTCTTTATGCCCCTCGTTATGAATTTACAAAAGAGTACATGCAAATTATCTTTGATTCCAAAAAAGAGTCCATTGAAAGTGTTTGTTAATGAGAGAGTGACGCACAACATTAAAAGAGAGTGAACAAGTAGAGGCCAAAAATAGAAAGCAAGCCGTGTAAATGCTACGAACTTGCAATAGGACTAAATCGTTTTCGGAGAGTGTTGGATCCAACACTAAAATATTAGAATCCAAGTGTCTTAGTTGTATTTCTATGCATGGGCGGAGTCCAAAACAAAGGTGAATTCGTAAGTCTGTCATCTCACCCCTCGTGACCACAACCAGTTATCAACAACAAGTTCGTCTGATTTCACTAGCATTTAAGGGTTACTAATGGTTATGGATATATGCTCTTGGATTTCTGTGATTCCCCATGGATACATGACTTATCAGTTACATCTTATTACATGTCACCAACACTCACCATTCACCAACGACAACCTTCTCTCTTGTCCGAAAGGCACATACTATGCAGTCGTTGTTCGCACAATATCAAGAGAGAAGAGAACACACTAGAGACTCAAAGAATCTTTATTTTAGCTCATGATGCTACGATTTCTCCATCTCTCCCAAAATAGAGGAAACTACTCACTCATGGAGTCAATCAATATCATCATAATAAATAAAATAGGGTATGGAAGTGTGAATGAATACACGTGTAAATCCACAGTGGGGTTTAGAATTACTACAATACGAATGGGGGATTTGGTGATAGAGACGTTGTTGATGATGGTGGTGATGAAGATGTAGAGGTTAATGATGAAGATCTCGATGATCAAGCCTCCAAGATTTGATCAACAATGGAGATGGATGTCCTCCTGCGAGTTCCCCTCTAGACCCTTTTGTAGATGAGATTTCGGTGATTTGTAATGTCTCTATAAGTCTGATATCTAATCCGATCACACGGGGTTGAAAGTATTTAACGAGGCGGTCCCGTGGATATGTTGTATAGGGTCATAGTACGGTCACGTCTGGTCGCACTGGTGCTCGTTAAACCTTCAGTATACCTCGTTTTGTTTTTTTCTCCTAGATGCATGGATATTTATATGGAGGACTTTAATGGCTTCCAATCAGCATATATCTCTAATTGATTTGTCCATCAACTTCTTTAAATCAAGGATCCTGGTGAAAGCTCAATGAGCCTGATAAAACAAAAAAACCTAATACTCCTAATACAAAAACATATGGTAAAATATGATACAAAATGCATTCATCAATATCCCGAAGCTTAGACTTCTGCTCGTCCCGAGCAAGATATTAGCTTAATGAACGGAGTTATCATGTTCACGAAGATCGACTCATTAAAATAAATGAGACATTGCAACATATTGTAGGTGGCTATTCGGCTCACAGGATTGTGAGAAAACATATTTCGGAATGTCAAAAATTTCGAAAAAATATCTACTTATATATTCGAACATTTTATATTCGTTCACAAGTTTTCGGGATGAAAGAACATTTCGAAATATGAGGCAAAAGGGATTTCCACATATTGTAATGCTAAAAGATACAGAACAATCCATGGGTTCTATCCTACTTCCACAAGCCAAATGGTTTAGAAGTATTCCACACCTTTAGCACTAATTATAATGTGAAGAATGATTAACATCACGATATAAAACATTAAACTCAACCCGTTTGTGAGGAGAACTCAAACATATTTCGAGCACATCCCCTTGGGATTCAAAAACTCCGAATGGTCGCTTTCACTTCCTCTCATGATCATTCATATGTCTATTTGTTCTTTGCACAATAGTTTAACTTGTTTTGAGAGTTGTGCAAATGAGCTAAACATATTTATTTCTCATGGGAATATACAAAAGAGATCAAAACATAGAATCAACTTCTAAGCCGAGTATGAAGCAATCCACGAGTTGTTGGTTTGAGTATCTACCTCAACTTATACTTGTTGAAGTATGATCCAAATTCTTTTAAGGAGGCTAACTTCTGACGGAGCGGAGCGAGGCCCGTCGCCACCCCCGCGGTACGGATCGTTGATGACCTAGGTTACCACTGCTATATATACCTCTTGTAAGCCGCCGGCTAGGATAAGTTGCATCTGTGAAATCCCCGGCGTTGTGTAAACACTCCCTGTTATAGTGAAGATTTGCTGGCTGGCGCCCGTGGTTTTTCCCTCTCTTTGTTGGAGAGGGTTTTCCACGTTAAATCCGTGTCCCCCTTGCTGTGATTTCGTTTTCGTTCTTCATTATTTCATTGTCGCAAAGCTAACAATACTCATCCTAGATATTTGGTAACATTATGATTTGTATTTTTTCTTTTTTCTTTTAATTGCATTTTGATTTTTATAATCAAAGCAATGATCCGCAACATAATATCAGTAGTGTTGCACTTTTCCAATCAGTACCAGTGGTGTGGACGATCCTATAATCATCATAAAGTATAAGTACCGTAGAACACATCCTAATTCATACATCTAATAAAATAACTACAAATTGAAAATACTTCTATTTATAATAAAGGCTTGAACTCCAACGAATATGAATCACTCTCTCCTCATGGAGATTTTAAGTTGCAACTTATTATGCATAGTTTGGAATACAAACTAACATGATTGCGAAAAAATAAACATGCTAAAAATTGCGAAGATTACAAGGTCTTAAAGATATCCTCAATCTTCAAATCAAGTCATGCGAGATCAAATAATCTCCTATTGGCACCTAATTCTTCTTACAAAAGAGGGTCCATCATCCTTCCCCTTCTTCTAGTTGCACGCGTGAACTATGAATGCAAAGAGGGAGGAAGGCTCCGCGATGTACGCTTGTTATTCTTCGATTATTTCAAGGAGTCTCTTTTTCTCATTTGTCATCTCAAGGACAACTTGAACAAGGAACTCAACCCTATCGTTTGACACCTGCCATAACGCTCTAAATTCATAGAGTTACTTTTTTCTAAAACTAAGCCAAAAGCTTTCCCATATCCATTAATTAATAAAAGGGCTCCCAGTTAATTAATGGAAAACCGAGTGAAAACCGATACAATGAGGCCATAACCCACGCAAACACGAGCACACCGAGGGTCGAGACCAAACAAATCGACGATACAAGAGATGATACACTCGTCGAGACCAACCGGCCTCCAACCCAAGACAGAAAGAAGACGTCATGACTACTATGGGAGGAGTATACATAGGACACTCTAACAAGGTGAAGAAGTCAAACCTGTAGGAGAACCGCGCCAAAGCGACCTTGTCGCCCACATGACACGAAGTTGATGCCCTCAACACTACAACACTTTGGGGGCAGCTCCGCCCTGACATCCAGCTGCTCCGCCACATCCAGCGCAGACCACAACACCACCTTCCGGGACCGCCATCCCAATATGCCACCGCTCGATATCGAGCCACAATACCACACGACCCGACTGTCCGGAGCCCTAGCTACACCGAAAAACCGCTCGCGGACCATGGGCACCGCCCTACCCAATGAAGCTGCTGCCCATCATGGATCCTAAGGCCGCTGCCTAGGCCCAGAACCACCATTCGGGGTCGCTGCCCTGATGCTCACAGACCCCGACAAGAGAGAAGCGTCACACGACAACCACACACCGACTCTCCAAGACAATGCCCCTCAATAGTGAAGCAGTGAAGATGCCACCATCACCCGCTCCAGATGGAGAGAACGAGAGGCTCCTCAATGACGCCTCCAAGAAGGGGAGCGACGTCCGAAGACACCACCATCATCAGCACCCAACCAAAGTCAGGGCTAGGATTTTGCATGGATCTCCTTCCATTCTGCGGAAAAAGCCTTGCGATAATTAGTGTCAGAGATTAGAAACTAGAGGGTAAAATTCATAGAGGGGTAAAAATTGGCAAAACTTTTACTAAATGAGGTATTGTTAAATGGTGTGTTAGAAATTAGAAACCAGGGAGTAAAATGGAACTTACTCTTCTTTAAAACTGATTGGTTACAACTCAATTACTGTCTGTCAGGAGTTCAGAAAACTAACATCCAGTTTCTTTCAGTCCATGTCGTAATCAATGTCACAAAGGGGGTCTACACTTAGGATTTGCCGGAATTTACAAAGGGTTGGTGATTGCAAGGTGGTCTCTATGAATTAGCATTTGACCACATGATTCTCTTTTTTCTTACATCCAATGCTTAGGTCTGGTCGTCAAATTTGCACACAAAGTTAATACTCATGAGTAAACTGAAGAAGACACCATAATTAAAATGGGTATATTCCTGTTTGCAAGGAGGACGAGATATGCCATATCCATCACAAGAATGGCATCTTTTATTCCTTGTTCAAACTTGTCACGCGTATATACTTATTTGCAAGTTTCCAAAACAAATCATGCTCTCTTTCCAATGTAACTGAAGAACATCAAGAATATACTAGTACAATATTAGACCCTGAAAACATATCCACCTAATTCAGTAACTGACTTGCTTTATGAACAGATAGGCATCTCTCTGCCACTTCTATTCAGTTTAGTACCAATTATTCAGAAAATACTAGTACATCAGTTTGAGGTGCCAGACAAGGCACGGCATACCCTGCAACATCGTCTTCTCTGCATCTCGAGAAATCGCCATGAGTGAGGGCTACCTACTGCGCTGGCCAGCCACATTACTTGGCCCAGGATCTTTTATCTGTGAGGTCTCCAAGCCGAGATGGAGTACAGAGGCGTCACACCCCAGCACAGCAGAATGCGGCCATTGTCTTCCACGCTGCGGCATTCTTTCAGTTTGTAGCTGCCCAGCCTCTCTTTCCCCTCCCTAATGGCTTCGAAGCTGAGCGGCACATGGCCAAACTCGCATCGCTGCATGTGCATTTCCCACTGGCTTAGCCGCTCATGCCGCTCGTGCCGCTGGACCCCCTCACACACCAGTATGTTCTTGATTTCCTCCCCCAGCATCCTCTCCACACGTGCCCTCTGCTGGTCGGTGGCAGCTACTGCATGGAGGCTATCAAAGAGGGCAGCGTAGTAGGGAAGCGTCTCGGCAAACCGGTCACGAAACAGTGGGGCATTATGGTCCGCCTCTTGCTCCATCATCACCATGATTTTTGGTTTAAGCATGCGGACAGCGGAGAGGAAGCTCACCAGCAAGTTTGGTATCTGACGCTGAGGGGATGGCGTCTGTGGATAGCTCAGTGTGGATGCTGGGCTGTACATTGAGCTGGCCATTTGCTTAAGCAGAGCCATGTTTGCCATTTGCTGGAGCTGAGCAATGCCGTCACGGCTCACGTTGTCATCAATTGTGAGGAGGCGATGCATCTTTAGAGAGCAGCAGATTACAACTTCCTCCCCAAAGTTTATCTTGAGGATCTCACGGAGATTGCTGAAATCCAGCGTCTCGAGTCTGCCAATCACCTTGTCAAAATAGAATGATGGCACGAGGGTAGCAGCTTGCTTAGATAGGAGTGCCTGCATGTTGTCCAGGAACTCAATGTCTTCATGGA
This sequence comes from Avena eriantha, assembly GCA_910589775.1. Classification (NCBI taxonomy): domain Eukaryota; kingdom Viridiplantae; phylum Streptophyta; class Magnoliopsida; order Poales; family Poaceae; genus Avena; species Avena eriantha. The sequence continues at coordinate 275,947,167 of OU342743.1, forward strand.
CAACAGTGAGGCGTAGCTCAGGTGGCCCCCCAGGGCGGCCGTGGAAGTCGTGAAGAATCTTGAGCCACTGCCATGGGTGGGTGGTTGAGCAGGACAAGTCAATAATGCGAACAACCTGCAGCACTACTATCATTAAAATACGGAAGTTCACAAGCATGAATAGATGAAATCAGAGTGCTCATACGAGTATCACAGAAATCTAAACAACATCACATAAACCATGGGGAGAAACTCAAATCCCCCATGGGCATGCATACAGTAGCTGAGCTAGCTGATAGAGCAAATATTGCCTATAAGAGACTAAAGCTCGAACGCGGACCCCTCTTACCCTCCATGAAGTATTTTCTTTTCAATGTATATGCATTGGTAGTTGGAGACATTACTTAGGTACTCCATATTGTGACGTGGTATCTATATTCATATAAATATAAACCACTAGTAATATTACACACGCCACAATAATCCCTAAGTCGGATAAAAGGGGACAAAATAGTAAAACAATCTCCCATTAGACGAGGAAAACCTCAATGATTTTTATAGTTTATTTTGTTGGATCCGACTGTAATCGTGCTGATCGATCTAACTACAGAGGTGATATGTAAACAACTATACCTTATATGTGTTAGAGTTGTGCAACCAATACAACTCTATATTCAAAATAGAAGCATGTATTGGACTTGAGCACCTAACCACACAATAACACAGGAATTGCAACTAGTTGTAATAGAAGAGCGCTAAATAATTCACCAGCAATTTAAAATTTTATCAGATCACACAACAATTGTAATACTGCAATAAAGTTCACGTAACATTTCACATCCAACTTCCCTCCCCGTGGTTACCGATGTAAGAATCTTTCTGTAAACACCACCATCTCAGAGAAAAATAACGTCTTAATAATCACCATGATAAGAAGGAAAGTGCTGACTACAGCACTTATATTAGACTAACCTTATTAGGGAGCAACACTGTTAACAGTAGCACTCAAACAATGAACAAATACAAATATTGATGACCAAGGATCAAATCAGCAGATTAGGGAATTCTCCAATCAATAGCACAACAAAACATCCCCAAGATGAAAAGCATTGCACCTGACTACAACTGCAATGCTAAATCAATAACTCATAACACATTCATTATAAAATGTTGGTTTTGGAATTTCTAGGATCATATAAGAAATGGAAAACTATCCCACGTTGTTGTAGCACTAACCTAGCTAGACTAAACATGCCATTTTATATTACGTGCAAAAAAATCCACATTAAGTCAGTAATCAATATGGGTTTCATGAGCAAATAAGAAGAGATGTTAGTATATATCAACACATGTGTATGGATGCTAAATCTTATGAGAAAAAATAAAGTAGGCGTGACCTTTTCATCTTGGACTTGTTCCAGGATAGCCTGGTTAATAGTGACAAAGCCGGTGCTCAGGTAGGGGCTGATGCTGGCGAAGTTCTCACGGGCAGCCCAGAGGCAGCATTGCTCGAGGTAACAAGATGGATCGATGAGGGCAGCAGCAAAGCCCTGGATGGGGCATAGAAGGCGGCGGGCTAAGCTGTCAGCGATGATCATGGACAGACGCTGCAGCGGACCGTCCACTACAGAGGCGAGCTGTCTGATCTTCCTAAGGCTGCAGTCAGTCTTATCAAAAGATCCTTCGACTACATGTGCCGCACACTCGTACAAGACTGGGCCAAGTTGCGCCAAGTCATCTGCCGTGGCCTGATCCAGCTCACATGGCATGTGCATCATTTTGTGTCCTCTTGAGAAGGATTGGTGTGTTCATACAGGATATAGGAACTAGTGTTTCACTGGGTGTAGCTGGATCAACTTCTCTGGTCTTTGCCACTGCTACATTTATAGGATGGCAAGTCTAAGCCATGACTGAACTTGCAGCAACAAGATAAGAAGTTTTAACGCTGTATAGAATGAATTTGGAAGGATCCCGGTAAATGCAAAGGAATATTGACATATCCAAGGAATACTATTGGAATTTTCGCTGGTTGCTTTGATTTCTTCATATCCACTGGGCAGAAATAGACAAATTCGCAGTCAGCCTCATCAGGCTATAGAAGACCACTATTTGAAAGTTCCAGCAAGCTTCTATCACCGATGACTTACATATTGATAAATATTTCTTGATTCTGAGCTAACAAGTAAGATGAGTTGTGGTATACTGGAATTATTGGAATATGCGTCGTCTATGTACAAGTTACCGTGGCAAAACTGATGCAGTACAAAACATGTTGTTATCATCTTTGGAGTTTTTTGCTACAGTCATCCTCAGTAGTTTTAGTCGCTAAGCAACATGCTTTGGTTGGACACATGTTTGGCAAGCCATCAGACCCAAAACAATTGGTACCAACACCGGTGAGCACCTCGGCACAAGACGTTGCTATCTTGAAGACAGAAAATGAATTGGTCACTTGTACTTTCCTAGTGTTCTAAAAGGCGACACCTACAAAGCCTAGGCGCCTAATCAGCAGTTGGAGCTGGTGCGCCGACCAACGCCTTAGTGACATTGCCTCTCTTTCGGTAAGTGTGACTGAATTTTTCAGTACTCCCTCACGTGGTTTTAGTTCATGGAGTACATGTTAGCCCAGTGGCCGTGCTATCACTTAACTGAATAAATGAACATGAACAGACACTTGATTTGGTAATCCACAGGTCACTAGTACGATTTAAGAATTCACAGCCTCACACCATTCCATTATGCAAATGCAAAATTGCGACAGTTCAATTACCTAAACAAGCCGTGATCCGGAGTAGCACTGCGAGAGCGGCGGGCAGCCTGTTCAGGAACACATCAGCGCGGGTCCCGGTCCTCCCCGACTTGGTGCCGCCAGGCGGCCGACGCGCCAAGGAGATCGCACGGACTGCGCAGTAAGAGCAGGGCTTGGTACACGTGGACTGCGGACAAGAGAGGCCCGCTCTCCATCTACACTTTATGCGGGGGCATACCCCCAAAGCTGCTCTATCCTCCTGGCGGCGGGATTAGGCCGGAGGGTTTCAGCGGCGGCGGCGACGGCGACGATGGTGGACTGGTTCATTTTTTTAAGGAAACGACGGTGGACTGGTGGACTGCGGGTTGGTATGGACAGCGTATCTTGGGCCTTTTGGGCTACGAACTCGCAACCTGGCAGGCTTTCTGTTTTCCGGGCGTCGAGTCAATGGGCCACATTGGAGACGCATTGTATCGATGAGGTGGAACAGTAGCATTCTCTCTCAAAAAAAGTTGGAACAGTAGCAATTAAAAAAAATGAGACAGTAGCATTTTTTCTCTCAAAACGAAGCAACTTTGCCTTGTCCATTAATTAAGAGAAGAAAGGTACAAAACCATACGACAATGATAACATCACGGGGCCACGCCCACTCCCACACTCAACAGGGCTAAGCCCAATACCAAGAGCAACTAAGCCTAACTCGAAAACACCACTCTGCGAAGATAAGATGGCTAATCGCCACCGTCGAAGAGAAGACGCCGTGGCTGCTATAGGAGGAGCAGACACGGGACACTCGAATGAAGATGAAGAAGCCAACCCTCCCAGAAGCCCTCAACACTCGAGGCCGCCGCCTCGACATCCAGCTACTCCGCTACGCCGAGCGAACCACCAGAACAACCTTCCGAGACCGCCAACCCGACATACCACCGCTCGCACTCGAGCCACGACGCCGCACGACTCATTCCCCCGTAATCCAAGCCACACAGGGAAAATCGCTCGCAGACCACATACGCCACACCAACATCTGGGGCCACTACCCCGACATAAAAGTCAATCGCCTCCTGTGAGGCGCATTGACCGAGCCAACAACCTTGCCGCACCGTCGACATAGGATTTCCATCCAAGCATGCGAGCAACTTCTCCGCCCCATGAAGATACCACCAGCCGTGGATCCCGAGGCCGCTGCCTCGGCGCACATGCATGACCCACTCGGGGACGCTGCCCCGGCATCCACCATCCCGACAACAAGAGAAACAAGTGCAAGTGACATAATGCATGCCTCTCCAAGATGATGTCTCAAAGAAGGGAGTGACGTAGCCGCCGCCATAGCCGGCCTGGTAATCCGGAGCTAGGGATTTTCCTCGGAGAGCCCAAACCCTAATGTCGGTGTAGAGAGAGTACCACGACAAGCGCCTCCAAAGAGGGGAACGATGCCAATGAGCCGCCGCTGCCGACACCGACAAAGCCAGTGCAAGGCTTTCGCTCAGACTCCAAAAACGAGCAAGGGGGAAATCTGGTAGACTGCCCAATTTATTCGTGTTGCCGTCCACCCATCACCACCTCGAAATGAGGCCGCTACAAGACCTCAAGTTGTGAATTATCAGAACCATGTACCATGGGGAACGCTTTCAACATTGCACTTATTATTAAGTTGATATCATGTTCTTTTGTTTATGGATCCCGGCGGTGTGAAATAAAAGGGGAGCTTGTAAGCTCATGGAGTCTGTATATGTGTTAGAGAAACGCCTGGGCGGCTAGCCTAAGCCATGCCTAATCATGGTGGAAACTTGCAGCATAACCATAGTGAGCATTCTGTGAAGCATCCTCAATAAACACCTATGCAAATAGAAAATAAAAAGATCGCTGAAATGCTCATTGTCTGTTGCCTTGTCATTTTGATATGGGATAGCTCCTGTATCATGGGGCAAGGGGTACCCAGTTGGCGGTTCTCCATGATACATGTGTACTTACAATGATAAGAACTTACTCATGACTAAAGTTGAGTAGCATGAGGTTCGGTACTCGTAGGCAAGGGGCATGAGATTTTCGACTTATAACTAGCTAAGCATATCCCCATATTTGTTCACTTTAACCTTAATCACCTAAAGATGCTTATGATAGGGGCAATGAGAGCTGAAAGCTAATAAGTGCCATAATTTTTGGAAGCTCTTTATGAAACTTGAAATCCCTGCTTCCCTCTTATGAAGGGCCTTTCTTTTTTACTTTTATGTTAAGTCTCCATCTTCTATCTTTATGCACCAATTGAGAGAGCATAGTGATCATTCTTAGTTTAGTGTGCATTGTCCCAAGACTTGTTGATTGATTCATAATTTTGATATTGCTTGTTCTTAAATTATTTGTATCTAGTCACCCTTATGAACTTTTAAGGTGTCCTATGCATTTATGTTTTGCTATACCATGAGGGACAAGCTAAATATCATTCTTATTATGTTTTCTATATGTGAAACAAACAAACGTCTTTTAATGCATTGATATTCATGAACCTTTTGTTTGTACCTTTTCATGTTATAACATAGTTGCTGTGTCTTACTGTTAGAACTCTATCTTTCATGTTCATGTTAGAGTACTTTGATCCCAGCTATCAATGTTTTACAAATACCCTGATCAAGATTATGATGGTGCATGTCACTTCAAAAATTATTGTTTTTATCACTTACCTACTCGAGGACGAGCATGAGTCAAGCTTGGGGATGCTTGATACGTCATAAACGTATCTATAATTTTTGATGCTCCATGCTTGTTTTGTATCAACTATCTTATGTTTTATCTACACTTTGAGGAATTTTTATACATTCTCTAGAACTAACCTATTAACAAGATGCCACAGTGCCAGTTGCCTGTTTTCTGCTGTTTTTGGTTTCAAAAAATCTAGTAAACAAATATTCTCGGAACTGGATGAAACAAAGCCTGAAGTTCCTATTTTTCCCGACACAAGACGGAGTCCAAAGCAGAGACGGAGGAGGGCCAGGGGCTGGCCACACCATAGGGTGGTGCGGGTCCCCCGGCCACGCCACCAGGTGGTGTGGGCCCCTCAGGCCTCCACCGACCTTGCCCCTTCGCCTATATATTCCCCCCGAGATGAAAACCCTAGATACAAGATCAAAATTCCACGAAAAGTTCCGCAGCACCATCGCCACCGAAGAGGAGATTCGGGGGATAGAAGTCTCTGTCTCGGCACCCTGCCGGGACGGGGAAGTGCCCCTGGAGCCATCTCCATCGACTCCACCACCATCTCCATCATCGTTGCTGACTCCCATGATGAGGAGGGAGTAGTTCTGTCTCGAGGCTAAGGGCTCTACCGGTAGCTATGTGTTCATCTCTCTCTCTATGCATTATCTTATGAGATCATGAGCTTTGTAATCTATAGATCTACTCTACTACTCAAGTGCTTTAATTAATCTCTGCTTATCCCCACGTGTGTGAAGTTGATAGTGTGCATACCGTGTGGCACTTTGGCTAAGGTTACATAAATACTTATCATGAGTATAATTTGAGTTGGATGTCTCTATGAGATTGTGGTGTTTGTTGGAACCATCTAGCGCTCAAGGTGACAGTGAGGGGTTATCTAGATGGGGAATGCGAACTTTAAGGTGTGCTGTTATAGCCCTACATCATCCAACCGGAGAGTAGTTCAGGGTAGCATAATGAAGAGAAGATATTTATATGAGAGTGTCCACTAGTAAATGTATGATCCCTAGGCCTTGTTTCTAAGAATTGAAACATCGTTTACAATCAGTCATGTTACATGTTTGCTTGCTGCCACTCTTATTTCAGATTGCAATTACAACTTATAATCATCCATATTACTTGTATTTCACTATCTCTTTGCCGAACTAGTGCACCTATATACCTGACAAGTGTATTAGGTGTGTTGGTGACACAAGAGACTTCTTGTATCTTGATTGCAGGGTTGCTTGAGAGGAATACCTTTGACCACTTCCTCCCTGAGTTAGATAAACCTTGGGTGATCCACTTAAGGGAAACTTGCTGCTGTTATACAAACGTCTGCACTTAGAGGCCCAATACTGTTTACAAGAATAGAAGCGTGCGTAGACATCAGTGATTTGGTTAATGTTTTTATACGATCACCTGGTGGCTACAGGTTAGATCCAGCTTGGTTAACTTGCTTAGGGTTGACACTCTTGGATTACCTAGATGCTAGATGATGAGCCCCTAGAATAGCTCATACTACTCCTAAGCAGACAAGTCAAACAGCAGAACAAGGCAAATCATCAGACAACAGATCAAGGCAATTCATCTTAACAAGTAACTCAGGCTATTACTAGAGTTACCACTAAGCCTAGCTTGAGTTAAGGATGGGTATTTTGAACAGGTTGGAGTTTGAACAAGGTAAGGTCCTTGGTACATCTACCAAGAGTAGAGTTCAAAAGTTTGATAAAAAAGTTTTAGAGAAACCTAGAGGTAAGAGTATTTTGAAGGTTCTGTCTTGAAAACATAAGGAGACTATATCTTATAGATCTCCAAAAAATTTACAATGAAAGCTACTAAAATTGTTTGGTTTGCAAATGCATTGGCTCAGGTTTTTAAAATACCAGAACATTTGAGAATATGAAAAACAAGCCAAGACAATTTTTTTAAATAGCTTTTGTCAACTGAGGTTGAGGTAAGGAGTATATCATTTGGTACACACTCAATGCATAAGCATAAACAAATAAGCAAGCAAACATTACATCACTAAAACAAGAAAAAGTTGTTGTTTCTCCTGATTTTTGCATTCTAGACAACTAATCAGAGTTGCTAAAATTGGGATGTTATACTTTTATTTTTTAAATTTTAAACAATTATTTAAGTAAATAAAAATGAATAAGTAATAATAATTTTAAATTCAAATAACAATAAAATTAATATATATATTTTCTTGTTTCTATTTAATAGAAAATAATTCATATCTTTAAATCCGTATATCGAAATTCGACAAATAATATGCCTAAATCGATCAGGAAAATTAGAGGAATACAAACATGACATCCCTATCATATTTTAAGTCATGGATCATGTATTTTTAATAGTGTACTGCAGTGTTTTCTAAATAAAATTCATTAATAGTGTTCAAATCTTCAAAAAATCATATCAAAATTTCCCTTTTGAATTTGAGGATTCTAAAAAATGATTCTCGCTAAACTTGAAGTGGATATCTGTGAGAAATAGCATACTATGAACTTAAAAATGATTTTTATCAAAAAATAATGAGCATCAGATCATGTACACGTAGTTCAAATTTGATCCACTTCCAACCGGTTAGGCAAAAATTTGTCGTTTTCACGAGGGATGGAAGAAAAGGTTTAAGATACCCTGATTGGGATATTGTTCTTGGAAGGTTGTCTAATATTTTTGAAAAATGGGGTGGTACCATTTTGATAATTTTATCTGGTGGTTGCTTCACTAAACACCCCATTGGCACTCGGAAATGGAAAATAGCCTTTTGGTGCGACGAAAAGAAAAACTTCGTACTACAATATTGTTCGCCATCCTAAGATATACATGTGTGCACAATATAATTGCACATTATCATACACTCTGCTACGATTCTAGCCATAACATTGGTCATTTAACGTGAAACACATAAAATCTCGAACATGATAGCTCATTTCTGAGAAGGTTTTTTGAGATATTTGTAATATTCCAAATTTGATATTTTTCTTGCAACTATGTCACATAACATGACACCACGCGAAGGTTTTATATTGTTTGTATCGTTTTTAAATTTCTTATGTCTGTTTCAAATCATGGTTAAAACAACGGGCATGAAGATTCTTAGCTCAGGGTTGAGCCTTGCTAAACTTGTAGTGAATCTCTGATGAAAAAGCATATTGTAAACTTAAAATACCCTGTAGTTTAAATCTAACTCACCTCCTACTGATTCGGCAGAAATTTGTCTTTTTTACGAGGGTGGGTGGAAAGGTTTAAGATACCCTGGTTCGGAAATTGTTCTTGGAAGGTTGTCTAATATTTTGGAAAACTGGGTGATACCATTTTAAAACTTCCATTTGGTGGTTGCTTGACAAAACACCATGTTTTTGGCACTTGGAAAATAGAAAATGGCATTTTAGTACGATGAAAAAGGAAAACTTGCTGCTTCAACATTGTTCGCTATCCTAAGATACACATGTGTGCACAATATTGGCACATTATCACAAACTATGCTGTGATTTTAGCCATAACTTTGGTCGTTTGACCTGAAAACCATGAAACCTTAAACATAATAGCTCATTTGTGAGATTTTTTTTAGGTATTTGTAATATTCCAAGTTTGGTATTTTTTTTCTTGCAACTATGTCACATAACATGACATCACGCGAATGTTTTACATTATTTGGATCATTTTTGAATTTCTTATGCCCGTTTTAAACTATGGTCAAAATGACGGGCATAAAGATTCTTAGCCCGGGGCTGACCCTCGCTAAACTTGTAGTGGATCTCTGATGAAATAGAATATTGTGAACCTAAAAATGATGTTTCTAAAAAAATCATGAGCTTTAAATCATGTACCTATAGATTAAATCTGACCCACTTTCTGTCAATTTGATAGGAATTTGTCTTTTTCACGAGGGTTGGGCTGAAAGGTTTAAGATACCCCGGTTGGGACATTGTTCTTGGAATGTTGTATAGTATTTTGAAAAAATAGGGTGGTACCATTTTAAAACTTTTATTTGGTGGTTGCTCCACAAAGCACGCCATTTTTGGCACTCGTAAAATGGAAAATATGTTATATAAAAGTATATATAATTTTTTATATTTTATTTGAGTTTAGATATATAGATCTTATTTTTCTGCAAATTTTGATATATTATTTGTATTTTTATGAATTAGAATGATTAGGTTATGATTTTTCTAGGATTGATGTCAAAAAGGGAAATAGCTAGGCCGACGGCTTTGTGGTGTGAAAGCTAGGCCTACGGTTTAACCGACAGCGTAGTCTTGGCACCGTCACATCACCGTCACGTCCAATCTCCTACAGTGACGGTCTGGCCTATGCCAACGGTTTGGCATCAGCCTATCCATCCTATGCCGACGGCAAAGCTGGGCCGACAACCGCGTCACCCGACTGCCCAGCCCAGCCACCTTCGTCGATGGCTCCAACTTTTGCCGTGGGCGTAGAGATTGGGTGTCGGCACCTTTAGCTTCTCCTAGCCACTCAATTTGAACCGCTAGAAAGTCTTCTATTTTGAAACGGAGGTAGTAGTGTACTTTTAATTTGTAATTTGTTTTTGTTGTACTAGTACTTTGTCTTCAATGTATGTCTATTCCCTTTTTTGTGTATTTGTACTTGATTTTCTATGTACTTATACGCAGTCTTCGGTTTTCACTTTACTTTTACTTTGTCCTACGTACTTGTACCTGATCTTGTTGTAGTTGATCAATGATCATCTATGTATTTGTATTTCATGTCTGTATTTATACTCGGTCTGAAATTTCAAAATACTCCGGTGTTACATTTTTGGAAGTACATCGCGCAGGACCGCATACGACCTCAGAGTTGATGGCAATGTGTGCTAGTTGTTCCTTTAGATCGACAACTTGGTCTTCTCGCCGTTCTGATCAGTTTATCGGTGTGTCGTCGGCGTTCGTCGTTCTCAGCGGTGGCGTTGGTGGCCAGGGCAAGGTGGTTTCTCTGGAGCGCGGATGTTGGTCCGGAGGTGGTGGATCTGTCGTTCTTCTCCGACTTTGTCCATGAGAGGTAGCGGATCTTGGTTCAAGACAGCACGGGGACGTCCCCCAGTCGACGTGCCACATCGACATGTGACTCGCTGCGTGTAGCGGGCCTGTTTATCGACTCACAACACCTCGTTGGCGATGGTGCTTTTTTTGGATCTTGCAGTGTTGGAGGTTCGACGTCTATTCCAGCGTGCGTCTCGATGGCGCTGGAGTTGGACGACAGCCGCTAGCTTCGGTGGTTGCAGGAAAATCTAGGAATCGTTTTGTATTTCTCATATCTTAGGATTTTATCTGCATTGTTTCCAGAATAATCATTTTATCTCAGTTTATCTTTTAGTTTTCATATGTGTTGCTCTATGTAACTTGATTTTCGATTAATGAAATATGCTGTTGCTTAAAAAAAAGGGCGTGGCTAGCCAGCATCCGAATGCTGGTTTGTCCAACCCGGCACCCAGGTGCTAGTTGGTGCGAGCCATCACTCGATCTTGTTAAAGGAGAAACTTTCGGTATATAAAGGTGAGACAAGCCAAACCACGTGAAAAGCAAAAGCTAGACTCTGCCAGATGCGCGGCAAGTATTAACAACGATCCTAACTCCACGCACTCTTTTCTCGGACTGATCCAGTGCCTTGCTGAAGACAAGGCACGGCTTGCCTTGGATCTTTGCAGCCACCATCCATGTCCAACTGCTACCGGTTTTGTCATCAGGCGTGAAGTCAGATATTGAAGCATCCCGCAGCTGCCACCTGCACCGCCATGAGGAAGGGATGGGAGCGAGCACCGACGACGGCCGCAACTTGACAAAATGGGGCTGGCAAGCTCCACTCCATTGATCTCCTCCGCACAGCCACGATGGCATCCTCCACTTCCTTCCAGCGTCTCGCTCCCTACCCTCTGACGCCCCCTTCTGCCCCTCTGATGGTTCCCCCGACGCCCTGCTCTGTCCCCCTCCTTCGGCCTCCTCAAATGAACACAACGTCCTGGAGCTGATAGTCATGAGCCAGGAGCCCACCAATGATTCACAATGCCATTTCTTCAGACAAATAACTGCACACAAAAAACAATTTCAGTTAATTGTTCAGTTCTGCAAAACAAGAGCCTGTTAGTGCTACTCCATCCGACCCATATTACTTGTCACTGATTTAGTAGTACTAAATCAGTGACAAGTAATATGGGTCAGAGGGAGTAGAAAACTTCAAAGGTGAGCCATACATTATACAAGCAAAAGCTGAACGATACTAGGAATTTGTGTTCCTGGCATACCAAAACAATCATACCACCAACCTTCTCTTTAGAACACATTTAATTAAAAGTATAGTTTTTCAGACATGAATATGTTAGCACAACTTGATCTTGTATCCACTTTAGACTGAACATTCACATAGAAAAGTTAGAAAACTGAACCACGGTTGAATTGCACATCAGGCCACTCAAATTTCACATCATATTAACTATACAAATCAAATGGGACGCCGCTTGTTACCTCAGTGGTGTGTAGAAACAAGCAGTGCCAGAGGTCCTGAGACGATGGAGGCGGTGTCTTGATCTCTTTCACTACCGCTGGGCATTCTCACCTGCGGCACGGTCGTCGTCCGTTCCAGCGCCAGGCCAGCTCGTGGCCTGCCTCCCTCTCCGCCACAGGTCCAGATTGTATCTGCTCATCTGAAACTATTAATTTTGGTATACAACTTAAGCAAGTTTGAAGATCCAACTAGGTTATATTCATAAGGCAAATTAATAATACTAAATGATCAACTTATTTAATCGAAATTGCTTGTGCTCAGTGCCTTTTAGTGACCTAATTAACCAAGCAAGCAAATGCAACTTAATTTTTAACTAGTATCCAACTTAATCATTTTAATATAGCAACTTGGCTACACCCAATCATTAAAAGTTGTAACAAGATTAGGTTAACCACATGAATCTTTACTACAAGTAATCAACTTAGGTGATAATCAAAAGTCAACTTAATATTCTCAGGTTAGTAACTTAATCATTCTAATGGACCAAGTTGAACCAAACTAGTAGACCAACTAAATTGACCTAAGTTGCTATTTATGACCAACTATAGTAAGCCACCAAATTCAACTTATGCAGTTTGTTCAAATGAGAAAGGGACGTTGGCTATACAACCGAAGCAACCGAAGGCTGTCACCGATAGGAATGAAGAACCAAAACTCCCCGCTGGTAACCGAGAAAGAACGACCAAAACAACGGGAATCAAAAAAAATCAAGACAGTGACAAAGGTTACCTGTCTATCAATGGAACCAAACCAATTAATCGGCAACCCCATGGCCGCAAAATCGAATTGGGTCTGCCGCGATTGAGCCCCTCTTCGATCTGACTACCAGAAACCCCAGGAAAATCCCCGCCCGATCCGGCCAATCGCCTTTAAGATCGGACATTACTTGAACACCAACTTGGTTATCTGCTAGAATACAACTTAGTTAGATGATGGAAACAACTTAGGCATATTGATAAATCAACTTAATCAAATCACTATGCAACTTAGGACAATGCTTGTACACCAACTTGGTTATGTGCTAAAATACAACTTAGTTAGTTGATGGAAACAACTTAGGCATGGTGATAAAAGCAACTTAATTAAATCACTATGCAACGTATGACATTGCTTGTACACCAACTTGGTTAGGTAATAAAACACAACTTAAAACACTATTATACCTAGCAAAAACAAAGTATTATTTCGATACTGTCCTTTTAGTTCAAATAAAAACAGTAGGATTCAGTTTGTAGCTGGAAGTACCGATCCTGAATCTGCGCGTACAAGTTAGTTGTACCTAGGATACAACTAGGGAGATGACCTCCAACAAAGTACACAAAAATTGCATAACACAGGGGGCATAAACCCATGAGAAAGTGTGTAGTCCTTCATCATAAAAAATGGAGCAAAAATTGGTTTCACGGTCCAAAAAATTGCATCCAGAGCCTAGCTTAGTTGTCTAGAAATATTTTAAAACACAGCTTATCATAGTGTCATAAACCAACTTAACTAGTACCAATGCCCAACTTAGGTATGATGACAATACAACTACAATTAAACCCACATGTGCATCTTGCTCCAGGAAAAAAGAGAACAACTAAAACTAGCTAGATTTTAGAACAGAACTTAAGCATGGTGGAATACCCCAACTTAACTAGTACCGGCACCCAACTTTGGTTAGTTTAGTTATCTAGCAAGAACACACCTCTTCCTAACCCCCTAGTTTCCCATAAATTGTTGTAACCCCTGGAAAACAATAACCGATCCAACAATTTAGTTCTATCCTAGGTAGAATCATCAAGAATGAAGTGGCATACTAGCCGCATATAAGTGTTCACAAAAGAACAAAAGAGAACTAGCTAGACTATGGAATACAACTTAAGCATGGAGGTAGAACCAACTTATCTAATTCCAGTAACCAACTTAGGCATGCTAGTTGTGATGAGAAGGATAATCAACTTAATGAGAAGGATAATCAACTTAGAAAAGATCAAGAAGACATCTTAGTTGCGATGACTGAGCAACTTAATCAAAATCAAAAACCAACTAATAAGCAAAGATGTTAATAAAAAATATTCCCTCTGTCCCAAAATAAGTGACTTCATTTTCTCTAGATATGGATGTATCTAACACTAAATCATGTCTAAATACATGTGTATCAAAAGTGAAGTAACTTATTTTGGGACGGAGAGAGTAACAAAGTCAAGGTAAAAGCATGATTACACAAAAACGAACTTGGTTATATCGACAATACAACTTAGTTATGATGAAAAAGTAACTTAACCAAAATCACAAATAAACTAATAAACAAAGAGGTTGGTAAAAAATAGCCAATTGTCTAAGGTAAAAACATGATTACACAAAAACCAACTTGGTTAGATTGAGAATACAACTTAGTTATGATGACAGAGCAACTTAATCAAAATCAGAAAACAACTAAGTAGTAAAGAGGTTGATAAAAATAGCAATAATCCATACGTGCCAATATTTTCTCCAGCGACGAGCTCCCGTCCTCGCGCATGAGGCTTCTCTTCGACGTGGGGACTCCATGCTAAAATCGCTTGACGAACCAAGGAGATTGCGAGAGACAGGGGAGGGGCGGAATGGGAGGGGAGAGGGGCACGTGGGCCACCCTTGGATGTCGCTGTCTGCCGCTATCGGAACTGAGTGGGTCGATCAGAGATGAATTAGACAGTGGCCAAGGTCCTACATGGACACGAATAAACACAAACTTGATGCGGAACATTAAATTCAATTGATTCCAACTTCCAGCACACAACTTTAGTCGAAAAACTACCCGATAGGAACTGAACATGGATGTTGATATACAAGGATGATTCAATCACACGCTTGCACAAATTTTAGAGGGTCAAACTTACCACATAATCTTCAACGTCTCGAAATATGCAGGCCTCATAATATTTTTGAAGTCACCAACTCTCATTCCTATGTTTCGCCAAATACTCGGACCTAGCTACTGTGGACCTAGTATCATCACATTGGATCAATTTGTTGCCACTGTTGTTAGCGAAGTAAAAAATTTAGGCAATTGGCAACAATCAGCCAACTTAATTGGAGAGGTGCATTTAAGAACTTCTAGCTACTTCAGAGGCTTGTAAGACAACTTAATTCTAGCTAGTAGGTGACTTAACATTAACAATTATGCAACAATTAGAATTAGTGTCAAGCTACTATCATCAGATCGATACACTAAGGTAGCATACCAACTGGTTTACCTACTAATAAATGTGTAGTTGATGGCTCTAGATTTGATCCCAAATTAGCAAGAGAAACCGGTTCATGTACCAAACACAACACTTGAACTTCAAGGCCGGTAACCAAAGTGCTTAGTGACGGAGGCAACAATCATTCACGATGTACAACTACTCCAGCGAGTATGATTGATCTAGCAATCTAGCTCGTGCATGATGTACTACTATTTGTACGTACGAGCAAATAACGACCGCGGCTGGTCGTAGTCAACATATGGGTTCCTACTTCTTTGCATCGATCAGGACGGCCATGCTGGAGTAGTAGTCGAGCTCATTATCTATTTTCCTCTTCCTAGCGCTACACTAGCATGGCAGCACATGAAGCCAACCAACAGCCAACTACCGTGATTTTAACAGTAAAAATGAATCCCAAAATCATGGCGCTAGCCGTCCCAACAACTGCAGCACGTACCGGCGAGGATGAACTGATTCCTAGTGGTGGTGCTGCTGCTGCTGCGCGGGCAACACATCAGAGTGGTCATACTCACTGGGGTCACCGAGGAAGCGAAGGGGGTGAGGGACCGCCGGAGGGGAGAAGGGGCCGGTGGTGGAGAGAAGGTACGGTTTCGGGGAGGACTGCCGCCAGTGGAGGGTCTGGCCAGCGAGGCTGGGGTGGGCGCGGGGATGGAGGGGCTCTCCAGCAGGGGAGGAGAGCCTGAGATGGGGGAGGGGGGGGGGGGACCGGAGTGCCTGAGATGGGGGAGGGGGGGGGGGGGGGCACCGGAGTTGGGGGAGACGGGCGGCGGCAACGCAGGTCGAGGACGCCGTAAGAGGGGCTGGTGGTGGTTGTTTCATTTGGGAGAGAGGGCTTGGGAGAGAAGGAGAGGCGCACGAGGGGTGATGCCGCCACTATTGCTATCCATCGCTGTCGGGAGGCGATCATCACGTGCACGGCTCCATCGGACGGCCCAGCATCGAGTGCTTGGACGAGTCAATCAGCATCCGGATGTTTTTTAGCATTTGGGAAAAAAAAAACACTGGAGTGCCCCGCGCTGCACCAACCGAGATTCCGATGATCGATCTTTTGCTAGTGGTAAGTGGGAACCGAGACGAATCCAAAACAGAAAAAATAGAACCGAGACGGAGTCCAAAACAAAAATCTCACCAGGCCGTAACCGGATTGCTCGACTCTACAAATTCAGCCGGGCCGGCCGGTCACTCCCCGTTTCCCTCAGCTTGTTTTGTTCACCTCTCGCTCGACCGCGGCCGATTCGTCTTCGCCGTCGGTCTCAATCCGGCCGGTGGCCTCACGTACGCGCGGCATGGACGGCTCCGGCCAGGACAACGACGCGGCGCGCGCCGGCGAACAGCCACGCTATCCCCTGGTGGACACGCAGGTCCATGCGACCTTGGGGCATGTATTCTTCGATTCAGTCCAGGCCCGGGCCGCTCGGGTTGATGACATTTTCCGGTATGCTCCATACGATGGTCACTATTACGATTACGAAGAGATGATCAGGATCGGACGCCTCGCATCCAGGCGCGGCTTCGGAGGCCACGCATACGGGGGCGGCGAGGCCACGCGTACATGGGCGGTGGCTTCACGCGACACGGACGGCTCCGGCCAAAACAACGGCGCGGCCGCCGGCGAACAGCCGCACCCTCTCCCAGCGGGAACGCCGGTCCTCGAGCCTTCGTCGTTTGAACGTGAATTCTTCGATGGCTTCGGCCAGCACGATTACGGATACCACCTGCTTGGTTTCTTTGTTGGGGGCAACCGCCACGGAGACATGAACGAGTATGGAGGCGACGCTTACAGGGGCGGCGGCTTCGGGGCAGTCCCGGCGTCCGACGATGAGATCGCCCGTCTGGAGAAGGCGACCGTGAGGGATACGAGAGAGGCGGAGTGTGTCGTGTGCATGGAGAGCTTCGAGGAGGGTGACGAAATCAGGAAGATGCCGTGCTCCCATGGATTCCACGAGGCCTGCATCTTCAAGTGGCTACGGGTCAGCGGGTTCTGCCCGCACTGCCGCTTCGCCATGCCGGCCGACGACAAGTGGTTATGAGGATGATCGATGTTGCTGGCTTAATGAAGCTGCTCATGATGACGACAATGAGGATCATATTTAGTTTTAGTGAAGTAGGAGTATACCAACTCAAAGCTTACAGATCGACCAATGAACTTTACAAGAGATTAGAAGCGATTATTCTGCTTGCTTTGGAATATTTTTACATCTCAGTCAACTTCTCAAAGCCTTTGTATCAGCATATTCAAACATTGCTATCTCATTTTATTTTGTGTAAAAATTAGCGATTTTTTTCCGAAGGCTAGAAGCCATATATTAACCAAGTACTTATATATGATGCTTACCTGAACATAGAGATGCAAGTGCATTAACACTCAACATTGGGGGTACTCTCTCTCTTTAGTTTAACGAAATAAACTAACTTTTCTATTACATCATTATTTTTGGAAGTGTTTTCTTTTCTGAAATAGAAGGTATTAACCTAATGATGACCCACTTGCCGCTAATTTTTTTAAATAATACACTTTTTAAATTAATTTTACGAGTATTACGCAAAAAAGGAATTTACAGATCAAATACACTGTCGTTTTTTGAAAAAACGACGTGCCCGAGTCGTTGTTTGAGGAGACGACCAGCACGGGCCGTCTTTTGAGGCGCCGAAAGGAGCGCGGCCGACCCCACCCTGCCGGGCTGCAGGCGGACAGCGCGCGCGTCGTTTGACGGAAAGCCGACGAGTCTGCCTCGTCTTTTCGTGCAACGACCGACCGGTGCGTCGTCTTTTGAGACAACGACGAGCCCGTGCCGTTTTTCGATGCAACGACCGGCTCCTCCTTATCCCCGCGCCGCGCCCAGTCCAGCCCCGCGCCGGCGCATTAGCTTCTCTTCTTGTTTCTTCGCTCTCTCTCGTGTTCATCTGGCCAGTTCTTCTGCCTACGCGAAGAGCACCGATTTGGAGCTCAGTTTTGCACCGTTTTTCACCAATATCTGCTGCTGAAACACATTAGACAGTTAGTAGAGTCCCGATCTACTAATGGGATATCTGGTGAGGTGATTTGAGGCATTTTTTAGGGGATTTCGTGGTGTTCTGAGGGGCAATGGCTATGGTGGAGGCTGGTGGTGCAGCTTGAGTGAAGGCAGCTGTTCTTGAGTGCAGGTTGTCGATCCGTTGAGTGGAGGCAGCTGCACGGCAGGATTTCTCACGCTTCAAGGGTAAACCCTAATTTCTTCCTAACTGTAGTCATTTGTGTAGTTTTATTTCATCTGTAGTTTTGGATGTGGTAGGTTAGCTGCTAGATTATTCGGCTATAGGATTATAATTATATTTGCGGGCTATGCAAGATTATTCGGCTATAGGAATATTAGTATATTTTTTGCTAAAATCTGCCACTGTACGGGCATTTGACAAATTGTGGTATTTTTTTAGGACAGAAGTTATGTCCAATAATGTAGTATTTAGGTTCTACTATGGTGACGGTGTCATCAAAACAAACCAGAATGGAGTTGATTTGAGCGATTTTTATTGTATTGATAAAGTGCTCTAGGATCCTGAAACCATCCCCATTATTGAGTTGAAGGATTGGTTATGTGCTCGTTTAGGGCTCCCTCCCACCCATACTGTCGGTGTGCATGTATTATGGACAAAGTCAAGGCTTAAATCTGATTTTTTTTAGACCGATAGAAGAGCAAGCTAAATGGGTGAAATGGGTGAAAGCCTGTCTGCATAGGGTAGTTAACCCCAGTGTCTTAGTGCTTTCTGTGACGAAAGAGCCTGTTTATGATCAGGGCCAGAGTAGTCAGACACACCATGCTGGTGGTGGTTATGATCATGAGCAGAGCAGTCAAGCCGAAGACGGAGGTGGTGGTGGCTACTATGATGACCAGAGCAGTCAAGGCTAAGATGGCAGTGGTGATTATGAACCTGGTCAGAGTAGTTATACACACACCAATGGAGGTAGTTATGAACCTGGTCAGAGTAGTTTTGCACACACTGGACATGAATCAGCTGAAGGTAGTCAAGGGACATGAGAACATATTTTCAGTGGTGAGGTCGATGAGGACGAGATACACGACGGTTGGTTGCAAGATCAGATGGAAGCCGAAGATTTAGAAGGGTACAGTGATAGCTCTTATGATTCCGCTGAGTCTGATCAAGATGACCAACCTATTCCGGCATCATGGAATCAAGACCACACAGCAGCAATGAATGTGAACGATGGGCATGATTCCTCGTGGCACTATCACGCCAACAACATCTCCATTGGTGCATTATATCCTAGCAAGAGGCATCTACATGAAGCAATCGTTGAGTGGGCATTGTCCACGCAACGGGTTTTCAAAACAAAGGTGTCATCCCAACAATATCTGACTTTGGTTTGCGAGGTAGCTGGGTGTCTTGCTAGGGTCCATGCCCATGTTCCTCGATATGACACCAACTGGAAGGTTAGCGATGTTGTGCAGCACACATGTCAACTTGACAATGTCCTGCAAGACCATCGTAATCTCACGTCAACCCTCCTGGCTAGACTGTTATACACTAAGATAGTAGAGACCAAAGCCATGGTGGTGAAAGCTATCATCAACAAAGTTGCTATCAGATTTTGCTACAATATATCTTACGGAAAGGCTCGGAGGACTAAGCAGAGGGCACTGGAGACAAGATTTGGTTCGTTTCGAGATGGATACGACTGTGTTGTTCGGATGCTACAGACACTGCAGGCTAGGAATCCAGGCACATACCTCGACATCCAACACTTAACATTGCCTCAAGAACCCAATTTGAGGGTGCTGCATCGAGTGTTCTTCTCATTTGCTATATGCATAGAAGCTTTCACTCACTGTCGACCAGTCATTTGTGTAGATGGAACATTTCTCACTGGCAAGTACAGGGGCCAGATCTTGACCGCCATAGGTCAAGACGGGAACAATCAAGTTGTTCCACTTGCATTTGCTTTCGTGGAGAGCGAGAACACCGAGAGTTGGGTATGGTTTTTCAGGCAGCTGGAGATAGCAGTTGTGAGGGATGTACCGAATGTATGCGTCCTACATGACAGGCATTCGGGTATACTCGGCGCGATAAGGAAGCTGACTCAGCCTGCTCCAGATAAACCAACTCCATGGCTAGACATGCAGAGTCGTTGGTGCATGCGGCATCTAGGGGCTAACTTTTTATCACAATTCAGGAACAAGGCCTTGATGAACCTATTCAAGAAGCTTTGCAAGCAGAACCAGGAGTGGAAGTATATCAAGTGTCAGGCCTATCTAGATGAATTCACAAAAAAACATGTTAGGTAGAGGAAAGCAGCTAGAGCAGCAGCTGTGGCGGCTCATGCGGCCGCGGTAGCTGCACAGACAGTAGCTGGAGCAGCACCACCCGAGGAAGAACCAATTTCTCTTTGCGATTTGCTAGGATTTGACCAACCCGGTACTAGGAGGAGGCCTGGCAGACGGATTAAGAATTTTCAGGAATGAATAGAGCACGAGCATGTGGAGAGGTGATCTCTGTTGCACGACACTCATGGTGCTAGGTTTGGCGTCATGACTACAAATCTTGCTGAAACTTACAACTTCGTCTTGAGAGGAAGCAGGGTTCTGCCATTAACAGCTATTGTGGAGTGTATTTTCACCGGAACGTTGAAGTACTTCAGAGACAGACTTCAGCTTGCTCAGATGCATATCATCAACAACTCAAACACGAGGTACTGTTCAAAGATAATGGATTACATGAATGCCAAAATGGAAAAGGCTCGGTCTATGCACGTCGTCGCCATCGGTAATCAAGAACGAAGATGTGAGGTTCGCCTCCCTTCCAACAGGATCGGATCTGGAGAAGAGGTAAAGACACAAGAGGTCAGGATAGGCAATGAGGCTTGGCCGACGTGTGAGTGTACCTGCAACAAACCCAAGCTGCTGCATCTGCCTTGCTCTCATGTACTTGCTGCGTGTGGGCGGTTAGGTATGGATGTGAGATCGTCTGTGTCTCCTTATTTTATTAAGGAGTCGGTGATCAATACATGGACTGGCGAGATGATGGGATATAGAGCATGGAGCAATTTCAACAAAGTAAACCCCGGTGAAAGGATTTACATCCCAGATCCTGGACTAATGCGGATAGGCAGAGAAAGGCGACAATGTGTTTGCATCCGTAATGATATGGATGAATCTGAAGCCAAAGGCCCTACTAGACAATGTTTTCTATGTAATCATTTTGGTCATAGAGACACCAATTGCCATATCTTCAGGACTGGAGGAGCGGCTCCTCGTGGACGTGGCAGACGTGGCAGGCGAGGAACAAGAGGCAGAGGAAGAAACTAGAATTTGTAGGAACTATGTTCTAAATTTGTAATTCGTATGGAATCATGTTCTAAATTTGTAATTCTTATGGAACCATGTTCTAAATTTGTAATTCTTATGGAACCATGTTCTAAATTTGTAATTCTTATGAAACCATGTTCTAAATTTGTAATTCTTATGGAACCATGTTCTAAATTATGCAGATGGCGGGATCTTTGCTTAATGCTGATATTGATAGAAAGCACCGGTCAACTTTATTGGATGCGGAACCAGGGAGCTTGAAGCACATTATCACTCGCACTCCCATGTCTGACTGGATGATACACCCTTATTGGTTGCAGAGGTATGAGACATTTATTTCTAGTTGGGGTTCAAATATTTGAGGGCCAAAGTAAGCAAATTGTAATTCTATCTCGGTATGCAGGTTGAAGTGGGCCGGGCTATTACCATTTGTGCGTCTGGTTGAGGCCACTCATACGCAGAAGATAGAAGGACGACACCATGGATTCTAGACCACACGCATGGGCTACGACGGTTCGTTGTTCACCTGCTTAGTGGATCGATGGTGGCCCGAGACTCACACTTTCCACTTTCGGTGGGGGGAGATGGCTCCTACACTACAGGATGTCTCGTACTTGCTGGGCCTGCCGTTGGCTGGAGTGCCAATAGGCCCGGTGGATGCACCGGTGAATTGGGCCCAAGAAATGGCCCAACGATTCTATGGCATTCGTGAAGAAGTTCCGGAGTTCACGTATGAAAATCATGGGCCCAAATTTGATTGGTTGCAGAACTATCAGGTTCGTTTGCTACTCAGTATCTTCGTATTTGACACACCTATTTTCATATCACACGATGCTAAAACTTGTTCTATTAACCAATGCAGATACAGAGGTTCGGGTACCCAGGCGTTCTGATGACTGAGCCACAAATTACGCGCAGCCTTGAGGCGTACTTACTCTGGCTACTTGGGAAGGTGATGTTCACCGAGAACCACGTCTCAACCATCAGTGCACGCTACATCCGGTATGCTAGAGAGATCGCGGAGGCGACGTGCCAGAACGACATCACACAATGGAGTTGGGGTTCTGCTGTCTTAGCAGCAACGTACCGAGGTATGTGCACGGGCTATACGCTAACCAAAGAAAAATCTGCCTTGCTAGGATGCCCATTATTGCTGCAGCTGTGGTCATGGGAGAGGTTCCCTATTGGCCGCCCGGAGGTAGCAAAGAATCAAGCGGTAATCGTCCAGGGAGAGCGCCCTGTTGTCTATGAGTCTGATATGCTGTTTGACCACGAGAGAATTGACATGCCTACATTCGGTACACATTGGACACGACGCAAGGTAAGTTAAAAGGTTCAGTTAATTGCATGGTCCATATTGCACTACGAAGGAAACTAACAACTATTTAATCCAACAGTGTCGTTTTGCAGGAGAACAAGTAACCCGCTGCTACCCGGCGTTCAGCGAGCAGTTCGACACATTGAAGGAGGAATCGATCATTTGGGAGCCATACACCATAGCTGAGGCAGCCGCAAGATATCCCGGCGGGTTATCTATTATGTGTCGTAGAGATGAGGACTACTGGCTCACTAAATCGAAGATCATCTTCGATTGTCAGGTGGAGGAGATGTCTCAACAGAGGGTCATGAGGCAATTCGGTCTTCGCCAGATAGTAGATCCTCCATGTCCGGAGGCGCCCCTTTCATCGGACGTGCATATGTAGGTTAATATATTATGTATCTATAATTTTACACCGATTGTGTACTTACAAAATCTAACTACAGGTACTCTCGGAAGGGTACTAAAAGAAGTGCAAATCAGTGGCTTCAACGGGTTAATACTTATATCAATGGTTGGCAGAATGCAACAACTGACGTGTGGACCGCTCCTGCGTTTGGTATGGAGCTATTCTGTGCATACTTACAGAGGTACATGAGCATGACACAGTTGCGTCCCGTCCACCACGCACATGATGATGAAAGATACCCTAGCCAGTCGACTATGGAGCCCAGACAATCAGCGGTAAATACACTTTTCTTCGTCACTACACCTGGTAGCCTATATAATGTGTACTTATCCAATATACAAATGTAGGCCGATATGACATGGGAGCTACAGAATGAATTGAATCAGTGGGGATGTTCGCTCTCGTCCGCTCCTCTTCTACTACCACGTCAAGGAGTTTAGTCCTTCGTAAGGCGTGTTCAGGAAAGACTAGAGAGTATCTATGCGACCATCACGTGCACGAACATTTCAGACGTCGTTCAACACCGAGCAGCACAGCATCCACCGTGTCACTCCATGGGGGAGGGCCCGCCGCGTTGCTCCATGCATGCTCGCCCGCCATGTCACTCCACGCAGGAGCGCACCCCGCGTGCAGACCAGACACTACTCCGAGGCTCACAGCAAGAGACACCCACTGCACATATCCGCCACGGGCCTCGTCTACAGATCTCACAGCAGGAGACACCGAGAGCACCACCTCCAGAGCAGGCTGGAGGCTTAGCGTGGCAGCAGCAGCAGGAGACACCGAGAGAACCACCCCCAGACCAGGCTGGAGGATTGGCGTGGCAGCAGCAGCCGCAGTTTACTTTCGACCAGTGGCAGCAGCAGCCGCAGCTTACTTTCGACCAGTGGCACCAGTAGCAGCCGCAAGTCCCATTCATGGGCTATCGTCCTGAGGGTACGCATTTTCCTATCTATTTTGGTTACATGTAGTGTATAATCGTTGAGTACTTAATATTTTTACATGGCAGGAGGATATGGAGACCAAGCATGTCCTCAATGGGTTCGTGGGCGACTAATGAGGAGGATCAATAGACTCAGCAGGATCAGGTTGACTGGTTTGGACTGTATTAGACGCAGCAGATTCAGGAGACGCAGCAGACTCCACCACCTATCCCCACACAGGATACACAGACGCAGGGTGACGGGTCAACTCTACCTCCCCGCAATGTGGTGCCTCCTAGAAGGTACGGATGGGGTACACCGACGCCAGGGAAACCTCGTGACCGGTGGCAGTGATATCTATCTATGTATCTGTCTGCGTATCTGTCTATGTATCTTGTATCTGTCGGGGTATCTGTCTATGTATGAGACTTGTATCTTGTATCTGTCTAGTTATCTGTCTATGTATGAGACTTGTATCTGTCTAGGTAGCTGTCTATGTATGAGACACATTTTTTATTCGACAAACACTTCAGCATAGCTTGCAACACAGTTCAACATAACTTGTGGTAAATAAATAAGAGCGCTCTCTATCCCTACGACTATGCCCTTACACTTCAACGATGCCTTCTTCATGGCCTGCCAGGAGGGTTGATGTGAGATTACGATGGTCTTGTAGGACATTTTCAAGTTGACATGTGTGCTGCACAACATCGCTAACCTTCCAGTTGGTGTCATATCGAGGAACATGGGCATGGACCCTAGCAGGACACCCAGCTACCTCGCAAACCAAAGTCAGATATTGTTGGGATGACACCTTTGTTTTGAAAACCCGTTGCGTGGACAATGCCCACTCAACGATTGCTTCCTGTAGATGCCTCTTGCTAGGATATAATGCACCAATGGAGATGTTGTTGGCGTGATAGTGCCACGAGGAATCATGCCCATCGTTCACATTCATTGCTGCTGTGTGGTCTTGATTCCATGATGCCGGAATAGGTTGGTCATCTTGATCAGACTCAGCGGAATCATAAGAGCTATCACTGTACCCTTCTGAATCTTCGGCTTCCATCTGATCTTGCAACCAACCGTCGTGTATCTCGTCCTCATCGACCTCACCACTGAAAATATCTTCTCCTGTCCCTTGACTACCTTCAGCTGATGCATGTCCAGTGTGTGCAAAACTACTCTGACCAGGTTCATAACTACCTCCATCGGTGTGTGCATAACTACTTATATCAGGGTCATAATCACCACCGCCATCTTGGCCTTGACTGCTCTGGTCATCATAGTAGCCACCACCACCTCCGTCTTCGGCTTGACTGCTCTGCTCATGATCATAACCACCACCAGCATGGTGTGTCTGACTACTCTGGCCCTGATCATAAACAGGCTCTTTCGCCACAGGAAGCACTAAGACACTGGGGTTAACTACCCTATGCAGACAGGCTTTCACCCATTTCACCCATTTAGCTTGCTCTTCTATCGGTCTAAAAAAATCAGGTTTAAGCCTTGACTTTGTCCATAATACATGCAGACCGACAGTATGGGTGGGAGGGAGCCCTAAACAAGCACACAACCAATCATTCAACTCAATAATGGGGATGGTTTCAGGATCCTGGAGCACTTCATCAATACAATAAAAATCGCTCAAATCAACTCCATTCTGGTTTGTTTTGACGATACCGTCACCATAGTAGAACCTAAACACTACATTATTGGACATAACTTCTGGCCTAAAAAAATACCACAATTTGACAAATGGCCGTACAGTGGCAGATTTTAGCAAAAAATATATACTAATATTCCTATAGCCGAATAATCTTATATAGCCCGCAAATATAATTATAATCCTATAGCCGAATAATCTAGCAGCTAACCTACTATATCCAAAACTACAGATGAAATAAAACTACACAAATGACTACAATTAGCAAGAAATTAGGGTTTACCCTTGAAGCGTGAGAAATCCTGCCATGCAGCTGCCTCCACTCAACGGATCGATAACCTGCACTCAAGAACAGCTGCCTCCACTCAAGCTGCGCCACCAGCCTCCACCATAGCCATTGCCCCTCAAGAACACCACGAAATCCCCTAAAAAATGCCTCAAATCACCTCACTAGATTATCCCATTAGTAGATCGGGACTCTACTAACTGTCTAATGTGTTTCAGCAGCAGATATTGGTGAAAAACGGTGCAAAACTGAGCTCCAAATCGGTGCTCTTCGCGTAGGCAGAAGAACTGGCCAGATGAACACGAGAGAGAGCGAAGAAGGAAGAAGAGAAACTAATACGCCGACGCGGGGCTGGGCTGGGCACGACGCGGGGATAAGGAGGAGCCGGTCGTTGCATCGAAAAACGACACGGGCTCGTCGTTGTCTCAAAAGACGACGCACCGGTCGGTCGTTGCATGAAAAGACGAGGCAGGCTCGTCAGCTTTCCGTCAAACGACGCGCGCGCTGTCCGCCTGCAGCCCGACAGGGTGGGGTCGGCCGTGCTCCTTTCGGCGCCTCAAAAGACGGCCCCCGCTGGTCGTCTCCTCAAACAACGACTCGGACACGTCGGTTTTTTCAAAAAAGACAGTACATTAGATCTGTTAATTCCTTTTTTTGCGTAATACTCATGAAATTAATTAAAAAAAGTGTATTATTTAAAACAAATTAGCCCCGCTGTGAGCCTATCTTGATGACGTCGCAACCGATGGCCCGCCGTGCAAGGTTTTCAGTATTGGGATACTAGGTAGTATCGTTTTCTTGTCAGCAGTATCGTATCGTAGAATCGTACCGTAGTATCATGATATTATGAGATTTTTGTTTTTAAATAAAACAAAAGAATATATTAAAAAATACGTCAAAAACATTTAAATTTAATTATTAATTTTAATTTTAAGTATATTTTATGTATTTTATAGAGACATCCACAAACCAAAAACTAAGACCATGTATATACTTCAAAACTATTACACAAATATGGCTAGTTGATTGCTTTGTTTCAACCTACAAACTCCTATTTTATATCAATATTTTCAAAAACAATGTAAGTTTTACTATTTAAATACCTAGTTCACTTTGCGAATACAAAATAATTTTACCCTTTAAGCTTGTCAAGCCATTATATCCTTAGTTTTTACGAAACCGTGGGATCGTATGGTATCGTTTTTGTATCGGGATACTAAAGATACTATGATATGTATCGTGATACGAGTAAGATACTATTAGATTAAGATATCATCACGATACGTATTGATTGTCGATGGTGGGATCGTAAAATCGTAAGATACTATGATACGTATCGGAATACTAACAACCATGCCGCCGTGTGCTATGCAAATGCCAGAATACAGCACATGGCTTACGAGTTTGGGCTGCTAGTTTCAGAGTCAAAGGCTTGGCAAATGGTGTAAGGACGAGGGTTAATAGCGCCGGCAAACGGTGGCGCGGATGAGCACCGTACCGCTCCATCTGTTGGAAAAAAGATTCGTAAAGAAAGGGATTGGTAAAATGAGAGAGGTGCTTAGGATTTCGGGAGATTGTGGAGATAAAAGTGCATCCGGACTTGTTAGGGTCTAGGATGGTCAAAAGATGATGTTTAATGCCTCTCACATTGCATAGTATCGTGTTTTGCATCTCGCATGATACTAATTTAGTTACTACCTTCCCATTGCATAGTATCATACTATCACATTATTTAATCAGCTGTAGAATCTCAATAAAAACTGTGGACGAGATGTAACTCTTACCAACTTTTCTGTTTGATTCTCTATTATATTGTATGTATCATCATGTGATATTGTATGATAACAGAATCCCTCTACCGTATCATATTTTTTTCTACCCAAAATCTATCACGCGAACGTGAGGTTTTAGGCTCCCGAGTGCGACGCGGTCTCAGCCCTTCATTTTCGGTCCAATGGCTGGGATGGCAGCTTCCAAAAAAATATAAAATTGTAGGGGCCCTGATGAGGGCATTGCAGTGTAGTTTGGTATATTAGGACAGTCAATAATATGTAATAATTTAGTCTAAGGTTGTTTCAAATGGGCCTGCGTGCCAAGTGGGCCGAACCACTAGATGGGTCGGTTTGTATTATGTTTTATTATTTAGGAGTCCGAGTCAGGTAGGGTTTTAGTCGGCCGCTTTACCCTTTGTCCTATATAAAAAAGGGAGTGTCTCAATATTAGGGTAGCTAAAAATTATGTAGAACTTTTAGTTCCTCGTTTGTGAACCATCCCTTCAGGGTTCGTGTATTGTGACGGCGTATATGCGCTCGTCTAATTATCTATCTTATTGAGATATTGCGTGAAGGTTCTTGTTATTCATTGATTTGGGTGCTGTGGCGTCGAAGTAGGAGAAGAGGGCTCGACCAAACTCGACCGGCGAAGAATTCCTGCAACCGGTCGCCTCCAAGACTCCGGGGACAAAATCAGTTGGAGAAAGGGAGGCAGCGAGCACCGACGCAGGAAAGGAGCAGCGGTGGAGCGGCAGCCTACTGCCATTGAGTCTGGCGAGATGACAGGATAAGCCGCCATGAAACCGCCGGAGAGAAGCTCCAGAAAAACGACATCGCCCGGGGGCACCGGGCCAACCCCTTCACCGAGCAAAACCGCCAACGCAGCATCTCTTCCCTACTCGCCCTCGCTGCCACGGCTGACCGCAAGCCAAGAAAAGAAGCTGAACCTGAAGTCCCACCCGAGAAGCGCGAGCAGATCAACCGAGCTAAACCTCCTGGCACTGCTATAGCACACCAAGAGTAGCTCGGCATCAGCCACTGCCAAAAGCCAGCTTCACCACTGACCATTCCACCCTCTCCCTCGCCACCCCGGCCGGCCAAGAGAGTAAAGTCGACAAACAGGCAGCAGTGAAGGCGATGGAGGCGCTTATTTGGGAGGCTCGCCGCCGAGAAACACGTTGCCGTCCTCAACCAAG
The DNA here is from genome assembly GCA_910589775.1 of Avena eriantha. NCBI lineage: Eukaryota > Viridiplantae > Streptophyta > Magnoliopsida > Poales > Poaceae > Avena > Avena eriantha. Next base: position 275,976,216 of record OU342743.1, read on the forward strand.
GAGGCACAACACCGAAGCTCGGAAGCAACCCCCGGTGCCGCGCCAAGCACCACCATAGGGAAGCCATCCTGACCAGCACCCCATCGGTGCCCACCCCTGCTTCCAACCCCCGTCCCCGCCGCCACGGCCAGTCGACAAGGAGGGAAGAAAAAGAGGAGGCGCACCAACAGGACAAAGCCCAAGGCCTTATTCATGGGAGGCTGGAGCTTCTCTCCACCCTCAACTCCGGCCATCGGAGCACCACGAGGCGGAGCACAAGCAACAACACGTCGCCGCCACATCTCGGCCAAGAAGAGGGATGGGCACCCGGCGGCACACAACCACCAAAACCGGTGACTTAGCCCCAAAATGACACCTACTACCTACTCTACAGCCCCCCCCCCCCCCAGCCTAGCTCAACCGGCGGCGCCGGCGAGCGAGGCCTCGGGGCGACGCAGCGCAAGGAGGAGGGCGCGTGGTTACTGTAGTCGGAGGAGGAGGAGTCGCTATCTTCAAGAAGTGGACGGAGGAGTAACGGGAAATTTTTGGTCAAGCCATGAGAGTCCTTAGTGGGATGGCCTCATTCGATACTATCCTTCCATGTGGCAGACCAAGATGGAGATTTATAGACTTTTTTAAAGGGTGTCGATTGTGATATGTTTTTATTGCAATGTATTGCTTAAATGCTCTATGTGATGTCAATTTCATCAAGAATTGTATGTCCCTGTTTAGACAGGTTTTATAAGCCATATGTGATGCACAATCTATGATGTGGTTGGCGCCAATGGTGTCACCACAGTCTACAACGATAAATGTCATACATATTGTCCAATTCATGACCATAAACATGCATACAAATTTGAATATTTTAATTCGCACGTATCAAACTTACACACTTGAGGATGGTAGAATACTTGACCAAAGAAGGATGAAAGTAGAGGAGGAAGTCGAGGTTGCGTGAGAGAGAAATCCATCCAAGAGGGAAGCATCAAAGAGAAGGAAGCTAAGCCCCTTAAATTATTCGAACAACGAAGCATGGAGGCGGAGGAAGAAGGAGCACCCTCTAGCCATACTCCTGGCATAGAAACCTAGCCAGAGAGGCCAGATAGAGGGACGAATAGTGCAGCGGACAGTCTGGACATTCTGGGCTGCGTAGGTGCTAAAATCACTAGTATTGCTTTTTCAGGCTCGTGGCTTAGTGCCCGGGTGAAAGGGCTATAAAAAACCTTCCCCATCTTGGCTTAGACTATATATATGATGAATTGGTTGAGTTTTGCTCCTACCTACCCTTTTGCAGTCGATGACCAAGATGTCGAGTTCCCTCAAGTCCTGAAGAGATAGTATTTTTTATCAAGCTTTGCTCCTGGATTGTGAGAATCCACGAACTGTATGCAGTAGCGTACAATTTCAATTTGAGAGTTAGAGTTGGTTGGTGTTTTTTTCTCCAAAGGTGTATCCTCGAGCAGCAAAAACTCGGCTTGGTTCCGGGAAAAAAGTCCCCGCGTCACTCCCTCCCCTGGGTGACACGGGTGGCGGAGAAAACGCGCCGGCCACCACCGCTACCACTCCACCTCTCCTGACCCTGCCGTCAGTGGCGGGATCAGCCAGGCAAAGCCCGAGTGGAGCTAGTGGCGGCAGACCCCATTTCCTCTCCACGCCGGGCGGAGCGCTTGCTCACGGGATGGGGAACCCATTGCGGCTGGTGGCGTTGGACTGCTTTGGTCCCTATGGCCGGTGGAGGAGGTCGCAGTGCTGGAGGCAGCGTTGACGATGGTGGCTGCAGCAGCATGGGCTTGCGTCGGCCAGGTGCGCAACGGCTAGCCGCGAGCAGGCCCGATCTGGGCTCAGCTTGGGCTGGGCGGGCCACGATGCTGCGACTCGGGCAGGGTGGCGCTGCGGTGCTCTGGTGCGGGTAACTATGCGGCGTGACGGGATTCGTCGAGTGGTGGTGTGGAGGTGGTGTCGGGGCGGGAGTGGCGACCGATCCAGCGGGGTCTGGTGCGTTTCCGGCCCCGCCCGTGGTGGCCAGGGCAGTGGGCGGCGCTAGCCTCTGGGTCATGGCTGATGGCGGGTGTGGCTGCTCGCCGACATGTGGAAGCTGGGGCGGCGGCCCGCGGCAGCGGTGGTCGCGTGTGGGTATGCGGCGCGAGAGCCCTGGGCATCGCGGAGTTGGGCCCTGGGCGTCAGCTTCAATCTGCGCATTTCGGGAGGCAATGACGGGTGGTGTTGGGCGCGTGGCGGCCGATCTAGTGCTTTTTGCTAGATCCGTGTGGTATTGCGGAGCTTCAAGGCTCGGCAATGGTGGTGGTTCCCGGCTTCTATCCGAGTGCGGCTATGTGGGGCTTGGCAGCGATGGCCCTCCTCGCGGCCGGTCGTGAGAATGCCGGGACGATGGAGGGTGGTGGTGGTGACGGCATGTTGTAGGGCATTCATGGCTCCTTCCTGTTAGGCGAGGCGAACATGTTGCGACGATTTTGGGTTCGATGAACTCCAGGTGAAAGCCTTGCACCGACGTTGGTCGATGCTGGTGATGATGGCATCCTAGGATGCACCTCCACTCCATGGAGGCATCCTTGAGTAGCCCTTTCACCTCCCTAGTAGTTTGAGCCTCGGACTCTCCGGGTGAAAGCCCACCGTCGCTTCCCCTTGGGGGCGACGCCTTGGAAGTCCGGTACTTCATCGCATGGCATTGTCGTGTGGTTCTGTAGCTACGTTGTCAGCCAGGCGTGTGCGCGGCCTTGGGGCCAGTGTGGATGCCGGAGCGACGGCTCCGGACTTCGCCTTTGTTGGGTGTCGTCTTTGGTCACTTGAGTGGCGAAGCCATCGACCTCGTAGGGACGCAGTCTTGGGACTGGTTTGTGTGTTGCAGAGGTCTGGATACCGGAGCGCTCGCTCTGGAAGCGGTTGTCGAGTTCTTTGAGTGTTGTCTCTTCTTGCTTGGGCAAAAGAGTCATCGACTCGTGTGGGACGCGGCCTTGGGGTCGGTGTGTGGCGTCGTGTTGTATCGGTTTTTTGCTAGTTTTTCTTATTAACTAGCCATTTCTGTTCTTCTTAATGAAAAGGCAGAGCTACCGTCGGTTGCTAAAAAATCAGAACCCCCTCATATAAATCTACGATGGTAGCTTTTGTAGTATCATGGACACGTGGTTCGGTGCTCTGCCGCTGCATCTGCCACAGGACACATGTCTAGCATGGCCTGGATGCATCAGCGGATGCCATCGGTGCAGCCTACGTGGCCGCAGCAGGGGCCATGGATACCACCACGGTACATCGGCCTCACCGGCAAAGACAAGGACAAGTAGGCCACGTTTTAAATTTTTGTTGGAATTTTAATTATTTTCTCTTTAGCCAACGAGCCATCGCGGACCGGATTGGTCATGCCACTTAGCGCTCTCGCCTCCGCAGACCGACCCATCCGTACCAATTCGGAGATGCCCTAAGACAAGAGGGATGAAGAGCATATAAAAGGTAATAAAAGCGTTTGCCTAAATAAATAGACGATGACGTGTTTTTTTTTTGAGAATAGACGATGACGTGTTGGGTCATATATAAATTAAGATTTCCAGTGTGACCCTACTATCTTTCTCTAATCGTAACGTGCCATCAACTAATCACATCTTTATTATCGGGAAAAAAATCAAATTGATCACATGAAAAGCTCGCAAGTAACTTGTGGGTGCAAAAGCATAATAAAAAGGAAAAACAAAACGCAAACGTTGCGCAACGCCTCTCCTGACTCGGGTCCAACAGCATCAGGCTTGAGAGTTGCAAAGCAGTAGAAAGATACAATTGACAAACTGCAGTTGCAAACTACAATATTTTGGGTTACAGCATCTGGCAGCAATAATACAAAGTACAGCAACTACCGTGGAATCCATCCTTGCATACAATTACGCATGCAAAGCAACAGCAGGAGGTACTGTAATATAAACTGTTTGGCACCCAACCCAACGCAACGCAAATGCAGCATGAGGAGGTTACAGTCATTCAGAAAACACGCATTATTACCAACATGGTAAGCCGCATACATCACCCAACATCTAGTACACATATACAAATTAAGCTGATCCAGATTCGCAGAGTTCAGTTCTTTGCGTCTGTCAGTAAGTAACTGCTGGCATCATATATAACAACCAGTTCGCGCGCCGTGTTGACCGATGAGATGAAGATGACCCGGTACACAGCTGAGATGTAGGTGTAGTCGTAGATGAACACCAGGATGTCGTCCAGCAGGCCACGGCACCCAGGACAGCTGGAAATAGAACAACGGATTTAGTGGAGATCGTTTGCCAAAGGATTGAGATGACTGAATCAACTGGTTGTCTCACCTTCAGGAAGGATGTCCATAGGGCTCGCCAGGTACAGCAGAGAGGGCTACCTGCAAGCCATCCAGCAGGGTCTATTTAGAATAGGCATATGCTATGCGACCAGAATGATGTTAAGACTGTACATGCTCGGATAACGTGGAACATATGTGCTGCTAGTCATTGGTTGATATAAGCCTGAAACATTGCCAATTTTAACTTAATAGACGAAACTAAACAAGTACAAGGTTCATACATAAAATTAACAGAAATCACACCACTTTGCTATCCTTTCTAACATGGCCAATGGCCTAGAGACCCGGAAAAAAACAGCTTAGTCATATACCGAATCTCTTGGAATTACTAATGGAGGTCGTTTGCCAGAAAGGAGCGAGGTGACTGAACGAACTGCCTGTCTTACCTTCAGCAAGAAGGTCCATAGGGCTAAGGAGGTACAGCAGAGAGGGTCACCTGCAAGTCATCCAATAGAGTTCATTTAGAATAGCAAATGCTAACCGACCTGCAGAATGATGTTAGATTGAACATGCTCGGAGAATTTGTATCATGAGCTGCTGCTAGTTATTGGTTGCTATAAGACTGAAACATTGCCAACCGTAAATTCAGTGGCCGAAACTGAACAAGTACAAGGTGTCAAGGTTGATGCAGAAAAGTAGCCAAAATCACAGGATACCTGCCCTATTTAGTCTGGCCGATGGTCCAGAGTTAGAGCAGATCACATAATAAACACACATCCCTAACCAGACGGGAAGACTATATGTATATCTAAGCAAGATAACTTTTTGACGGCAACAAGCTATTTTTTTTGTTCAGATTCAAAAGCTTTGCATGGTGAGTTTCCTGAAGACTATATGTATATCTAAGCAAGATAACTCACGTAGCAAAAGAAAGGTTGCAGGATTTCAATATAAGCAATCGCTGATGGTGATATGCCAAATGAGACTTGACTAACATAGAGTTCCCTATCAAGTAAATTCCAAATCACAGCATGATGAGAATTGACTAGCGTCCTGTAAATGAAATACAGCCGTATAACCAGTAGTTCTTCCATAAAAAAAAGCTCTTGAGAAATTATGAAACAGGTTCCCCATTACTCCTATCAGATTTATCAATGAGGTAACAGTTGTTGTTTAAAATGCATTGCTTCAGCGATGTGAAAATATATTTAAAATATGCAGACAATAGTATAGTAAAGTATGAAAAAAAGGAATATACATATTGGCCCATTGAGACTTGCAGAAATATGAAAGTTCCCAATAACACACAGCGATGTATAGTAATCTCACACTTTGTCACATTTTACAAAAAAAGTTGAGCAATGAAATTGAGTGTTTGACACTGATAGACTCTGAATTCCTTCTACATAGTGAGTAACCTAAGGATCGGTTTTCAGTTGGTACACTGCTAATTTAGAAGCGATGACTCAGAATAATGAAAGTAATTAACTGGGATTTGGGAGTACTGGTATGAGTTTACTGGTCCACTGACATCATGCAAAATCTAGAAAATAGCGTGCAGCACCAGACTATGCTGTCCACTGTCTAAGCGTCATTATCTAATAAGTGACAGGCCAAATACATGACATGATAAATGAAGATGATATAACTAGACTAATGGAGACATGGATAGACTTAACTGTCAACCCGACTTGGATTTTGAAGAACAAGGGAGGTCCACGGCGCGTGTCTCTGAATTCTGTCAGCATCCTCCTGATGTAAAAGGGCTGGTCCAGCAACCACTGCAAAACACATGTACCCAGCAAATGCAAAGCAGTCTGCAATGAGATGAGACGTAAAATAGAACAACTATAAGACAGTTTCATATGATAAGAGCATCCTTTTGACGCTTGACTTGGCTTGTGATTCATACAACATGAACCTACCGTGGATAGTGATTATGCACAGTCCCATATACAGAACTAGTGACCTGTTAAGACTTTTTTATTCTATAGCATATAACAGCATATCAAGGTTCCAATGACATGAATTTGGTAGCATGCTGAGGGTTACATGCAATCAATTTAAACAGTTAGTTGACTACATGGAGCGGTGCAAATTTTACAGCTGGAAAGAACAGTTGTTAGAGTGAAGTCTTTTCAATATATGAACATATGCTAACGTAAGATATCTCTCAATTCACAGAATGCTGCAGAAGCCAGTTTACCAAGAATGGCTCTGATAATGCATATTGACCAACTAGTGAGGCGTGACTACAGTATAACATCAACTGAGTTCAGTTGTACCCTCTGATAGACATTTCAGTCTCATTCACTGGATTTATTTCTAAGCAGATTCGAAGGATTAACTTAACAACTTTGGGGACATTGTATTGTGCAAGTATGTGGAGATAATATAACTTCTTCTACAGAGTGATGTAGATCAATTAACATGAGTTCATCAAACAAAACTAAAACAGCACAAGTCCGTATGTTTAGTTATATTTTCACAGGTAATGTAACATTTCGTTGCAAATAGTACACCAACAATAATAAACGGCTAAACCTAGCATAACAAAAGAAGCCAAGAACAAAGTCGTGTAGTGACATAATCAAGGAATTCAGGCTTTTTCAAGTGTGTAATCCAGATTGCAATGACAGTCAGAAGATATGGCAGGATTACCTGAATCACATTGTGAGGAGCTCCAGCAATACGGCCATTGTACTGCTCAATCCAGTTCATGACAGGAGCGATTTCTGGTTCACTACGCAGCAGGGAAGCAACTTCAGAAGGCACCAGCAGAGTTACGGAGCGACAGCATAGAGGACAATCGGATGGCCGAAGGACAGATCCATGCAGCCAGACATCCAAGATGCAGTGTCTTGAAGACAACACAAACAGTAGCATCATGTGACTCATTAAACCAATGACATGGCCAAGTTATGTCAACATACAGCAGCAGAGATTCAATTTTGTTCATGGAGCAACAAAATGTTTGCAGTTAGTCGAACAATCAGCTCGCAAAAAAAATCAATAGCATGACCATGTTATGTGAGCACACAGCAGTGCAGCTCAAATTTGATTTTGTTCATCACGAGTTTAGGAGCAGCAAAATATTTGCAGTCAGTCGAACAATCAGAAAAAAACACAATGGCATGACCAAGTTATGCAATCCATTCAGCAGCGGAGATTTAATTTTGTTCATGAAGGGTCCAGGAGGAACAAAATGTTTGCATTTCAGTCGAACAATCAGCGCAAAACACACAGGTCATGTCATTATTCAGCAAGGGAGTTTTATTTTTGTTCATGAAGAGTTCAGCAGCAGAAAAATGTTTGCTGCCAGTCCAGGGAATCAGCGCAAAACACAATGCCAAGTCTAACATCATATCTAGTTAAGCAAAGCAAGCATATCATCTAATAGTCATCTACAGCTGGGTATTCTGAAGGATCATGAAAGCAGCAGGTAGATCTGGTACTGTTGGCATGCAGTTAACATGATCAAAACGCCCTCAGACATTGCAGATTGAACAAATGCACTAGCTGCAAATGCTCTTGAACCTTCGTAGTCCAACAATCTCATATGTATGCAGTTTCCACTAGCACACACACTGACACACACACACTACACAGATAACATACGCCCACCAACCGATGGAGCAATTCTATATGGAATTAGGTACATGATCAGAGAACTGCAAAACCCTGACCTCACCAAACCACAAGCACGGACAGTACGCACCAACCAAATCATACTTCACCAGAGCAACTAAGTAAGCGCAACCAAATCACACCTCACCAAAGCAAGCTATGCAAGCACTAGCAAGGCCATCCTCATCACAATTCGGCACGGACGAGCAGAGTAGCCACCGATCCGAGCCGAGACCGCAATCCAACTAAACGCGGCACAGCACATCAGCAACCAACCAGTTCGAACGCAAACCCAACACGGTGGCGACGAAGCACGTACGGACGCGAGATTGCGAGGTCGAGCAACCCAATTAAGTGGCGCGCGGCTGCGGCCGGAGGATCCTAGCTAGCAGCAGGAGGAGGAAGGAGATGAGGGGAAAGGTGGCGCGGGCGGAGCCGGCGATTACCGCTGAACCAGTTGGAGCAGTTGGGGACGAAGATGCCGACGCCCGACGCTGCGGCTCCCGGCGCAGCGGTCGAGGTGGAAAGGCGCCGCATCTCAAAACGGCGCCCCCCTCTGGAGGCAGCACGTTTACCTTTCCCCATCCCAAATCCGCCGCCGCCGCCGCTCGCCCCCGGTCAGACTGGGAAATCCAGCGCCACCCTTCACTATATCGGACCCAATAATTCGACCAACACCCTCGCAAAACTGATAATTCTAGCTTATGCACCCGCATCACCGCAAAAGATTCAGAGACGAAGCCAAATCCAATCCTCCAATTAAATAAATGACGTAATTCCGGCATCAGTCAAAAATAAAATAAGACTTAATCCGGCATCAGTCAAAAATAAAATATGACTTAAATCCTGTAGCAGAGTAGTACGAAACAATTGGTACGCAATCCCATGACCAGTAAGAGGCGTGTTTCAGACTAACAGACGAGGCGACTGTCAGGAACACAAGGTTCAGAAACAAATTCAGCCTTGTTATACTGTAGTAACTCAGAGCTTCGCTACCAAATGTTCAGACTAGTTATACTGCAACTCAGAGCTTCGCTACTAAATGTTCAGCCTAGTTATCCTCTAGTAATTCTGAACTGCTTTCAATCCCACCGCTCAAGGATGAAGCCAGTGATGTACCATAGCCTGTAAAACAGAACATTAATTAGTGTTGGTGACCTACGATGATCAAAAAATTAAACTGAAACAACCTGACATTTGATGGAACATGACTGAAAATCATCCCCGATCACACGGTCGCAGCCGTCAGCTATGCAAATTCCGAAGCCCTGTGCCATGTCGGGCAGCGGCTGGTCGCTGGGGACGACCTGCACCATGGGCTCGCCTCCGATCTCGATCACCTGAAATAAACAAATCTGTCACACGGTTCACAGCAGGGAAACAGGGACGTAGAGAAAGAGAGGATCACATTAGTACTACCTGCACGCCCGCTAGTACGTGCTCGGGCAGGACTCCATTGACTCGCGTCAGGACCCGGCCGTCCTGCCGGACGAGCCGGATTAGCTCGCCACGCCCGGGGTGGTGGCAGGCGGCGTGGAGGCCGCAGAATACCGAGCTGTAGAAACGTCGGCAATGGGTTCAGTACCTGTCAAGATCGACTTCCTGCAGAAATCGCGGGTTGGCAGCGATCAAGGCGGCCGCATTGTCCCTCCCACGAGCATTCCCTCCCGGGTGATGCAACAGCTGCGAGAGAGAAATAAGTCACACCTGAATCGCCGCAACAAGAAATCGCAAGGAAAGAACAAAATCAAGCATTCTTTTGCACCGGACCAATGCAAGAATGCTTACTCGGCACTGCACGCTGCAGGTCTCACACACTCGATGGGTGATGTTGTTGCACCCATGGTGCGAGCACTGATCTGGGCCCTGGAGCGGGAGCGGTGGCTGGGGTCTTGGGCAGAGCGGAAGGTACGTTTCCTGCCCGTACCGTAAACGCCCAATCCCGACGAAGGAGTACCCACAGCCCTTGACGCCCTCGTGCGAAGCAGCGGGGACGTCTCCCTGAAACACTCGCACCTAGGGCAGAAGCAGAATCGGAAGAACGAGCGAGTAAGAAGAAAACAAAGAAACAATGTCTTGGGCGCACAAAAAGAAGAACACCTGAAATTTAGCACGGGGAAGATCGATTCTACTTACCCTGGGAACGGGAAAGAGTCGCTCGTCAGCCTGCAGATGGTGAGCCGTCATGTGCCCCGGGCAGCAATGGCTGCAGATCGCCCGGTGGCAGAAGAAACAAAAAGAGTCCGGCCTGCAGCGGCGGGTGAAGTCGTGGCTCAAGAATCTGTGAAGGTATCCAGGCGGTCGAGGGGGAGCGGCCATGGCGCGCCGGCGGGGTAGGGCTAGCGGTGCACGTGCGGGGAGAGACTCTCTCGTCGGTCTGCGGCGAGCGGGATGGAGGCAGGCAAACGAGAAGGGGTGGGGAAGAAGGGGGTGGTGGGCTCTGCTATTTAAATGCCTACTACGGGGCTACGGCTAGTTTCTCTTGGCCTTATGCCGAACCGACATTCTTTGTTTCTTGAAGAAACGCAGTCGATCATATGCAGTTCGTCCGATCGAGCCTGCTCCTGGCGCAATGACCGCCGTGGTGTGGCGCGTCCAGCCCGCCTGGCCGGCTGGCCGCACAACGACGCGCCGTGGCGCGTCGAGCTAGGCGACGTAGTATGCGATCGCCCACCTCGGATGCGGTCGGAGAGCACAGGACTTGAACCAAGCGCGAGTGCGCCACGCACGGTGCACGCCCCGCGCCGGCGCGTCGAGATCGACGTGGCTCAAGCGCCGGAGCTCCCAGCCGTGCACCGCGCGCACAACGGGCAGCCTCGAACGCGTCGCAGCTACCACTCCTACACTCCCGTGCGACGCCGGCGAGCTGTGCCATGACGTGCCCGCCGCGTCGTTGTGTACTCTGCTCGGCTCAGCAACCCGGCCGGCCGCCTGCACCAGCAAGAAATGAGGCCGGCTCACTGCCTCGGGCCACGCTCTGCATGGAAACCCCGGCCGGCCGGCCGGCAATGAGCGCCTTCTGACGTCATGGATGGTGACATGTACCATGGGCACGCGCTCGCTGGGGTTGACGTGTATTGCTCCGCCGTCCTCCGATGATGGCGCTGCCCCGCAGTCCGCTCCGGCTCCGCCCTACCCTGCTCGTCGTCCCATGATCGATGGCCGGCCGGGCATTTGCTGCGTTCGTGAGTTGCAGTGCATGGATTTCCCGGCCAGACGTACACATTAATTAATTAGAGAGTGCACCCTCGTCTCGTCAAGCTAGCTACCAGCATCGACCAAAATTTGTTCTACTCCGTAGTAGTAAATGCTTGATATGACGACGTCGCGAAAAAAAACGGTGGCCCTATATATCTTCCACGTCCTCCACCTTCATTCTCCCTCTCTAAAATCTGGATATCGCTCGCTTCGCTGTATTGTGATGTCACGTTGTTCAAATAAATTCCGGTGTTTTCATCATCCATCTGCATCAAAGTATAATCGTGTACTCCACCCTTTTCCAAATGTGACCAAAGTTGCGTCAACTAATTTTGAACCGATCGAGAAAGTACTAACATTTGTAAACAATTCACAAGGAGCGCACGTTATTGTAATTTTCATGCTTTTCGGTACGGGCATAATTCCCAGTATGAGCAACAGTAGCAGACTGTAGTAAAATTTACGCCAATTTATATGTAGTTCCTTCACAAACGCGACAAATTCAAAAGAGAACAATTAATACGCATCTTCCCATTTGCCCAAATCATGTGACTCTCGAGCATCTTGTTTTCTTCATGTTGCATAAAATGCCCATAGCGTAACCGAACGAAAAATATATTATGTGATCTATTGAGCACATTCATATGCACGTTTTTCACAAGCTTAATACTATGCCGATTTTCGACGTGTTTTGGCTTATATCCTACTTAAAGGAATGATATCTTCTTTCATCCCAACTTGCTCATATACATCTTGTTAGGAATGATTCAAGAGGATTTTATGGGATCTTTGTACCTATGTAGTTCTCTAGATTTGTATCCACGTATAGGGACCGAACCAAGGAATCGAGGCTTACACACATGTTTCATCCCGGTTTCTATCGCTGAAGGGACCAAATCAAGAAATGAACATCAAGGACAAACTATATGCAGACATGCTCCTTGATTAGTACCACAATGGCTGGACCAAAATGTGTGTTTTAGTAGATATAAGGGCCTGTTTGTTTGGGCTATGGCTGGCTGGATAATTCCCTTTGGTGCTAGCATTTTTATTACTAAGTATGCATAATGCGGCACTGCCATAAACCGTGCAAAGGCTGGTCATCCTAGGATTGTATGATATTGTGATGGCCAATCCATAACTTCAAATTCGAGTCTTTCTCGCCTGGAATTTATCTTGGAACCAAAAACAACGTCAAGAAAAACTTTGCCTAAAGGGATTTCGGCTTTACCTGGCACTATTCCGTGGAAAGATGTTTCTGTGGGGCGAGATTATCCAGGGGGTAGCCTATTGTTCTCAATGTTTTTGCGTAGATCAAATTTATGCTACTTCCTGCATCCATGAAGACCTTGCTCATATCGAACCCGCCAATTTGTGCTTCGACTATCAGGGATGAGTGACCCAATCGTGGGACCCGAAGTGGGTGATCGGCTCTGCTGAATGTGATTTCTTGCTCTGACCACTAGAGATATTCGGGTGTAGCTGATGGTTCTTTTTCCACCATATTGATTTGTCTTGTGATGAGCTTCTGAATTCTGTTGGATGGACGCCCTTTCTGAATCATAGACATTGCTCCTTTTGATCTGGGGTACTCATTGTTTTGATCATTTGTGTTTTGTGGTGGTGCCACTGGTGGTGGTGGTGCACCGATGGCTAGTGCACCAGGCGTGGATGTGTATCCTCGATTTGATGCTTCGGTTGCCTTTGCGTTGCACAACTCCTGCATCTTCAGGAATGTTCGGCATTCTTTCATCAGGTGATTGGATTGTCGTCTGCCTGCTGAGTCGACGTAAAAATGCACATTACAGGGCCCTTCCAGCATTTGTATTGCGGACGTAGGTGGGTCTCGTGCTCTTGTATGATACCGCTATGTGGACTGGCTGCCTCCGACGTCGTCCCTGTTCTGGCGGTATCCGCCGTTGTGGTCGTTGATTCTGTTGTTACCTTCACCCGAAAAACCTGCTGCGACGTAACTTGGTCCCGTGTTTTCATCGTTGTTCCTTCTTCTTCTATCATTGTTGCGTTTATCCCTATCTTCCTCGGGTGACCGTGCGCGCTTATTATGTAGCGCGTCCTCTCCATCAGCCCAGCGGTTTGCTATCTCCATTAATCGTGATACTGTCTTTGGTTTAACCCGTCCTAGTTCTTCTATGAATTCTCGGCGACAGAGGCCGTCGTTGAAGGCGTCGATGGCCCTTTCGTCGGATATGGATTCTGTAGCATCCCATCCGTCTAACATCTGTAATGCTACATGGTCTAATAATAATATGCTACATTCCTACATATAATTGTTGCATCATAATTATATCATGCTCATGTCATCATGCCACGTTTCATTTGAGCATCATATAAAACCCTTTTTATTTGGTTTTTGTCTCATATGCATTTATCAATTGTATTTGGTTCTTAATAAAATATATTTGCTTCTTGATGAATTGCTCATGCCCAAGTTGAGTTGGGGGCATCTCTCTTTTAACTCCACCACCTTTCTTTGTCACCACCCCATAATTCCACCATCCAAACTATATGTGGGCTTTTGCACTTCTTTTGGCTCTTGTCTAGCTCACATATAATTAAGATGGATCCACTTCTACTTCCACATGCTCCCATATATGCATCATGTTCTTTTCACAATATTGATATGTGGAGAGCCACATGGCCACCTTTGCATGCTATGTGAGTAGAATGCCTTATCAAGCTTACATATGTGTTCAATCCTAATCATCTGCCTAATGTGTAATCTCACTTGTGCACACATACTCCCTCCAAACACCTCTCTCTTTTTCCATTTGTGTCCCAAACAATTCTTTCCTCAACCCTAACCAACCGGTGTACCACCTGGTTGTTGGCCCCTGTTCTTTTACTATCTGGGCAAGCTCTGCTTGATTCTGTCCTTAGCCAGCAGCGGATTGGAGCCGGCAGCTAGCCGCAGTTCGAAGCAGGCGCACGGCCGAACCTGGCCCTGGCGTTCCACCGTGCCCCCTGCTCACCAGTTGGTCCGGTCCTCTGCTTGGCACCAAGCCAACCCTCCTGCCTGGCGTCGGTCTGGTGCAACAACTCTCAGCAGCAGCTACGCGCACCCCCTCATGTTTCTCTTCCTCGCATGCACGTGAACACCACCCTCACGCGTAGCCCATGCCCCTGCCAGCCTCGCCCTCCCAGATCGCCATCGGAAAACCCCAACCACCTCCTCCCTCCTCCCAAAGCCGGTCGAAAACCCTAGCCTCGTCTACCCCGCCTCCGACGGTCACGTGTGCAGGCAACATGGCCGCACCGTCCGGGACCTCGCCGTCGCGCTCGCGCTGCGCCTGACGCTGCAGCCGCCAAGACAAGCCACCATCGCCTGCACCCCAAGCCCACCTCCTACACCGACAACCCCAGGGTGAGCGCCTTCACGTCACAGCCATGCCTTCCCGTTCCTCAGGTCATGCCTCGCCAACCTTGCGCGATAGCAGCGGCGGTAGTCACGGCCTGCCCTCCCTAGACCCATGCTTGCCAAGCAACAGCCGCACGCTGCCGCTGTGCGCACACACCTCGCCCTCGCACAGCTCGCCGAGTCGCCGGGTCGCGCGACAGCGCCAGCCTCGTCGCAGCCGCAGCGACCTCTTTAGCACGCGTTTGCCATCGCTTCGGACCTTATCTGGAAGATCTTCGAACACTAAAGTTGTAGTGCTACACACGGTCTACAGTTTTTGTTTTTGGAGCACCCCGGAATTCGCCACCATTTGCGCGAGATCTTCCTCGCCAGTTCCGCCCAGCTAGCTGTTTTCGCGAGCGATTTCAGTTTCGTCAGAGTTTCAGAGAGAGCAGCAGCCGACAGCATTTGCAGTTCACCCCTGGCCTTTTTGCTTCGCCAACCCGCGGTCCCTAGGGCCACATGTCAGCGCCCCTGGTTGTTTTACAAAAAGGGACCGGAGTGCTGCCGTTTTTCCGCCCATGCTCCCCAGGATTCACCACGTGGCCGCGCCCTGTTCGCGCGCCCGTGTGTGGGACCGCACGCTCGCCGGTCCCACCTGTCCTCCCCCCCGGCTGACTAACCCTGCGGTACGAAAAGACCCGAGCAGCCCGCTGTGCCCCACCTGCGCTGAGTCAGCGTTGGACCCACATGTCAGCGTCGGCGGCTAGTTTCCTATGTGTACCAATAATCCTGTGTCCTTTTTCGGTTTAATAAAAATATTTCGAGATATTTGTTTAAATGTTTAAATATTCAAAAATTAATAACTTTTAATTGATAAATCCAAATAATGCAAATAATATATGTTTTTGAATCAGAAAAATATGAGGATTTCAAATATTCCATCCAAAATATTGTTTTGCCTAATTTAAATTTTCGATATTGTTAATTTGTAATAACTGCCTTTTCCTCATTTAATTAATAACTTTAATTCTATAACTTCAAATTGGACAAATAATATGTCTAAAATGATCAGCTCGACGAGCCCGTTCTGTTTATGCATTCTATGATAGGAGTTGAAGCATGCATCATGTAAATATTAAGTAAACAGCAATGTGTATTGGAGCAAAATATGACTAAAAACTTAATAAAATGCTTTATTCTTGTACCCCACCCTTCATCCATGCCATGCTATGTTATGCCATGCAAATTGTGCATCATTCATCATGACATACTTGTTTGCTTATCGCATTTTATTCCTATGCTTGCGCATTTTATTTATATTGGCCTTGTTTGTTTGGTTCTTTCGATTAGACGCCGAGCAGGGGAATTATCAGGAATCCCAGGAGTTCTACCCAGATCCATCTCTCGCTTCAACTGAGCTACCAGGCAAGCACTACCACAGGCTTGCATACATATAGTACCTATTGTTTCTATCTTATTCTTGCATCATTGTAATACCTCACACATTACGCTCTAAGTTCAAGCCTAGACGAACCAAAAGTGGATAAGTGACTCTACCGTGGAGGCCTAAGGCCACCCACATGTAGGCCCGTCGAAGCGGAGTAGGGCACGGTACCGGCCTACCACCTTATCCACTTTCAAGAACATCGGGACAAGAGCGAGCGGCATAAGCGACAGGTAATGCGACCACGACATACACAAATGAGTATGTATGCCCGCGACTTACAATAGACATCAGAGTCACACCATCTAAAAAAAATAGAAATAGGAATATTCAACGCCATACGGCAAGATCTAAATATCCTAGATAGATATAATATTTTAGGATACATCCTCAAACATCACGCAACAGAGTATCAAGCGGAAGCGGAAAACAAGATCCAAGTACAGATTAAGAAGCAAATTGGCATAAGATACCTCGGAAATAAGCACATCCCACCCACAGATCTCATGGATCTCCATCCCCGGAATCTCTACACCCAATAGTCATTGCCACCATACTCAGTCTCCTCGACCCAGTAGCCTTCCTGAGAGTATACCTGTCCATCTAAACCAAATATTTATCGTGTGAGACCCTAGGGATACTCAGCAAGTCTTAAT
Organism: Avena eriantha; assembly: GCA_910589775.1. Lineage (NCBI taxonomy): Eukaryota > Viridiplantae > Streptophyta > Magnoliopsida > Poales > Poaceae > Avena > Avena eriantha. Next base: position 275,992,757 of record OU342743.1, read on the forward strand.
GCATCTAAAGGGAACAACCTGGGGGTGACGCAATTGCAGCGAAAGATAATAACTAACAAGTCTATATATACTCGCTAACCATCCGCGTAACCATTAATAGACGGATGTCCGTTAATTAGAACAACAGTTATAACAGCATGAAGTAACAGATCCATCCTCCCTCTCGCTTACCAACGAGTAGGCGGATGAACAACCCATCCGTTGGTAGTTGTATTAACCATTCCATGAGTATTGCACTAATTACTAGTCAGATATTTAGTCAAATTAAACACGGTACTTTAGTTATGCTTGTCTATGATCGAGAAACTGTGCTCCAAGTCGTCCATAACCGCGGACACGGCTTTCAGAAAGATTTACCCTACAGGGGTGCACAAATAGCAACACACACTCGATCAAACTCAGAAAAACCAAATCAAAACCCAACGAGGCATTCACGACAAAGCGTTCACAGGATTCATAAAATATTTCAAGGGGCCACCCCATTAAGCTACCCGCAATGAAGTTGGCCGGCTCCGAGACGGACCCAAGGTTTGTGTCAATGGCTGTAAACGACTGGGAACCCGAAAGTGTGACCGGGCTTGTCGATACCGCGAAAACATTCCATGATCCAAAACAGTACAGGTGCTCCACGCACAATCTTAAATAAAGCAGTAACATGTTATAAGTACAGGATAGTAAATAAAACCCCAAACTAGTTTGTGGCTCCAAGAAATAGAAATGAATCAAGCTCTGGCTCAGGGGGTCCACAAGTCCTCTCGGATATGGATAGTGCGAATAGCCAAGGAACAGGAATCAAGTACTCGGGGTCCTACGGGACACAAGTGAGCTTAAAAAACCAAATAGCAGATAATGCTCACCGATGCCTCTTTCATTAGTTCTCTACTCATATTAAGTTGTTTAGATACCTCATTATCCAAAGACTCGCACAAACCCTACACATGCAATTCTACGACTCGCATGGCTCAAACAACTCCTGCAGTAATGGCTCATGGGATGGAGGTACAAGCTTCCGTGGGGTTTAAAAGTAAAGGCTATGCAATACTTGGGATTCAATTTAATGCAATCGCGACTCAATGATGCAAGAGTAAGATAGAATCATAGGTACTATATGTATGCAAGCATGGGAAATTGCTTGCCTGACAGTTCAGTTGCAGGATAGGAAGGTTCCGGGTAATACTCCTGAGGCTTCTGGTATTCTCCTTGCTCATTGTCTATCCGGATAAAAACCAAACACACAAGGGGCCGAAATAAATACATTGCACAATCATATAAATAATATGCAATAAGCAAACAAGTATGACATGATGGAATGATGCACAATTTACATGGCATAGCATAGCATGGCATGGATGAGGTGTGGAGTACAAGAACGAAATATTTTATTAAGTTTTTAGTCATGTTTTGCTCCCATAAACATTGCTGTATGCTTAATATTTATATGATGCATGCTTCAATTCATATTATGGAATGCATAGTTAGAACAGACTCGTCGCGTTGATTGATTTAGACATATTATTTGTCGAATTTGGAATTATGAAAATAAAGTCATGGATTATTTAAGAAATAGACATTTATTAGCATTAAACCAATTTCGAAATTTTAATTACCCAGAAATCCTTTTGGGTGACATATTCTTAATCCTTGCATTGTTCTGATTAGAAAACATGTATTACTTGCAACATTTGGAATTAGCAATATAGAGCTGAGATCTAATCATGATTTAAGCATTTATTAATATCCTGAAAATATTTATTATTTTCCAACATGGCACAATTTAAACAGATATCATATTCATGTTCAGAATTAAAAAAACAAACAAAAATGATGTTTTGAGTTTTTCCCAAAATAGTACATGCCATACTTATAAAATGTGGTCAAAGTTCCAAGTTTGAAATTGCATAGTTTCATTTAAAACATTCCGATTTGGTCTGACCGTGAAGAGAGATCTATTGGGAATTTGAAATATTTCATAAGAGCATAGTTGTAGAGGGGCATGAGCTCTACAACTTTGGTGTTTACAAGATTTTCAAAATTGGAAAGGGAGTATGAGTTCTAGAGTGATTTTGGAGGCCAACTGATAACAAGAAAAACTAGAACAGAGGACTGTTAACATCTTCTGTCTTGGGTTGATCCTGGAGACAAAACTGGAACGAAATAGAGTTTGCCGTAGAAGAGTTATTTGTAGAAAAGAACGAGAGCTACAACTTTAGTTTTTACGTCATTCACAGATTCGGAGGGGAACACGCTGTTCTAGTGGGGTTTTGGCAGTATAAAAATATTAAAAATTGTTTTCTGAATTTTTGTTAAGTGTTGACGTGAAGGACTGAATTTCGTCAGCAGAAACTATGAGATCGGGCGAAGTTTCGAGGATGATTCTGGGAGCTACAGGCCTCCGTTTTGCGCTCTGTTTGGTGCTACTGAAAGCTGGGTCAACCGAGATCAACATGGGATAAAGAGTCTCGCCGGAGGAAGTCCAGATTTTCTGGCAAAACAACAAGAACAGAGGCACTACAGAGTGGTGGTGCTGCTGCTATCGTTGCCTGTAGATTTCAGAGATGAACATCGATCTTTCGCAGAAGATATCGAGAGATTTACTACACCATTTTGAGTGAGGTCTTGTGCTACGGAAAGAAGGATGTACCAAGAGTGTTTTCCGTGTTGGGGATTTTCCCGGAGGTGGGCTAGGTGCGACGGGAGAGCTCGCGGAACAGGGAGGCGTCGCGGGGTTTTTCTGCCGCTGCTCGAGCGCGCGGCGGGCGGCGAGCGTGCGGGTGTGAGGCATGCCTGCGCGCGGCGGCTGCAGGCGAGGGCGCGCGCGGAAGGCAATAAACAAGGACCGGAGAGACTGGGAGGGAAGGTGCTTACCATTAGCGGCGAAGCTGGAAGGAGGCGGTCGTCGATGCTGGCGACGGGCACGGCGGCGTTCAGCAGCGGCGAGTACATCGACGCACCGAGCGAATTCCAGGACGGCGAGCGACGATGGCGTGCTAAGAGACGAAGAGCGGATCCTTCTCCTTGCTCACGGCGACGAGCGACGGTAGAGCGGGGCCAAGGTGGACATGGCGACGCGGATCAGCGGCAGAGCTTGCACATGGCTGCTGCGAAGCCATGGCGAGACAGGGACTGTGGCGATGGGGTTTCGATCTAGTTTTCCTGGGAAGCAGGGAGATAAGGACGGGGGTGAGGAGCTCATGTGGTCGTGCTGCGCTGCTCCCTTGCTTTATGCAAATCGAGGAGGGACACGAGCCGAGCGTGAGCACGGTACAACAGAGGCACGTGCTCGCCATCCGGGAAGAGGAACATGGTCGCGTGTTGGGCTCTCTGCCGGCTGGGTCGAGCTAGGTGAGGCAAGGAGGGGTTCGGTCGGTGTAGCTGGGTGTTGGGCACGAGCACACGTTCAGGTGCCGGTGGCTGGTTCAGGCTAGATGGGTGCTAAGGAGGGTTCATGTCAGCTGCATGGTTGGGTTTGATTTTAGCTAGCGAATATACCCATAGTTTGCAACCAGGTCAAGCTAGCCAGGGAGAAAGAAAAGATTTGCAAGGTTTTCGGTTGGTACAAGAAAAAGAGAGAGAGGGTGTATGTGTGTATCCATATACACACGACCAACATATTGAATGTGGAGTGTACGAGTGTAGATGGATGTAGCTTTAGGAATGCACCAAAATAAAAAGGAGTTGTTGTAGAATTTAAGATCAACTTACACCAAGCTTAGATAGAGTTAAATCAAATATACCACCATTCAAATAAAAGGAAGAATAGATCATGAGAAGATAGAAATATTGCATGGGCCATGCAAAGCAATTATTGCACCCCATATTGATGTAATTGGGATGTGTAGGAATAATACCACATGGGTTTGAATTAAAAACCAAATAAAATGAGGGATCTACATGTAGGTAATTGATAGAGTTAAAACCAAGATGGTAATGTCAAAAGTTAGTAGGTGAGAGGGAGAATAAGAGAGATGCCCTCAACTTCAATTTGGGCAATAATATTATATCAAGAACCAACTACAATTCATCAAGAGGTAAATACAAGTAATAAAGCAAATGCATATGAAGAAGAACCAAATGAAAAAGGGGTTTAATATGATGCTCAAATACAATGTGGCATGGTGAAATGAGCATGATATTATGCAATGCAAGTATGATATGTAGGAAGTAGCAATATATAGACTAGGCAAGTAGCATTGCAATTGTTAGAAAATTGGGATGCTACAATCATGGAGTCGCGATTGCATTAAATTGAATCCCAAGTACTGTATAGCCTTTACTTTTAAACCCCACCGAGCTTGTTCCTCCATCCCACGAGCCACTACTACAGGAGTTGTTTGAGCCATGTGAGTGGTAGAACAGCATGTGTAGGGTATGTGAGTGTCTGATGGTTAACGAGGTACCTAAACAACTTAACCTGAGTAGTAATGGGATAACTAATGAAAGAGGTACCGGTGGGCAATATCTGTTATTTGGTTTTTCATGCTCACTTGTGTCCCATAGGACCCCGAGTGCTTGATTCCTGTTCCTTGACTATTCGCACTATCCACATACGGGAGACTCTATGGATCCCCTTTTGCCTGAGCTTGATTCACACTTTATTTCTTGGGGCCGCAAACTAGTTTGGGGATTTATCATCATCCTGTACTTATGCCATGCTTTACTGCTTTAATTACGATTGTGCATGGAGCACCTGTACTGTTTAAGATCCCGCGCCACGTTTTTGCTGTATCAACAAGCCCAGTCACACTTTCGGGTTCCCAGTCGTTTACCGCCGTCGTCGCAAACCCTGGGTCCCTCTCGGAGCCAGCCAACTTCGTTGCGGGTAGATTATTGGGGTGGCCCCCTGAAATGATTTATGAATCCTGTGAATGCTTTGTCGTGAGGCCTCGTTGCGTTTTATTTGGTTCTTCCTGATGTTGATCGTGTGTGTTGCTATTTGTGGACCCCTGCAGGGTAAATCTTTCTGAAAGCCGTGTCCGCGGTTATGGACGACTTGGAGCACAGTTTCTCGATCATAGACAAGCATAACTAAAGTACCATGTTTAATTTGACTAAATATCTGACTAATAATTAGTGCAATACTCATAGAATGGTTAATAAAACTATCAACCGATGGGTTGTTCGTCCGCCTACTCGTTGGTAAGCGAGAGGGAGGATGGATCTGTTACTTTATACTGTTATAGCTGTTGTTTCTAATTAACGGACATCCGTCTATCATTGGTTAGGCGGATGGTTAGCGAGTATCTATAGACTTGTTAGTTATTATCTTTTGCTGCAATTGCGTCACCCTAGGTATATGTCCCCTTTAGAGGCATAAAGACTTGCTGAGTACCCCTAGGGTCTCACACGATAAATTGTTTGATTCATATGAACATGTGTATTCGCACGATGGATACTGGGTGGAGGAAACAGATGATGTTGGCAACGATCACTCGGTGTAGAGATTCCAGGGATGGAGATCCGTGAGATCCGTGGGCAGGTTGTGCTTATTTATGTGGCATCTTATGCCGATTTGCTTCTTATCCATACTCGGATCTTGTTTTCCGTTTCCGCTTGTTACTCTGTTGATTGATGTATGAGGAGCTATCCTAAACTATTATCTCTATCTAGGATATTTGGATCTTGCCGTATGGCGTTGCAATATTTCTATTTCTTTTAGATGGTATGGCTCTGAGAACTGTTGTAAGGTAGCTTGCATACATACTCACTTGTGTATGTATTTGATCTCTTTTCCTGTCGACTACGCCGCTCGCTCTTGTCCCGATGTTCTTGGAAGTGGATAGGGCGGTCGACGGGCCTACACGTGGGTGGCCCTGGGCCCCCGCTATAGAATCCCTTTTCCACTTTTGGTTCATCCAGGCTTGAACTTAGAGCGTAGGGTCCGAGGTAGTTACAGATTCAGATGAGTTTTTGATAACATTCCACCGCTGTATGAACGCTCTTATTGCCTCTCCAGATTTTTGTTTGCACGCTCGTAACTGCTCCAAGTATGCTAGTCGTTTGAACGTAGAATGGAAATGTCGGATGAATTTATCTTCCAGATCATTCCAGCTACCGATTGAATCTTCGGGTAACTGCTTCAACCATGATCTTGCGGCGCCGATGAGATGTAGTTGTAGACTTTGCATTACGGTAGTTGTGGAGCCACCCAGTAATTTGACGGTGGCTAGATAGTCTCCTAACCAAGCTTCAGGTTCCTGGAGTCCATCGTATTTATGTCGGTCGTGTGGAAGTTTGAAGTCCTTGGGTACTAAGGCCTTGCGAATCCTCTGCATGAAACAGCTGGCCCCGCATAGCCCATGGTCATCTTCGTCATATCCATCTTGATATTGTCGGGTGCGGCTTTCATCTCTGGGTCCACTGCTCCTATGCTGGGTGTTGTCGTTTCTTGTATTGCTTCGCGGCTCGGATCCTACGAGATGCGCCTGGTGTGGTGATCGAGATCGTCGGGTGTGTCCTACTTGCCGAGGACTATTGTGATGGCGTGGGGATCTTTGTGTGAGTCCTTGTTCCACTTCCACGAGTGAGGCTCCTACCATACCGAGGTTCATCAGGGCAGAGCGGTGAAGGGCCCCGCGCGGATCACTGGGTGCGGGTTGAGTGGTGATCAGATATGTTTGCGTGGCCACAATGGCTGCCTGAGCTGTTTTCGCCTTGATGTTTCCTGCTTGATCAATTGACATGAATGATAGGTCAAGATCTTGGATGGTTCCACTTCTTTCTGCTTCGGGGATATTCTGTAGTCGAGATGTTTCCCTTGTTGGTGCTGCTGCTCCTGTTACACTCCTTGATCCTCGAGTAGAGCTTAATTGTGCCCGTCGTATACTGGATTCGTTGGCTAATCTTTTTGTTTCATCAAGTTGCCTTTGCATCTGGAGTAGGTCTCTCTTCTTGTGGTGGAGAAGATATTGGTATGCCAATAGATCCTCATGTGAAGCATCCGTTGTCATTGGGACTGCTCCCGAAATTGCCTCCCTTGTTTTTTGCCATGCCGACACTGGTAACCAAAGTCCTTGTCTCTCTCCTGTGTGAGGTTCTCCGCCTCCTCCTTGGACTATGCGATTATCTGCTATTTCTCCTCCGTTTCCGTGTTCTCCTTCATTGTCGTGGTTTCCAACATGGTCATCTAATAAAATATCATCGGGGTTGAGGATAGGATTACCGTTTTCATTGCGTGGTGTTGAGGTATCTTCGTTTATCATGTACACTTGGTGGTGTGTTATGCGTGGCCTAATGGCGTCGTATTTTGGTTCTGCGGGTGTGTTGGTAGTACTCCGAGATCGTAGTTCTGGATAGATTGTCACCATCCTTTCTTCAAAATCGACATTTTTACTGCTTTCTTCGGGTTCTGAGTTTGTCAGGTTTGCTTCGTGTGGTGGGATTGGTTGGTGACCTTCTTCTCCTGCTTCGATCTGTGCTATGATGTCCGTGGAGGATCTGACGAACGATGCTGGTACCGCTATGGGTGTAGCTTTTCCCACCGATGGTTCTGATGCGATCAGGGCCGAAGGGTGTGATTCTTGCATGTTATCTGCTTAGAAGTGAAGGCTTCCGATGATTAGATCGGATCCGCCGTTGAAATCGGTGGGTACCAATACAAGGGTGGGCGGGCGTGGATCTGCTTTCGCCGAGTTGATGCTTGGTGGAGAGCGTTCCACCGAATCCGTGTTTCCAGCGTTCAGATTTCCCACAGACGGCACCAATTGACGAGGGGTAACCTCAGCAATGCCCATGATGATGTACTTTGGGTTTCACAGAAAAGAGAACACTGGGGATTTCGTCGGATGTCAGGAAAACGATGAAGACAAAGCCGCATGAATATTGGGAAAACACACTTACAAGTTGTCCTCTAGATTTCGATACCCTCGCTCGGGCTTCTCCCATCCTATATATAATAGGCCGGGTCTCAAAGCTGTATGCGGATAGGTTTCATACATGCGTGATTACAATACCAACATAATATCGGTTCATGGTTTATTTCCTAATATAATCAAAGTCTTTGTCGGTTGCTTCCTTGGTCTATTATCTGGAATCTTCATGGGCCGTAGGCCTTTTACCCAATGTAGGTTAGCCAATTATAAGCTTCCGAGTAATCATACCCATGTCAGCCGCTGTGCAGGAAAAGCTGCTGTGCAGGGAAAGCTACTTCTCTGAGTTCAACTGTTTGGCAACTTGACTGGTTGTCTGGCTATGTGCTAAGGAATTATCTGTAATGTCCCTGTAATTCATATAACACGTATACTTCGAGTGCATAAACGCATATGTCATTATTAAGTACGATATGTCACATATTGATTTGTCAAAAATACATATCTTACTATTACACAAATAAGAGAGAATCGTAATGAGCATAGATACATCCACACTGATCAAACCAGTCATCTTCTTCTAGCATTGTACAATGCGGGAGCGATGCGATCACGCGTTGAGTTCATATCTACCGTGTGTAGTCCACTCGGAGCGGTATCGCTGACATATGTTACTGACATGGGTATGATTACTCGGGTTCTTATGTTTGGTTACCGTAGCTACATGAAAGGTTCACGGCCCATGAAGACCAAGAAGAAGGCCCAGGAAGGATCCGACGAAAGGTGTAGTTTTGCTAGATAAGGAAATAGAAACCGACTTTGTGTTGGTGTTGTAATCATAAAACTGTAACCTACCCGTATATGGCCTCGGGACCCAACCTATTATATATAGGTTGGGAGGAGCCAGCGGAGAGGTACCAAAAAACACTTGAGCAATCTGTACAATCTGTAACCTTATTATCCACCGATAATCAGACGACTTCGACTCCCTTGTTTGTCTGATATCCGATGAAATCCCCAGCATTCTCTTTTCCTCAAAACCCTAAGTCCACAACCATGGGCATTGCCGAGGTTATCCCTCGTCAATTGGCGCCGTCTGTGGGAAACCTGAACGTTGGAGTCATGGATTCGGCAGATCCCTTCTCATCAAGCAACAACCCGATGGAAGTGGAACCACGTCCACCCACCCCTGTCTCGGTTCCCGTCTGCTTCAACAGTGGATCCGATCTCATATCGGAAGTTTTCACTTTCATGTAGAGGAACTCGAAGAACCACACCTATCGGCTCCGACTTCGTCGGGACCATCGGTCAGAAATATTGCGCCTACGGAGATACCTGCATTTTCTGTTGGATCATCCGCAGAATCTGCACCAGAGCCAGCAAACGACAAAGAAAACTTTGGAGAATCAGCAGATCTAGGGGATCTTGACGGTCTCTATGATGGTCTCTCCCTCGGATCAGACTTCCAGCCAACACCACCACGTGGAGCAAGCCCAGTAAACACGAAACCCGAAGAAAGCGGTGAAAGTATTGAGTTCAAAATCAGGATGGGCGAAATCTACCTAGAATAGAAACGGCTAGACTTCACTGATCCTTTGAATAGTGTCTCCCTCGGATCCGACGACGACGTCACTAGTTCATACATAACACACCACCAAGTGTGCATAATCATTGGGGACGCCTCAACTCAGTTCGAATCCAATGGTAACCCTATCCTTGATCCCGATGATATTTTGTCGGATGACAATGCAGGAGACCGTTAAAATGAAGGACACCCAACAAACAACCGCATAGTCCAAGTAGGAGGAGAACCATGTGGAGGCGAGCGGCAAACCTCTAATAGCTGAAGCATGGAAAAAGCAAGGGATGCAGTATCGGGTGTGGTACCGATGACAGCTGAAGCCACACGCGAAGAATTAATGGCCTACCAATACCTACTCCATCACAAGAAAAGGGATCTACTAAGGATGTAGAGGCAACTCGACGAAAGAAAAAAGCTAGCCGATGGATCTAGTCTTCGATGGGTTTAGCTAAGTTCTACCCGAGGAGCAGGTAGTGTAACTGGAGGAGCACATCCAAGGAGAGAGGCCTCACGACTGCATAACATCCCCGAAGCCGAAAGAAATGAACTGACCCGAGATCTTGACTTATCGTTTACGTTAGTAGATCCAACAAGACACATCAGGGCAAAAACAACACAAGCCGCAATTGTAGCTACGCAAACATACTTGATTACAACTCAACTCGCACCCAACGATCCTCGTGTGGCTCTCCATCGCTCTTCTCTCATGAACCTAGGCATGGTGGGTGCATCTCTTGCGCAAGCGGAACAAGGAAACACACGAAAGCACGACAGATCCCCATGCCATCACAGAAGCCCTCAGTAGGTAGGGCGCACCCGACGATCGCGGTCACCACATCAAGTGCACTTTTCGAATTCTGAACCATGAAAGGACGCGAGGGACGCTAGTACACAGCACATGATCGACAGATCCAGGGAAGAGTGCGACACTCAAAGATACTACAACGGTGACAGCGAGGATGACTATGAATTATGTGGAGCTAGTTGCTTTACCCGACGGGTTCGCAAAACTTCAATACCCAAAGACTTCAAACTCCCTCACGACCGCCAGAAATATGATAGTCTCCAAGAACTCGAAGCTTGGTTGGCAGATTATCTAGCAACCGTCAAACTACAGGGTGGCTCCATGGCCACCGCAATGCAAAGCCTACAACTACCCCTAACCGGTGCCGCCCGATCTTGGTTAAGGCATCTACCCGAAGAATACATCGGTAGCTGGAATGATCTGGAAGACAAGTTCATCTCAAATTTCCACTCCACGTTCAAACAACCTGCATCCCTGGAACAATTGCGGTCATGCAAGCAGAAATCTGGAGAATCAATACGAGCCTTCATCCAGCGATGGAACATCATCAAAAACTTGGCTAAAGCCATATCCGACGAAAGAGAAATTGATGCCTTCAATGATGGCCTCCACCGACGAGAATTTATAGAAGAGATGGGACAGGTTAAGCCCAAAAAAATCTCACGATTAATGATATGGCAGTGGAAAATCGTTGGACAGATGGATAAGATGTAGTATACAACAAGCGAACACGCTCACCCGAAGAAGATAGGGATAGACGCGGCAACTATAGAAAGTGATGAAATAATGACGGACATGGTGGACCAAGCTATGTCGCAGCCAGTTTTTTAGGTGGGGACAACCTAAAAACGACAACCACAATAGCGGATACAGAACAGATGATGTCGGAGGAAGCCAATCAACACAGAGATACCAACCAAGAGTTCGGGATCCCCCAATGTCCCCAATGCAAATGCTAGAAGGACCCTACAAAATGCACTTTTATGTCGACTCAATAGGCAAAAGGCGGTCAAATCACCTCATGAAGGATTGTCGAACATTTCTAAAGATGCAGGAACTGTGCAATGCAAAGGCAATCGAAGCAGCAAGCCGATGATACGCACCCCACCTGGAGCCCTAGCAATTGGCACACCACCACCTCCATCAATGCAGCCGTCAGTAGGACAAGGACAACCCGCTACAAAAAAACAAGGTGGACAAATACCCCATCTCCAGAGGAGCAATGCCGATGATCCAAAAGGGCGTACATCCAATAGGATCCAGAAGCTTATTACACGACAAGTAAACATGGCAGAAATGGTGCCACTAGCCACACCCTAATATCTCCATTGGTCAGAGCAGGAAATCACATTCAGCAGGGCTGATCACCCATTTCGAGTCCTGCGACCGGGCCACTCGGCTCTAATAGTAGAAGCACAAGTTGGTGGATTTGATATGAGTAAAGTTTTCAACCTAATTTATGCAAAGACACTCAAGGCGATGAATTTCTCTTTAGCAAATTTAGCACCAAAAGAAACATCCTTCCACGGCATAGTCCCAGCTAAAGCTGAAATTCCCGTAGGTAAAATATCTCTTGATGTTGTTTATCGATCCAAAGAAAATTTTAGGCATGAAAAGCTTGAGTTCAAAGTCATGGACTAGTCATCATAGTATCATACGATCCTGGGTCGCCCAACCTTCACACGTTTCATGGCAGTACCACATTATGCATACCTGGTTATGAAAATGCCAGCCCCCAAAGGGGTCATAACAGTGAAGGTCAGTTTTACATGTTCCGACAGTTGCGATCAAGAATTCAACAAAATCTCCGAATCCTTCGGGATGGCAACTGAGTTTGAGCAACTAAAAATGTCAGCAAATGCAGAACCCCTAGCAGTAGCACGTGTTAACCCCGATCAGGCTTTTGACACCGCAAAATATACAAAGGAAATCCAGATCCACCCTACCAACCCAAAGAAGGTGACCTTTGTGGCTTCCAATCTTGGTCCCGCATAGGAAAGCGTGCTCATCAAGTTCCTCCGTGAGCACTGGGAGATTTTCGCATGGTTACCAGCCAACATGTCAGGAATTCATAGGGAACTCGCTGAGCATGCACTAAACTTGGATCCGAAGGCAAAACCAGTAAAACAGACACTTCACCGCTTCGCAGAACCAAAGCGAAAATCCATTGGAAAGGAGCTCCATCGCCTAACCGACGCCAAATTTATTAAAGAATTGAAGAAAGCGGAATGAGTCGAAAAACAAATATATGTCCCAAAGAAAAATACAAAAGAACTACGTATGTGCATTGATTTCACTGCGTTGAACAAACACTGTCCAAAGGATCACTTCCCACTACCACGAATTGATCAAATAATCAATGCGACTATGGGGTGCGAATGTCTTTCCTTTCTGGACGCATACTTACGATACCATCTGACATGGGTATACCCTACAGGTACTCGAGTTTGGTATATACGGCCTGAATACGGCAGAAGCCCACAGTGTCGCCAAGGCCCAAGAGAGGACTCGAGTAGCCTACGGACTCTCGATTGCTTGAAGAACAAGAAGAAGCTGAAGATAGGAAGTTCAAAGGGGAAAACCCTAACCTATAACCGACTCGACCTGCTACCCGAGACCTAGCCTATCTATATAAAGGCTAGGAGGGGGCAGCGAGAAGGACACACGCAACCCTAGTTTTCCACAACCCTTGCCAGATTGCATCTGCGCACCATTGTAATCTTCGATTCCTTCGATAATTCCACGAGCAGACAAGCAGGAGTAGGGACCTCTACGAGGCCTGAACCTGGGTAAATCTTTGAGTCCCCTGTGTGCTTGTTTGCTAGCCGATAGATGTCTCCAGCGCTCCCTCCTTCTCCAAAACCCAAGTCCATAACAATGGGCATTGATGAGTTAAACCCTCGTCAATTGGCGCCGTCTCTGGGAATTGGGAGTGCTGATGTTGCGGCTTCTTCGGCGCCATCAACCGCGATCTACAACTCCGCAACAACGGAGATTCGCCAGCTCTTCGGCGCGTTCGACTTCACCGTCCACACGCCAACCACTCGCCCGGCCTTCGAGTCCGTGGGCGACGGAATCTGCCTGGCGATCGGGAGCTTCCGCTTCCAAGTTGGTCAGATGGGCACGCTTCACATGCCTGATCAGCCGACGGTGCCATCAATTGCCCCAGCATCGTGGTTCCCTCCATCGACTGGCACCCTCAGTGAACTCAACACCCCGACAACCGTCGAGAACACGGTCAGCGACAGCAGTCGCGAGTATGATCTGAGCAATCTGGCGACCGAAGATGAAGCCTATGGCTCCGGATCTGAGAGTTGCGGGAACAACAGCCTCCCCAATCACTTTATGTGCGCCATCATCAACACAGGAGACACCTCCGCCAATCGTGACAACACGGGAAACCGTGGCAACCAAACCGACCCGCCTAACGGCGGCATACCCAATGGTGGACCAACGCCCAACGGCGGCAACGGCGGCAACGACGCCCCAGTAAACAATGGAGGAGCAATCGAACCTCCAACCATAATAAACGAGCAAACCGGCGAACACGTCGTGCTCAGGCTCAACGAACAAGATTGGGCTCGCTACCGCAAGGCCCTACGAGGCAACCCTCCACCCTTCGGATCTCCGCAAGAACTGCTAATGGGCTACCATTGGCTCTTGAAGGAAGAATTCAAGCGCCAAGTGCAAACAATCGCGCAACTCGAGGCGCGCAAAAAGGTGGCAAACGAGTCGAGTCTTCGACGCGCTGGGCTCTCCTCCCACGGAGGATCCTCCTCAAAGGGCAATGAGTACCTCGCAAACAAGAGGCGATCTCGGATGGCCCACCTCACCGAGCAAGAACGCATAGAAGCTGCAAAGGTCCTCGACTTCAGCTCTATGATGGTCGATACACGGGGCAACGTAGTCCCCAAGACGCCACAGGCCATGGTGACAACAGCCACCATGTACCTCCTCAACAACCAGCTGCCAGCTGGAGATCCCCGAGCCGCCATGCACGGATCTACGATCACGGGCTTGGGACTAATCGAGGCTACCCTCGACAAGGAGCCAACACCAGAGCCGAAAAGGGCAAAGCGCTACTCCTCGCCCTCATCTAGCGACGACAGTGACGACCTGTCTTGACGCCGCCGCTCACGGGGACACGACCGCGACTATGATGCGCGCGATGACCTCACGCAGCGCAAGATTGACAAATCAAGGGCACGACGTGCTCGGTCGACTGACTCGGAAGAGGAAGATGTGGAGCTCTGTGGCGCCAGATGCTTTAGTAGGTACATCAGGCAAAAGCGAATGCCCAAAGGGTTCAAACTCCCATCGGAGAACCCGAAGTTTGATTGCCTACAGGACCCGAAGATCTGGCTAGAGGACCACATCTCCTCCGTCAGGCTCGGCAGTCGAAGCACGGCCATGCAATGCTTACAGCTACAGTTGCAAGGCGCCGCCCGAGCATGGCTCAACAACCTCCCACGAGGATCCATTCGCAGCTGGGATGAGCTGGTTTACAGCTTCGTGCGCAACTTCAAGGGCACGTACAAGCGGACTGCATCAATCGAAGAGCTGAGATGCTGCCAGCAAAGATCGGACGAATCGCTACGCTCCTACATCCAAAGGTGGTCCATCATCAAGAACTCTGCAAAGAACATCTCGGAACATCTCCGCCTAGAACTCAGGGAGGAGCTAGGCCGCTCAAAGCCCAAGACCATTGACCACTTGATGGAAATAGCGAATTGGTGGGCCGATGGAGAAGATTCGGTGAAGAATCGCATTCACTCCGACGAGGAGGCAGAAGTCGAGCATAGACACGATCGCCGAGGCAAACGCCGCATGTGCATCTACGATGACCGCGACGACGTCAACATGGTCGCACCTAGCTACACCGACAGACGCGACGATAACCGCAACGGCGAATACCGTAGCGGAGGATACCGTGACTCCGGGAAAACCACGCAAGTGTGGCAATGCCGCAATCGCGATGAGGCACCCGCGACATCCATTGAGGACAAACTGTCCGGGCCATGTACGGTGCAGTTCTACATCGACAAGCATGATGGAAAGAAGAAGTCCAGCCACCTCCTCAAGGACTGCCGTGAGTTCCTCAAGCTACACGAGGGATTGGTTCGGATGAACCGCAACGCAGTCGAAAGAGGCTACGGAGCCGCTCCAGGCGCCGTGGCACATGGCGCTCCGCCACCACCACCTGGGCCACCCCCAAATGCAGCTGCGCTGGACCAGCACCACGGAGGCAAACCATACCCATGGGCGATGGGTACCGTGATGATCCAAAAAGGACGCCCCTCGAATCGGGTGCAGAAGGCCATCACTCGCCAAGTCAATCTGGCGACACACTTGCCACCATCTACCACTGAGTACCTCAGCAGAAGCGAGTCCTGCATCACCTTCGACAAACGCGATCATCCACCTCAAGTACCCCGTCTAGGCCATTGCCCCCTCGTACTCGAGGCGCAAATCGAAGGCTTCGACATGAGCCGTGTCTTCATGGATGGCGGAAGCGGCATCAACCTTATATTCACGAGTACCTGATGACTCACAAGTATAGGGAGTGTATCGCAGTATTTTCGATAAGTAAGAGTGTCGAACCCAACGAGGAGCAGAAGGTGCTGGCTAGTGGTATGGATCAGGAATTCTCTGCAAATACTTAGCAAACGGATTTTTAGGGGTTTTCGATAAAGCAAGTAAACAAAGTACGAGTAAATAAAAGACAGTAAGAATAAATGCAACAAGTGGCCCAATCCTTTATGCACCAAAGGACAAGCCAATTGTATTTCTATAGATGACCAAACGTTCTCGATGACACATGGGAAGACTGTCAAGTGCTTTCGCTTCATATAGTCGATTAATCTTCTCTAGCTTGCTAAGTGTTGTGTGGGTGAACCTGTGCTAATGTACCGCCCCATCCAAGACTAATACATACTTGTGATTAAACCCCTTGCAAACAGCCGTAAGTACAAAAAAGTAATTAAGGTAGAAACCTAACCACAGCTTTAAACTCTAAGACCCTTACGTCCCTTGTGCAATGGTTTCCTAACGGGGGTTCAGGTTTCTGTCACTCCGGCAACCCCTACGATTAGTATCCAAATACACAATGCATTCCCCTAGGCCCATATAGGTGAAGTGTCATGTAGTCGACGTTCACATGACACCACTAGAAGAAGTACACCACAACTTAAATAACAATCTATTGAATCTTTCTCAATGCAACTACACTACTAACAACAAGACTTCTCCCATGTCCTCAAGAACAAAACGAACTACTTGCAAGACATCATATGGATCATGATCAAAGATGGAATAATGATGTATAAAAATCTGAACATAAACAATAATTCAACGGTTCACTCAATAGCATCAACTACAAAGAGTAATCAACACCGGGAAAGTTTCCCCTATGAACTATGCAAGATTCAACGCAATTGTTACAGCAATATGGAGATGGTGCTGAGGGTGCTGATGGTGATGATGGTGGTGATGATGATGATGATCCCGATGAAGTCCAGCTTGATGGTAGTGTTGATGGTGACGATCTCCCCTCTCCGGGAAGGAATTCTCTCGGCAGAAATCTGTCTGCCGGAGAGATCTTTCTCTCTCGGTGTTTTCCGCCCCGCAGAGGCGGCAAAATCTTTCTGTGGTCGCCCCCCGAGTCTTAGGGTTTCGGGAGGATGATATACGCCAGAGGGGAGAAGCTGGAGTGGGCCAGGGCGGCCACACCACCTCCAGGCGCGGCCTAGGCCTGCCCGCGCCATGGGGTGGTGTGGGCCCCCTGTGGCCCACCTCCACTCCATCTTCTGGCATCCTTAGTCTTCTAGAAAAATAGGATTTTCCGTATATTTTCCCGGATTTTCTGATGTTCGGGAATTTTGCCTCCAAACAGCACTTTTTCCATCAGAATCCTGACTGCAAAGGTCCATGCTCCAAAAGTCATCAACCATGCAAAAACAGATGAAATAACATAAGTATCACCTCTCAATACGAAATATATCAATGAATAATAGTGAATTAAGACATAGAATAGTGATGCAAAATGGACGTATCAACTCCCCCAAGCTTAGACTTCGCTTGTCCCCAAGCGAAACTGAGCTCAATAAACATGGCCTCAGGTTTATGGAGTGAAGAGTCGATAAAAGAATACGGACAAGAAGCATCACATTCATCAAATACATAGATCATAACAGAGGACAACTCACTATTATATAACTCAACTTGCAATGAGTAAAGGAAACACAATAAAGATACATAGAGTAAATCATAATTGGTAATGGCATACTTAGCTCTTGGTCGAAGAATAGTTGGTAATTTGCTGGAGTTCACAAATAGCTGGTTTTCAATGAAAGCTTTCAAAGTAGTAATCATCAAGATAAGAGCAATGTGCAAAACAAGGAACATAAGAACATGATTGAATAAATCAACATATGAATGAATGAAACACATCAACTCAAAATACTTGCTGAGATAGAAGGGAATAGGTTTACTGACTCAACTACAAAGTAAAAGAAAGGCCCTTCGTAGAGGGAAGCAGGGATTGCAAGTCTCATAAAGAGCTCCCAAAAATTATGATACTTACTAGCTTTCAGCTCTCATTGCCCCTATCATAGGCATCTTTTGGTGGTTAAGGTTTAAGTGACACAACTAAGAGGATATGCTTCACAAGTTATAAGTTGAAATCTCAAGCCCCTTACTTATGAGTACTGATCCTCATGCTAGTCAACTTCAGTCACGAGCAAGCTCTTGTCATTGTAAATATATGCGTATCATTGAGAACCGCCAACGGGGTACCCCTTGCACATGACACATGAGCTATCCCATAATCAAAATGACAAGGCAAGCAGGCAGTGAGCATTTTAGCGATCTTTTTATTTGCTATTTGCATAGGTTTTTATTGAGGATGCTTCATAGAATGCTCACTATAGTTATGCTACAAGTTTCCACCATGATTAGGCATGGCTTAGGCTAGCGTCCTAGGCGTTTCTCTGACACACATAGAAACTCCATGATCTTACAAGTTCCACTTTTATTTCATACCGCCGGGATCCATAAGCAAAAGAACATAATATAAACTAGGTATAAGTACCAATGAAGTGTTGAAAGCGGTCCCCATGATACATGGTTCGGCTAACTTCAACTCATAAAGCGCAAGCATATACGCAACAAAGAAGGATCCAATGGTTCAAGTTTATTAAATGTAAGAAAGTAAAGTGTGCCGTCAAGTTCGTGAGAGCTTTAATCACTAATTTTCACATAACAAGTTTAATTTGGGAGGTAGATAAAACAAGAATTTACTTGGAATAGCAATAATGCTACTAGGTAGGTATGGTGGACACAAATGGCAAAGGTTTTGGTTTAAAGGAGGTGGATGCACGAGAAGAATACCCTCTCAGTACAGGTTTTTGGCTAGCAAGGCTAGGTAGCAAGTATAAGAGTTGAAGGAAACAAACAAACATACAAGTGATAAAGACAAACATGCAATCTTCCTTGGAAGCACAAAAGATCTTAAATAGAGAATACTAAACTTATGAGCAAATCAAGAAAGAAAGATGATGAAATTATATTTCTCTAGAGTACTTCTATCTATTTCTTTTCAACTCTCAAAAAGGTGTTGCTACTGACCGAGCCAGGTTTGCCAAAACCAACTAAATTAACTCAATGATCCCAAAGTGATACCAATACTAACAACAAGATCAATCATATAACCATAAAATTGAAAACTAATATAAGCTATGAAAAAGAGTGAATGATAGAACTTCTCATTAATATTCCATAACGGAAACTCACACCAAGGGATACATATCTAACGAGAGAGGGGACACTTCCGTAATGCAAACCATACTACATAATAACTCCTCTATTCATGATATGACTCTACTAATAAGGTAAAATGATAGAAGATAGTGATATGATACCGCGGCACTCCCCCAAGCTTGGAACAAACCAAGGGGATGCCAAACCTGATGACGAATTACTCCTTAGGTGGTGGTGGTATCCTCTCGATGAGCTCCTTGATCAGTTTCCCCAAGTCCTCAATCTCGGAGGTGAGATTTCGAATCAGCTGTGAGTTTTGCTCAATGCGACTCATGATCATGTCATGTTGAGAATCCCAGCTCTTGCTATTCTTTCCCCACTCTTCCTCCTTGAAGTCTTCTTTTCCTACATGGCTAGAACGAGGAAAATCCCAATTGGAGGGTAATTTCTCCTTGGGCATATTTTGGTATTGATGCTCATGGATAAGGGTATGGAAAGGATTCCTGGTGCGTGGAGGAAGTGACCGTGGAGCCAAACTGTGACGAGGAGCTTGCCCCCTAGTCTGCATCCGTGCCGTCCTTCTAACCCTAGCAGGTTTCACCACTCCAATGCTTGCAATGGTAGTGCCGGTGTGCGGACGTTGGCCTTGCTCCTCTTCACCTTCACTCTCGATCTCCTTCTCCTTCCCGGGGTCTTGGAGGTCTTCCTCCATGGGCTCCTTCCCTTTATCCTTGGCGGACACCATTGTGCTTCTAAACCTTCAAAGAGTATGTCCTGGCAGAAATAGATCGAAACAAAAACACGACGAAAACACGATATACGAACCTCGGGGGATCCGTGGGGTTATATATTACGGAGTTTCATATCAAAAGGAAGGTACTAGGAAAAAACGAGTCGGAGGCGGAGTCCCGGGTGGCCTCACCACCTGGTGGTGCGGCCAGGGGTGGGCCCGCGCCATGGGGTGGTGTGGGCCACCCTGGCTCCGTTTCCGTCCCTTTTTCGCTTCCTAGATTTCCTTATTGACTGAAAACTGCAAAAATATAGTTGGATTGTATTTTCGCGGAACTTTTCTTACCAGAATTATTACCTATTTGAAAACAGACTCTGCAGGTCTCTGAATTTGGTATTTAGTGGATCCTTACGGAGTCATCTCTTGAATATCATCGATATCTTTATCTTCATGTATTTATTACTTGAGTCATAAAACTTTCTCTTCCTTATTACACCATTGTCTCCACTTCCTGGAAATTTCTTTCACACAAAACTTCACACAGTTCTCATTAGCAACATTAGTATAAGTGAAGTGATAAAACCTTTTTGAGTCCAACTTCAACTGAAAACCATCAAAACATAAGCTACTGTAGCAAATCCTTCCGAAGACCCAAAAAGAATTCAAGAAGGAAATCGAATAAAGAAGCAAATGCAAGATTGGCTATATCTGTCAAAAACAGACCAGCAGGTAAAGATCAATTTTTTCGAAATTCTTCTGTTGCTCAAATCAAAAAGTGCAAAACTAACGAAAGTGAAATAACAATCTGGGGCAGAAGCAAAAAAAATTACAGCTCAATCCAACATACAGAGATCTCTCACGAATTTTTGCCATGAAGCACAAATATCTGTTTCGGGACAACAACTTCCCCAAATCTTACTTCTCTCTCATTAGAGGTTGATCTTGACACAAAAAACCAAACAAAATGGATAAGGAGCGGTTATTATCGAAGTAATAACTTCCAAGACTCAAAGAAACAAAAACAAACTGAAAGCAAAAACAAATTGGGTTGTCTCCCATAAAGCTCTTTCTTTATAGCCATTAAGATGGGCATGATAATTTGAAGAAGCTCTCATAGGGATATGAATTGAAGTGAAAGAGAGCATTAAGAAGCAAAAACACACACACATTTAAGTCTAACCCACTTCCTATGCAAGGGGATTTTGTAAACAAACAAGTTGTTGAAACCAAGGGCAACTTACATAGAAGGCAAAAGAAGTGCAACATAAAAAACTTTCAGCATAAAACGGGGAAACTTGATATTATTGAGATGCATAAGAACACTTTTACCTCTCTCATAATAACTTTTAGTATCATGCATAAACTTAAAAATATAGCTATCACAAGGACTATCATAGCAATGATCACTTATTCTAACAGAAAACATGGGAATACTAGCTCTCATAACACTACTTTGTGAAACAAAATTAGAGGTATCCTTACAAAGGATAGTGTGTTCCTCTTACTCATACTTAGTGACAAAGTCTTTCACATTTGCTATTATAGGTTCATCAACCATTTGTTTATCAGGTTCAATAGCCTTATTCATACTTTCATTAACCATACTAGCTATCATAGAATGTTCCCTTATCTTAACTGGGAAAGGCATTTTCTCAATATAAGGTTCAGGTAAAACATGATTAGCAGTATAAACTTCAGTATTTCTTGCAGGAACACTCTTAGCAATATCTTTATAAGGTTCATGATACTTATTCCACTTCTTTTTAGGCACTTCAATGTAGGAAGCAAAGGCCTTAAAATAAGAAGCAATAGCTTGAGAGTCTAGACCATAAGCATTTTTAATATTTTGAAAGTCACCAGTTCTCATAAAAGATTCAATGCAATCATCATCATAATTTATACCTGACTTTCTACCTTTGTCATTTTCCCAAGCTTCAGCATTGTCTTGAATACGGTCCATAAGATCCCATTTAACTTCTTCTTCCATGCGAGTGAATGATCCAGCACAAGAAGCATCCAATAAATCTTTATCATGTAGAGGGAGCCTTGCATAAAAGTTATTGATAATAATATTGTTGGGGAGCTCATGAATGGGACATTTGAGCATTAGTAACTTCAATCTCCCCCAAGCTTGAGCTGTACTCTCTACATCAAGAGGCCAAAAGTTGTATATTTGATTCCGATCTTTATGAATCTCACTAGGAGGATAAAACTTTGAATAAAAGAGAGGCACTATTTCCTCCCGTTCCAGAGCTTGACCATTCTTCAGCACCTTATACCATTCCTCAGCTCTTCCTTTCAGTGATAATGAGAATAACTTCTTCTTAACTTGATCTGTAGTAATACCTGCACACTTGAACAACCCGCATAATTCATGTATAAAGAGTAAATGATCACCGGGATGGACAGTTCCATCCCCAACATAGTAGCTATCCATAACACGATCAATAATTCTTGTAGGTATTTTGAAAACATCATTCTCAGCAGGTGGTGGCTTATCTACTACCTTAGCAGTGGTAGTAGCATTACCAAATAAGAAACTCAGCGAATTATCCATAACGAAAATAAAGCATCTGACAGTAGTAAACAATACTCACAGTAGAAGTTTCCTTTACCAGTTAAACTCTCCAAAAGCGCTTCACTCCCCGGCAACGGCGCCAGAAAATAGTCTTGATGACCCAGAAGTATAGGGGTGTATCGTAGTATTTTCAATAAGTAAGAGTGTCGAACCCAACGAAGAGAAGAAGGTGCTAGCTAGTGGTATGGATCAGGAATTCTCTGCAAATACTTAGCAAACAAATTTTTAGGGGTTTTCGATAAAGCAAGTAAACAAAGTACGAGTAAATAAAAGACAGTAAGAATAAATGCAGCAAGTGGCCCAATCCTTTATGCAGCAAAGGACAAGCCGGTTGTATTTCTATAGATGACCAAACGTTCTCGAGGACACATGGGAAGACTGTCAAGTGCTTTCGCTTCATATAGTCGATTAATCTTCTCTAGCTTGCTAAGTGTTGTGTGGGTGAACCTGTGCTAATGTACCACCCCATCCAAGACTAATATATACTTGTGATTAAACCCCTTGCAAACATCCGTAAGTACAACAAAGTAATTAAGGTAGAAACCTAACCACAGCTTTAAACTCTAAGACCCTTACGTCCCTTGTGCAATGGTTTCCTAACAGGGGTTCAGGTTTCTGTCACTCCGGCAACCCCTACGATTAGTAGCCAAATACACAATGCATTCCCCTAGGCCCATATAAGTGAAGTGTCATGTACTCGACGTTCACATAAAACCACTAGAAGAAGTACACCACAACTTAAATAACAATCTATTGAATCTTTCTCAACGCAACTCCACTACTAACAACAAGACTTCTCCCATGTCCTCAAGAACAAAACGAACTACTCACAAGACATCATATGGATCATGATCAGAGATGGAATAATGATGTATAAAAATCTGAACATAAACAATAATTCAACGGTTCACTCAATAGCATCAACTACAAAGAGTAATCAACACCGGGAAAGTTTCCCCTATGAACTTCTCAAGATTCAATGCAATTTTTACAACAATATGGAGATGGTGCTGAGGGTGTTGATGGTGGTGATGGTGGTGATGATGATGATCCCGATGAAGTCCAGCTTGATGGTGGTGTTGATGGCGACGATCTCCCCTCTCCGGGAAGGAATTCCCCCGGCAGAAATCTGTCTGCCGGAGAGATCTTTCTCTTTCGGTGTTTTCCGCCCCGCATAGGCGGCGGAATCTTTCTGTGGTCGCCCCCGAGTCTTAGGGTTTCGGGAGGATGATATACGCCAGAGGGGAGAAGCTAGAGTGGGCCAGGGCAGCCACACCACCTCCAGGCGCGGCCTAGGCCTGCCCGCGCCATGGGGTGGTGTGGGCCCCCTGTGGCCCACCTCCACTCCATCTTCTGGCATCCTTAGTCTTCTGGAAAAATAGGATTTTCCGTATATTTTCCCGGATTTTCTGATCTTCGCGAATTTTGCCTCCAAACAGCACCTTTTCCATCAGAATCCAGACTGCAGCGGTCTATGCTCCAAAAGTCATCAACCATGCAAAAACAGATGAAATAACATAAGTATCACCTCTCAATACGAAATATATCAATGAATAATAGTGAATTAAGACTTGGAATAGTGATGCAAAATGGACGTATCAGTACCTTGCGAGCAATGAGGATCCCTCTTACTTGCCTGGAGGCCTCGGACACAACATTCCACGGCATCGTCCCAGGAAAAGGCGTATATCCCCCAGGCAAAATCAACCTCGACGTCATCTTCGGCACGCTGAAGAACTTCCGGCGCGAGCGCATCGACTTTGAGGTCATCGACTGGCCCTCACAATATCACTGCATCCTCGGACATGTCGCGTTCGCTAGGTTCATGGCAGTGCCACACTACGCCTACCTGCAGATGAAAATGCCAGGTCCCAATGGCATCATCACGATCAATGGGAGCTTCGAGAGATCCGACAGTTGTGACAGGGAATTCAACATAATTTCCCAGTCCTTCGGCATGCAGGAAGAACTCGTGAGACTAAAGGAGTCGACAGACAATAGTCTGCCCCCCTGAGCTGACCAAGTTCGCATGATCTATCCTTCGACTCATCGGTGCACACAAAGAAAGTGCAGGTCCACCCATCGGATCCCGCCAAGACAGCCCTCATCGCTAACAACTTGAGTCCCGCATAGGAACTCGCGCTCGTCGAATTCCTCCGTGAGCACTAGGAAATTTTCTCCTGGTGTCTAGCGGACATGCCAGGAGTCCCCAGGGAATTCGCCGAGCACGCACTCGACGTCAACCCAGACACAAGGCCAGTCAAGCAAACAATCCGGCGATTATTTGAGCCAAGAGAAAAGGTAGTCGGAATGGAGATCAACAGACTCCTCGACGCCAAATTCATACGCGAGATCAAGGAAAGCACTTGGCTCGCCAACACGGTGGTGGTACCAAAAAAGGACACGGATATCCTACGGATGTGCGTGGACTTCACCTCTTTAAGTAAGCACTGTCTAAAGGATCACTTCACGCTACCGCAAATCGACCAGATCGACTCTACCGCGGAATGCGAGTGCCTCTGCTTCCTCGACGCCTACTCAGGCTATAATCAAATTCGAATGAAGGAGGAGGATCATGAAAAAACAGCGTTTACAACGCCCTTTGGTGTGTTCTACTACAACACAATGCCTTTCTGGCTAAAAAACGCCAGAGCCACCTACCAGCGGTGCATGCAGGCTTGCCTCAAAGAGCAACTTGGTCGCAACACTCAAGTCTATGTCGACGACATAGTAATCAAGACCAAGGAGGAAGCCTCCCTAATCGACGATTTGCGCGAAACCTTCGCCAACCTTGACCGCTACCGGATCAAGCTCAATCCAGACAAATGCGCCTTTGGCGTACCATCTGGGCAACTACTCGGGTACCTCATCTCCGCGAGGGGAATTGAGGCAAACCCGAAGAAAATAAAAGCCATACTGGCCATGGAGAAGCCAAAAAACATAAGGGGCGTCTAGCAGCTGGCTGGGCGAATCGCGACCCTCAGTCGATTCATCAGTCGGATGGGAGAAAAAGCACTGCCCTTCTACCAACTCCTCCACAAAGCTGAAAAGTTCGAGTGGACCAATGAAGAGCAAGAGGCATTCGAAGACCTCAAGCGCCTGCTATCTACCTCGCCAGTATCGGTGACCCCACGAGAAAGGGAACCACTGTTGCTGTATATCTCCGCCACCAACCAAGTGGTCAGCATAGTACTTGTGGTCGAATGAGCTGAGGAAAACAATGTCCAAGGGGTACAACGTCCAGTATACTACCTCAGTGAGGTCCTCACGCCAACAAAACAACGGTACCCACACTACCAGTAGCTGGCGTACGGCGTCTTCATGACCGCCCGACGACTGCGCCATTACTTCTAGGAACACCCAATCGTGGTGGTCAACGACGCCCCGTTGGGGCATATCCTCAATAACCCCGACGCCACGGGACGAGTCGCGCTCTGGGGAATAGAATTGTCTCCACGGGACATTACATACGAAAAGCACGATGCAATCAAGTTGCAAGTTCTTCCTGACTTCCTCATGCAATGGATGGAGAACCAGATCCCTGACAAACCAGACATGTCCTACCTCTAGACAATGCACTTCGATGGATCCAAGCAGAAGGACGAAGCATGTGCAGGTGTCATACTAACATCACCTCAAGGTGACAAGCTGAAATATATCCTGCGAATGCAGTTCACCGCCTCCAACAATGAAGCTGAATACGAGGCCCTGCTACACGGGATGAGGATGGCAAAAGCCTGCGGAGCCAAGAGGCTCATTATATACGGCGACTCCAAGTTGGTCGTCAACCAAACAATGCATGAGTGCGACACACTGAACGACAATATGATCGCCTACCGTGACCTCTACGACACACTCGAAGGGGACTTCGATGGCTGCGAACTATGACACGTAGGTCACGAAAGCAATGAAGAGGCGAACACACTCGCCAACATAGGCTCCACCTGCACCCCCATACCACCTGGGGTATTTCTCGAGCGCATCTACGAACGCTCCATCAAGCCAAAGGCCGCAGAGAAGAAAAGAAGCGCAGCAATGGACTCGGGGGCTACGCCGCCCAATGAGCCAATGGCACTCGATGACTTGGAGCTGGACACAGGACTCGAAGGACCAATGAGCATCATGATGATTGAGCAATCCTGGACGCAACCATAGATCACGTACCTCCTCAGCAAGAGGCTATCGGACGATCCGACTGATGCACGGCACATCGCGTGGCAATCCAAGGCATTCGCTGTTATCCACGGCGAAATGTATAAACGCAGCATCACAGGAGTACTCCAACAATGCGTCTCCACGGCCGATGGAAGAGCTGTTCTCCTCGACATCCATGAGGGGACCAGCGGGCACCACGCCGGGAGTCGCGCCCTCGTTGCCAAAGCTCTACGAGATGGATTCTACTGGCCTACGGCCATGCGCGATGCCAATGACACCGTCCAAAAATGCAACGCTTGCGAGCGATTCGCGGACAAGCCGCACGCACCTGGCGCAGAGCTACGGCCAATTCCATTGGCCTGGCCCTTCGCGCAATGGGGACTTGACATGGTTGGAAAACTCCCAAGGTCCTCACGAGGAGGCTACGTCTACCTCTTGGTCGCAGTCGACAAATTCACCAAGTGGATTGAGGCCTTGCCAGTGACCAACCAATCAGGGCACAACGCAGTCAAGTTCTTCGAGTCCATCGTCTACCGCTTCAGAGTACCGCACAACATCATCACCGACAATGGGACGAACTTCACATCCAAGGAGTTCCAGGAATTCTGCGAGAATCTGAGAATCAACATCAGCTACGCCTCGGTAGCACATCCACAGACCAACGGTCAGGTGGAAAAAGCAAATGGGCTCGTCTGCGGCGGCATCAAGAAGCGACTCCTCTGACCACTCGAGCAAGCCGCGGGTTGCTGGCCAGACGAACTGCAACCTGTACTCTGGAGCCTACGCATAACTCCAAATAGTGCTACGGGCTACACCCCGTTCTTTATGGTGCACGGGGCCGAGGCAGTACTACCCGCCGAGGTACGGTACAAGGCGCCGCGCGTGGTTGCTTACAGCGAACAAGAGTCATCCCTCGCACTCGAAGACTCCGTCGACCTCCTTGACGAGGCAAGGGAAATCGCCGTGGAAAGATCAACGATCTACCAGCAGAACCTGCGCAACTACCACAGTAGGAGGCTACGCCCCAGATCCTTCGTCGAAGGTGACCTGGTCCTGCGACTGAAGCAGCAGGGACATCTCAAGTTCGAGTCCCCCTGGGAAGGACCATACGTGATTACAGAAGTAATCCCAGGTGGCGCCTATCGCCTTCAAGATTTAGATACAAGAGTCGCATACTCCAACCCCTGGAACGTCGCACAACTGCGACGCTTCTACCCTTAGTTGTTTTTCTTTTACATTACAATAAGGCACTCAGCCAAGGCTACTTAGCCACACATTGTACTTCGTATTGTCCCTCGAATAAATAAAGCTAAGTGCCCCAAAACTCTGTGTTCTCCTTTATTTTTCCACAATTTATCTACTCGGGGGCTGCGCCACCCTATACACATGTGTTCTACGAACTAAAATGCGATATCCTGAGTAGCTGGCACATCAATCGAAACCCTTGACGCAACACCAACCCAGTTGCAACGCACCTGACAGGTTGACAAGGGACTGAGATAAAGCACATGGCCAGGCTAACGAAAAGGAATCACATAGTGCAACGCACTCACACGCTAACAAGCTCTTTATAAATAATCTATAGTCAGTTATACACCGTATATACGAACTTTACAACATTGGTACACTTATGTGCATGATACAAATTAAGCTACTACTACAACAAAAGAACGTTGGTCTGCTCCTCGAAGAAATCAACGATATCCTCTGATGGGCGGTCCACCGCCTGATAGTGCGGCACCATATTCCAAACAGAACCCGCCGGTGGTATAGGTGGACCAGCCGCAATTGCCGCAACATCTACGTCAGGCCTATGCAGTCGCACCAGCGATAGAGCAGCCTTGGCACCAGCCACTAACTGTTGCCTTACGCACTCGCGAACCGCAGCCAAGTCTTGGAACTTGGCAAGAAGGGCCAACATGCTTGAGGGAGCAACATCCAGCGGAAACATCGTCCGATAAATGTTCTTCAAGCATGACTGTGATTTCTTCAGAAACTGCAGCACTCGTGATGCACGATCCTGCAGGTTCGCCAGCGCAATCGCACGATCATGATCCACCCAGAAGTACCCACTCTCCTGAAGTTGCTCTTGGGTCAGATCATGCATGCGAATGGCAATCCTATCCTTCTCATCCTGCGGATGGCGCGCGCTGACAACTATTCAAAGCAACAACGGAAGCATAAGAACAGCACATCACTACGAGTGACTACAAAGGAAAAGACAAGAGTAAGAAAACTAACACTTAAATTGGTCGCCAAGCTACGTCATCTCTCCCAGCAGATACTGCTCTCGAGCGGCAGCTTTCTCCGCCTTTGACTTCCATACATCTGCGTTACCGCGGAGCACGGGCAATTCACGCTCCAGCTGCTTCACGCGGTCACGTAATCGTGAAAGCAGCGACAACTCATCTACCCTGGAGCACGGTGGTGCCAAAGTATCATCAAGGGACGGCGAGTCCCGAGGTTCCCTCAAAGGATCACTTGATGTACCCTACCACAAGCCAAGATAGAAGCAAATAAGATGATCAAATCGACACAAAGAAAAAAGATTCAAGTGCACTCAAGACTAGCAAAAGTATCAACAGATACACTCGCCAACAAACATGTTCTTGACAAAGGACATAAACTAATTAACTATTACAAAGCTACTGAGGAGCGGTTGTCTTCTTCGACTTCGACGGATTCGGGGTCTTCATCGAGTCCGTGGCAGTGTCAGATGCCACTGACTTTCCGCCAGCCCCTGATGCCGTAGCCTTTGCTGCCTTCTTGGCTCACTGCAGCTCCTTAGAGTACTTCACAACCGTGTTAATCAGCTGCGGCCCATATTTTCCATAGGCAGTCGCGAAGGGAGCAAAGACTACCTGCTGGCCGTCCGCGCTATCGGGCATCGCCTTTGAAACCGCTGCAGGATCAACCTCAACTACGTGGGCCTGCACCATGGCAAGTGACATGGACGCGCCAGCCGTGTGGAGTGAGTTCTTGAAGCTTGAAGGAACACCCCCGGCGAGAGACTCCACCAGCTCGTCCATGTTCTCGATTAGCTCAGCCTTGGGCATCAACTCCTCCCGAAGGCGTCTGAGAACGCCCTTGGCCTTGGAAAGCATATCCTGAACGGCGGCGCTGCGGTCCTTGAATACTGAAAGCGCACCCGCCAAAGCGTCGTCGCGGCGGAGGGCCTGAGGGTCGAAGCTCAAACCGCCAGCATCTGTACATAAGCCCACACATGGACACAAACATCAATGCCACCGCCAAACATCGAACAAGAGAACAATAATGATATCCAAGCAAGGTACCTGAGAGGGCCTTGGAAATCGAGAAAAGATGTTATTCGAACAACTTCTCCCTAGCTACAATGGAGGCACGCATGCCCTCTTCACGCTTTTGCTCCTCGTCACATGCCACGATTGCCTCATCGCGGCTCTTCAGAGCCGCGGCGAGCGTCTTTTCCATGGCGGCGGTGTCGCGAAGAAGGGCATTATGTTCAGCTGCAAGACAGCACAAAAGGGATTGACTATCAGTCGACTACAGGACAACGATGTAGAAGAATGAGAAGAAAAGGACTTACTTTCCACCACGCGATATCGCGTATCCAGCATTACATGTTGGCGACCCATCACAAGCACTTGCTCCGCCAAGTGAGTGGCTTCCTTCACAAGGAGCTATCGCACAACAAGGGATCAACATAAGCAATAGATAACATCGACTGCAACTTTAAAAGAAGAAATCCTACACTTACATGATCCTCCAATGACTCCGAAGTTGTTTGGTGTGCCGTCATCTGGGCAACCTTTCGATGCTCCCCTTCATGCGGAGAGACGTAAGAGTTGTGGCCGGAGTGGGCCACCAATGGAGGGGAAGGAGCACGTTCGGCCTCTTTCTTGGCCCTTGAAGTTGCGACTCCTGATTCTTTTCAAAAATTGGACGTCGCCAGAAGATGACGACTCCTACTGACTGCTAGATAAAATCAACATCAAGAAAAGGCAACTACAAAGAAGAACCAAAAAGGAAGATTCGAATACTTACCAGTCAAAATTATCAAAGTCAAAGGTTGGCTCCCCCGACTCTTACGAGGACTCCTTTGGCAGTCGCATCTTCTTGTGAGAAGAGGGCGCCATGGCACTCACAGGAATGGCAGGGATCGGCGACTCCACACCAACACCTGCACCTTCCGGAGTCGAAGGAGACGATGCATCGGAATCCTTGCTGCGCGAACGCTTGCGAGTATCCGGTTTACCAAACTCGGGGGCTTCCTCCTCCACATCAGATGGGACGGTCGACTCCGACTCGTCCTCTTCCAAGGCTTCTCGAGGAATAACCCCCTCAGGAAGAGGGGGCATACAGGGTGATACCGCCCAATCCTGCATATAGACAACAATTTAGCACAAAGATAAGAAACATCAGAGAAGCAATCGACAAACTAAGCTACTGCGTAGCACAACTATACCTCAAGAGGAGGGTTAGCAACATCGAACGGAGGAACAACTGGTTCACTGGGGAGCACATCCTTGACGGTGTACTTGGTGACCAGTCGAACCCTTTTATCCACCTCACTCGCAGACATGCCATCGGCAGACACGCGAGTGACATCGTCAGCGCCAGCCCACTGAAACATGGGGTGGACTCTGGCCTGCAGGGGCTGGACGTGACGGTGCAGCCATGTGCGAATGAGGGCGCAACTTCCCTCCTCTTTGCCTATGCGACTCTCGAGGTCGCAGACGCGCTTGTACAGCACATCTGTCTCCGCGGACTCGCCAGGCATGACTACATTCTTCCAGGAGCACCTCCTCTTGCACGACGTCACGGGATCGAAAGGTGCGAGTCCAAAGTGCTCCCCATCAGCCTTCTCATCGCGGACGTA
Organism: Avena eriantha; assembly: GCA_910589775.1. NCBI lineage: Eukaryota > Viridiplantae > Streptophyta > Magnoliopsida > Poales > Poaceae > Avena > Avena eriantha. The sequence goes on from OU342743.1 coordinate 276,024,027, forward strand.
AAACCACTTGTCCCTCCACCCTTGGACGGATGTTGTGAGCTTGATGTCGAAATAGGTGGCGGATGGGTTGACGTGGATTCCACAGCCACCTACATCGTAGACTAAGGAGCCAGACGTAGATTGGCGCTTCAACTTGAAGAAGCGCTTGAAGAGGCCGAAGTGCGGCTCGATTCCGAGCCAGCACTCGCAGAGGGTGATGAAGCAAGAGATGTGGAGGATAGAGTTCGGGGACAGCTGATGGAGCTGAAGCCCGTAAAAACAAAGGAGGCCCCTGAAGAAAGGATGCAGGGGCAACGAGAGGCTGCAAATGATGAACGCCAAGAACATCACTCGAAAACCAGCGGGAGAAGAGGGGATTATCTCACTGCCGGGGACGCGCGCGTCGGCGACTGCAGCGGATACCACTCCGTCTTGGCGAAGAAGACGAAGATCAGAGGACTTGATGATGGAGGGACACCACGCGCCGTTCGTAACGCGGGTGCCCGTGCCCTTCTTCTTCCCGCCGGTGGTGGTGCTGGTGCCCACAGCGGTGGAGCTGTCCTTTCTTCTTCGCCGCAGCAGCGGTAGCCACGGAATCGGCCGCATCACCTCCTTTCTTCTTCCCCATTACGCGGCGGCGATGCAACCGAAGGAAGTAGCTGGGAAACGTGTGGAGCTGGTCCAGTGCCGCGGAAGAAAAGAGCGCAGAGAAAGCAGAGGAGCAGTGGAAATGGCGATGGAGGCAAAGGATGAATGAAGGCAGATGAGAAATTACCGTCGCAGCGTCACTACTTAACCCCTGGAAGATGCAATCCAACGGCTCAGAAAAACCCTACTGGACACGTGGCGTTCATCGTGCTTGACACGTGGAGGAGCGAAAATGCGAACCGTCCCCCCACTGCTCCCATTACGTGCAGAAATCGAGGAGGCGCAGTTAAAATAAAGATTACGCACGCTCGGTCAAATCAAAGTCAAGGAGTGGGACCCACCGCTCATCACGTCCCGTCAAACTCCCTCACGCGGGCAACTGAGGTCATGAAATTGTCAGCACTGACGTCATCAAAACTACGCAGCAGAAGACTTTGACTACTTTAGTCCTTGCTCGAGTCTTCGACTCCAACAAGCACTAGGGGGCTACTCCCATAGGGAGCACTGGTCGCGCACCCTACGATTTTTTCTTTTCTTTAGCAGGAACATGGACAATCAAGGCAAACCCAAACAATCGAAACACAGTTTGACTATGGACATGGGTTACTCCCATAGGGAGCGCCGGAAACAAATTCGACTGAAAACAAGCAAACAAAAGGCGACAACAGTCGCAAAAGTTCTTTAGTCCCTGCCTGAGTCTTCGACTCAACCAGGCACTCGGGGCTACTCCCATAGGGAGCGCTGGTCGCGCACCCTATGATTATTTGTACAAAGTACTCTGTGTTGATAACATCCACACTCGAAGTTTATGGCGACACCGCCTCATAATTTTTCCCTACAAAGAGACCGCGTCTCCTGGGTCACCCGAATCGTCTCCGCGATGATAAAATTCGGATGCCGCGCTTACAGCGTGAAGATAAGACCTGAATAAGGCCTGGCAACGCATCTGCTGCGCACTACCAGAAATATATCCGTGCCTATAGGTACGATGAACATGCCTCGACGGACGCGTCGAGTGCTCACACCCATATAACTGGAATTCGACTACTGTAAGACCTCCACGACTTGAGTGGAATTACACCAGCACTTTTCTGGATTCGAGTCCAGGGACTTGAGTTCGAGTAGATTGCGTTGTTTTACCCTAAGGTAGTTAACTGATACCGATACATCGGTTAAATCAGGCATGCACATCAACAATCCCTATGACACAAACAAAGCAGTCGAGAAACATACTCAGTCATGCACTCGAAATGTTTGATAAGTCTCCAGTCGAATGTGCAATTCCACTGGACACTCATGGGCTACTGACATGGGTATATGATACATTGCAAATGTATCTATAATTTTTGATGCTCCATGCTTGGTTTTATCCACTTTCTTGTGTTTTGTCCACACTTTGGAGTACTTTTCATATGATTTCTTGGACTAACCTATTAACAAGAGCCACAGTGCTAGCTGCCTGTTTTCTGCTGTTTTTGGTTCCAGGAAAGTCAGAAAATGAATATTCTCGGAATTGGACGGGACAAAAGCCAAAGTGCCTATTTTTCCAGAAGACTCACGGAGCCAGAATACGAGACAGAGGAGGGCCAGGGGCTGCCCCCTAGGCGCGGGCTGGGCCTGGCCGCGCCAGGGCCTGGTGTGGTGGCCCCAGGAACCCCCTCGGTCTCCCTCTTCGCCTATAAGAAGCCTTCTGACCTAAAAACTCCGGGGGGTTCGACATTTTTCCACGAAAAGTTCCACTGCGCCGCCGCCACCGAAGGGGAGATTCGGGGGACAGAAAGTCTCTGTTCCGGCACCCTGCTGGGACGGGGAAGTGCCCCTGGAGCCATCTCCATCGATCTTCACCATCATCTCCATCGACCATCCATGTTTCCGCCATCTATGAGTGAGTAATCCCCCGCTGTAGGCTATGGGGATGGTAGGGATGGGATGAGATCGTTCATGTAATGGCATCAGATTGTTAGGGCATGGTGCCTAGTATCTTTTATTAGTGCTTTATGACTTTGTTGCGACTTGTTGTGCTTAATGCTTGTCACTAGGGCCCGAGTGCCATGATTTCAGATCTGAACTTATTATTGATTCATTATGATAGTATTGTTCTTGGTCTTATCTGCAAGTTGTATACACACGTCGTTGTCCGGAACCTATGGCCCCGAAGTGACAGAAATCGGGATAACCGGAAGGGAAAGGCTTTGATGTGAGGATCACATGTGTTCATGGAGTGTTAATGCTTTGCTCCGGTGCTCTATTAAAAGGAGCACCTTAATTGCCAGTAGTACCCTAGAGGCCCCGCTGCAAACGGGCTGGCAGGACAAAAGATGTTGTGCAAGTTCTCATTGCGAGCACGTATGACTATATATGGAACACATGCCTAGGATTGCCTAGTACTTGGATGCTTTATCTTATTTATCTGCAATTTCCCTATGTTCTGATTGCTATGTGAATTGTCTTGTCCATGGAACGCCCGTCCATCCATCCCTATGCCTACCGCACTCGAATCCCACTGTTTATTGCTTTTGTTACTACTGTCCTTGCTTTACTACTGGTGTTACTTTACTATTCTTACTACAAAACTGTTGCTACTGATAAACTGCTATGAGCAAGATTGTTTCCAGGTGTAGCTGAATTGAAAACTCAGTTGTTAAGGCTTATAAATATTCTTTGGCTCCCCTTGTGTCGAATCAATAAATTGGGTTTCACTTCCCTCGAAAATACTGCGATACACCCCCTATACTTGTGGATCATCAAGACTATTTTCTGGCGCCGTTGCCAGGGAGCATAGCTTTATTTATCAAGTTCACTTGGATTCACTATTGTTCAAGCTAAGTTTATCTTTCTCCTTGTTTGCTTGTTTCTTTATCAAAAATACAAAAAAATTAGTTCCTACTCTAGTTGTTATTCTCATTGGTCTTATTGTCTTGCTTTATCATGCTTGTTGGAAATGGTTGGTTTCTTTGAAACTGAAGCTTATTGGCAAGGTGGGTTCACGGAAGATCAAAAATATTATTATAAGGAACACCGCTTGTCACAAAAAGGGAAACACTTATGGGAACAAATTGATAGATTGTATACCATTGCTAGAAACGTGTGCTCTACTTATAATGTTACTTATTGCTAGGATGAGTCTCGTTGCAGAAAGAGGTATAAACACCTACCTTTTCAATGTGAGTATAATAATAATGATACCATATCTTCCTATGCTAAAGGAATTTATGACTTTTATGATGCGGAACAAATTGAAGAATTTATTGCTTGGAAGGGTGCTTTTGAACTTGCTAATTTGCTTGAAAATATTGATGATTCACCTTATAAGTATGAGGTTTATGGTATACTTAAATTTTGCTTTGATAATTACAAGGATGAAAATGGCCCTATTCTTGAGTATTTTAATAGATGATTTCCACAAATGGAAGAGACTAATGCCTTGCAGGACCCTATGGAAGAGACTAATGCCTTGCAGGCTCCTATGGAAGAAGAAATTGATGAACCTGAAATCTCATTAGATGAAAAAGAGGAGGAGAGTGATGAACAAAAGGAGGAAGAATGGATTAGCTACCCATGCCTACCTTCTAATGAGAGTAACTCTTTATCCTTACATTATTTGATTGTCCTCCATGCTTACTAAAGGAGGATGAATGTTATGTTCCCGAGGTTTCCTTTGAAAATGTTTATGATAAGGCTCTAGTGCTTATAGATCATGAAAAGCATGCATTATGTGATAGTTATATTGTTGAGTTTATTCATGAGGCTACTGAAAATTATTTTGAGAGAGGAAAATATGGTGGCAGGAGTTTTCATGGTATTGAAACACCTCTCTATGTGCTGAAAGTTTTGAAGTTACTCTTGTTTTATCTTCCTATGACTGTCACTTTGTTCTTTGCAAATTTATTTGCTTGCATGATTCCTATGCATAGGAAGTGGGTTAGACTTAAATGTGTTTTGAATTTGCTTCTTGATGCTCTCTTTTACTTCAACTCATATTTCTTATGAGAGCATCCTGTCAAACTTTTATGCCTGAAGATGATAATATGTCTATTATTCTTGGGAGACCTTTTCTTAAATATTGCAGGAGCTGTTATTAATTATAGTCAAGGAAAGGTGACCTTCAATGTTAATGACAAAGAACACATTGTATATTTTCTCAAGAAGATTGAAAGGACTTATGGTTTGAATTCAATTGAACATGTTGAGGGCATTCAAGTTGGAGAAATATATTGTCCCATACCTAGAGGAAAAATTGAAACTATTATGATTGGGACCATACTAATCAAGGTTGAGGTAACATAATTATTAGTGGAATACAAAGTTTTGTCTCATATGAAATTGTTTTGGTAGCAAGACCTGATCAACCTTGTTCACAAAAGGATTTCATTGAACAAAACAATGTTTTCACTATGATTATTTCTGTTTACTTCTATTCTATCCATTCTAGTTTTTGCTTATGCCTAACTTAAAGGCATTAAAGAAAAGTACTTAGTTTTAGATGAGTCTTGGAAGTTATTACCTCAGTAATAACCACTCCTTATCCTTTTTATTTGATTTTTGTGCCAAGAGTAACCTCTAATGAGAGTGAAGTGATGATTTGGAAAGTTGCTGTCCCGAAACAGATTTTTGTGCTTCACCGTAAAAATCCTTGAGAGATCTCTGTATGTCGGATTGATCTGTAATTTTTTATGCTTCTGCCCCATGTTATTATATAACTTTCGATAGTTCAACACTTTTTGATTTGAGCAACATAAGGTCTTAGAAAAAATTAGTCTTTACCTGCTGGTCTGTTTTGACAGATTTCTGCCATTTTCTGTATTTGCTTCTTGTTGGTTCCTTCTTGAGTTCTTTCGGGGAATTGAGCTTTTTTAGGGAAGTGCTACAGTAGCTAGTGTTCTAATGGAAGTTTATTTGGTGTTAGAACTGAACCTTGAGACTTATTTATCTTGAGTGCACTAATGTTGCTAATAAAGATTGTGTGAAAGTTTTGTATGAAGGAAAAATTTCAGGTGTATGGAAGGAATGAGTAATGAGATGAAGGATGGACTAAAGTTCAATCTTTGGGATGCCACACGTGTCACCCCAAGAAATATCCAAGAAGTACAAGCGTCAAAGCTTGGGGATGCCCAAGGCATCCCCTTATTCATCAATAAAAATCCCAGGTTTCTTCCAAACACTTTATTTTTATTGTTTCATGCACAGTTGTGTTGTTCTTGGAGCGTCTTCTTTTTCGTTTTTCGTTTTGGTTTTTCGTTTTCTTAGTTTGCTTAGTTTTCTGAATAAATTGGTTGGACCCCCTCTTTCATACATTGGTTTGCAAATAGTTTGGTTGGGTTTGGAAAAGAGTAGGAAAGTTCATACTTAAGTGGTAAAGAGAGCTTGATTTTGACTGTGGCCTATGCTTTGTCATGCCATACTTGATATTGTTTTGGCTTTATTCTTAGTATTCTTTGATGTAGCATTACTTGTTATAAACAATTGAGATTGCTTAATGTGCCTTGGATGAATCATGCGTTGTTTTAGCATATTAAAGCATAGTATAGTGGTATTCTCCTTTGATGCTTTATTTGGGTTGACTTGGCACATGTTCACACCATGTTATGACTATCCCAAGTCACCATAAGCCTTTATGATCCTTTAGTTTTCAACTTGTAGTATCACTTTATGCTTTGATCAATGATGTTTTGTCGCTCTGCATGATTATGGCCATTACTGCTCTCTCGTTTGTCGCTCCCTTACTATTGCTAGCCGTCACTGAGTATTTTACTCATGTTTCCAACTCCCTTAAACTAAATATTGCCAAAGTGTCCACCATACCTACCTATTAGCATCATTTGCTACTTCCGTGCATATTCAATATGCCTTGTTTTCTTCCGAATAAAATGTTTGCTTGTTATGAGAAAGTTAGTTAGTAAAGCTCTCACGAACTTGATGGCACACTTTATTTCCTGCACTTAATAAACATGAACCATTGTGAACTCTCCATGAAAGTTATATGCTTGCTAATTATAGGCTGGGGATTAGCAGAACCGTGCTGTCACGGGGAATGCTTTCAACACTTGTAAACTTATACCCAGTTGATACCTTGCTCTTTTGTTTGCGGATGTCGTCGGTGTGAAATAAAAGGGGAGCTTGTAAGTCCATGGAGTTATGTATGTGTGTTAGAGAAACGCCTGGGCCGCTGGTCTAATCCATGCTGACATGGTGGAAACCTGCAGCGTAACCACAATGATATCTATGAAGCATTCTTCTTATAAAAAAAGAGAGAAATAGCTATTGAGAAAAAGAAAAAAAAGAGTTTTATGAAAATAGGAAAGAGAGAAAAAAGCACCATTTTCCCATGGTAAATAAGAAGATAGCTGAGATACTCATTGTCTACTTGCCTTGTCATTTTGATATGGGGACTCTTCCGTATCATCGAGCAAGGGGTACCCCGTTGGCGGTTCTCAATGATATGCACATACTTACGATGACAAGAACTTACCGGTAACTAAAGTTGAGTAGCATGAGGAGCGGCCCTCGTACTCAAGGGACTTGGGATTTTCAGTTTATAGTCTGCCAAGCATATAACTCAGATTGGACCTCACTTTCACCTTAACCACATTAAAGATGCTTATGATAGGGGCAATGAGAGCTCAAAGCTAATGAGTACCATACTTTCAGCATTTGGAAGCCTTTCAAACTATTCAAAACCTTTTCACTTCCTTGTTGAGTCTCCACACATTCTATGAGCAATTTCTTGAGAGCATAGTGGCCATTCTTAGTTCTATGTGCATTGTCCCAAGACTTGTTGATTGATGCATACCTTGATATTGCTAAATTTAAACTATTTGTATCTAGTCACTCTTGTGAACTTTGAAGGTGTCCTATGCATTTATATTTGCTACTCTATGAGGGACAAGCTGATTACCACTATGCTATGTTTTCTTTATGTGAAACAAACAAACGTCTTGCAAATCATTGTTATTCATGAATCTTTTGTTTGTGCCTTTTCATGTTGCATCATAGTTTCTTTGTCTTATTGCTAGAACTTTGTCTTTCATGTTATGATTGAAGTACTATGATCCCAGCTTTGAATGTTTTACAAATACTTTGATCAAGTCTTTGATGGTGCATGTCACCTCAAAAATTATTCTTTCTTTTTATCACTTACCTACTCGAGGACGAGCAGGAGTTAAGCTTGGGGATGTTGATACATTGCAAATGTATCTATAATTTTTGATGCTCCATGCTTGGTTTTATCCACTTTCTTGTGTTTTGTCCACACTTTGGAGTATTTTTCATATGATTTCTTGGACTAACCTATTAACAAGAGCCACAATGCCAGCTGCCAGTTTTCTGCTGTTTTTGGTTCCAGGAAAGTTAGAAAATAAATATTCTCGGAATTGGACGGGACAAAAGCCAAAGTGCCTATTTTTCCAGAAGACTCACGGAGCCAGAATACGAGACGGAGGAGGGCCAGGGGCTGGCCACAGCCCCTAGGCGTGGGCTAGGCCTGGCCACGCCACGGCCTGGTGTGGTGGCCCCAGGCACCCCCTCGGTCTCCCTCTTCGCCTATAAGAAGCTTATGACCTAAAAACTCCGAGGGGTTCGACGTTTTTCCATGAAAAGTTCCGCTGCGCCGCTGCCACCGAAGGGGAGATTCGGGGGACAGAAAGTCTCTGTTCCGGCACCCTGCCTGGACGGGGAAGTGCCCCCGGAGCCATCTCCATCGATCTTCACCATCATCTCCATCGACCATCCATGTTCCCCCCATCTATGAGTGAGTAATCCCCCGCTGTAGGCTATGGGGATGGTAGGGATTGGATGAGATCGTTCATGTAATGGCATCAGATTGTTAGGGCATGGTGCCTAGTATCTTTTATTAGTGCTTTATGACTTTGTTGCGACTTGTTGTGCTTAATGCTTGTCACTAGGGCCCGAGTGCCATGATTTCAAATCGGAACTTATTATTGATTCATTATGATAGTATTGTTCTTGGTCTTATCTGCAAGTTGTATACACACGTCGTTGTCCAGAACCTATGGCCCCGAAGTGACAGAAATTGGGATAACCGGAAGGGAAAGGCTTTGATGTGAGGATCACATGTGTTCACGGGGTGTTAATGCTTTGCTCCGGTGCTCTATTAAAAGGAGCACCTTAATTGCCAGTAGTACCCTAGAGGCCCCGCTGCAAACGGGCTGGCAGGACAAAAGATGTTGTGCAAGTTCTCATTGCGAGCACGTATGACTATATATGGAACACATGCCTAGGATTGCCTAGTACTTGGATGCTTTATCTTATTTATCTGCAATTGCCCTATGTTCTGATTGCTATGTGAATTGTCTTGTCCATGCAACGCCCGTCCATCCATCCCTATGCCTACCGCACTCGAATCCCACTGTTTACTGCTTTTGTTACTACTGTCCTTGCTTTACTACTACTGTTACTTTACTATTCCTACTACAAAACTGTTGCTACTGATAAACTGCTGTGAGCAAGATTGTTTCCAGGTGCAGCTGAATTGACAACTCAGTTGTTAAGGCTTATAAATATTCTTTGGCTCCCCTTGTGTCGAATCAATAAATTGGGTCTCACTTCCCTCGAAAATACTGCGATACACCCCCTATACTTGTGGGTCATCAGTATACCCTACAGGTACTCGAGTTTGGTATATACGGCTTGAATATGGCAGAAGCCCACGGTGTTGCCAAGGCCCAAGAGAGGACTCGAGTAGCCTACGGACTCTCGATTGCTTGAAGAACAAGAAGAAGCTAAAGATAGAAAGTTCAAAGGAGAAAACCCTAACCTGTAACCAACTCGACCTGCTACCCGAGACCTAGCCTATCTGTATAAAGGCTAGGAGGGGGCGGCGAGAAGGACACACGTAACCCTAGTTTCCATAACCCTTGCCAGATTGCATCTGCGCACCATTGTAATCTTTGATTCCTTCGATAATTCCACGAGCAGACAAGCATGAGTAGGGACCTCTACGAGGCTTGAACCTGGGTAAATCTTCGAGTCCCCTGTGTGCTTGTTTGCTAGCCAATAGATGTCTCCAGCGCTCCCTCCTTCTCCAAAACCAAAGTCCATAACAATGGGCATGGATGAGTTAAACCCTCATCACCATCAGGTTCGTATGAAGGTGGAGGACCAAGATAAAACAACATTTATCACACCCTACGGTGTATTCTGCTACACAACAATGCCCTTTGGACTCAAAAATGCGGGTGCAACATATCAGCGAATGATACAAAACTGCTTGGGAAGTCAAACTGGAACAAATGTACAAGTTTATATCGACGATGTCATAGTTACAACAAAACAAGGGTCAACCCTTATCAAAAACCTCCGAGAGACGTTCGAGAAGCTCGAAAGATCTTGCACCAAGCTCAACCTGACGAAGTGTTCCTTTGGAGTCCCTGCGGGGTAACTCCTTGGATACCTTATATCAGCAAGGGGAATAGAGGCCAATCCCGGAAAAATACAGGCGATCCTCACAATGAAAAAGTCAACAAGTCTTCGGGGTGTGCAACAACTGGCTTAGCGAGTCGCAACACTCACTCGTTTCATCGCTTGTCTAGGCAGAAAGGCACTAGCATTCTACACCCTTAAGAAGAAATTAGATAAATTTGAATGGACGTACGAGACTCAGTGTGCTTTTGAAGACCTTAAGAAAACACTTTCAACATCTCCCATCATCGTGTCTCCATGATAAAAAGAACCCCTACGTCTCTATATTGCCGCTACTAATCAGGTGGTCAACATAGTTTTGGTCGTCGAGCGACCCGAAGAAGGGAAAACCCACGCTCTTAATCAAGTGATCTCTCCATCCAAGAAAAGATATCTGCACTATTAGAACCTAGCATATGGAGTCTTCATGACAACATGAAAGTTGCTCCATTATTTTTCAGAACACCCGATCATAGTGGTCAATGAAGCACCTCTCTCAAATATTCTCAATAATCCAGAAGCTACCAGACGCGTCTCTCTATGGGGCATTGAGCTACCCCATTGAGATATCATGTACGAGAAACATACATCAATTAAGTCACAGGTTTTGCCTGACTTTATTACTGAATGGACAAAACTAAAGTGCGCGGGCCCGCTGGACCTCTCTAGTGCATGGAAAATGTATTTCGACGGGTCAAAAATAATGGAAGAGCAGGAGCAGTAGTCATATTAGTGTCACCTCAAGGCGATAAAATCTGGTACATACTTCAGATGAGCTTTGCAAATGCGTCAAATAACAAAGCTAAGTATGAAACCATGTTGCATGGTATGCGTATGGATAAAGCTTGCGGTGCAACTCGCATGAAAATATTCGGTGATTCCAACCGTGTGGCACAACAAGCAATGAATAAGTGCGACGTTATCAGCGATAACATGATCGCCTACCGCAATCTATATAGCATTATAGAAGCTAAATTCTATGGGTGTGAAGTTTCACACGTAGGAAGGGCAAGCAATGAAGAGGTCGATAATTTGGCAAACATCGAATCCTCATGCCTGCCAGTACTACCTTGAGTTTTCTGGGAGGAAATAACGGAGCGCTTCCTCAAATCCAAAAGGGTCTCTGAAGTTATAGTGCCAAAAACACAGAAATAGATCAAGCCGTAGAAAGACTTGGGGGCTACGCCAACACATGTAAACATAGAAGAAGTCTTTGAGGAAGAGCCAGAAGTTGATGAAGTCATGATATTGGAGCCTACATGGATGCAACCGTACATAGCGTACATGCTAAGAGGAGAACTCCCTGAAGACGTGATAGAAGCGCGACGAATTACTCATCGATCCAAAGCCTTTAGGATCATCAAGGGAGAACTGTATAAAAGTAGTATTTCAGATGTATTACAGCGGCGTGTTACACCCGAAAAAGGAAAGATTATACTCAAAGACATATATGAAGGAGTATGTGGTCATCACTCTAGCAGCCGAGCAATTGCCGCCAAAGTGTTCAGGGCAGGATTCTACTGGCTAACAACAGTACATGATGCAGAAGATATTGTACGAACTGTGTGAAGCATGTCAGCGATGCACAACAAAACCCGGTGCACCTATCGCCGAATTAAACCCCATATCTCTTGCTTGGCATTTTGCTCAATGGGGACATGATATGGTCGGTAAACTTCACAAGTCATCACCAGAAGGACATATCTTTCTGCTAGTAGCTAATGGCCCAAAATATATCGAGCTCGTTGGGGAACCCCAAGAGGAAGGTATGATGATCACAACAACAAGTTTTCCCTCAGTTATGAAACCAAGGTTATCAAACTAGTAGGAGCAAGGAAAGACCTCCAAGGTGTTGTTTCAAACTTGGAATCCTGCACAACATAACCACATAACTTTGCCCCAACGTACAGTGAGGTTGTCAATCTCACCGGTTTTGCTGAAAACAAAGGATTAAACGTATTGTGTGGAAGATAATAATAACTTGTAGAAAGTAAACAGAAAACAGTAAATAGTTGTAGATTGATGGTAAAAGAAAGGACCGGGGTCCATAGTTCACTAGTGGTGATTCTCCTTAAGATAGATGACATGTTGGGTGAACAAATTACAGCGGGGTAATTGATAAACATCGAGAAAGCATACATGCATATACTAATCATCTTGACTTCTATGAGATTTGATTGGGCATTAAAACATTATACATAGACCATAATCCAACTGCATCTATGACTAATCCACCTTCAGGTTATCATCCGAACCCCCTCTAGTATTAAGTTGCAAGCAACAGATAATTGCATTAAACATTGCGTGTAAAGTAAACAATATGATTGTTCTATGAACAAAGGATTGTTGTTTTCTCCCTAGCAGAAACAACACATCTAGTACCTTAGAGATTTCTGTCACTTCCCCAGATTACTAGTGGCATGAACCCACTATCAAGCATAAATACTCCTTGGAATTGCTAGCATCTACTCGTCCAAGATAGCTACTAACAACAGAGAGCATGCAAGATCACAAATAACAAAGACATGATAGAATCAATAATCAATCTGAAATAGCATCTCAATATCCATCGGATCCCGCAAACACAACATGTAGGATTACAAATAGATGATCTTGATCATGAACGGAGCTCACAAGATCTAGACATGGTAACACAAAGGAGAAGAACCAACCATCTAGCTACTACATGGACCCGTAGTCCAGGGATGAACTACTCACGCATCACACCGGAGGTAGTCATGGTGATGAAGAAGGCCTCTAGGGTGAATTCTCCCCTTCGGCAGGGTGCCAGGCAGAGCTTCAGATCCCTCCTGATCTAGGAATGGATATAACTGTGGCTACAATCTCTTTTGTAGTATTTTGATCGGGTCCTTAGGATTTCTGTATCGGAGGTAATATATAGGCGAAGAGGGAGGCCGAGGGGGTGCCCAAGGCGGCCGCACCACCCCTTGGCGCAGGCCAGGCCTGGCCACGCGGCCAGGTGGTGTGGCCGGCCCCTGGCCCCTCTCCGTCTCATATTCTGGCTCTGTGTCCCCTCAGTGAAATATTGACTTTGGCTTTTGTCCTGTCCGATTCCGAGAATATTCATTTTCTGACTTTCCTGGAACCAAAAACAGCAGAAAGCAAGTAGCTGGCACTGTGGCATCTTGTTAATAGGTTAGTCCAAGAAAGTGTATAAAAATACTCCAAACTGTGGACAAAACATAAGAAAGTAGATATAAAACATCCCCAAGCTTAACTCCTGCTCGCCCTTGAGTAGGTAAGTGATAAAAAGAAAGAATAATTTTTGAGGTGACATGCACCATCATAAACTTGATCAAAGTATTTGTAAAACATTGATAGCTGGGATCATAGTACTTCAACATAGCATGAAAGATATAGTTCTAACAATAAGACATATCAACTATGTTGTAACATCAAAAGGTACAAACAAAAGTTTCATGAATAACAATGCTTTGAAAGACGTTTGTTTGTTTGTTTGTTTCACATAAAGAAAGCATAATGAGAATGGTATTCAGCTTGTCCCTCATAGAGTATCAAAACATAAATGCATAGGACACCTTCAAAGTTCATAAGGGTGACTAGATACAAATAGTTTAAGAACAAGCAATATCAAAGTTATGCATCAATCAACAAGTCTTGGGACAATTCACATTAAACTAAGAATGGCCACTATGCTCTCTCAATAGGTGCATAAAGATAGAAGGTGGAGACTCAACATAAAAGTAAAAGAAAGGCCTTCATAGAATTATGGTACTTATTAGCTTTCACCTCTCATTGCCCATAAGCATCTTGAAGTGATTAAGGTTAAAGTGAACAAACTATGGAGTATATGCTTGACAAAGTATAAGTTGGAAATCTCATGTCCCTTGAATACTAGGGCCGCTCCTCATGCTACTCAAGTTTAATTACCGGTAAGTTCTTGTCATAGTAAGTACATGTGTATCATATAGAACCACCAACGGGGTACCCCTTGCCCGATGATACGGAAAAATCCCCATATCAAAATGACAAGGCAAGCAGAGAACGAGCATCTCATCAATCTCCTTATTTACCATGGGAAAATGGTGCTTTTTTCTCTCTTTCCTCTTTCCTCATCTTTTTTTCTTCTCTTTTTCTCAATCTCTATCTCTTTTTTTATAAGAAGAATGCTTCATAGATAGCTCATTATGGTTACGCTGTAGGTTTCCACCATGATTAGGCATGGATTAGACCAGCGGCCCAGGCGTTTCTCTAACACACATACATAACTCCATGTACTTACAAGCTCCCCTTTCATGTCACACCGACGACATCCATAGACAAAAGAGCATGATATCAGCTGGGTACAATGTATAAGTGCAATGTTGAAAGCGTTCCCCATGACAACATGGTTCTGCTAATCCCCAACATATAAGTGCAAGCATATACAACATAGATGACACAATGGTTCAAGTTTATTAGGGGCAAGAAAAGTAAAGTGTGCCATCAAGTTCGTGAGAGCTTTAATCACTAGTTTTCTCATAACAAGTTTAATTCAGAAGATAGATAAAAACATGAATATACTTGGAATAGCAAATGCTAATAGGTAGGTATGGTGGACTCTTTGGAATAACTTGGTTATATTTGGAGTTGGATGCATGAGTGGAACTCATACTTGGTTATGGAGGCTAGTAAAAAACTAGGAGTGACCAACTAAGAGAGCAATAATGGCCATAATCATGCAAAGCGACCAAACATTATTAATTAAAGCATAAAGTGATATTACAAGTCGAAAACTAAAGGATCATAGAGGCTATGGTTACTTGGGATAGTCTTAACATGGTGTGAGCATGCGCCAAGTCAACCCAAATAAAGCTTTAAAGGAGAATACCACAATACTATGATTTAATATGCTAAACAACGCATGATTCTTTCAAGGAACATTAAGAAATCTCAATTGTTTATAACATGTCATGCTACAGCAAAAATCACTAAGCATAAAGCCAGAACAATACCAAGCATGACATGACAAAGCATAGGCCACAGTCAAAAACAAGCTCCTTTTACCACTTAAGCATGAACTTTTCCTACTCTTTTCCAATCCAAACCAATCGATTTGAAAACTAATGTATGAAAGAAGGGGTCCAACCAATTTATTCAAGAAAACTAAGCAAACCAAGCAAACGAAAGCCAAAAACAAAAATGAAGACGCCCCAAGAACAACACAACTGTTCATGAAACAATAAAAATGAAGTGTTTCGAAGAAACCTGAGATTTTTATTGATGAAGAAGGGGATGCCTTGGGCATCCGCAAGCTTTGATGCTTGTACTTCTTGGATATTTCTTGGGGTGAGATGGGTGGCATCCCCAAGCTTGAGCTTTAGTCCATTCTTCATCTCATTACATCACACTTTCCTTACACCTAAATTTTTTCCTTCATACAAAACTTCACACAATCTTTATTAGCAACAATAGTGTACTCAAGATAATAAGTCTTTTGGTTCAGTTCCAACACAAGTAAAACTTCCATTAAAACAAAAGCTACTGTATCACTTCCCTCAAAAAGCTCAATTCCCCAAAAAGAACCCAAAAAGGAATCAACAAGAAGCAAATGCAAATAATGGCAGAAATTTGTCAAAACAAACCTACAGGTAAAAACCAATTTTTTTAAAGACCTTCTGTTGCTCAAATCGAAAAGTGTTGAACTAACGAAAGTTGGATAACAACCTGGGGCATAGGAACAAAAAATCACAGATCAAACCGACGTACAGAGATTTTACATGAATTTTTACAGCGAAGCACAAAAATCTGTTTCGGGACAACAACTTTCCCAAGCATTACTTCTCTCTCATTAGAGGTTACTCTTGGCACAAAAATCAAATAAAAAGGATAAGGATAGGTTATTAAATAGGTAATAACTTCCAAGACTCAACGAAAACTTTTGGATTATCTCCCAATAAGTGCTTTTCTTTAACGCCTTTAAGTTAGGCATAAGAAGCAAAAATGAGTCAAGTATTCTCAAATGAAGAAGCATTAAGAGCAATTTTTGTTTTAATAGGAGAGGCAAAAGGAGTCTTCTCTCTCTTTTTAGGGAAGTGTTCTATACCTTTATTGAGTGGGAGTTGATATTTAATGGTGTCTTCTTTCATATCAATAATGGCACCAACAGTTCTAAGAAAAGGTCTTCCCAAAATAATAGGACAAGAATCATTGTATTCAACATCCAAAACATAGAAATCAACGGGGACATAGGCATTGTTAACCATAATAAGGACATCATTAATACTCCCCATGAGTTTCTTTTTAGCATTATCATCAAGTTGGATATTTAAATAACAATCTTCCAATGTTGGTAAATCAAGCATTTCATAAATCTTTCTGGGCATAATAGAAACACTACTATCAAGATCACATAAAGCTTTGAGATCAAAATCATTCACTTTCATATTAATGATGTGTTCCCAACCATCTTCTAATTTCATAGGAATAGAAGCTTTATGTTTCATCTTTTCTTCTTTAATTTTTATGAGAGCATCAATAATGTGTTTTGTAAAGGCCATATTCATAGCACTAGCATTAGGACTTTTAGCAAGATTTTGTAGGAACATAATTACTTCAGAGATATTGCAACCATCATGATCGAAATCATAATTATCATCTAAAGAAGTAGAGCTATTGTTGCCCATATTTCGAAGAATTTCAGTATTTTTATTAGAAAAGGTTCCATTGGGTTTACTAGCTTCAACATTAGTGATAGTGATAGTAGAAATACTAATATTTCTAGCAATTTCATCTTCTCTTTACCACTTAGCATGCAATTCAGCTAGTAGTCTAACATTTTCATCAATTCTAACTTGTATGGCATTAGTAGCAGCAAAGGGATTTTCAATAGTTTCAGGTTTAGCAGCCATTTTATTAAAAGAAGATTGTGCTTCAACCAATGATGCTATATTTCTTTCATCATTAGAGATTTTTTCCTCAATAGTTTTATTGAAAGCAGTTTGTTTACTAATAAAATCTTTAAGCATAACTTCAAGTTCAGAGGGTGCACTTCTATTGTTGTTGTAGGAATTTCCATAAGCATTACCATTGTTTGGAGGATATGGCCTATAATTATTATTACCAAAATTATTTCTGTAGGCATTGTTGCTAAAATTATTATTTCTTATAAAGTTCACATCAACTTGCTCTTCTTGAGAAACCAAAGAAGGTAAGGGAACATGATTTGGATCAATATGAGCTTTCCCATTAACAAGCATAAACATAATAACATCAATTTGATCACTCAAGGAAGAGGTCTCTTCAACATAATTTACCTTCTTACCTTGTGGAGCTCTCTCAGTATGCCATTCAGAATAGTTAACCATCATATTATCCAGAAGCTTTGTTGCAACACCCAAAGTAATGGTCATAAAGGTACCTCCAGCAGCAGAATCCAGCAGATTTCTTGAAGAATAATTCAGTCCTGCATAAAAGGTTTGGATAATCATCCAAGCAGTCAGTCCATAAGTGGGACAATTCTTTACCAAAGATTTCATTCTTTCCCAAGCTTGAGCAACATGTTCATTATCAGATTGTTTAAATTTCATTATTTCACTTCTTATAGATATAATCTTAGAAGGAGGATAGTATTTTCCTATAAAGACATCTTTGCATTTAGTCCTAGAATCAATACTATTTCTAGTAGGGATAGCAACCATTCTTTAGCTTTTCATCTCAAAGAGAAAGGAAACAATTTAAGCTTAATAATATCTCCATCTATATCCCTATGTTTTTGTATCTCACAAAGTTCAACAAAGTTATTAAGGTGAGCAACAACATCTTCAGTACCAACACTAGAGAATTGTTCTTTCATAACAAGATTGAGCAAGGCGGGTTTAATTTCAAAGAAAGTAGCTTCAGGAACAGGTGGAGTAATAGGTGTGCACATGAAATCATTGTTGTTGGTGCTAGTGAAGTCACACAACTTAGTATTTTCAAGAGTAGTCATTTTTTTGTATTTTTAATATAAAGAAGCAAACTAGTATAACTATTTTTGTGTGTTTTTGATAAAGAAACACAAACAAAACAAAACAAAAATGTCCTTTATGAGGGATTGGTTATGAGATTGGTTATGAGGGACTCCCCTTGTGAAGATGTCCTTGACTCCCCGGCAATGGCGCCAGAAAAATAGCTTGATGGCCCAAAATATATCGAGCTCGTTGGGGAACCCCAAGAGGAATGTATGATGAGCAAATTAGCAAGTTTTCCCTCAGTTATGAAACCAAGGTTATCAAACCAGTAGGAGCAAGGAAACACCTCCAATGTGTTGTTTCCAACTTGGAATCCTGCACAACACAACCACGAACTTTGCCACCAACTTAAAGTGAGGTTGTCAATCTCACCTTTTTTGCTGAAAACAAAGGATTAAACGTATTGTGTGGAAGATAATAATAACCTGCAGAAAGTAAACATAAAACAGTAAATAGTTGTATATTGATGGTAAAAGAAAGGACCGGGGTCCATAGTTCACTAGTGTGATTCTCCTTAAGATAGATGACATGTTGGGTGAACAAATTACACCGGGGCAATTGACAAACATCGAGAAAGCATACATGCATATACTAATCATCTTGACTGGTATGAGATTTTATTGGGCATTACAACATTATACATAGACCGTAATCCAACTGCATCTATTACTAATAATCCATCTTCAGGTTATCATCCGAACGCCCTCCAGTATTAAGTTGCAAGCAACAGATAATTGCATTAAGCATTTCGTGTAAAGTAAACAATATGATTGTTCTATGAACAAAGGATTGTTGTTTTCTCCCTAGTAGCAACAACACATCTAGTACCTTAGAGATTTCTATCACTTCCCCAGATTACTAGAGGCATGAACCCACTATCGAGCATAAATACTCCCTCTTGGAATTGCTAGCATCTACTCGGCCAAGATAGCTACTAACAACGGAGAGCATGCAAGATCACAAATAACAAAGACATGATAGAATCAATAATCAATCTGAAATAGCATCTCAATATCCATCGGATCCCCGCAAACACAACATGTATGATTACAAATAGATGATCTTGATCATGAACGGATCTCACAAGATCTATACATGGTAGCACAAAGGAGAAGAACCAACCATCTAGCTACTACATGGACCCATAGTCCAGGGATGAACACTCACGCATCACACCGGAGGCAGTCATGGTGATGAAGAAGGCCTCTAGGGTGAATTCTCCCCTTCGGTAGGGTACCGAAAAGAGCTTCAGACCCCTCCCAATCTAGGGATGGAGATGATGGCGGCTACAGACTCTCTAGTGGAATTTTGATCGGGTCCTTAGGGATTCTGTTTCGGAGGGAGGCCAAGGGGGTGCCCTAGGCGGCCGCACCACCCCCTGGCATGGGCCAGGCCTGGCCGCGGGGCTAGGTGGTGTGGCCGGCCCCTGGCCTCTCTTCGTCTCGTATTTTGGCTTCGTATCCCCCTCCGTGAAATATTGACTTTGGCTTTTGTCCCGTCCAATTCCGAGAATATTCATTTTCTGACTTTCCTAGAGCCAAAAATAGCAGAAAACAGGCAGCTGGCACTGTGGCATCTTGTTAATAGGTTAGTCCAAGAAACTGTATAAAAATACTCCAAAGTGTGGAAAAACATAAGAAAGTAGATATAAAACAAGCATGGAACATCAAAAATTATAGATACGTTAGCAACGTATCAGTAGCAGTCGAGAAATTCACCAAGTGGATTGAAACAATGCCTGTTACCAGCCAGGATGGAACTTCAGTTGTGAATTTCTTCAAATCAATAGTGTTCCAATTTGGCGTACTAATGACTACAAGTGCACAGATCGTTTGTAGCTAGTTTCGAAATAAAGATATCGATCCCACAGGGAGCAGGAGTCCGAAGTCTAATAACTCTTGAAGTAAATATTACAATAGAAATGCTAGATAAAGTTCTAAGTGACAAGATAAAATGCGAGTATTGTGTAAAAAGGTGTTTTGGGGTTTTAGGTGTAAGAGCAATAGTAATGTAAAGTAAAACAACTGACTATAGAAAGTAAGTATCGCGTATGTAAGAGAGATTGGAACTGCAATAGGGAAAATGTATTTTCAGGGAGTAGTGGATACATCACTAGTATTATAAGGAGCTAAGATAAAGATTATCATCATGAACATTCTCAACTATATGTGTGGGAGGAACCCCATATTTGGACAAATAGGCAGCAACCGCTGCTCACATCATCCTCATAACCACAACAGTCAGGAGTCGATATCTATCGAATTACTGCGCTATTAAGGGACGTAATCCCGTAGGACGTATCTCATGGCATGGATAGTGTTCCGTGAGTTTCCTCGGTTTCCCAAGTTGATACATAAGGGGTACCAACATCTTTATAGTCACTGTAAGTGCTATAACACCTCCGTCTACTGATAGTTGTGATATTCGACACATTTTTGATGGCTTTTATTGATGGTTTTCTCTGGATTTATCTTTTTTGGTTTTATCTAACGCTAATACTTCGGTAGCGAAGAAAACTTAGTTTTTAATGTGTGTCTCAGGTTCGGAACGTCAACAGAGGGATTTAACTAGAGAAACACAATATTCTGGAGAAAACAAGCAAGTCCCACCTTGGAAGCTCGCGAGAGGAGCTCACAGAAGCTTTAACGAGCAACTATATGGCGGGAATATTTTTCTGACTGTATAGTTCCTACCATATAGTTACCGCCGCCTCTGTCTTGTCAAAAGGAACAACTTCCATGATGGGACCAGGGATGAAAACACAACGCAACAGCCACCACACCATCCAGAAGGGAGAAAGAAGAGATCCGGAGAAAGAAGAAGTTCTTCATCTCGCACCACGATGTTCGACCTCCTAGCCAACACACCTCCATAGCCACTACTTGTACTTGAGAGAGATGGATCTCCACCTTGCAAGACTAAGCTTTGAGATTGTTTCTTCCCATCTTGAATTGTGTTGGATATTTTTCTATTCCTTATTGTGGATCTCCACGGTAATACCAAGACGAATTCCCTTTATTCAATTATATTGATGATCCGTTCTTCTCTCATGTGTGAGTAATTCCCTTGGGCGTGGGAGATGTAGGGGATTGGTGAGATGTGACGTGCCTTCATATATTTTCCATTAGTTTGTGATTGATTCTAATTACTATTATATGTGTGCTTGACTATCTGTGAGATGCCTAATGCTTGTTGTCCAATTAAGGGCCCAGCCAACATGATACCAATGGATCTTGTATGCTAGTGGATCAGCGACCCTCAGGTGACACGGGGATATCAATGGAAAGCTAGTTGACTTGAGGATAAGGAGTAATCACTGTGCTTATTGCATTAGTCCGATCCAAGGAGCTTAATCGCTAAGCAACCTGAAGGGTCTTAATCAGCTAGTGTCTGACCATGGTTTTGGTAGGAGGCTAGTAGGATTATTGAAGTTGGGATGAAATCTACCAAGAGGAGTTCTGCCTAATTATGGGTTGCTCGCCTACACATGTATCTATAGAATTATAATTGTTACACTCACCACTCGTCCACTTGGCACAGTCACTATCACCATGAACTGAATCTCCCCGCGCCTTCTTTCATCATTTGTAGGAAACAACAAACAACAAATCATTCGTTACTTTTATGCTATATATTTCTGAAGTTTACATTTAGTTTTATTTAAATTTATTCCATTTAATCAAAACCCCATCCTTATTTCAACACTTGCAGTCAATTCACTCGAAGACATGTGACAACTTTGGGTGTGATAGAGACTTCACCAATAAACACTTACCTTTGGGCTCCCTGTGGGATCTCTATCTGAATTTCGAAACTAGCTACAAACGATCTATGCTCTTGCAGACATCAAGCTATTTTCTGGCGCCGTTGCCGGGGATCTAAGCGCTAAGTTTTTGTCTTTTGACATTTCAGGTGTTGCTACTATAAAATGTTCTCCTTAGGATACAAGGGTCAACACGCTCTGGTAGGACCTACCTGCCGGATTATATTGAGCGCTTGCCTGCTGAGAGGCACGAAGAAATTATTAAAAACTTTTAAGATCAAATAAATTTGAAGTTGAAAACATGAGTGATATTATGGAAATCGTGTCTATTTACATGACAACTCCTATGAAACCTGAGAAAACTCTCAGGGAATACAGTGCCCCAAGTTCTGAATTTCTTAAACAACCAATAGAGTTCCCTAATATTGTTAAACAACCAATAAATTTCATTAAAATTTTGCTGGAAAAGCTTTCAACGGAAGGGAAGATGAAGACCCATGAAGACATATTATAGAGTTTGACGATGTGATAACATCACTTGGACAAAAAGGTTTGCCAAGAGACTTGTCTCGACTTAAATTATTTCGATGGTCTCTTAAAGGTAAAGCTCTAGACTGGTTGTATTTTCTCCCTCGCCATTACATTAAATGTTGGGAAAACTACATTACTAAATTTATAAAAGGTTTCTTCCTTTAAAAAAGGTAACTGAATTAAGAAAGAATATAGGCAACTTTAGTCAGAAAGTGGGAGAAAACTACCCACAAGCCTGGGAAAGATTCTTTGGAATGATCAATAGTATTCCTAACCATGGCTATTCTGAACTAACAATTTGCCACTTATTTTACCATGGTCTCAACACTCAATGTAGAGAGTTACTTGATTTCTCGGCTAGAGGATCAATAAATACTTTAACTATTAAAGAATGTTTGGAATTAATGTCTACTATGGCTAAGAATGATTCTTCATATAATCCTGATTTTGGGACTAAGCCAAAAAAAAGGATACTTAGGATAACTCCTGATCTTATGCATGAGGTACGTAAGACTATGAAAGAAAAAGTTATACCTTCTGAACTTGCTAAGGAAAACAAAGAAGATTTGTCCAAGTTTTAGCTGAAGAAGATGAAACTAGAAAAGTTTTTCAAGAATTAAAACATCGACAAGTAAAATCTCATAGTAACTTGCATAAGCATTTCCAAAAACACAAAAAGATTTTGGCAGAACTCACGGAAAATTATGATGAGATAGGCCAAGAAATAAAATTATTTCATAAGTATCTTAGTATGATTGAAACCCAATGTGAAAAAATAGCATATGGTTATCAAAATTTTCTTCGAGATGATAAAGATATTCCTGTTTCTACTAATGTTGTCACAAGAAGGGGTGCAGTTGTTACAGGACCCTTAGGACCACCAGAATACGAAGATGAAAAAGAGCGCAAGGAAAAAGGCTTGCTCAAAGCAAGCCAAGAAGGTGACACACTGGTGGATCCTCAAGATGAAACTGAAATGCAAGAGCAAACCAAGGAGGACCAAAATGACGCACATGATGATCATTATGACTCTGATGCATAGACAGTTGATCTAAGAAAAGATAAACAAATAAGCAAGGAATATGAAGTTGTTGTAGTATAAAATAAGAAAAGCAATAAGCAACAACAAAATAAAGCAACAAAAGAGCCTGACCCTCCACCAAAGGCAAAAGACAAGGGTAAGTCAGGTGAGAAAAAGCTTCCTTATCCAGATCGAAAAAAGAAAGCACCAGATGTGGTAATTTATAATCCTTTTATAAAGGCACTTAGTGACCTTCGTCTAGAAATTTCATTTGCAGATGCAATCAAAGTTCCTACTTATGGTAAATTCCTCCGTGATATTCTTAGTAGAAAGAAAGAAATAACTGAAACTATTGCCATGGTAACTAGCTATCCTGCTAATGGGAAGCTGTTATCTAAGTCTAGAGATCCTGAAATACCAACTATTTCATGCTCAATAGGTAAAACTGATATTCACAATGCCTTCTGTGATTTAAGGGCAGGAGTTAGTGTAATGCCATATTCTCTCTATAAAAGGTTAGGATTAGGGGAGTATTCTCCTACTACTATCACTTTACAGATGGCTGACAAGTCGACTAAATAACCCATTGGTATGATTGAGGATGTCTTACTTATGATAGATGAGCATGTTATTCCCATTGATTTTATTATTCTTGAAATGCCAGAAGATGAAAGATTATCTATAATACTTGGAAGACCCTTCCTCAGTACTGCAGGTGCATAAGTAGATTGTGCAGAAGGGAAGATAATCTTCAATGTATATGATGCTGAAATCATCCGGTATTTTCCAAAGAAGCTAGAAGTAGGAGAAAGATATGTTCCACCGGCAAAACAAGTTCATGTGGTAAGTGCCATTGATAGGGAACAACCAAAGGTAAGAATTCGAGAAGAGAGAAGATGTTGAGTTATTCAACCATTCTTAATAAATGCTTAATAGGAGTCAACCCATTTTTCGTCAATTAAGTAGATTAGAAAATAAGAAGTTCATTGCATTCCTACCACTTTTTTAGAGACATTCTTGCGGAGGCGCACCCATGAAGATGCAGCTGTCAAAAAGTAGTAGAAACATCGATTGAATACGTAGAGAATAATAATAAGAATGAAACTTTGAGTTTTCAATTTACAGAAGCTAAAATTTTGCTTTTAATATGCTAATGTTGGTCAACAGTTTTTACTATCATTTTTTTGTTAAAAACTAGATATTTCGCTAAGTTATGGGATACAAAGGTATCCTCGAAGAAATATAATTTTTTTGATGTTTACTAATGGTTTAATGACCAACTATATGGAGGGTATAAAAAATTCCGACCGTATAGTTATCTTTGACATCAACAAATTTTCTTCGAAGGGACAGAGAGTTTAACGACCACCTATACGGCGGGAATAAAAATTCCGTCCATATAGCTTTGGTCCTATAGATATCGATGCCTCCGTACAATATTTATCCCAAAGGTACTGAGAGTTTAACGACCAACTATACGGCAGCAATAAAAATTCCGGTCGTATAGCTCCGGTCATATAGATATCGATGTCTTCATAGAAATTTATCCCAAAGGTACCGAGAGTTTAACGACCAACTATACGTCAGGAATAAAAATTCTGGCCGTTTAGTTCCGGTCGTATAGATATTGATGCCAGTTTTAGAAATTTATCTCGAGAGGCAAACAGTTTAATGGCCAACTATACAATAGGATCATTGTGATCCGGCCGTATAGTTGTGTCCGTATAGCTATTTTCTGTATAAAGAAACCCTAGTTGGTGGTGCCACCGCAACTATACGGGCGGAGCAACATCAACTGCCCGTATAGTTCCGGTCGTATAGTTCGGTGCGACCACAAAATCGCACCGGGGTGGCTAGGTCTTCCTCCTCTCCTCACTATTTATCTCATATTCTCTCTCCAAACCTCTCAAAATCTACCTAGAACTATTGATTCTTCATGGATTTCGTTCGTTTGAGTGGGGGAATCAATAGATCGGTATGTTTCTCTCCCTATCCATGCTTTATTTTCATATTTCCCTGGTTGAAATTCTTAGATTGATCTAGTGGATGAACTCAAGCTTATTTTGTTTTTCCTATTAATTTCTCATGTTAGGATTGATTTTTTCCACGAAGAATCGTTCATATATCATGTAGAAACTATATGCCTAAGGTTTTATGGTGAATTGTTTCAGGGCATCATGATAAACAAAATTGGTAACCTCTTTCATTCGAGCAAGCGCCAAGGGGGTGAGGGCTCAAGCTCGGGGTCCCGAGCTTCGCGTAAATCCAAGTTGGACATTGTCTCATCAAGGAGGGTGCTGCCCACACGTTGGGTCGGCCACAACTTTCTCACCAGGGTAGGGTTGAAGGAGGATTTCGACCTCATGTGCAACAGGGTGGGGTTGACAGTGCTTGGCTTCGCGAGCCAAGACACCTACGCCAAGCTCACCCACGAGTTCCTTGCCTCCTTCAACGACGACCATAGGGAGAAAGGTAATTTGTGCACGATAAGCTTCACCATGAACCGACAGCACTATGACATTAGTTTCGAACAATTTTGCATTGCTTTCAGCTTCCCTCAGATTGGGAGCCCAATATTACTAACCTCTATAGCGTCACAAGTGGAACAAATTGGGATGTTATTTCTGTTAATGGTGGCATGCACTTTTATCAGAAGAAGATGTGCACCATTCAGAACCCAACCATTCGCTACTATGCTCTGTTCCCCGCCAACACACTACTAGGGAGAGGTGACACATGCTCCATGGCCAATGCGGACATGGCAATGATCACCAAGGCTCTCTTCTCTACTTCACCACAGAGCCCCAGTCCTACAGCTCTACTCATCCAACACTTCTGCCACCAAAGCAACAAGACCAAAGGTGATATTCGCATTGGTGGATTGGTAACCCACCTTTCCTATGCATTAAATGTTATACTACCTGTCATGGAACCTGTTGACGGATCCAAACTTATGGACATCAAATATTTGACTGCTTGTGGCTTCCTTGGTGTTTACCATGCTAACCAGAGGCTCGGAGCATATCAATTTGGTTATCTTGATGATGTACAGGGTGAGCAGGTTCAGTTGCCCTACCCCAGGCCTTCTCAATTGTGGACAAGAACACTTTGATCCTCACCAAGGACCAAGTGACGGTGATCTTGGCCGAGCACCAGCCCGGGGAGGAGGAAAAAGAAGGGCAGCAGGATGATGAGGAGCAGGAGCAGGAGGAAGAGCAGGGACACAACCCTTCTTGGGAGGGACAACAGCAACAGCAGTAAGGAGGAGTATGGGACCCGTGGCCCAACCAGCCATAGTAGGGGTACAGCTACGTCCCCTACCAGGAGTTCCAGTAGCTCAACCAACATGTTGGGGAGATCGACCACACTCTTCAGGATGTGAATGAAGATGTGAAAGCTTTGACTCAGAACTTCAGTCACTTCATGACCCACTTCCCCGACTTATACCAGCAGTATCCGCACCAGCCGCCAAATGACAGCAACAACTGAGCCTGGCAATCGCCAAAGCTTGGGAAGGTTCGAAAACCTCCAAACTTTTCATTCATATTTTCATTCTTCTTTTAATTTATTTTATTTCTTCAGAATTTCATGTCTATTTCCAGCTTTGCATTTCTAAACCGAAAATACAAAAAAAATAGTTGTAATTTTATTTGCAAGTTCGTTTCTTTGTTTCTCTCAGAGATTTCTTAATTTTAGGTGACTTGGAAATATGGAAATGTAGGAGAGGTTTGACTCAAATACGGGAATGAAGCAAGCAAGAAGAGGTACCACATTCCGTTCGCAACTTTAAATTGATCCTACAATTATTTACTCGCTTGCACTGGAGTCATTCCCCACTTAGCTTGTTAACCTACAAATTTTATCCCTTTGCTAGTATCTCCTTCTTAGCTTTGAAACAATAAGCAATGAACTTGGCCAAAAATACTTCCTACATTTTTACAACAAGACAAAGCATATGAAAGATGACTTGAGTCCAATCTTAGCTCAAAGAATTTGATTTTAGAACTACTCCATCCCATTTGAGCTTAATATAAATAGATTCGATAGTACCCTTGATTGAAATTGTTTGATTAAATGGATGCTTCAAAGTAGTAGAAATTATGCCACTACCTTTTCTAATAATTACCGTAAGATATTGCTTTATGCGTTTCATTACAACTCTGTCGTGCTCCATGGGGAACTATTAACTCCGCTAGCCAACAAATGATCTAAATGTGGGAAACCACTTGATTTCAGCTATTGAGTTATGTAAACGTCTGTAGCAGCAATGCTATGACGTGTACATTTTTTAGTCTCCTCATGGTTTCACATTCCAAGTGAAGTTGTAGTACTCCTCTAGCCCATTATTGCTCAACATCATTTATTGGCATGGTCACGAGTGCACAACACAACCCCAATTAACATGTTAAAAATAGTGGCATGATTTCTCTATGAAAGAGCTGAAATTTTTGAAAGACAAAAGAAAGAAAAAGGTGCTTTGAGAACCTTGAAATTTTTACATGGGAGTACATGAGTTGTTATTAAATTAAATGTTTTCATGCCAACTTGAGTACTCTTAATTGATTCAATGAACAAGAACACAAAATTTCATCTCTCAATAAAGAGAGGCACCAAAAGAATTTGTCTCACCTTCGTAGCTAAACTTTTGATACTTTCTTGGGCATATTATTTATTTGCTAACAAGATATACGTGGTTAGGAAGTGGACTCAGGGCAATCTTGTGAATACTTGTATGATCATATTTAAGATTGCAGGGATTATCAAGAAAAGAATTTGACACCAATTCAAACTTGTGAGTTCCTTTATTTTCAGTCTCGAATCTCTGCTATTCTTCCTTATTTCCTTGTCATTCGAGGGTGAGCAACAACTAAGCTTGGGGGAGGTTATAGATGTGAGATTCGACACATTTTTGATGGCTTTTATTGATGGTTTTTCCCGTATTTGATCGATTTTTGGTTTTACCTAACGCTAATACTTCGGTAGCAAAGAAAACTTGGTTTTTAATGTGTGTTTCAGGTTTTGAACGTCAACAGAGGATTTAACTAGAGAAACATAATATTCCGGAGAAAGCAAGCAAGTCCCACCTTGGAAGCTCGCGAGGGGAGCTCACAGAAGCTTTAACGAGCAACTATACGGCGTGAATATTTTTCTGGCCATATAGTTGCCGCTGTATAGTTGCCGCCACCTCTGTCTTGTCAAAAGGGACAACTTCCGTGAAGGGACCAGGGACGAAAACACAACGCAGCAGCTGCCACACCATCCAGAAGGGAGAAAGAAGAGATCTAGAGAAGAAGGAGAAGACGTTCTACATCTCGCTCAACGATCTTCGACCTCCTAGCCAATACACCTCCATAGCCACTACTTGTACTTGAGAGAGAGAGAGAGAGAGGGATCTCCACCTTGCAAGACTAGAGTTTGAGATTGTTTCTTCCCATCTTGAATTGTGTTGGATATTTTTCTATTCCTTATTGTGGATCTCCACGGTAATACCAAGAAGAATTCCCTTTATTCAATTATATTGATGATCCATTCTTCTCTCATGTGTGACTAATTCCCTTGGGCGTGGGAGAGTAGGGGATTGATGAGATGTGAGGTGCCTTCATATATTTTCCGTTAGTTTGTGATTGATTCTAATTACTATTATATGTGTGCTTGACTATATGTGGGATACCTAATGCTTGTTGTCCAATTAAGGTCCAAGACAACATGATACCTTGTTCTACATAGATAAGATCTTGTACGCTAGTGGACGGGCGACCCTCGGGTGAGACTGGGATATCAATGGAAAGCTAGTTGACTCAAGGATAACAAGTAACCACTGTGGTTATTGCATTAGTCCGATGCAAGGAGCTTAATCGCTAAGCAACCTGAAGGGTCTTAATCATCTAGTGTCTGACCATGGTTTTGGTACTAGGCTAGTAGGATTATTGAAGTTGGGATGAAATCTACCAAGAGGAGTTTTGACTAATTACGGGTTGCTCGCCTACACATATATCTATATGATTATAATTGTTACACTCACCACTTGTCCACCTGGCACAGTCACTATCACCATGAACTGAATCTCCCCGCGCCTTCTTCCGTCATTTGCAGGAAACAACAAACAACAAATCGTTCTTTACTTTTATGCTTTATATTTCTGAAGTTTACATTTTAGTTTTATTTAAATTTATTGCATTTAATAAAAACCCCATTCTTATTTCAACACTTGCAGTCAATTCACTCGAAGACCTGTGACAACTCCGGGTGTGATAGAGACTTCACCAATAAACACTTACCTTTGGGATCCCTGTGGGTTCGATATCTAAACTTCGAAACTAGCAACAAACGACCTGTGCTCTTGCAGACATCATCTACCAATAAGTAGTTTCCTCCATCAAGTCCCCATGAGAGGCAAATATTGATATGTCTCAAATAAGAGATTTACGTTGCTTTTGACTCCTTTTCTTCACAGTACAACTGCTCCAAGAATTGTATCCATTGGATCCATCATCTGTCCTGATCTTGGTGAAAACAGACATAAAATGTGCGTGCGAGCGTCGTAAAATACCAAGATCCTACATCTATAATGAAAAATAGCAATGTAAAACATGATGCAAATATGCACTCATCAACTTCCCTAAGCTTAGACTCTTGCTCGCCTCGAGCAAGTTTTTAGCTTAATGGATGTGATCCTCACATTCATGAAGCTGAGTCGATTAAAATAAATGAGGCAGTTGTAGCATGTGTTTATCATATAAGATACATAGAAATAAGTTCATGAATAGTACCTTACTCGAACCATTTGAATAGTATTAGCAGGCTTCCACACCTTAGTGATCAACAGTTCATAAAAGATGACTCTCAACATATGTAAAAGTATCCGGTTCAACCGAATGAGCTAGCAAGGTAGTCCCAAGTGTTTTTAGGATCAAAGTATTCACTTGGAATTCAAAATCTCAAAAAGTGTCTCTTTGTCATACTACAATATAGTGGTATATGCCTACTTGCTCTTTGCACACTCGCCCTTTTCTTCTTCCTTTTATTTTCTTTTGTATATATGCTCACACTTTTTATTTAAGTGTTGTGCAAAGGAGCTAGCCATACATTACACTTCATGTAGGAATCCAAACTTTAACGATCTCAATTACCAAATTCCAATTGCATATGAAGCATTCTTATGACTTGAAGATTCTACCTCGACTTGTTCTCACTCTATTTTGATAGCATTTTCATTTACCTTTTTTCAAGGTTTCCTTTTCAACTTAACTGTATAGATTTTCTTAAATCAAAACGTAAACTTACAGCATATTGACCAAATTATCTTTAGGTGTTCCATTAATACCAATGGTGTGGAAGACTCCTATTGCTATCATCAAGTGTAAGTAGAATTATACTCAAGCCATTCATATATCAACAAAAGCAAACACAACTCAATATTGCTCCATATATAATAATAAACTCGGAATTTCATAAAAGGGATCGACTATTATTGAAGGGAATTCTACTGGTGCAAACTTTATTGCTAGTTTGAACTAATGCAAAAATAGTAATAAAAACTTATAAGATAGATTACAAGGTCTTACAGATCTCCCCAAGCTTGGAATCAAGCCAGGCGGGATCAAATAATCCCTTGCGATTATTTGATACCGTGATTGTTGTAGATCACTGTGGCGCCATGGCACGTGGTATCTTCTCCTCACGGGCCAGCCTGAGGCGGAGGGATTGATTGACAGCTTCTAATTCTTTAACACGCAGCTTGTAGAAAAGATTGTTCCTCTCCAGCACCTTCACTTGTTCTTTAATGAATTCATTGTTATCTTGAAGTGTTTGTAGCACCTTAAGACTCATAGAAAAACTTGCTTCGGTTGTCCGCTTGATATCTTCATCTAGTTTATCAAGATAAAGTTGCAGCAATCAAAGGTGTTTGGGTGTTCCTGGCTTCTCCTTGTCCAACTCTTCAATATTCAGCTCCAGGACCTTCAAGTCCCTCTTCCGACACCCATGGTCGGTGTTGAGGAACTCTATAGGGATGGTCTTGATCTCCTTACCTTGCTCGCTATTGCTTCCGGTCTCCATAGGAGCTTTTCTTCTTGACTTCTATCCCTCGGTTGAGAGTCCTCATGTGTGAATAAGAGGTACATTGGTTTCTGGACATTATGATTAGAGAGAGAGACAATGGCAGTATATAAGGGGGGTCAGAGGTCGGTAAAACTCGCGAGAAACACCGAACTGTCGCCCAAGAAAAGAATCTAAACGAAACAGGGAAAGACGGATTTGGAAGTTTCCTGCCGCGTAACGACCAACTATACGTGCGCAGCTCGTATAGCTCCGGCCGTATAGTTGGTTCCGGGAAGATATTTCCAAATATCTCGAGTCCAGGTCGATTAAATCACAACTCGGAACCGACAATACCGGTTTTTTAGATGAATAAATGAAAGGTCAAACGAAAAAGTGTCTAAGAGTTTAACGACCAACTACACGGCCGGAATTTTTGCTTCCGGTCATATAGTTGCGACCGTATAGATACAGACACCAAAAATCAGAAGTGTCTGAGAGTTTAAGGACCAACTATATGGCCAGAATTTTTGGTTCCAGTCATATAGTTGCGACCGTATAGGCTTAGGTACCGAAAGCAATTTCACGAAGATGATACAAAGAGTTTAACGACCATCTATACTGTGGGGCCCCTAGATTAATCATCCGAGAAATCCCTGTTATGCATACACCACGTTCCCTTGATCAGTGAGCCGTGGAACATAACCGACAAGTATCATTACAACATCTGAGACATACCGAATTTACAAGACTTACATAAATACCGTTATGGCCACATCAATAATCCTCAGCGGAACTTCATCAAGCATAGAGCCCGAGCCATGCCTTAACCTACAGGAAACTGACTGGGAGAACGTCCTAGCTCGCCTAGTCGCCAACATCATCTTCTTCTTTATATCTGACCAAGTTAATAGCCAGGGACAATGCCAGTGAGTACTTTGAATGTACTCGCAAACCACCTTAAGATAACAATAATAACAAGAGAAAATGCATTATGGCTGTGGTAGTAGGAGGGCTTCAAGAGAGGTTATTTTCTCAAATAGTTTCTCTTCTAGATATAGCATCTACATATCTTTCTTGAAAACCTTTATAATCATTTTGGAAAGCCTTTTGAAAAGTTTTGGAAAACAACAGGACTGGGTCACCCATTTGTTCCTTTCCTTCCGGTCGTCCCACGACCGAACGCCTTTATTTCCCTTCCGACCATCCCATAGTCAAAACCTTTCTCCTTTCCGACCATCCCATGGTCAAAACATTTCCAAGGCCATTTCTTTTCCGAAATCCCTTTTTGAAAACAAAACCAGCACCGCTCTATAGCAACCTTCCCAACTGTCCATGACTACGGACATGGCTATTTGAATAGATTTACACTCTGCAGAGGTTGTACACTTTACCCACACCATCTGGGTACACTACCCTGATCTTCACCGATCTTGAGTCGAGAAACCGATGAAGACTCTCCGGATGCCCATTCCAATATAAGTGCCTACCCTATGTGTGTTATTCCCCTCAAAAATGGGACGTTGGGTACCGAGGACCAACCAGAGCGCTTTGGGCTCTGTCTTATGGTACTGGTTTCAAGCATGCTAACTTATGGGCTCTGTCTTTGGTAGTGGTTACCCTATCAATGAAGTTGAGCTTTAGTCTTCCAGGATGCACTGAGAGTTGAGTAGAGTCTAGTATTGATTTCGAGAGATGACCTTCTTTTCCTTCTGGACTCTATATCTCGAGGGCTTAGACTGGGTAGACTATCTCGATGCTGAACTTCACGGAGTACTCGTCGGAGGATAGAATCTACAGCTGGGAGTACCTCTGTCTAAGGATTCACAACTCTTCCTTAGGGTCGTAGCGTATCCTATTTAACAATTTTAGGGTTGGGACATCCTGAGGTTGCTCATGCAGAGGGTTTTTCTATTTGTGGGAAAGACGCAGTCTTTCCCCCTTAAGGTTAAACTAGGGTATATCGGAGAGTTGACACATTTCTTTCTTCTTGGAGTCGTGGATTGATGTTTTGAAGACTGTCGTCACTCTTTCTCCTAGAGTTGGAATTTTCCGATGACTTCCGCAAAGGTAGGTCCTACGGGGCTTATGTACTACGATTATTCGTACTTTGTCTGTTGGAGCCGTTGGAGTCTCACATCCTCTAAGCGATTGGAACTGGGCGGTTAGCGATCCTATGGCCCTTCCGGTGGGTCTTTAGCTGGAACGGCAGAGGGACTTTGTAGGATCTTTAGTTAGTTTCTCCTCTGATAACTCCCGGGTTGTGGTTTGGCGAAAAGACGTTGAATCTAGGGATCTTTTTCTGAAGTATCTTTTGGTGGACAGTCTTCTGGAGATTGAGTGGAACGACCTTAGAGATGCACTAAGGTGCTTCGGGAGGGGTGTGGATCTTCTGTCTTGGAGTGTTGACTTGATGTTAGAGGAAGGCTGTATCTTCTTGAGTCTTGAGTTGAGGTTTTCGAGTGACACCCTATTCTCGCAAACCTTGGTGGGGGTGGTCTTCTAACGAAGATTTAAGGAGTTAGCTGAGCACAAGTTAGCGGTTTACGACTCCTTTTGAGAGTGTTTTGTCAGAGTAGAGGCATCTAGCTTTATAGGAGTTGTCTTCATGCTTCCTTGTCATCTGGCTTCAGGGGTAGTTCTAACCTTCTGGGGAGGATCATTCCGTTAGTTTGGGTAGGGTCGACTAGATTAATTAGTCTCTTGAGGTGGTCAGAAGCTCTAATACAATAAAGGTTAGTGTGATTAGGTCTTCACTTCTTGTCTTGGTTGACTTATCGGGTGGTTTCTTGTGGATATTGAGGACCCTTCAGTGGTCGACTTCCAGCTTCAACGGGATTCTTGCTGTAATATATCGAGGACTAAGGGAGTGGGGTGCTATTGACGGGTCTTGCGAGGTGAGTTTGACGAGGTATGCCATCTTCCTGAGGTGAAATCTTCGAGTTGATTCTGACTTGACGATATCGAACTCTTGGTTCTTGCGATGGTTTTCCTCTCATATACTCTCGAGGTTAGTCTGGGTCTCATTACCGACAGCTAACACAGGGGTTTCCTGAGTTACTAGGTGGGTAGTCGCTCCTCGAGTCACATTTTTAAAGAGGTCCAAGCAAACCAGAACATACAAACAAGACGAACAGAGCGAGGGGATCGCAATGTCCTTGGCAAACAACACACATCAAGCAACACAGGATGCACTTAGGCAAGCAAACACGGTCAACGCCAGGGACCAAGGAGTTAACTACTCACGATGTAGGCAAATCCTATTCTTAGGACTATCGACCCTAGATATCGTCTTTCTTCAAGTCGGAGTCACTATCTTGCAGATGAAGACTTCGTCGTATCTTGGACGCTTCTTGATAGTGCAACACCCGATGTCTTTTGATTGTAAGGATTCTGTGGGTAGGGCGATATTGTAGTCTCCTTGTGTTTACTGGTAGTTGCTTATCTTCATCTTGTTCTCATTGTCTTTACCGGGTTCTAGATCCTAGTTATCTAAAATCCGTAGGTTTGAATCTTGGACGAGTGGTAGAGGAAACCGTTTTCGAAAGCATTTACTTAGAGTAAGAGAAGAAGTACAACTTTTTGAAACTCATTGAGAAACTAGTTTTTGAAATCCGGGGTTTTCAAAATAAGTTTCCTGTCTAGCGACCATGCTAACTAAGGTTCTCCTACAGTCAGGATGTCTCTGATACCAACTCTGTGGGCCCCTCGAATTAATCATCCGAGAAATCCCTGTTATGCATACACCACGTTCCCATGATCAGTGAGTCGTGGAACATAACCGGCAAGTATCATTACAACATCCGAGATATACCGAATTTACAAGACTTACATAAATGCCGTTATGGCCACATCAATAATCCTCAGCGGAACTTCATCAAGCGTAGAGCCCGAGCCATGCCTTAACCTATAGGCAACTGACTGGGAGAACGTCCTAGCTCGCATAGTCACCAACATCATCTTCTTCTTTATATCTGACCAAGTTAATAGCCAGGGACAATGCATGTGAGTACTTTGAATGTACTCGCAAACCACCTTAAGATAACAATAATAACAAGAGAAAATGCATTATGGCTGTGGTAGTAGGAGGGCTTCAAGAGAGGTTCTTTTCTCAAATAGTTTCTCTTGTAGATATAACATCTACATATCTTTGTTGAAAACCTTTATAATCATTTTGGAAACCCTTTTGAAAGTTTTGGAAAACAATAGGACTGGGTCACCCATTTGTTCCTTTCCTTCCGGTCATCCCATGACCGAACTCCTTTCTTTCCCTTCCGACCATCCCATGGTCAAAACCTTTCTCCTTTCCGACCATCCCATGGTCAAAACATTTCCAAGGCCATTTCTTTTCCGAAATCCCTTTTTGAAAACAAAACCAGCACCGCTCTACAACAACCTTCCCAACCGTCCATAACTACGGACATGGCTATTTGAATAGATTTACACTCTGCAGAGGTTGTACACTTTACCCACACCATCTGGGTACACTACCCTGATCTTCACCGATCTTGAGTCGAGAAACCGATGAAGACTCTCCGGATGCCCATTCCAATATAAGTGCCTACCCTATGTGTGTTATTCCCCTCAAAAATGGGACGTTGGGTACCGAGGACCAACCGGAGCGCTTTTTCCACTTTTCGAGTGTGCGCTTTCAATGAGGGGCTCATAGCAACGCGTGGAGGCCCGCAGACCCTTCGTTCCTTCTCTAGGTCGATGCCCCACATGGACCTTTATTGGAGAAGGCCCACCCTCCAGGGATCACAATCCCCTGTAGTAGTTACGAGGCAACTTATACCAGAATAGACAACCCTCAAATCCAGCCCTGTCCCATTCCAGAGTAATGTGGTTGCACATGGTTAATTGTTCTAACAAAACTGCAAAGAACCGGGTGCGTTTTCGTAAACCTTTTTCCTCCATCTTTCCTTCAACATTTTTAAAAGCAAATCCTTTTTCTTTCTCAAAATCCCCTGGGAGGTCCCACCTCAGCAAGGTTTTATCATAAAACATTAGGTAAAACTTTTTCGGGGTCTTCCCATCCTCTAGCTTTTCTTTGGCTAAAAGAGGGTCTCCAAAAGGGGTATGGTGTAATACACCATCTATTCCACTACAGACAAATAGGTATCATTGAGAGGGTTGTACTTAGTAGTACCATTGAGTAATGGTTTGGAGGAGCCAAACCACTACCAGATATACATCATCATATAATAAAACAATGCAGTTTCATAAGTAGTAGATAAAACATGCATAAGTAAAAAAGTAGGACAATGCTTATGAGCAAGAAGGTGGCTTTCCTGATGATCAGCAATATGGAAATATGTCCCTGGACTTCTTCTTTAGATAACCAAGAATACCAATACCAATAATAATAAGATCTCTTCTTCTCGGCGTCAATACAAGCACAACTATCGTCGTCATCGAGTATACATGCAAACAAGCAAGACCACAGTCAAAATAAGGCATACAAGCATCATTAAAATACAGCAAACAAACATACCACACATTACTCAAATCAGTAGGTTTTGATAGATTGAGTGGGTTGTAATTGGAATTACTTTAATACCTCTTGTGGTCTCTATTTTAGGATGCATTTGTCCAAATACCACCGGTTAAGGGGATTTAGAACTAGGCTTGGGTCTATGTGATATAAATATGCAAGGATGATACCATCAGGTAGGTATTGACGAAATAAGGCCAACAAAAGTGGTTTCACTATTTTATCACTTTTCTTTAATTTCTTATGAATATTCTAGTGATAAAAGCTCTAGTTTTAGGAAATAATTCACCAGAAAAGTTCTGGAGCTCCAAAAATTATTTCCTTGGTTGTTCAGGTAGAGTTTGACGTACTTGTTCACTTAGAGTTGGAATCATGTCAAAATAATTACCCGAATGCCCTCAGGAAATTCCCAAAGGCAGTTCTGGAGTTGTTTTGTCTTTTTCACCAAATTAAATCTACAAAAGCTTTTGAGTTGATTCCAAGGGAACATGGTTGGTATTTAGAATACCTTTCTTTAGAAATTGGAATCAACCTTTTTCTAGTTACAGATCTAATAGAGTGATTTATCTAGTGATAGCACTATGGACAGAAATGTTTAATTCAGTAAAATTGAACCAAAGCTCAATAAAATTTGAGATGCTGGGGTTTGATAGATGTTGATATGGAGTTTTACTAGGACTTGGAATTATGCCAATACCTCTATTGGTTTGACCTAGATAAATTACCTAAGGCAGATAAGGACTGTTCTTGTTATTTTTACTACAGGAAAACAAATGCTCCACTTGGCTTGAGGACAATTCCATGTGTTAGGTATATTAAGCATCTACTAGAGAAAATTGGGTTTTCTCCATTTGGAGTTTTGAAACTCCCTGAGGATTTTATTTCCTGTATTTGATACCTTTTAGTAGCTTATTTTCCAGAAAATAATAAAAGTAAAGGTGGCCAAGGAGAGTGGTCTGAATGTTAGACAAAACATATAGGAACAAGTAGTAATTTATATCTAGACATTTCAAAATGTTTTACATTTTTGTTTTGAATTAAAGCTAGCAGGCAGAAAAGTAGATCTAGAGTTCTAATTAAAAGAAAAGGAAAAGAGCAAGGGGGGGGGGATCTGCCTAGAATTGGTCTGCACTGGGGCGAGCCGGCCCAGCTCACCGCCGGCGTGAGCGCGCGTGCGGGTTTGAAACCACGGAGCGGGGCCCACTTGTCCGCCAGACGGGAGGCGCGAAGGGGTAAGGGAGGGCGCTACCGTCAGATCTAGTGGAGATCGACGGCTCCCGCTCTTCTCCTTCCTCTATCCCCACCCAACGGGGAGAAACCCTGGTGGTGGCAGAGGCTCGTCGAGGAGGGGTCACCAAGGTGCGCCGGCGTCAGGGGAGTGGCGGAGGAGCAGCAGCATGACATGGCGGCCCAAGAGAGGGGCGGCAAAGGCAGGTTCGGCACCGGAAGAAGTCTGGCGGGACGGCCACCATGACCACCTCGTCGGAGCTCCCTAGCGGCGGTGGTAGAGAGGGTCCTCGGGAATAAGAATACTATGGTTAGGTAGCCCGTGCTCGGGCTGGTTTAGGGAGACGACATGCAGGAGGGAAGGAGTAGAAGTGGGAGCACTACAAGCAGATCTTGACCAAGGCCGAGAAGGAGTTCTTCTCCTCTCCTGGCCAGTATAGAGCGATGGAGGGGAAGTGGAGCTAGGGGGTGGTGAGTGGAAGGGATAGGAAGCAAATGAGGGGCAGAGGGAGGCGCGGGGTGGCTTGGGGGTATTTAAACTAAGGTTGGAGCTCTAAGAGGGGAAATGTCCATTTTGGACATGCAAGGGAGGTAGGGTTGGCTTGTGATTGGCCTAGAGGGGTGGTGGAGAGGGGTGAGAGAGATCTGGTCGTGTTGGGGCTCAAAGAGGGAGGGAGTGGCAGCTGTTGCAATTAATTGGCCTCACATGCTTGTCTCTCTCTCCTTCTTACTTCCAAGGACATGGGACACGGGAGAGGGGTTGCACACGACCATGACTGAGGTGTGTGGTGGTGGAGGTTTGCTGGTGGAGGTTGATGAGGTTTTGATTTGGTTTTTGGTACTAAAAGGGTAAATGTTCAAATGTGCCATAAATGATGCTCAAGAGCTATGTCTTGATTTTGGATCTTGACCAGTGGAGGTAAGGATGCTGGTAGAAGGGTAGGGTTAATATGCATCTCTAGGATTTATTTGGGATTTTTCAGAAGATTAGAAGTCCCCTTAAATCCATTTATTCAGAAACTGCAGAAGTGAAATCTTGGAGTTCATTTGATATTTTTACATTAGACAAGGTGGGTTTTTCAGTTGAGATGGTCTCAATTGTGAATACACACTTAGGGGAATTTTCCCAAAATTTATTGTGGCTTAAAAGTATTTAAAACAATTATTTTATCCTTTCTTCCATTTAAGAAAAAGGGCAAAAAGAATTATTGAAACTCTTCAAAAATATTTATTTTTGAAATGGGATGATAGGTTATGATATATATGACTCAATTGTTCTTAAAGTTAGGGAAGTGTTTCGGCAAAAACCAAACTTTCCCTTGAGAAAGGAGTTTTGGAGATTTTGTCTATTAAGGAGATTAATTAGATTTGGAGCCATAATAATTATGGATAATATTTGATAAATCTTGGTGATCAAGGTAGATGACGTAGACAAGGTGTATCAAGCATTTCAACCTTGTGATTGGAGAATACAAGTTGATTTTGGTGAAAACTAGAGATTTAAGGATCTTGGGTAAGATTGTTTTCATGCCACCAAAACCTTGCTGGATCTTGGCGCTCAGGGATCCCCTTGGGGCATGGGATATATGGATGGATATAGCAAGTGATGTAGATTGCAATGGTGTAGGGGGTTGAGCTTGATCCTGCTTGATCTCACCAAGTCAGGCTCTCAAACTTTGAATAAAATAAGCCTGCCAAAGCAGATTATCAACTAGCCTTCAAAACCTTGTGGGTTTAAGAAACACAAAGATCCACTTGGAACAAGTGCAGTATATATTGATAGACCTATATGAGTAGAATACAACCATGCAAAGATTTGGTCCATAGAATGTTGGATGCTGGTGTGAGCTTCTATCAAAGTAGGTATGTTGACTAGATTTGCAGGAATAGTTATTTTCTTGCATGTAAAACCATCAAGAACAAGTGGGTTGGAGGATGATCTAACCAAGGGCAAGAGTCTTCCTTGGTATTCCTTAGGATGGTTAACAAGATTCTTCAGATTAACTTTCAAAAATGCACAAGGGTTGAGAAAGGGAGGCATTCAAAAAGGTGATGTTAGAAATAGTTTTCCAGACTTGGCCAAATTTGGCAGATTTAGGGTTTTTGACTAGAATGTGGGTGGTGATGATTTTGATGGGTTGCAAGGTACCAAAGCATCATCAAGGGGATGATGTTGAAGTGTATATTGAGTAGGAAGGATCCTTGCTTGATATTGGTCTTCATTGACTTGGAAGCTTCTAGAATGGATATTTTCAGAATTGATCTGGTTAAGGGTTTTAGATGATCACCTAGTATCTAAAGATTAGATCCTACTGTGTATTCTTGCTGAGGGTGTGGTGATTTGGAAACCTCTTGATCCTAATGATGAGCTCCTAGGGTAGCTCATACTATCTCCTAAGCAGAGAAATCAAGCAGCAGATCAAGGCAACTCATCTTATAAACTAAGCAAACCTACTACTGGGGTTACCATCAAGCCTAGCTCGAGGTAAGGATGGGTATTTTGAAAAGGTTGTGGTTTGGGTAAGATGAGAGTCCTTGGTATCTCTACCAAGAGTATAATTCAAAAGCTTTAAAAATAGGTTTTGGGAAACCTAGAGATAAGAATGGTTGAAGGTTCTGTCTATAAAACATAAGGAGATTATAATAGGTTGCTCTCCATAGTTTAGGGAAATAGAAGCTACTAGAATAGTTGGTTTGCAAAGGCTTCTTGTCTTAGGTTTTTAAGTGCCAGAACATTTGAGAATATGGAAATTAAGACAAGACTATTTTGGGAAGTAGCTTGTGTCAACTGGTGTTAAGGTAAGGAGTAAATCATCTAATACACATTCATATGCATAAGCATATCAAGACAACAAGCAAACACTTCAGCACTAAACAAGAAAAAAGTTTTTGTTCCCCCTAATTTTTGCATTCTTGACAACTAATCAGGGTTGCTGAAATTGGGATGTTACATACCTTTCCCCTTAAAAGAATCTCGTCCCGAGATTCAGGAGAGTAGGGTTAGGGGATTTTGAGTCAAGGTTAGTGGTACTGGTTTCAAGCATGCTAACTTATGGGCTCTGTCTTTGGTAGTGGTTACCCTATCAATGAAGTTGAGCTTCAGTCTTCCAGGATGCACTGAGAGTTGAGTAGAGTCTAGTATTGATTTCGAGAGATGACCTTCTTTTCCTTCTGGACTCTATATCTCGAGGGCTTAGACTGGGTAGACTATCTCGATGCTGAACTTCACGGAGTACTCGTCGGAGGATAGAATCTACAGCTGGGAGTACCTCTGTCTAAGGATTCACAACTCTTCCTTAGGGTCGTAGCGTATCCTATTTAACAATTTTAGGGTTGGGACATCCTGAGGTTGCTCATGCAGAGGGTTTTTCTATTTGTGGGAAAGACGCAGTCTTTCCCCCTTAAGGTTAAACTAGGGTATATCGGAGAGTTGACATATTTCTTTCTTCTTGGAGTCGTGGATTGATGTTTTGAAGACTGTCGTCACTCTTTCTCCTAGAGTTGGAATTTTCCGATGACTTCCGCAAAGGTAGGTCCTACGGGGCTTATGTACTACGATTATTCGTACTTTGTCTGTTGGAGCCGTTGGAGTCTCACATCCTCTAAGCGATTGGAACTGGGCGGTTAGCGATCCTATGGCCCTTCCGGTGGGTCTTTAGCTGGAACGGCAGAGGGACTTCGTAGGATCTTTAGTTAGTTTCTCCTCTGATAACTCCCGGGTTGTGGTTTGGCGAAAAGACGTTGAATCTAGGGATCTTTTTCTGAAGTATCTTTTGGTGGACAGTCTTCTGGAGATTGAGTGGAACGACCTTAGAGATGCACTAAGGTGCTTCGGGAGGGGTGTGGATCTTCTGTCTTGGAGTGTTGACTTGATGTTAGAGGAAGGCTGTATCTTCTTGAGTCTTGAGTTGAGGTTTTCGAGTGACACCCTATTCTCGCAAACCTTGGTGGGGGTGGTCTTCTAACGAAGATTTAAGGAGTTAGCTGAGCACAAGTTAGCGGTTTACGACTCCTTTTGAGAGTGTTTTGTCAGAGTAGAGGCATCTAGCTTTATAGGAGTTGTCTTCATGCTTCCTTGTCATCTGGCTTCAGGGGTAGTTCTAACCTTCTGGGGAGGATCATTCCGTTAGTTTGGGTAGGGTCGACTAGATTAATTAGTCTCTTGAGGTGGTCAGAAGCTCTAATACAATAAAGGTTAGTGTGATTAGGTCTTCACTTCTTGTCTTGGTTGACTTATCGGGTGGTTTCTTGTGGATATTGAGGACCCTTCAGTGGTCGACTTCCAGCTTCAACGGGATTCTTGCTGTAATATATCGAGGACTAAGGGAGTGGGGTGCTATTGACGGGTCTTGCGAGGTGAGTTTGACGAGGTATGCCATCTTCCTGAGGTGAAATCTTCGAGTTGATTCTGACTTGACGATATCGAACTCTTGGTTCTTGCGATGGTTTTCCTCTCATATACTCTCGAGGTTAGTCTGGGTCTCATTACCGACAGCTAACACAGGGGTTTCCTGAGTTACTAGGTGGGTAGTCGCTCCTCGAGTCACATTTTTAAAGAGGTCCAAGCAAACCAGAACATACAAACAAGACGAACAGAGCGAGGGGATCGCAATGTCCTTGGCAAACAACACACATCAAGCAACACAGGATGCACTTAGGCAAGCAAACACGGTCAACGCCAGGGACCAAGGAGTTAACTACTCACGATGTAGGCAAATCCTATTCTTAGGACTATCGACCCTAGATATCGTCTTTCTTCAAGTCGGAGTCACTATCTTGCAGATGAAGACTTCGTCGTATCTTGGACGCTTCTTGATAGTGCAACACCCGATGTCTTTTGATTGTAAGGATTCTGTGGGTAGGGCGATATTGTAGTCTCCTTGTGTTTACTGGTAGTTGCTTATCTTCATCTTGTTCTCATTGTCTTTACCGGGTTCTAGATCCTAGTTATCTAAAATCCGTAGGTTTGAATCTTGGACGAGTGGTAGAGGAAACCGTTTTCGAAAGCATTTACTTAGAGTAAGAGAAGAAGTACAACTTTTTGAAACTCATTGAGAAACTAGTTTTTGAAATCCGGGGTTTTCAAAATAAGTTTCCTGTCTAGCGACCATGCTAACTAAGGTTCTCCTACAGTCAGGATGTCTCTGATACCAACTCTGTGGGCCCCTCGAATTAATCATCCGAGAAATCCCTGTTATGCATACACCACGTTCCCATGATCAGTGAGTCGTGGAACATAACCGGCAAGTATCATTACAACATCCGAGATATACCGAATTTACAAGACTTACATAAATGCCGTTATGGCCACATCAATAATCCTCAGCGGAACTTCATCAAGCGTAGAGCCCGAGCCATGCCTTAACCTATAGGCAACTGACTGGGAGAACGTCCTAGCTCGCATAGTCACCAACATCATCTTCTTCTTTATATCTGACCAAGTTAATAGCCAGGGACAATGCATGTGAGTACTTTGAATGTACTCGCAAACCACCTTAAGATAACAATAATAACAAGAGAAAATGCATTATGGCTGTGGTAGTAGGAGGGCTTCAAGAGAGGTTCTTTTCTCAAATAGTTTCTCTTGTAGATATAACATCTACATATCTTTGTTGAAAACCTTTATAATCATTTTGGAAACCCTTTTGAAAAGTTTTGGAAAACAATAGGACTGGGTCACCCATTTGTTCCTTTCCTTCCGGTCGTCCCATGACCGAACTCCTTTCTTTCCCTTCCGACCATCCCATGGTCAAAACCTTTCTCCTTTCCGACCATCCCATGGTCAAAACATTTCCAAGGCCATTTCTTTTCCGAAATCCCTTTTTGAAAACAAAACCAGCACCGCTCTACAACAACCTTCCCAACCGTCCATAACTACGGACATGGCTATTTGAATAGATTTACACTCTGCAGAGGTTGTACACTTTACCCACACCATCTGGGTACACTACCCTGATCTTCACCGATCTTGAGTCGAGAAACCGATGAAGACTCTCCGGATGCCCATTCCAATATAAGTGCCTACCCTATGTGTGTTATTCCCCTCAAAAATGGGACGTTGGGTACCGAGGACCAACCGGAGCGCTTTTTCCACTTTTCGAGTGTGCGCTTTCAATGAGGGGCTCATAGCAACGCGTGGAGGCCCGCAGACCCTTCGTTCCTTCTCTAGGTCGATGTCCCACATGGACCTTTATTGGAGAAGGCCCACCCTCCAGGGATCACAATCCCCTGTAGTAGTTACGAGGCAACTTATACCAGAATAGACAACCCTCAAATCCAGCCCTGTCCCATTCCAGAGTAATGTGGTTGCACAGGGTTAATTGTTCTAGCAAAACTGCAAAGAACCGGGTGCGTTTTCGTAAACCTTTTTCCTCCATCTTTCCTTCAACATTTTGTAAAAGCAAATCCTTTTTCTTTCTCAAAATCTCCTGGGAGGTCCCACCTCAGCAAG
The DNA here is from genome assembly GCA_910589775.1 of Avena eriantha. Classification (NCBI taxonomy): domain Eukaryota; kingdom Viridiplantae; phylum Streptophyta; class Magnoliopsida; order Poales; family Poaceae; genus Avena; species Avena eriantha. The sequence continues at coordinate 276,068,568 of OU342743.1, forward strand.
GTTTTATCATAAAACATTAGGTAAAACTTTTTCGGGGTCTTCCCATCCTCTAGCTTTTCTTTGGCTAAAACAGGGTCTCCAAAAGGGGTATGGTGTAATACACCATCTATTCCACTACAGACAAATAGGTATCATTGAGAGGGTTGTACTTAGTAGACCATTGAGTAATGGTTTGGAGGAGCCAAACCACTACCAGATATACATCATCATATAATAAAACAATGCAGTTTCATAAGTAGTAGATAAAACATGCATAAGTAAAAAAGTAGGACAATGCTTATGAGCAAGAAGGTGGCTTTCCTGATGATCAGCAATATGGAAATATGTCCCTGGACTTCTTCTTTAGATAACCAAGAATACCAATACCAATAATAATAAGATCTCTTCTTCTCGGCGTCAATACAAGCACAACTATCGTCGTCATCGAGTATACATGCAAACAAGCAAGACCACAGTCAAAATAAGGCATACAAGCATCATTAAAATACAGCAAACAAACATACCACACATTACTCAAATCAGTAGGTTTTGATAGATTGAGTGGGTTGTAATTGGAATTACTTTAATAACTCTTGTGGTCTCTATTTTAGGATGTATTTGTCCAAATACCACCGGTTAAGGGGATTTAGAACTAGGCTTGGGTCTATGTGATATAAATATGCAAGGATGATACCATCAGGTAGGTATTGACGAAATAAGGCCAACAAAAGTGGTTTCACTATTTTATCACTTTTCTTTAATTTCTTATGAATATTCTAGTGATAAAAGCTCTAGTTTTAGGAAATAATTCACCAGAAAAGTTCTGGAGCTCCAAAAATTATTTCCTTGGTTGTTCAGGTAGAGTTTGATGTACTTGTTCACTGAGAATTGGAATCATGTCAAAATAATTACCCGAATGCCCTCAGTAAATTCCCAAAGGCAGTTCTGGAGCTATTTTGTCTTTTTCACCAAATTAAATCTACATAAGCTTTTGAATTGATTCCAAGGGAACATGGTAGGTATTTATAATACCTTTCTGTAGAAATTGGAATCAACATTTTTGGAGTTACAGAGCTAATAGAGTGATTTATCTAGTGATAACACTATGGACAGAAATGTTTAATTCAGTAAAATTGAACCAAAGCTCAATAAAATTTGAGATGCTGGGGTTTGCTAGATGTTGATATGGAGTTTTACTGGGAGTTTTAATTAGGCCAATACCTCTGTTGGTTTGACCTAGAGAAATTACCTAAGGCAGATAAGGACTGTTTTGTTATTTTTACTACAGGAAAAAAAGCTCCACTTGGCTTGAGGCCAATTCCATGTGTTAGGTATATTAAGCATATACTAGAGAAAATTGGGTTTTCTCCATTTGGAGTTTTGAAACTCCCTGAGGATTTTATTTCCTGTATTTGATACCTTTTAGTAGCTTAACTTCCAGAAAATAATAAAAGTAAAGGTGGCCAAGGGGAGTGGTCTGAATGTTAGACAAAACATATAGGAACAAGTAGTAATTTATATCTAGACATTTCAAACTGTTTTCCATTTTTTTTTGAATTAAAGCTAGCAGGCAGAAAAGTAGATCTAGAGTTCTAATTAAAAGAAAAGTAAAAGAGAAAGGGGGGGGGGCGGATCCGCCTAGAATTGGTCCGCACTAGGGCGAGCCGGCCTAGCTCACCGCCGGCAGGAGCATGCACGCGAGTTTGAAACCGTGGAGCGGGGCCCACTTGTCAGCCAGACGGGAGGCGCGAAGGGGTAAGGGAGGGCGCTGGCCGTCAGATTTAGTGGAGATCGACGGCTCCCGCTCTTCTCCTTCCTCTATCCCCACCCGACGGGGAGAAACCCTAGTGGTGGCAGAGGCTCGTCAGGGAGGGCACACCGAGGCGCGCCGGCAACGGAGGAGTGGCGGAGGAGGAGCAGCATGACGTGGCGGTCCAAGAGAGGGGCGGCAAAGGCAGGTTCGGCACCGGAAGAAGTCTGCCGGATGGCCACCATGACGACCTCGTCGAAGCTCCCTGGCGGCGGTGGTAGAGAGGGTCCTGAGCAACAAAAAGACTATGCTTAGGTAGCCCGTGCTCGGGCGGGTTCAGGGAGACGACATGCAGGAGGGAAGGAGTAGAAGTGGGGGAATTGAAGGAGGAGAGGATCATCATCATCATCACGAATCAAGCGCATCAACTCCTCTCCATTCCCTTGTAGAAATCCCTGATCTAGTATTCTTGTCAATACCTAGATCTTGTTCGTTGTATTTGATAACTCTGTTCTTGTGGCAGCTTGTTGTCATTTCAGGAGCCTCCAAGTTGATTGTGGAGTTGTTGCCCCGCTATTTGTGTAAAGGCGTCAGTACCCGCCTCGAAGGGTCCCTATAGTGGAAAGGTGGATTAGGCCTTTGGTGGCGGGATCCATCGGAGAACAGGGTGAGGCCTATTGTGGCATGGTGGTCTTAGTACCGCCCACCCCACCAACGCAGACGTACTTCTCTTAACAAGGAAGGAACTGCGGTCAAACAAATCCTATGTCTCCGCGTGCTTCACTACGGTTTACCCGTTCCTCTTCCACTCGCTCTTTTCTCGCTAGTAGATAGGTTTGCATAGAGGGAAATTCCACCTAATAGTATATCTAGAGAATTTACCCTTTGTGCTAAGCCTAAAACTGAAAAAGTATTAAAATTTGGAGTAGCACCTATTCACCCCCCCTCTAGGTTCCCATACGATCCATTTCAATTGGTATCAGAGCCCTGACTCTTAATTTGGGCTTAACCGCCTAAGAGTAGTATGGGTACCAAGGATGATGGGAATGAGGCTGTGGATAAGGTCACAATGGATAATCTCAAGACGTTGGAAACAACCTCTTTGAAATCCTTTGAGGCCAAGATCGAGGAGATGAATCAAATGATTGCTCTCCTCACATCATCCATAGCCCCATCTCCATCCTCCTCTAAGGCTGCCACACCATCATCTAAGGAAAAGGGTAACACTGGATCCAAGGATGATGATGCGGAAGGTGAAAAACTTAATGGTTCCACCTCCAAGAAGGGAAGTGGTAAGGAGGAATATAGTGAGGTTCACCACGTATATTCCCCCGACCCACCTATCCCTCATCCTCATATAAACAATAGGGGTGATCCACCCAAGCTCACTGCATCCTCTTTCAATCAATGGCAATTCTTAATGAAATCTCATGTTTGCAGCTCCTCTATTGAACTTTGGAGGATTATTGAAGAGGGTCTTCATATTGGAGATCAAACCAACCTGACAAGAAGAGAAGATGTGGACTGCCAATTGAATGCCACTACTCTCCACATGATACAACTTGGTGTGGGTCCCAAGTACATGCCACACATTGAACATCTCAACACAGCTAAAGAAGCTTGGGATGCTCTTACAGATCTCTTTGTTGGGAATGAAAGCATTAGAAGGAACATGTACGATGCCCTTAGTAATGAAGCCGAGGGATTCTACATGTTGGATGGTGAAAACCATGAAGACATCTATAGAAGACTCAAGGGCATCGCAACAACATTTAGGAAGCATGGGGCCACTCACATTGATGATGCCTGGATAAAAAGGAAATATGTGAGTGCCTTAATGCCTTTCGAGCCAACGGACTTGAAGAGCATGCAAGGTATACATAACTACCATCAAATGACATCCAATGAGGTCATGCAAGAGATGGCGTCATTCAAAGTGGCAGCAAAGAATGCTGAAGCTGCTCGTGCTCGGGCCATTGGAATGCAAAAGGGTGTCAATGTTGCTCTCAAAGCCAATGTTGTTGAGCAAGAGGAGGAGGAAAGATCATTTGAGGGGGCCTCCATGGACTGCCCCGATGAAGTCAAATGTGCTCATGGTGAGTACATGGCGGCAAAACAGTTGATGGCCGACATCACCTTTTCCCTCAAAGTTTATCATTTGGATTAGTGGACTTGAATATAATTTTGTAATCCTTGTTTGTGTATCTTGCTTTTGGCAAGACGATTATTCATATGAACAAGTTACAAACCAGTTTGTACTATTTTTATGAACAATACCTTATGGTCACATTACGATTACAAATGAGTTATTATCATCACTATGTTAATGATAATAGTTTAAACATTTATAAAGAATTAGAATCCTAAAAGATATACAAAGCTTAATAATGAAATGACACTATAATTTAAGTCATTTTGGTTATTGCAGGTTCTTTATGAAAGATCGGGGTCCTAGATGCTAAATCTAGAGACTTTGCAAAACCATGCCTCTTGGGCAGAATGACTAAAACTTCGCATTCTGGTAAAACGGTGATATGCGAAGAAATGTTGAATCTTATACATAGTGATGTATCGTATTTTCAACAAGTAGTGGAAATCATTTATTGTAGACTTAAGTGAATAAGAGTATTTACTTAATGAAACATGAGTTTGAAATGATTTGAATTGTTCAAATGAATTCACAACAATAAGAGGATATTGAAATTAACAAGAATACGAAGTCTCTTTGATTTGATCGACATGACTAATGTATTCAAGTTAAGTTTAGCATAAAAAGGGACTTGTGAAATATGTTTCACAAATTATGATAATTTGATGAATTCAAACCATGTTGAAATATCTAAACATCATAATCATTATGTATTAGATACATATGGTACAATATTATCTCTTATCGGAGTTATAGTTATCGTTTAGAGTTAGAGATCAAAATAAGCAAACACTCACTTGAAATACAAAGGAACATCTAAATATTCATGGAAACAACACCATAAGTGTTATGGAAAGTTCGAGTTTCTAGAGATTTTGACAAGTCGAAATCGTGGCAAATAAACAAGTCTTTGTAGAGCATTCTTAGGAAGCTATGAATGCATCTTCCACAAAGGGGCGAACCTACAGTTGTCCTAAGTTGACGTGTCTTGATGAAGATACAGGTGGAAGAAAGTAAAAGATCAAAACAAGGTATTTGATCTCACCTCCGAATTGTTGAGTGGTGAAGCGGAATTTGTTTCGTGAATCCAAACTCTGCAAATAGAGGAGAAACCAATAATAATGATCATAAAGTTTCAGGGAATACTTTTACTAAAGTAAGTAGGATTGAACTATATATATTCTACAAGTTTGTGGAATTATATTATTGATTCACGTGTCATGTTTTGAACAAGACATACCTACGAATTACAAAGAAATGTGATGGACCTAAATACGAGAAATGAATTGTCATAGAAATCTCGTTAGTGGAATTCTTGATTTCATAGTGATCAAAGAATTTTGGAATGTCCAAGATTATTGAGAGGACCTAGATTTGAGTGCGAGCAAATCAGCTTGGCTAATTCATAATATGTTGCTGACATATTTTGAGTGGGAGCTAAGTGAAATCCCTAGATCTCAAACGTGAATGTCACTAAGTACATGGCGTTTTATGCAAGGAACTTTTGGAAGGACCCTGCCAAAGCCAAGTCGAAACTCGAGCGCAAGAACGGGTCAAATGGAAGAAGAGAAAGTGGCCCAAAACTGAGAACTTGCTACAACTATGGAGATAGAATGCACTTTGTAGCCGAGTATCCGTATCAAAATAGAGAAGACAATGGTGGAAGGCTCATTCTTAAAGAGAAATCCAAAGCACCTAAGAAGAAGCCATTTATTAAGAAGAATTGTCCCTTCAAGAAGCAACCCAAGATCGTCTTAGTAGCACAAGAAGAAGACACCTTTGCATGTGAAGATGAAGAGGATGATGATAGTTCTCGCGAGGTGGCTGCTATAGCCACCACATCAACTCCTTCATCTCTCTTCGACTCGCCAAACGAGAACGTCATCAACAACAATGCTACTTGCCTAATGGCAAGAGGGTCCGAGGTATCAACTTCTAGATCTTCATTTCCTAAGACTAACATAATTTTGGATATGGATGAACATGACAGTCTGAAAATGAAAGAAGAAGTTATTGCTTTGGATACCTTTTTCACTAACCTGCAAGGTGAGCACAAACTCTATTTTGATGCTCTTATGAGTCAACTTGCTCAAGCCAAAGATCTTCTTGAAGAAAAGGGCAGAATTGAAAGAGAAGATGCCTTAAAGATAGCCTCTTTGAAGAATGCCTTGGAAGAGGAAGAGGAAGCTCGAGTATCTTTGGAAGAGAGACTCGAATCCATTGAGGAGTCACAGGAAGAAGCTGTGGCTCAGCTCATCAAAGAACGTGACCATGCTCTTGCCAAGGTAAAGAAACTAAAGAAAGAAAAGATTGACTTTGGGGCTGTTCATGCTAGACTTTTGGAGAAGTTTGATAATCTTGAAAGTGCCCACAAGGCATTGAAGAGTGATCATTCTACTTTAAATGAGTCTCGTGACCAGCTCCAAACTCAATTGAAACGGTATGATGTGCCAAGTACCTCCACTTCATCCTATGGAAAAGAAGACCTTGCAAGAGGTTCTCAACACAAAGGTAAAGACGTTATTGATGAGATACTAAGCAAGCAAAGGACAAACAATAGTAAAGAAGGTCTTGGTTACATTCCCAAGATAAAGAGCAAGAAAAACAAGAAGAAGAAGAGCAAGACTGCTCAACCAAAGACTAGCAACATTACCAATGACAAGACTAATTATGATGGTTTTGCAGGGGTCAACAATCCTAACTTTGAATTATACTGCGATTATTATGGTGATGTTTATGCTAGTTATGTAGGCCCTTATGATTGTTACATTCCTTGGTCTATTTGGGTTCCCAAGACCCTTGTCACTAACATGAGAGGACCCATTGAAAAATGGATACCTAAAACCAAGAAGTAATTTTCTTGCAGGGCTATGCTTCCGGTGGTTCTAAATGGGTACTCGATAGCGGTTGCACGAGTCATATGACCAGAAGTAAGGAGATCATCATGGAGATGCGGCCAAACCATGATCACATAACCGTCTCCTATGGTGACAAGTCAAAATCTGAGGTATTGGGTCTCGCCAAAGTTGTGGTGGCTCACGATATCTCTCTCGTGGACGTCATGCTTGTTGAGACCCTCGGGTACAACTTACTTTCAGTTCGCGCCCTTGGTAAGATGGGCTTTGTAGTTTATATTGATGCTGATTTGGTGGTACTCTTGTGGAGCAAGTCTCTAAAAGTCGCTTTCGTGGGATATGTCGAAAATGACCTGTACGTGGTGGACTTTTCGGGAAAACCACTACAAGCCCGATGTGTCTTTTCGGAAAGGCTGATGCGGGTTGGCTATGGCATCACCGATTAGCCCACGTCAATATGAGAACTTTACAAAGTCTTCACAAGGGTGGCCACATCCTTGGACTAAAAGAAAATGTCTCCTTTGCCAAAGATCGTGTTGTAGGGCTTGTGTTGAAGGGAAAATGCATGACTCTCCTCATCAAAGGAAAACTATTATCTCATCAAAAAGGATCTTAGAGCTCCTCCATGTGGACCTCTTCGGACCTCCATCTCATGCAAGCCTCGGTGGGAAGAAGTATTGTCTAGTGATTGTTGATGATTACTCAAGATACACTTGGGTTTATTTCTTCAAGTTGAAGAGTGAAACTCCACAAACAGTCATCGACTTTGCCAACGAGGTTCAACGTCAACACAACGTCCCCATTCTGGCTATAAGAAGTGATAACGACTCTGAGTTCAAGAACTACACCTTAAATGAGTTCCTTAGTGAAGAGGGGATAAGACATCAATATTCCGCTGCGTACACCTCTGAACAAAATGGTGTAGCCGAGAGGAAGAATCAGACTCTAATGGATATGGCAAGGTCAATGCTAGCCGAATTTAAATCTCCATATAACTTTTGGGCTGAAGCAATCTCTACTTCTTGTCACTCATCCAACCGTTTATACGTCCGTAAGATCTTGGACAAGACTCCGTATGAAATACTTACCAGTAACAAGCCAAACAGCTCATACTTTCGGGTATTCAGATGTAAGTGTTTCTTTCTTATCAAGGGAGTTCGTTTAACTAAGTATGAATCTAAGGCTCTAGAAGGTATTTTCGTTGGTTATGGTGACGAATCCCACACTTATAGAGTCTACAATAAGCTCTCCGGAACTGTTGTAGAATCTTGTAGTGTGGTGTTCGAGGAAAATGACGGTTCCCGTGCGGAGCAAGTTGGTGTTTGTGATACAGATGTTGAAATACCCCAAGATCCCAGAAGAAGAATGGGCGTGGGATTTTTCCGCCCCATTGAGGAACCCCTTGTGGCGGATCGGGAAGGACAATGCTCTACTCATCTAGAGCCCTCATCTACACATTCGCAACGTGTTCCAACCACGGGAGCAACTTCTAGACCATCTCCATCAACTGCTGAAGGTCAAGATGTTCCAGAAAGCTCTAGGCTGGATTATCCGGTGGACACCGGATTATCCGGCCACCTCACTCTTGATGACCATTTTGCTCCTGGTGCTGAATATATCGATGCAAGCTCTAGGGCGGATTTTCCAGCCAGCCCCAGATTATCCGGCCCCTCGCCAGTTCAAGCAAGCCCTAGGCAGCCTAATGAAGCTGCTACAAATACTCCCAGGCCAGATTATCCGGCCACTCCATCGGTCGGATTATCCGGCCCTGACTCACCTATTGTTCAGCAGTCTCCTGTTACAGCTGCTGACTCCTCTCCAGGGCACGCTTCATCACCACCTACTACTGTTCTCCCAAATTTTGGTCAAGATCGAGCAAATGATCCAAATGAAGATTCAAGTGATGAAACTACTCCACCAAGAGACAACAAACTTATTGAACTTTGTCGCAAGGCTCAGGCTGATCGGAATCTTGAGTTTGAGATGTCTATGATGGGGGAATTACGGTTCTTTCTTGGATTCGAGATCAAACAACTTAGAGAAGGAACCTTTATTAATCAAGCAAAGTACATCCAAGACATGCTCAAGAGATTCAAGATGACGGATCTAAATGGTGTCGCCACTCCAATGCAAACAAAATGTCATCTTGAACTTAACCCACATGGTAAAGATGTGGACCAAAAGGTATACCGGTCCATGATCGGCTCTCTTCTTTACCTCTGCGCATCTAGACCCGATATCGTGTTGAGTGTGGGAGTGTGTGCAAGGTATCAAGCAGCTCCTAAAGAAAGCCACTTAGTGGCGGTCAAGAGGATCTTTCGATATTTGGTTCATTCCCCTAACTTTGGTCTCTGGTATCCCAAGGGCTCCAATTTCTCTTTATGTGGTTATACTGACTCAGATTGGGCTGGTGATAAGGATGATCGGAAATCCACTTCTTGAGCTTGTCAATTTTTGGGAAGATCTCTTGTGTCTTGGTCATCTAAAAAGCAGAATTGTATCTCTCTCTCCACCGCCGAAGCTGAATATGTTGTAGCTGCCAACGCCTGCACTCAATTATGGTGGATGAGGCAAACTTTAAAGGAATACGGTGTCAATTGTGACAAAGTGCCGTTTTTATGTGATAATGAAAGTGCAATCAAAATTGCGTACAACCCAGTACAGCACACAAGGACGAAGCATATTGAGATTCAGAATCATTTTATTCGAGACCATGTTGCTCGAGGCGATATTGATCTATCCTTTGTGAGCACGAAGAATCAACTTGCGGATATTTTTATGAAACCACTTGATGAAGCAAGATTCTGCTACTTGAGGAATGAGCTAAATATCATTGATTCCAGGAGCTTGTCTTGATTACCCATGCACTCACTCGTACCTCTCAATCGTATTTTGGTCTAGGTGTGGGCATGGATATAGGGGGAGTATGGTCCTAACTCATTGGGCTAACCCTCCCCCCATAATGCCAAAAGCAAGATAGATCATTTCTCTTAATATCATTTTGTGATATGTGAGCTTATTGATGAGTATTGGTCGTGAACCCAAGATATATCTTCGGGTGTCACACCATACACTCTAACAAGGTGGCTTCGGCCACCGCCCTCTCCCTTGAGGAGAATTGGATCTTTTTGGCTATTTTTTGCTCTCTCATGTTCTTATGGGAATCACACTCAATCTTGGCTTTTATTTGATTTGGGTCTTGCAATTTTGAGTGTCTAGTACCATCTCAGTTTGGTTCTCTTAATCCTAAGCCTTTCCCTACCCCTAAGCCATCTATTCTTGCACATAAGTCCCTTGTACACCTTGTGGGGGTGTTGTTTGGGGACGCGCATGCCTGGTTCTGTGTACAACAGAATTCCAGATTTGAGGCCGGATAATCCGGCCCAAGTGTAGGCCGGATAATCCGGCCCTGGCGGATTTCGTCTTTAAGGGAAGGGATCGAGGGGAAGGGCTCATAACGAGCAGCACTTCTCCCCCAACCCTCTCCCCCTCCTCTGCCGCCGCCTGCCATCCCCCACCCTCCCCGGAGCCTCTCCGGCCACCGGATTTTGTGGGCCTCCCCGGATCTTCTTCTCCGCGCCTCCGGGTACCTTCTCCTCCGCGTTCTTCCTCCAATGAGTGAGGGTAACTCCCTCTCTCCCCATCTTTGGCTAGATGTGTTACTTGTTGGATGGAACGTAGTCTAGAAGGATGTGTTTTCGCATAGAAATTGTTGTTTTGCAGTTTCTAGGCCCGGTCTACTTTTTTTCATTCAATCTAGGTGGAATCGAAATTTTTCTACCAGGGCCAGATTATCCGCCCCTGGCCATGCCAGATAATCCGGCCTGACAGATTCAATTCTGGTTCAGTTTCACTATGGAGTATGCATTGAGTAGATTTGTCCTATGAACTTTTGACTACTTTTTCCATGCTCTCTCCTGGACTTGTGTGTATGCTTATCCCCTTGCTATCGCCCTTTTTCTCCTCCCAGGTGGTTCCAGTGTTCCCAAGACCTACAGGCGCCGCCCTCGCGCTAAATACTTTTGGGACGACGGACATGGTAACTTAGTGGACGAAGTTGAGTTGAGAAGAAGAAAGAACAAAGAGAAGCGCATGGCTGAACAAGCAAAGCGGACTAGAAAGGGGGTGTCCAAGATAAAGGGCAAGGAGCCCAAGATCAACTATAGGACTTTGGATGCAGTCACCTATTCCTCCATCTGTCACTGTGTCTTGTTTGCTGAGTTGCCTCGTGATGATGAGCTGGGGGATACTCATTTTTGGTGTGCGGAATAGAAAGGTATCTATGAAGATGTGTATGCCAGGCTGAACATTAGGCCTATGCACCCACTGGTCCTTGCCGTGGCTTTGGAGAAGGCCCACCTTGTGGATGCGATGTTTGTGGCTGAGAGGATGGGGCTGCACCATCTTATGTCTCTCTAGTGCTCTTTTGACTCTGAGGTGGTGAAGCAGTTCTTCTCTACTTTGGTTATTTGTGGGGATGAGCGTCGCACTATGAAGTGGATGACTCATGACAGGCCTATGTCTGCTGATTTTCACGTGTTTGCTGAGGTTCTTGGATACTCTTTCCGCAGCAGGGATAGAGCCAGTGGCCACCGCATCATCACCCAGCTGAAGCCCAACAAAGATGCAGCTCTCTCTCCTTGCACTGTGGATAATGGCATTGTGGGCACTCTGGCTGGCCTTGCTCCCATCTATGCTGCCTTAGTGGGTCTCTTCCGTGACTCCATCACTCCAAGTGGGGGCAACAATGACAACATCCGTGGTCACCTTGTTCAGCTACTTCAATTTTCTCATGAGGTTGCCTCGTGCGAGGACGAGTCGGTGTAGTATAGGCTGGATGTCTTGGACTTCATTTACCATGAATTGACTGATGCCATGTTCAACCGTCTGTCCATCCCCTATGCACCCTACATTATGATGCTCATCAGGCACCTGCTTCCTTCTGAGGAGTTCCACATTGATTCGGTGCATAAGGCCAAGAAGATATACACCAAGGTTCGGAAGACCTCTCACCCCTCCTCTGCTCCTGAGGGCCTCATGAGGGATGCTTGCAGGCCCCCAGTGCCTCCCGTTGCCCGTGAGATCAAGCAGCTGGACTGGTTCCGCGTAACATACTTTGCATGGGAGTGGACATGCGCAAGGGTCAGTACGAGGCATACAAGCAGCGCCATGAGTTGGCTCACTCTCAGCAGCTCATTCTCCACCATGTGTCCGGTGCTTCGGGTGACCCTCCGGTTCCTACACCTCCCACACCGTATGCTCGGTGGAGCTCTTCCTCCAGGTTGAACTATGGAGAGCTGGAGCGTCATTTGTTCCCCTCTGCGGCTGCTGCTGATGATGAGCATGAGGATGGTGACACCAAGGAGCTTGAAGATGAGGATGGGGATGAGAATGAAGACGAGGACGAGGACGAGGACTACGAGTGATCCCGTGGGGCGCTAGCATCGCTCTTCTTCCTTTTTGGTGTCTCGATGCCAAAGGGGGAGAAGTAGTTCTATTAGGATATTCGTGGATTTGCATGGGTCGGGCATAAGTACTTGCATTTTTTATTTGTCGTTTTCTTGCTTATGCCCATTTAGTGTTGAACTTTAAGTTTGTAGTTTGTTTGAGACTCTCTGTCAGTGGTTGTCTGGATTATGCTTATGGATTTCATCTCATGGATTATGCTTATGGATCCATCTATTCATATCCTATTATACTAGAAGTCTTTATCAAGGAAGGCGCTTATATTGGTTATCTCGGTATTATTTGAGGCTATGTCAAGGATGCCTTCCCTCTACCTCAGTGGTATGATTATGTTGCTCATATGTCTATGGAATAGATTCACCTATTTGTGTGCATTTGTATTCCAATGCAAAATTCTATTATGCACACATTGAGGGGGAGTCTCTTCCATGGTTATTGCTGTTTGTCTTGTGACTTTTTCCTGCAAATCCTGGTATTGTCATCTAACACCAAAAAGGGGGAGATTTAAAGAACATTTCATGTTTTCCTATGTTTTGTGTGTTAGATAACAATATTGTGGAGATTATTCATGTGCGCTAAGTGTACAGGAAGCTTTGAGGGGGGCTGGATTATCCGCCCTACCAAGGGGCGGATAATCCGGCCTACCTCATTGAGCAAAGGGATCCAAGGCGCGTCGCTCGGTATCTGGTCGGATTTTCTCCCGGAAAATCCGAACTGGGGCGGATTTTCCTCCCCAGGCCGGATAATCCGGCGGTCGCATGGGCCGGATAATCCGGCCCCTAGTTTTTGAGCAAAGGGAGCCAAGGCGCGTCACTCGGTATCCGGTCGGATTTTCTCCCGGAAAATCCGAACTGGGGCAGTTTTTCCTCCCCAGGCCGGATAATCCGGCCTTCACATAGGACCGGATAATCTAGCCCCTAGAAGTTGATCAAGGGCAAGCTCGGCGCGACGCTCTGATAGGGGGGGCGGATTATCTGCCGGATATTCTGAGTCTAGGGCGGAGTTTTCCCAGGCCAGATAATCCGGCCCTCACTTGGGCCGGATAATCTGCCCCCCAAAGTGTCCAACGGCTAGTTTCGAAAGGGGGTATAAATACCCCTTCTTCCCCAACGTTCAGAACTCTTGATTCATTTAAAATTGTCCAGACATTGTGCAAGAGCTCCCATTCTCGATCTCCCACTTCAACCACCCGAAGGCTTCAATCTTTGGGGGAATTGAAGGAGGAGAGGATCATCATCATCATCACGAATCGAGCGCATCAACTCCTCTCCATTCACTTGGAGAAATCCCTTATCTAGTATTCTTATCAATACCTAGATCTTGTTCGTTGTATTTGATAACTTTGTTCTTGTGGCAGCTTGTTGTCATTTCGGGAGCCTCCAAGTTGATTATGGAGTTTTTGCCCCGCTAGTTGTGTAAAGGCGCCGGTACCCGCCTCGAAGGGTCCCTATAGTGGAAAGGTGGATCAGGCCTTTGGTGGCGGGATCCATCGCAGAACAGGGTGGGGCCTATTGTGGCGTGGTGGTCTTAGTACCACCCACCCCTCCAACGCAGACGTACTTCCCTTAACAAGGAAGGAACTGCAGTCAAACAAATCCTGTGTCTCCGCGTGCTTCACTACGGTTTACCCGTTCCTCTTCCACTCACTCTTTTCTCGCTAGTAGATAGGTTTGCATATAGGGAAATTCCACCTAATAGTATATCTAGAGAATTTACCCTTTGTGCTGAGCCTAAAATTGAAAAAGTATTAAAATTTGGAGTAGCACCTATTCACCCCCCCCTCTAGGTTCCCATACGATCCATTTCAGGGGGGTGTTGAGTGGAAGGGATATGAAGCAAATGAGGGGCAGAGGGAGGCGCGGGGTGGCCTGGGGGTATTTAAACTGAGGTGGGAGCTCTAAGAGGGGAAATGTCCATTTTGGACATGCAAGGGAGGTAGGGCTAGCTTGTGATTAGCCTTAGAGGGGTGGTGGAGAGGGGTGAGAGAGAGATCTGGTCGTGCTAGGGCTCAGAGAGGGAGGGAGTGGTAGCTGTTGCAATTAATTGGCCTCACATGCTTGTATCTCTCTCCTTCTTACTTCCAAGCACATGGGACAAGGGAGAGGTGTTGCTAATGTAGCATATCTATAGTGCACACGACCAGGACTGAGGTGTGTGGTGGTGGAGGTTTGCTGGTGGAGGTTGATGAGGTTTTCATTTGGTTTTTGGTACTAAAAGGGTAAATGTTCAAATCTGCCATAAATGATGCTCAAGAGTTATGTCTTGATTTTGTATCTTGACCAATGGAGGTAAGGATTCTAGTAGAAGGGTAGGGTTAATATGCATCTCTAGGATTTATTTGGGGTTTTTCAGAAGATTAGAAGTCCCCTTAAATCCATTTATTCAGAAACTGCAGAAGTGAAATCTTGGAGTTCATTTGATATTTTTACATTGGACAATGTGGGTTTTTCATTTTAGATTGTCTCAATTGTGAATACACACTTAGGGGAATTTCCCAAGATTTATTGTGGCTTAAAAGTATTTAAAACAATTCTTTTATCCTTTCTGCCATTTAAGAAAAAGGGCAAAAAGAATTATTGAAACTCTTCAAAAATATTTATTTTTGAAATGGGATGATAGGGTATGATATATAGGACTCAATTGTGCTTAAAGTTAGGGAAGTGTTTTGGCAAAAACCAAACTTTCCCTTGAGAAAGGAGTTTTGGAGATTTTGTCTATTAAGGAGATTAATTAGATTTGGAGCCATAATAATTATGGATAATATTTGATAAATCTTGGTGATCAAGGTGGATGATGTGGAAAAGGTGTAGAAAGCATTTGCAACCTTGATATTGGAGAATCCAAGTTGATTTTGGTGAAAACTAGAGATTTAAGGATCTTGGGTAAGATTGTTTTCATGCCACCAAAACCTTGCTGGATTTTGGCGCTCAGGTCTCCCCTTGGGGCATGGGATATATGGATGGATATACCAAGTGATGTAGATTGCAATGGTGTAGGGGTTTGAGCTTGATCCTGCTTGAGCTCACCAAGACAGGCTTTCAAACTTTGAATAAAATAAGCCTGCCAAAGTAGATTATCAACTAGCCTTTAAAACCTTGTGGGTTTAAGAAACACAAAGATCCACTTGGAATAAGTGAAGTATATATTGATAGAACTATATGAGTAGAACACAACCATGCAAAGATTTGGTCCATAGAAGGTTGGATGGTGGTGTGAGCTTCTATCAAAGTAAGCATGTTGACTAGATTTGCAGGAATAGTTATTTTCTTTCCTGCAAAACCATCAAGAACAAGTGGGTTGGAGGATGATCTAACCAAGGGAAAGAGTGGTCCTTGGTATTACTTAGGATGGTTAACAAGATGGTTCAGATGAACTTTCAAAAATGCACAAGGGTTGAGAAAGGTAGGCATTCAAAAAGGTAATGTTGGAAATAGTTTTCCAGACTTGGCCAAATTTGGTACATTTAGGGTTTTTGACTGGAATGTGGGTGGTGATGATTTTGATGGGTTGCAAGGTACCAAAGCATCATCGAGGGTATGATGTTGAAGTGTATATTGAGTAGGAAGGATCATTGCTTGATATTGGTCTTCATTGACTTGGAAGCTTCTAGAATGGATATTTTTCAGAATTGATCTAGTTAAGGGTTTTAGATGATCACCTAGTATCTAGAGATTTGATCCTGCTTTGTATTCTTGCTGAGGGTGTGGTGATTTGGAAACCTCTTGATCCTAATGTTGAGCTCCTAGAGTAGCTCATACTATCTCCTAAGCAGAGAAATCAAGCAGCAGATCAAGGCAACTCATCTTATAAACTAAGCAAACCTACTACTGGGGTTACCTTCAAGCCTAGCTTGAGGTAAGGATGGGTATTTTGAAAAGGTTGTGGTTTGGGTAAGATGAGAGTCCTTGGTATCTCTACCAAGAGTAGAATTCAAAATATTTAAAAAGAGGTTTTGGGAAACCTAGAGATAAGAATGGTTGAAGGTTCTGTCTATAAAACATAAGGAGATTATAATAGGTTTATCTCCATAGTTTAGGGAAACAGAAGCTACTAAAATAGTTGGTTTGCAAAGGCTTCTTGTCTTAGGTTTTTAAGTGCCAGAACATTTGAGAATATGGAAATTAGGCCAAGACTGTTTTGGGAAGTAGTTTTTGTCAACTGGTGTTAAGGTAAGGAGTAAATCATCTAATACACATTCATATGCATAAGCATATCCATACAACAAACAAACACTTCAGCACTAAACAAGAAAAAGTTTTTGTTCCCCCTGATTTTTGCATTCTAGACAACTAATCAGGGTTGCTGAAATTGGGATGTTACATATACGGCGGGAGCTTCCTCTCCGGTTGTATAGCTCCGCCCGTATAGTTGGCAAAACCCCTCTAAAACTTCAAAAAAACACAAGAAATTCAAAGGAGAAATTTTCAAAAGTAAAAATTGTGATCACAAATCACTTATTTGGGTAAGAACACTTACCTTGCACTTACCATTTTTTATTCAGGGATGAAAAGTTCCTCCCACAACAAAGACTTCTTCTCTCTTGGAGGAATTGACCTTAATTCATTGAATAATTCTCGTAAACGACAATCACCAGGACTAAAGTTCTTCTCAATAAGATTGGTGTCTTGTGGGGCAATCATGGACACTACATCCAACATCTTTATTCCTTGCCTCTGCATAATCTGCAACTCAAATTCTTGAAGTAAAAGAATCCAACGGATCAGTCTTGGCTTATGGTCTTTCCTTTTGAGGAGTTCTTTTAAGCCATCATGATCCGTGTGAATTCTTACCTTTGCATCAACTATATATGAATGAAATTTACCACAAGAGAAAAATACAGCAAAAAGTTCCTTTTCTACCTTAGGGTAATTCTTTTGGGCACCATTAACAGTTCTACTAGCATGATGTATAATATTAAATCTGCGACCAATATGTTGTCCCAGAGTTACTCCTACAACATCATCACTAGCTTCACATATTAAGTCAAAGGTTGTATCCCAGATAGGTGGTTTAATAATAGGAGCACGAGATAAAGCATTTTTGAGTCTATCAAAGGCTTCAAGACAATTATCATCAAAATTAAATGGTATTCCCTTTTGCAGGAGGTTAGTCAAAGGTTTAGATATTCCAGAGAAATTTCTAATGAACCTTCTATAAAAACCCACATGACGAAGAAAAGTTCTTATACCTTTAATATCCCTAGGTTGTGGCATTCTCTCTATTGCTTCAACCTTATCTCTATCAACTTCAATTATCTTACCTGATGCCTTGTGTCCAAGGACTATAATTTCTTTGACCATAAAATGGCACTTCTCCTAGTTTAGAACAAGATTAGTTTCTTCACAACATTGCAATATTTTTGAGATTATCTAAGCAACTAGTAAACGATGTTCCATAGATAGAAAAGTCATTCATGAATACTTCCATTATAAGTTCTATAAAATCTGAAAAAATAGCAGTCATGCATCTTTGAAAAGTAGTTGGAGCATTACATAAACCAAAAGGCATACGTCGGTAAGCATGTAAACCATAAGGACTAATGAAAGTTGTTTTAAGTTGGTCATTCAGATGAATAGTTATTTGAGAAAAACCAGAGTATCCGTCCAAGTAGAAAAAATGAGTATGGTTTGCTAACCTTTCTAAAGTTTGATCTATGAACGGTAATGGATAGTGATCCTTCCTAGTCTCTTTATTTAATTTTCTGAAATCTATGCACATCCTATGCCCAACAATAGTTCTAGTAGGTATCAATTCATTGTTTTCAATAGGAACAACAGTAAAACCGCCCTTCTTAGGTACACAGTGAACATGACTTACCCATTCTCTTTCTTTGACAGGGTATATTATACCTGCGTCCTATAGGCGTACAATTTCTTTTCTTACCACTTCTTTCATTTCAGGGTTCAATCTTCTCTTAAATTCTGCAACTGGTTTAGCACCTTCTTCCATGAATATTCGATGGACGGCTATCATGGGACTGATGCCCTTCAAGTCATCCATTGAGTATCCAAAGGCTTGGTGATGCTCCTTAAGTATCTTCATGAGTTCTTCTTCTTCTCCTAAAATTTTAGCACTAATAATAACATGATATTTATTTATATCATCTAAAAACATGTATTTAAGTTTTCTGGTAGAGTCTTCAACTCTGGGGGTGGTAGTTCCTCGTCCCCTCTTCTGGCTCTTCAAAAGTCTCTTCAGTTGGAGGTCCCATAATGGGAAGTGAATCAATTTCATCTTCTAGTTCTCCCAAGGACTTGTCCTCCATAACTATTTCTTCATAATTCGGATCTTCATTTATTCCTTCTTCTTGATTACTAAAGAAAAGAGCCGCCATTTCCTCAATAGTTCTCTCTTCCTCTTGTTCTTGTATTTTTGGAGGCATGTCTTTAAATTTGGAAAAATGGAATTTATTTCCCGTTCCCCCAAGCTTAAGAGACACAATCTCCTTCTTGAAATTAACATAGGCACCTATATCACCCAAAAAGTTCCTTCCAAATATAATTGGGCAAAGAGTGTCATCTGGCATATCAACAACTACAAAATTGATAGGAAAGTTTTTGGTGCCAATTGTGACAGTTACATCTTCAAATACTCCCATTGGAATTCTAAGGTTTTTATTGGCTAACATAATTGTCATATCAGTATTTTCAATTGTAGCCGGTTCTAGTTCTTCTTTAATTTCTAAGTAGAAATCATAAGATATAACATTAAGTTTGGTGCCAATATCACATAAACTGTAATGCGAGGTTTCTTTAAATATGCAGGGAAGAGTAGGCTTACCCACATCTTTTACCTTTGGTTTACCTTCAACCAATACGGAAGTCTATTGATCCAGTTCAACTATGTTACAATGTGCATACATAGCCATAATTGCTTCCTTGGTTACCTCTTCATCTTTGGTTTCTTCCAGATGTTCTACGACTTCTGGCATACTTTCCTCTTCCTTCTTCTCTTGTACTTCTTTCACCTGTTCATACTCAAGAATATGCTTTTGTACAGTGTTAGGAAAAGGCAATTCATGCATTGATTCCAGGGAGGCCAGTGTTGCTTTATCTTCTCTTTTCTTCTCAATTTAGGGTGGTGGATCATACTTGACCGGACCCTCTTTCGGAGCTGTGATATGTTCTGTAAAATCTTTAACAACTTGCAACACAAGATTTGAATCCAAGTAAAGTTCCTTAGATAATTATTTAATGTGGCCTTTTTATTATAGTCATGAATACAATCATGTTCTATTTCTATGCCTCCTTCACTTCCTAGACCAAAATTCCATGAAACTCTATGATCACGAATTCTATTAAGTAAAGCCCAAGCTTTAGGTATAGGAAGATTCATAAAGTCTCCTTCCGCGAAAGAGTCTAGTTCAATTTTATTAGGTTCAATTAAACCGCCATAAAAGATATGTAATAAATACCATTCAGGCAAATCATGATGAGGACACAGACGTAATAAATCTTTTAATCTGATATAAGCTCTTACTAGTCCTTCATTAGAACGATTCTTCCAAGTCATTATAAGACGCCTGATTCCAAAATATTTTGATAACGGGTAATATTTTGCTAGAGATTCACATGCTAGATTATCCCAAGTAGTAGTGGCTTCAGATGGTAGAGATCTATACCATGAGAGAGCTGTACTTGTCAAAGTTTTACTAAAAAGTTTAACCCTTAACTCATCAGGGTATATCCCGTCAATAGAAAAGTTCCACATATATCTTTAAAACATGCAATATGCTCATATGGATCAGGATCTTCTTCGTCTCCAGTAAATTGCTTCTTATGTAGAATACCAAGTAGTAGAGGATTTATTTCAAACCCCCTTGTCTTCTTATTGGAGTTGTCTCTTTTATAAATATCATAGGGATTCCCAAAGTGGTTTAGTGGGCTAGCACTAGTAATATGCTCAAACTCCATCATGTTGGTGGAAACCTATAACTCAAAACAAAATTTAGCAAGACAAAAATAAATAAGAAAAAACTAAAAGACCTACATCGCTTAGCTCCCCAGCAACGGCGCCAAAAAATAGCTTGATGACTGCAAGTGCACAGATCATTTGTAGCTAGTTTTGAAATAAAGATATCGATCCCACAGGGAGGAGTCTGAAGTCTAATAACTCTTGAAGTAAATATTACAATAGAAATGCTAGATAAAGTTCTAAGTGGAAAGATAAAATGCGAATATTGTGTAAAAAGGTGTTTTGGGTTTTAGGTGTAAGAGCAATTGTAAAGTAAAGTAAAACAACATAGTACAGAAAGTAAGTATCGCGTATGTAAGAGAGATTGGAACTGTAATAGGGAAAAAGCGTTCTCAGGGAGTAGTAGATACACCACTAGTATTATAAGGAGCTAAGATAAAGATTATCATCATGCACATTCACAACTATGTATGTGTGGGAGGAACTTCGTATTTGGACAAATAGGCAGCAATCGCTGCTCACATCATCCGCATAACCACAGCAGTCAGCAATTGACATCAATCGAATTACTGCGCTATTAAGGGACGTAATCCCGTAGGACGTATCCCATGGCATGTATAGTGTTCTGTGAGTTTCCTCGGTTTCCCAAGTTGATATGTAAGGGGTGCCAACAACTTTATAGTCACTGTAAGTGCTAGCACACCTCCGTCTACCAACAAGTAGTTTCCTCCATCAAGTCCCCACGAGAGGCAAATATTGAGAGGTCGACTTCTCTCAACATCAAGATGTAGAAAATCTAACACATGGTCACAACGATGAATATCATAATAGACTTTACCTTATTTCAATCTCATACTAGGGTTTCTCCATCTCCCCAAGAACTAAAGATCTACTCATACATGGAGGTAATCAACATCATAGCAATGGTAATGGAAACAATCATAGATGAATAGTACTTGTATAAATCCACAACGAATACGGGAATTACAACAAGATCTAGACAAGATGTAGATGGGATGGTGCAACGGTGGATGATGAAGATCGATGCCTTAGCCTCCTGGATCTCCGCAGGGCGAAGATGGATCCTTGGTGGATGAGTTCCCCCTCCAGATGCCTTCCGTAGGTGAGGTTTCTGCGATTTCTAGGTGCTCTGTATGTCATCTCCTCGAACCAATTGCACGGGGTGAAACTATTTGACGAGGCGGAGGCGGCACCAACTATACGGCCGGAAAAGTTGCTCCGGTCGTATAGTTGGTCGTTGGACTCTAAGCCTCCCTTGTTCGCTTTTGGTTTTCTTCTGGTATTATTAATATTTCTCAAATAAGTGATTTACATTGTTTTTAGTCCTTTTCTCCACAGTACAACTGCTCCAAGAATTGTATCCATTGGATCCATCATCTGTCCTGATCCTAGTGAAAACAGACATAAATTGTGCGCGCAAGCACCGTAAAATACCAAGATCCTACATCTATAATGCAAAATAGTAATATAAAACATGATGCAAATATGCACTCATCACGTACCAAACAACATCATCACCGACAATGGAAATAACTTCACCTCCAATGAGTTCAAGGAGTACTGCAAGGAGATGGGCATGAACGTAAGCTATGCATCAGTCGCTGATCCACAGACTAATGGGAAAGTGGAAAAAGGCAATGGTCTCATAACAGCTGGTATTAAGAAAAGACTACTAGCACCACTCGACAGAGCAAAAAGAGCATGGCATGATGAGTTACCCTCTGTTTTGTGGAGTCTGCGTACTACTCCAAATAATTCCACACAAGAAACACCTTTCTTTCTGGTCCACGATGCCGAAGCTGTTCCTCTAGTCGATGTTCAAGGAGATATGCCCTAGAGGCAAATAATAAATAGGTTTTTATTGTCATATCTCAATTGGTTTATAATAGTTTCATATTGTGCTATAACTGTGCCAAGTAGAAACATTGGTATAGGTGTGGTATGAAACAACAAAGTCCCTAGTAGCCTCTATTCATACTAGTTCGTTGGTCACGAAGATGATCTGGGTTTCAAGATCATGGGCATTTATGCCGACTGACAATAAGATCATATCATTGGAGAATGATGTGATTGGACATTCCTCGAAGGATTACAACATGATCAAGTCATATAGTTCATTGTTGCAACAGCTATACCTAGACTCCTTCTCCTTAGACCGTGAGCTCATATTACTCACTGTTTCCCCAGGCTGCTTAGACCGCATCAACCGTCATCTAGTAATACGGTGGCCATAAAGGTGTATGTTGGGTATTCCGAAGGAACAGTAGATGACATGTGACTACAAGACCGGGATTTGTTCACCCACATGACGGGTAAAGATACATGCGGCCGGCTTGGTGATATTACATCTATAAATGTTGCAACATGTGACTAGGTCACGGGGATGTAATATCATGGTAACAAGAAAACATAACTTGTTGTGAACGAGATTGAACAAGGTATGGGATACCAATGATTGAATCTCGGACAAGTTGTATCGGGAAACAAAAGGAAGAGGATGCTACATTTAGGCGGTCCAAACGACATTGTCATCAGGAATGCATAGGGGTCACATGGACATCCTTGGTCCCTCTGGATATAGATCATGGCTAGAGCATTCCCGAGCCGTGAGAGGATACACTTAAGGGTACGATGAGAGCGATCATTCGTAAGACGAAATCACAATAGAGAAAGAGAGAAAGCCGGAATCATTCCGCGGAGAGATCCGAAGTTATTCGGAGAAAGAATAAAGGAAAAGCCCCGAAAAGTGTTTTCAGATAAATGGGAATTTAAATATATATTTATTATATGTTTATTATGAATTAATATATTATAAATAATATTTAGATTAAGATTTATAAAGGAAACTTTTATATTAGGCTAAATCCCGGAGGGAAATAGTCTAGAATAAAAGCTGCAGAAAAATAAAAGGGAAAAAGTAAAACAGCCAGCCCTGTGGGCGGCGGATAACCGCCACCGCACAGGGCGGCAGGCAACTGGGCGACGCCAGCAGGCAGGCCAGGCCGCCGTTGACAGTCGGCCCACCCGGGCGGGACGGGGCAGGGCGCGTGGCACCGCTAGTCGATGTCGGGCGGGCTGGGCCGCGGGGGGAGCGACCGACCCACCTAGGCGCCAGCCGCCACCACTTGGGCCGCCGGGCACAGAGGCCCACCCGGGGTGGGCGCCAGGCCGCTGGCGCTGCGGGGCGAGCTGGGCCGCCGCGCGCCAGGGCCCACTCGGCTGGCTGCTGTTGCTGCTTCTCTTTTTATTTTTATTTAGCTATTTTTCTATTTGCTATTTGGGCTGAGTACTTTTGGCCCATTTGGCTGAACGAAAATCTGTTGCCTTTTTCTTTTAGTATTAGTCCCACATGGCTTAGCCTTTGAGAAAGGCACACCCCCTCCGCCTATATAAAGGGTTTCCCATGGTTGGGATTAAACCAACAATTAGAGAAGTCCTTTGGTTGCCTTTCTCCCTCCCTCTCTCTATACCTCGTGACCATGGCCCCAAGTCTGGACTGTACGATCGAGGCACACCTGTATTATGTCGTTACACTGCATGGATTCCTAGCCGGATATCAACTTCCGCACTCCCGGCGGGATCCGGGAGCCGGAGGTCTCATCGTGCACCGGATGTGTACGAAGACACGAGGCGCAACACTTGGGGCTCTTAAATGTCGTGAGCCGGAGCCGTTGCACGATGAAGATCAAGAAGGAGCAAGGGGTGACCTGTGAGGAGCTTCGTGACCTTGAGGTCGGCTTCGAGTACGACTACTTCAACCACGTTCCCTGCGGAACGTTAACCGCGTATGGTCTACAAGGGTATATATTCTCTACGCATTGGCCGTTACTGCATTACTACATAGATAGATCCTAGGCAAGTTTCTGGGGTTCCATCGTAGGAAATTTTTTGTTTTCTGCACCGATCCCCAACAGTGGTATCAAAGCCGATCTATGCGTAGGAGTGTTGTACGACCAGTACGCACAAGTATTGTGCGGGCATTGATCCCTTAGTTGTTACCCTCTAATGTGTACTTGTTTATATCGCGGCATTGTTTGATGAACTGTCCCGGACCGACCTTACGCGTATTCATACGCGAGACTGGTTCCACACTCAACTTACGACTTGTACCGCATAAGTGGCTAGCGGGTGTCTGTCTCTCATTCAATTATTGATATAGCATTTACAACAGAGGGCCCTGAAAGGGGTGTAATAGAGACAACTGCCAGATCCATGTTGTGGTTGGAAAGTTCGTAGTTTAGAAATGGTTCTAGTGCGAAAGCCCTAACAACCACCTAAAACTTGCAATAGATAAAGTAGAGGCGTCTAACTTTATCTTTCAAGGGGGGCATGTGATTATGATATGGCAATGGTCGTTACGAAGGTAAAGTAGTTTACTTTTCTGTTGCTAAGTAGTATAGTAATAGTCATCGTTCCGATGAACGACCTGGTGGAGGCGTCGTGGACTTGGCATCAAACCAAGGGCAAGATGGAGATCATGCCGGAGCACTCGATGGAGATCAAGGCGCAACAAGAAAGACCATATCATATCACATTATACATATGATGTTGATACCAGTTTTTACATCTTATTGTGTGCTAGTATTTAGATACTCAACGGTAGCAAATAAGATAATCCTATTGAATTCCAATGTTCCGTGTTCCCCTTTTGTGTGCACCACCAAGAAAGTTCTTCGGTATGAGGCGATCCAGGGTTACAGGCCTAGGTGTCAGACATATCTACGTTCGCATATAGTGGGTGTAAGCCATGTTGCACAGCGAATACACACAAGTTAGATTTGGCGAGCCTAGCACGCTAGAGAAGCGTGGCCTCGGAACACAAGAGATCAAAATATCGAGCATGAGTCACATGGATGATGTGATTAGCATTAGTGAATGTCTATCTTTGATAATGCACTGATGGCCGTGACGATCGGGGGAGGTGTAGAGGATAGGGATCATGCGATCACTAAAGTTGTCCAAGGGATGACAATTTTAGTGGAGACCAATTATAAATTGATCTCTTATTATAAACTTAGTCTAGACGTCTGTTTGCAAATATCTTAGTAGATCTTAGCCTATCCCATTGAGGTCCTTTGCGACCACGGTGATATATTGCTTGATTTCGAACTTAGCAAAAGGGTCCAACTTCATAGATTAATACCCATGCCTGAGGGATATCCTCGTAAAAGGCGATCTTCTCTTCTTGATACAATAACCATTAGGAGATAATTCGATGACTCCCGAATGTTTGGAAAAACACTTAGCGATCTTGCATTAGAGTTAAGAACTCTTAGAAGGGCTTGATTGCAAATGGAGTCATGGATGAAAAATGTATATGTTAGATATACAAATTATAAATGTGGTTCTTGCAAAACTCATTGTAGTTTGCAAAGTATTTGATATGTGTCCCGTTTTGTGAAAACAAGATGATCTTCTTGAGAATTGCTAGATTTGAAGCAACGTGACTTGATGACGGCAAGCACAAAACAAAAATAACAAAGTAAAGAGATTGGTTATGAGGGACTCCCCTTGTGAAGATGTCCTTGACTCCCCGGCAACGGCACCAGAAAAAGTCTTGATGTGCTCATTATTGACGTGGGAGTCTCTTCTTCTTTTGATCCCCGGCAACGGTGCCAATAAAAGTACTTGCTGACTTGTATATTAACGAGCTTGTTGGGGAACCCCAAGAGGAAGGTATGATGAGCACAGCAGTAAGTTTTCCCTCAGTACCAAACCAAGGTTATCAATACAATAGGAGCAAGGAAACACCCCAAAGGTGTAGCTAGCTGAACGTTGGCAGGGCGCACTACCGGTGCCAGCAGCAACGTGGAGACCTGCACAACACAACCACATAACTCTGCCCCCAACTTGCGATGAGGTTGTCAATCTCATCGGTTTTGCTAAAAATAAAGGATTAAACGTATCGAATGGAAGGAAGTAATATTTTGCAGAAAGTAAACACAAAGCAGTAAACAGTTTGTAGATTGTATGTAAAAGAAAGGACCGGGGTCCATAGTTCACTAGAGGTGGCTCTCCTTAAGATAGATAACATGCTGGGTGAACAAATTACAGCGGGGCAATTAACAAACATCGAGAAAGCATACAAGCATATACTAATCATCTTGACTCCTTTGAGACTTGATTGTGCATTACAACATTATACATAGACCGCCATCCAACTGCATCTATGACTAATAATCCACCTTCAGGTTAGCATCCGAACCCCCTCCAGTATTAAGTTCCAAGCAACAAACTATTGCTTTACGAATTGTGTGTAAAGTAAACAATATGATTGTTCTATGAACAAAGGATTGTTGTTTTCTCCCTAGTAGCAATAGCACGTCTAGTACCTTAGAGATTTTTGTCACTTCCCCCGATTACTAGAGGCATGAACCCACTATCGAGCATAAATACTAACTCTTGGAGTTGATAGCATCTACTTGGCCAAGATAGCTACTAACAACGGAAAGCATGCAAGATCACAAATAACTAAGACATGATAGAATCAATAATCAATCTGAAATAGCATCTCAATATCCATCGGATCCCCACAAACACAACATGCAGAATTACAAATAGATGATCTTGATCATGAACGGAGATCACAAGATCTAAACATGAAAGCACAAAGGAGGAGAACCAACCATCTAGCTACTACATGGACCCGTAGTCCAGAGATGAACTACTCACGCATCACACCGGTGGCTTGCATGATGATGAAGAAGGCCTCCAGGGTGAATTCCCTCTCCGACAGGGTGCCGGGAAGAGCTTCAGATCCCTCCCGATCTAGGGATGGAGATGACGGTGGCTACAAACTCTTTCGTGGATTTTTAATCACGTACTTAGGAGTTTGGTATCGGAGGCAATATATAGGCGGAAGGAGAGGCCAAGGGGGTGCCTGGGCTGGCCACACCACCCCCTGGCACGGCCAGGCCTGGCTCGTGCGGCCAGGTGGTGTGGTGGCCCCTGGCTCCTCTCCGTCTTGTATTCTGGCTCCAGATGTCTTCCGGTAAAATAGTGACTTTGGCTTTTGTCCCGTCCAATTCCGAGAATATTCATTTTCTGACTTCTTGGAACGAAAAATAGCAGAAAACAGGCAGCTGGCACTGCGGCTCTTGTTAATAGGTTAGTCCAAGAAATGATATGAAAAGTACTCCAAAGTGTGGACAAAACACAAGAAAGTAGATAAAACCAAGCATGGAACATCAAAAATTATAGATACATTTGGAATGTATCAGGCAGCAACTCGTTTTACCCTTACCTCGAAACCAGTCTTGGCTTTCTTCTTGGCCTCCTCTAGCGCCTCCTCCGTGACCCATAGTTTGGCCTCTAGATCCTCAGCACGCTTCAGTGCCTCATCCCAAATAACTCCGGATTCCTTGGTAGCGGCTGGATAGTTAAAATCACACCAAATTAGCAGAAGCTAGAGCTCAAATGGAAAGAACACAATTTATCAGCTGACAGCATAAACCTTTGAGTTCTTCAGCTTCATTACGGATCTTGATAAAGTGAGAGGCCATATCAACCATCTCGCGCATCAGCGGCTGTAGTCCAGATAAGAGGTGGTCAGGACAATAAGAGCAAACAAGACAAAGCTACAAAACAAACCAGGGAAATAGCACTTACATCCTGCATATCAACCTCAATAGGATCTTTGGCTATGGCCACGCCTTTACCCGCAAATTTTCTTCATTTAGCCGGAGGATACTTGGGCAACATGCTAGTATCCTTCGGGCCCGTTTCCTTCGTAGGTGATTTCTGTGGGTCTGGTGGTGGAACAGGAGATTTGGCAGGAGGGGATGCAATAGAGGCACCATGTGGTGATATAGGAGGCTCTTCTTCATCATCTCCTCTGGATCAACAAAGCAAAACAATAAGGAGCAGTCAACAATAATTTGACAAAGCCACCAAAACAGAAGTAAAAGGATATAGCACTAATGAAGAAATATCTTGGGTCATATGGAAGATATTCACCCTTGGAGGAGCAACGGAAATACGAACTACAAATTTTGGCTTTGAACCCGTCAAATCGTCAGAATGCTCGACCATTTTAATGGCTTCAGAGTGTTTCCGCTTCTCAACAGCATGCACCCTTTGAAAATCCCGGACTGAGCCGAAGCAACAGAATGGGTATCCAAATAAGATTCATCAACGACTGCCTCCTCTTCTTCATCAGATGCAGTTCCATTTCTGGTGAACTCTTTGGATAGGGAGGCGCTTGTCGGCAGTTCAACACTTTCCGGAAGGGGAGGAACCGCAGAAAGATGATCATAATCCTACACCACAAGGAGATAGAATAAGATGATAAATATTATAGCATGTAAGGAAAAGCAAGAACACTCACATTAGGGATTAGATTCTTCTTGCCAAAGGATTCCACTCGACAACTTGAAGGAACTGAGTTCTTCTTCGTTAGCATGCTGAATGAGCGAACTATTTTTTCATAAATGTGGAGTGGAAGACTTTCCGGTGAAATCCTCAAGGGATCCTTCTTGCCTGTATAATCCCACATACCATACAACCTAGCATGGATAGGCTGGATGTGTACCCGAATGAAGTAGGCCAAAATCTATAAACCTGATAGATCATTGCCAACTTTGGTGCGCAGTTTTTCAAGCCGCGTCATCAAAGGCTTGATCTCCTTCATTTCTTCGGGAGTAGGGCATTGGTCCCGTGAGTTAAGTCTTCAGCAGGTTTTCTTGGGGTCAAAAGGTGCCAACTCGAAGGTTTGGGCCTCGTTTTTCTGATCTTGGATAGTTGGATGTAAAACTAGTTGGTTTTCCATCCTTGGATGGAATCCAAAATTTTGAAGTCAAAATAATCAACTTTAGGGCGAACAGAAAATATGGCACCCCCGACATCATGGAAGAAATTGTCGGAGGCGTTACGACGAACATAGAAAAGTGCTTCCACAGGCCCCAGTGGGGATGAATCCCAAGACAACACTTGCAAGGAGTGATGAAACATGCGACATGAAGAATGGAATTTGGCATCAGCTGGTAAAGCTGCATGTAATACACAAAGAGCAAGCCACGAAGAAATACGTGAACAGGAAGAGAAAGTCCATAGTGGAGGAAGGGGAGAAACATTACCCGCCATCCAGGTTCAGGCACGGGAGTTGCTTCATGTCCCGGAAGCTTGAAGGTGCCTTTGCCAGAAGGCAGTAGTTACGGGCATCACACGGATCTTGTTGACTGCACTTCGTGGGAGCCCATCTAGTGGCCCTCTTCTTCGTCGCCTTGGTGGCGATAGTAGAAGTCCCTACCTTGGATTTGCCCATGGTGGCTCTCGAGGGGATGAGGAGAGTGTGCAAGGAAGGAAGAACATGCAAGAACGCAGAGAGCATAGGCGCGATGCAAGGAAGAAGAAGAAGTATGCATCGAAGGGGAATGGTAAAAATAGTAAAGGTATTCTCCCTTGTTTATAAGGGAAAGGAGCACGAAGCTCAGCCGTTAGATAAAGGCAGCGGAACGTCAAAACACAGAGGATGAAGACACATGGCAAACATTGATAAAAGGATAAAAATCGTGGGAAGTTATTACCACGGTAAACACGAAGGAAATCCGCATGACGCCTTTATTCTCACACATAAAGGGGGTTGTGCAGTTAAAAATCACCGCTGACGCACCACCCAAGCATCATCATTACTGCAATACGGACCCACTATCATAATGTCCCATTAGGACCTATTTCTCGGAAACAACGACATGCTACCTTCATCAGCAATGACGTCAGGAATAGCCAAGAATGAAGACATGTTCTGGTACATACAACCAACTATTTCATAATAAATTATCAGGTTTGGACTTCGAGCCTATGTCCATATGTGATGAGAGGTAACCTCGGCAATGCCCATAGTTATGGCCTTAAGTTTTTGCGGAAAAGAGAACGCTGGTGATTTCGTCGGATGTCAGGAAAACAAGGGAGTCGAAGTCGCCTGATTATCGATGGATAATGCTATTACAGATTGCTCGGGAGTTTTTCGATACCTCTCTATAAGCTCCTCTCGTCATATATATATAGGCTGGGTCTTGGGGATGTATACGGATAGGTTACATATTCATGAGTACAACACCAACACAATGTCAGTTTCTATTTCCTTATATAAATAAACTAAGACTTTCATTGGATGCTTCTTGGGGCTTCATCTTGAGCCATCATGGGCCGTGAGCCTTTATACGGCTAGGGTAAAAAAACATAAGCACCAAAGTAATTATACCTATGCCAATTAGCCCTCGAGACTCTACCCGAATCGTAGATTCTGGTTGAGTCTCAAAGATGTTTTCAGTATTCATTATTTGAGATTTTATGAAATGTCATTCCTTTTCTTCCTTTATAGGGATTTAGTGCAACATGCTTGATGCATCCGACAAATCGGGAATTAGTTAATTGCTCATGGGCAAAGACACTGTAAACCTACATCAAATTCAAGTCCCCAGGCCTGAACTCGGAATTTTAACTGGTGTAACTCAGTTCAAGCCGTTGATGTGTTATCGAATACTGAATTCTAGTTCTATTTTATCAGGTACCCAATGCATCCATCGGGATTTTTCATTGTATCATCGATACGGATATTTTACTGGTAGAGGACATTCTTGTACGATTACCAGGCCACGCAGGACGAATCCCGAGGTCTTACCTTCATGTCGTGAACACGGCATTCGGAGTTTTATCACGTCGGGCACGATCCGAGATTTTTTATTTTTATCGACTTCCTTGTTTGGCTGTTGGATTTGCTGAAGTTTACTAGTGTTTTGTTTTTGTAGACACTCCCGATGGGAGTAATCATTTGAGGATACATATATGTAATACTCATTGGTTTTAACACACGAGGATAATTTTCTGTGGGTATTGTCTTGGAAAAAAAGAACTTTTCGTCAGGTGCGTGACAACGCTCCTGTTGGGAGTAGCCCTCGAGGCTATGTTTGGATGCCTTCATTGGGAAATAGGCTCAAAAACTTTATATTCTAACTATTCTTATAAGACCACCCTGATTTTTGTCGGGTGCGCGGCCAGCGCTCCCGATGGGAGTAGCCCCGAGGCTACAGTCGAATATTTATATTTGAGTGTAGGCTCTAAATATCTTTTGCTGAGGAATTTACTTCGACTCAGGTTTTTATAAATGTTTTCTCGGGTCTTTTTCCTTTCTTAGAGCAAAAGTGTTTTGTTACTTGCATGGTATGACGTCACTTATGATGAAATTGCACTGTGGTTTCTCAGAGACACGTCTCGATGGGACGTTTTGATTGTGGGACCATGCTGTAGTAATGATGGTGCATGGGTGGCGTGTCAACGAAGTTTTTTGACTGCACGTCCCCTTTCCGCGCGAAGATCAAGGCATCGTGCGAGGTTTCCCCGTTTTTAGCGCAGTAATAACTACTCACGATTTTTTCCTTTTGTGAATCTTCTAGCACGTGTCATCATCTTATGTGTCTTTGATGGTTCGATTTTATATCGAACAGCTGAGCTTTGTGCTTTATCTCTTTATAAATGAGGGAAGAACCATTTTACTGTTTTTACTATCTCCTCTTTGTTGCCTTCACCTTCTTCCTTGCTCCTTGCTTGTGTTTGCTTCTCTCGCCTACTCCTTCCTTTCCACGTGCTTGTGCTCCTTCCCAAACATCATGGGGAAGAGCAAGGTGGGAACTTCCACTACGGCCGCCAAGGCCATAGAGAAGAGGGTTATCGGATGGGCCCCAACAAAGTGCTCCGCATGAGATCTGCGCAAAGCACGGAACTCTAGTCATCTTGAGGAGGGATCCTTCAAGCTTCCAGGGGATGAAGCTGCTCCTACCCCTGAATCTAGCTGGAGGGTAATGTTTCTCTCCTTTTTGTATCGCGGCCTCTCCCTTCATGTTCATGAATTTATTCGAGGCCTCCTCTTTGTTTACGGCATGCAGCTGTATCAGCTCACGCCCAATTCTATTCTTCATGTCGCTTCTTTATTACCCTTTGCGAATGCTTCCTCGGGATACATCTCCATTGGGGCTTGTGGAAGTATTTCTTCTATGTTCGTCGGAATGCCACCGATACTATTGTTCATGATGTCGGTGGTGCCATTTTCTCTGTTCGCTCCGAAGTCGATTATTTTGACTTCAAGATTGCTGATTCTGTCCAAGGATGTAAAACCATTTGGTTTTACATCAAGGACCAAAAAATCAAGGGTCAATCCTTCGGGTTGGCCCCCTTTTGACCCCAAGAAAGCATGCCAAAAGCTTGATTAATGGGATCAGCACCCAACTCCTGATGAAATGACAGAGATAAAACCCTTGCTCACTCGCATAGAGAAGCTGCATCAAGATACTGGTAAGGAATTGTCGGGATTACATATCCTGGCATACTTTCTTCGGATCCGCGTTCAACCTCTTCAGGCGAGACTTTCTGTTATGTGGGCTTATACCGACAAGAAGGACCCGATGAGGATTTCACCGGATGATCTTACCCTCAAGGTCTACGAGAAAAGGGTTCGAAATTTCATCCTGGTGACGAAGAAAAGCCTGGTTCCCTCTGATTGTCATGTAGAACCTTTTGGTAAAAAAAAGCGCCCTCCAGGAGTAAGTTTTCATTGACTTCCTTTTTGTTCTTTGTACCAATGTATTCTATGTCTTACGATTTTTCTCCCCTTTGTCATATGTACTTTTGCTATGTAGGATTATGATCATCTTTCTTCGCTTCCTCCTCTCCCCAAAAGCGTGAGCTCCCAGCAAACCCCTCTTTGTCGGATGATCTTCCTATGGTAGGACTACTGCCGATGAAGAGGTGGAGGCATTTGTTGCTGAATCCTCATCAAATACTCAGTCTGTTCCTTCAACTTTCTCTGAAGATTTTTGCGTGGCGCCTGTTGGTGAAAAAAGGAAGTGCACTAATGTGACCGAGACGATTTAAGACTCATATGACTCCACTGGCTCGAATCCTTTGCATAATGTCCCTGTTTCGTTGGCTCTTCCTCAGATGAACCTATTCCGCTTTACGAGGGACGTTTCTTCGTAACTACTAACTGTCCCTTCCTTGATTCTTTCGGATGGTAAAGTTATAGAATTCCTGCTTTTATTTTGTAGTGGTGATGAGGGGGAAGATCCTCCCACTTCTTCTCTTGGTACATATGTTTCCCCTCCTCCAGTTAAATCTCCTCAGCTATCCACGGATCCAAAGGAAACGCACATGTCTCCCGTGGATAATATTATCCAGAAGGATGTTGCCATTTTGCCAAAATTTCTGCCGCAGAAAAGAAGACAAATTGTAGGCAAAGGCATGGTGATATCCGAGAATCTCGTCGAGGTTGACATGTAGGATGTAAGTACTTCTTTGGTTTAATGTAATTGTGGCTTCTCCCTTGCTCTTATTTTCCTGATGTTCTACTCTTTGTGTTTGGCAGCCTTTGCTACGTGAGATGGTCGATATGGCCTATCACTTTATCAAGATTTGCAATGAAGCTAAAGAATTGAAAGGTTTGTTCCCTTCATCCTTGAGAATTTGGCATTTTTGTTCCCCCTTTTTTCTTTTATTTGACTTTTATGTTCCATTTCAATTGTCCAACCACTGCCAAAGAGTCCGGGGTCATCCAGGATGAGGCGATAAAGCGTGCTGATGATTTGGAGGCCAAACTGCGGGTCACCGAGAAGGCTTTAGAGGAGGTCAATCAAAAGGCCAAAGCGGATGCCAAAGAAAGGGAGAAACAGGCTGCTGCCCAAGATAAAAATCTTTGGAAGCGCTTGGAGACCCTCAATGCTTCATTGACTCGTGAGTTTACTACCTTCAAGAGAATATTTATGTTTTGCTTATGCTACTTCCTTTTGGTTCTTAAATCTATTTGTATTTGCAAAGCTTACTAGCTAGAATTTAGTGTTGGATGAAGATAAGAGGGTTGACCCTTTATTGGATGTTATTGACACTTTAGAGGCCAGTAGTGTTTGTGGGCGCAATCTTCTTATCTGCTCACACCTCACCTTCAAGAGCTTACATGCCAAAGTTTTACCATCGAAGGAGGTGCCAGCCGATTTAAACTACCTCATTCCTGTCTTTGGTGTTGATCCAAGCCCGCTTGTTGGCTATAGCGTGACGCAATTGAAGAGTGGCGGTGAAACTTGAATGGCCCTAACGATGGAGCATGGCGAGAAGGTTAGCTCCTCTGTCTCAGTCACCCCCAATGGCCAAGCAGTTGATTCCCCTTCTTCGGCTGGTGCCCCTTCATCGAGTGATGCCCCAATTATTCCTGCGACTAGCACCCCCTTTGCTAGCGCCACCTTGTATGCGGAGAAAGCTGCCCTCTAGTTTAGTTTGTAGTCATAGGTGTTACTCTACTACTATAATTAACTTTTGTTTTAAGTCCTCCTTTTGCTGAGAAAAAATTGTTGAATGTGTTCATTGTATATATGAATTGTCCTTTGCGTATTGAAGGTATTGTATTTTTCGTCTGCCCTGCCAGATAATATGTGATTCAGTGGCTCCATACGCGCCTACTCAGTCTTTGGATGTGAACCTATCTCTGTCTGAGTTGGGTGCATCTGGAACTGCTATTATTCGTGCGATTGATCCATCGCTATATGCATAAAAGATTGAGCAGGTGAAGAAACTTGAGGGTGAACTTTAGGTTATCCAGACAATGGTGGACGTATCTCAGTCGAAGATGCTCAAATCCCTAAATCGTGAAGCATATTTTTTGGAACAAATTTCCACGGCAAGCAAGAAGATGCTGTGTAAGTCTTTCGTGGTATTTTGTAGTGTTTCCTTTTTGGTTACGGAGGTTGATTTTTGTATTTTTTACTTTAGGCATTCGATTGTGCGAGAGGGAAGAGAGCCAACATTTGCGCAATCGAATCCATGATCTGGTGGCCGAGACTAATTTTTGGATTGATCATCGTCGTGCCTATTCAGTGGCTTTGCTTCAAGATCGTGTATCAGATGTGGAGCAGTTCGTCAAGTGCTGCCGCAGATCTTTGGCAATTGTATATAATGCCATGTTTCCTCGGGATCCTCAGCCCTAGAGCCTAGATGATTTGATGGCAAAATTTCGGCATGGTGAGAGGATTTATCACTTTGCGAAGCTCCAACTTGTGACGGGTGCTAAGCTTGCACTTTCTTGGATGCTCGCGCACCACCCAATGCTAGATTTGGATGTTGTGTCCCTAGGACTGCCTCCCCCTCCTGGCGGTGGACTAGTTAACCTGGTGCCTCACTAAGCGGCTGCCCGTAGGCCTATCATTAGGATTGTTCGGAGATGCCTGGAGGAAGACGAAGATTTCTTCATGAATTTCTTCATAAAAATACTGTGTAACGCCATTGTATTTGCCAAAAAGGTCATAAATATATACAAGGTTTTGTTTTTATCGTGCAAGACCTTTTTATTCATCTAACGCCTTTAGGCTGAGTCATCTTTTATTCGAGTCCAAAGCATGTTGTATAGGAGCCAACGATTTTTCATATGGCATAATTGTCGAAGCCCTCGTGTATCATGGCGATGAATAGAACAACAGAAATCTCGACACCCAGTTTTGGAAACTTTTCTTTATTTATCGTTGAATAGCAAAGGATACATTTTTGGCGTGCTCGTCTAGCCATTGGCCTTATTGAATATAAAATGCATAAAAGTAAAAGATCTTCCTAAAATATGCGGCTTCTGTCTGAGGTGCTCCATTGCTGTTTTTGTTGTGCTCTGTGTGGGCTTAAGGGGGTTTCATCCTTTCGACTAGAGGCATAGTTTCTGCACGGAGAATCAAAGAGAAAAGGGGTTGGTCTGTTGGGTTGCTTTTGTTTGGAAAATCGATGCACACGCTAAATCCGGTGCCTTTCCTTGGGACGAGTATTGGGTTAACCACCCATGTTGCTTTTGTTATTCCTGTGACGTGCCACGTATTTGTGAGGTGAGGATCTTGCTACCCAATGGCCTTGACTCGTCGGGTGGACCACTCATCATCTATTGTCCTTAGTTTGGTTGAGTGCTCATCAGGTTCCTTGGGGGTTTCTTGTGCATTGACTATGTTTGCAAAGGTCTTCCAATTCTCATGGGGGAACCCACGAGCACGCCTTCCTATGCGGGACCAATGTTGGAGGCCAGATAGGTCATTTTTGTGGGTGCATGTTGCGCCTGATTTTTTGGAGCCTGCTCCCTAGGAACATGTCCTTCGTGTAGTAGTTCTACATCCGCAATTTTTAGTTGTCCAAATTCCACTTCCATCCCGAAAGATTCTGATATTTTATCGAACTCTCGTTCACAGCTATCTGAACAAGTGAAACTTCCTTTTACTGTTATGATCCCATGGGGGCTGGCTTTTTAGTACCAGATATGCGTAGTGGGGTACTACCATGAACCTACTAAAAGCTGGTCGCCCCAGGATCGCGTGGTATTGTGATGACCAATCCATGACTTCGAACTCCAGTTTTTTGCGTTTGAAGTTGCTCCTAGATCTAAATACCATGTTAAGATAGACTTTGCCCAGAGGAATCTCGGCTTTGCCCAGGACTATTCTGTGGAAAGTTGTGTTCATAGCTGCTAGATTTGTCAGGGACCAATTCATTGCTCGTAGGGTCTTGGTGTAGATGAGATTGATGCTGCTCCCTACATCCAAGAAAACCTTGCGCATGTCGAACCCGCTGATTTGTGCTTCTACTATTAAGGCTGATTGACCCGGTCATGGTACCCGAAGCGGGTGATCACTCTACGGAATGTAATCTCTTCCTCTGACCAGTGGAGATATTTTGGTGTAGGAGGTGGTGCTGTTACTGCCATATTTACTTGTCTTGTAATCATCTTTTGTGTCTTGTTAAATGGTCGCCCTTTTTGAATCATCGACATTGCGCCCTTGGACCTAGGTTACTCATCTTCTTGATTTGTTGTGTTTTGCCGCTATCCTGCTGGCGGATGTCTCGGTGGTGGTGGTGGTGTGCCCTTGACCAAAGCTCCAGGTGTAGTGGTGTATCCTTGGCTTGCTGCTTCGGTTGCCTTTGTACTGCATAGCTCTTGCATTTTTAGAAACATTGGGCAATCCTTCATGAGATTATTTGATCGCCTTTTTCCCTTTGAGTCGACGTAAGAGTGTATATTGCAGGGTCCTTCCAGCATTTGCATTGCAGAAATTGGTGGATCTCGAGCTCTTGGCTAATATTGCTAAGGTTATTGGCTTCTTCCAGCATCATCCCTGTTGCTACGATACCCACTATTATAATTGTCGCTTCTTCAGTTGTCCCCTCCCAAGAAACCAGCTGCGACATAGCTTGGTCCATTGTATCCATCGTTGTTTCATCCTCTTTTGTCTTTATTGCGCCTATCACTGTCTTCTTCGGGTGAATGGGCTCGCTTATTGTGTACCGCATCTTCTCCGTCGGCCCAATGATTTGCCATGTCCATGAGCTGTGAGATTGTTTTGGGCTTGACCCATCCCATCTCTTCTAGGAATTCTAGCCAACAAAGACCATCGTTGAAGGCGTCAATTTCCGTTTCATCAGATATGGCCTCAGCCAATTTTTTTATAATGTTCCACCACTGGATGAAGGCCCGTATTGGTTCCCTAGGTTTCTGTTTGCAAGCTCGCAATTGCTCTAGAGATGCGGGTCATTTGAATGTGGAGAGGAAATTTCAGATGAATTTGTCTTCAAGATTGTTCCAGCTACTGGTGGAATCTTTGGGTAACTGTCTTAGCCATGACCGAGTGGCACCAGTTAGGTGTAGTTGCAGGATCTACATTGTGGTGGTCTTGGATCCACCGTGTAGTTTGGTAGTCACGAAATAATCTGCCAACCAGGCTTCAGGTTCTTGGAGGCCGTCATACTTATGACGATTGTGAGGGAGTTTGAAATCCTTGGGTACTGGATGTTAGCTTTGCGACAAGTAAATAACGAAGAACGAAAATAAAATCGCAGCAAGGGGGACATAGATTTAACGTGGAAAACCCTCTCCAACAAAGAGAGGGGAAAAACCATGGGCGCCAGCCAGCGAAACTTCACTATAACGGAGAGTGTTTACACAACGCCGGGGATTTCACAGATGCAACTTATCCCAACCGGTGGCTTACAAGAAGTATATATAGCAGTGGTAAGCTAGGTCATCAACGATCCGT
Source organism: Avena eriantha (assembly GCA_910589775.1). Classification (NCBI taxonomy): domain Eukaryota; kingdom Viridiplantae; phylum Streptophyta; class Magnoliopsida; order Poales; family Poaceae; genus Avena; species Avena eriantha. Next base: position 276,106,737 of record OU342743.1, read on the forward strand.
ACCGCGGGGGTGGCGACGGGCCTCGCTCCGCTCCGCATCGGCCCAAGCCTCCGGTGACGGGCCTCGCTCCGCTCCGTCAGAAGTTGGCCTTTACTTTGTAGAATTTGGATCAACATATAACACTGGATTTTTGCGGACCCGTCAGGTAAAACAACTAGCTCCACATAGTTCATACTCGTTCTCGCTCCATCGTAATATCTTCTGCTGCTGCGCTCTTCTCTAGATCTATTGATCCTGTGCTATGTAATGTCGTCTATTGTGTCATTTCGCGGTTTGGAGCCCAAGAAGCGCACCCGATTTGGCGATCATGATTGTCGGGTGTTTCCCATCTACCGAGGGCTGTTGCGATGGCGTGGGGATCTGTCGGGTTGTCGTGTGACTCCTTGTTCTGTTTATGCAAGAGATGCTCCTACCATCTCGAGGTTCATCAGGGCGGAAAGGTGGAGAGACACACGAGGGTCGTTGGGCGCTGGTTGAGTTGTGATCAAATACATTTGTGGAGCTACAATTATGGCTTGGGCTGTTTTTGCTTTGATGTGCCATGTTGGATCTACTAACATAAACGATAAATTGAGATCTCGAGTCAGTTCGTTTCTTTCAGCTTCGGGAATATTTTGCAGCCGTGAGGTTCCTCTCCTTGGCGGTGCTCCTCCAGTTATGCTTCCTGATCCTCGGGTAGATCTTAGCTGCGCCCGCCGTAAGCTGGATTCATCGGTAGCCTTTTCCTTTCGTGGATTTGCCTCTGCATACTTAGGAGATATCTTTTCTTGTGATGTGGCAAATATTGGTAGGCTATTAGATCTTCGTGTGTGGCCTCGACTATCACTGGAACCACACCCGAAATTGCTTCTCTTGCTTTTTTCCATGCTTCGGATGGTAATCGAAGAGTTTGCCTCTCGCCTCTACGTGGTTCTCCTCCTCCAGGATTGTGCGGTGGTTCATCGGGTCTCCCTCGTTTCCGTGATTTCCTTTGTTTCTCTGATCTCCTACATTGTCATTTGACAAAATATCATTGAGGTCAAAGATAGGGTTACCGTTAGAGTCCTGATGAGTTGAGGCATCTCCAATTATCATGCACACTTTGTGCTGAGTTATGTATGAACTAGTGACATCGTTGTCGAATCCGAGGGAGACACTATCTGGGGGATCAGTGAAATCCAGTAATTTCTATTCTAGTTAAATTTTGGCCATCCTGATTCCAATGTTGATGCTTTCACCGCTTTCCTCTGGTTCCTCGTTTGCTGAGCTTGACCCTCGTGGTGGAGTTGGGTGAGGGTTTGACCCGAGGGAGAGATCATAGTAAAGATCATCAAGATCCCCTATATCTGCTGCGTTTTCAGTGTTTTCTTCATATTTATCCGATTGGAGTCTAGCTTCTACGGATGATCCGACAGGTGATGTAGGTATCGCTGTAGGCGCATCCTTTTTGACCAATGGACCCGATAAAATCAGATCTGATGGGTGTGGTTGCTCGGGTTCTTCCACCTGAAAGTGAAAACTCCCAATGATGAGATCAGATCCGCTGTTGAAATCGGCAGGTACCACGAAAGGGGTGGGTGAGCGTGGTGGCGCTTCAATTGGACTATTGCTTGATGAAAAGGGGTCCACCGAATCCATGAATCCAACATTCCGGTTTACCACAGATGACACCAATTGACGAGGGGTAACCTCGGAAATTCCCATAGTTATGGACTTAGGGTTTTGCGGAAAACAGAACGCTACAGATTTCGTCGTATGTCAGGCAAACAAGGGAGTCAAAGTCGCCTAATTATCGATGGACAATGATGTTACAGATTTCTTGGGAGCTTTTGGGTACCTCTTGATACCTTCGATCCGGATTACGGATGTAGTATAACTCTTTTTCCCTAGTAGACCTAGGTTATCAAATCCTCGGGAAGCAGAAAGCGTAGTGAAGTTACTTTAACGGACATTCGGGAGATTTACAACTGTTTTTGTGTTTTACCGGACCAAGAGTTTGTTGTCTTTTATTGTTGTCGATGATGGAGAGAAAGGGCCTAGGGCTTTCGGTTTCACCTGTAGCTATGCAAAACATCTGATGGGAATAAAAGATAATAATAATGTATGCATGTAATTGTTAGAGCAAGATAATTATATGTGAGTAGTGCATCCATAATTGCTATTGCCTCCACAACCGCCTATAGCAATAACCTACTAGTCTCATCCATAGAATAAACATAACTAATGATATGCATAGTGATGTCACCATTAATCCCAAGTAAATCCCTCACATACAGCCATACTACCCCTTCTGTCACTGGGGTTCCCAACCTGCAGATTAGTCATTACTCATACTCCATATACCTAGCTCAATCCTCGGGGTCTTGGGTACCGGACAAGTCCTTGGACGGAGGCAAGAGAGGATACAATAATAATCATGTTATACAAACTAATACATTATCCCATCTATGATAAATAACATGCACAAAAGCTACATGGCTAGGCCGAAGCCCTTAGCCCAAAGAGAATTACTCACGCATAGAGTTGAAATCAACATCATAAACATTGCAATGGAAATCATGAGATTGATAGCAAATAGTCTTACAATGTCGCTAATTGAAGATGAGATCTGCTATTACAAGTGGTGGAATATGGCTATGGTGGTGGAGAAGGGTTTGGAGATTAGATCTAAGTCTATTCCTCCGGTGGCTCTTCGGTGTTGTGGATGCAGGTTTCTGGGGTTCTAGGGGGCACTCTTTCTCATCACCCGAGGCCTCTTTATATAGGGGCCCCTTCATGAAAGTTGTTCTGTTTGACCTAGCAGTGTCGATGGCAACTATAGGGACGGAATTTTATTCCCGTTGTATAGTTGGTAGTTAAAGTTGTTGTCTCCACTTCACGGCCCCTTCATGAAAGTTGTTCTGTTTGACCTAGGAGTGTCGATGGCAACTATAGGGCCAGAATTATATTCCCATTGTATAGTTGGTAGTTAAAGCTGTTGTCTCCACTTCACGGCCCCTAGTTTCTTTGGGTTGTTGGAAATCTCGTATCTTTGACTTTAATGTTGTGATTCCCATCATCAAACATCATTATCTACACAGAGAAAAATAGAAACAAAGGATTGCATACCCCTTTTATCATTAGGCATTAGTCGCAGGGTTTAGAGAGATATTTCATCAAAAATATGAATAATATCCAGTTTAAATGTGGATGTAGATGGCTATATTTCACAGCCATCAACCTCCCCAAGCTTAAACTTGATCGTCATCGAGAAAGAAAACCAAAATCAAAAAGGAACTCAACATTTAAACTGAAATAACAAGATGATGATCTTACTCATGATTGGTAGTCTCATGTTTCCTCCACTTTATTAATCTGAAAAACTTCAGCATAGATAGAGTAATGGCAAGCATATCATATGGGTTTTTATGCATCCTTATAGCGCAGCAAAATTATTGTTAACATGGATGATTCAAATGAGTAAACCTTATTCCATGTCATGTAATCAACTCATAGGCTTGCCTTTGAACAATAAAGTATAATCATGTAAAATTGAGAGTGTGAGAGTTTGTCATGAAAAACATATACACTAGAGTATCTCAATTCTCCCACATCAATAAGTCAAGACTTTTCAAGCACTACTTTTCTATTCATTGTCCTTCAAGAATTTCAGTTCTTAAGTAACTGAGAGCATGCCAAAAAATTTAATTAGTTTATCAGGTTGTGATGGACACTCGTGGCATCACCAAATTTTTGTTCCTTTTGCATAATGATTACTCATATCAGCCAGAGGAGTGATTCCGTCATGAACATAGCTACCTGAGAATGCCAAGAATCTTATCCATTATAGCATTGATGCTACATATGTTTAATCAACTCATAGCCGAAATCTAGGAGTTTCCTCCATGAAGATCGTTTGTAGGCTAGCGGAGTTGTTGGCATCCCATGAAGTTTGACACACATAAAGCTATATCATTCTTATGATTCACAATTCAAACTTTGGCATGCTCACAAAAACTGCTAAACATTAATTCAGTTGAAAAAATCCTTTTAAAGAGAGCTATCAAGTCAATCATTATTTTCTGTGGTGTTGAGTGTCTCTAGAAATAAGCCTTCAAGACTAAACACTACAACACCCAAGCCTTCAATTGTGAGACTTTTTCTTATTACAATTGTTTAGCAAATTTTTAGGCAAGACTTGGTTAACTACAAGAGCTGGAACAAAACGTACCCAACTAAATACCCATGCAAACAAAATTTTACTACAATATAAAGACTCACTCTAAAAATATAATATTTTAACATTTACTACTAACTAGCATGGGTTTCTCAAACTTCAAAAGTGGGCAGTCTTAAGGCATACCTCTCATGATTAGTTCCACTTCTCTCTTCCCTTTTGATTTGCTTCTTGGAAAGTTGAATTCGATCTATCTCCTGCAAATATGTGAAAGTAACAAGGAGAATAGAAAGGAAGGAAGAGGGAAAATAAAGATAAATGGAAAAATCTTTTTGTTGTTTTTAAGAGAGGGAATTAAAGAATAGAAAATTGGTGGCAAAGCTCGTCTAGAAAGTCTCGAAAACAAATAGAAATAACTAAATATAAAGTGTTGTGGAAACCAACACAAGTGCTTATAAAATCGAATTAAAAACATAACCTCGAAATAAACAAAAACAAATGAACGCCAAATAAAGATAATGAGGAAACTTCCCCAAGATTAGGTTTTTGCAAGCCCTTCAAATCATTGTTGTGGCGGGAAAAAGTCGTAACTCTAGTGCGCAAATTGAGTTGATAAATTACTAGTTGTTTCTCGGAGGTTCAAGGAGAGGTTATGCATCCTCTCCACAGTTCCTCCAAGTTCTTGGAAGTCTTGGTATGTAGCAAACCGGGTTGGTGGCTGCTCCTCTTGATAAGCAACTTCTTGCACCTCTTCTTGGTCCTCATCCTCATCCGGAATCTCCTCCTCGGGTTGGTGTTTCTCAACCTGCAAGTCATATAGCAAATGTCCTTCCTCAATAGACAAAAGACCATTAGGCAAAGGAGCGGGGTAGAGGCACCCACCTCCAGCAATATGCAAGTAATAAACACCACCTCTCCTAGTGAGCATTCCACAAGCTTTTAAAGTAGAGAAACCAACACGTCGCTCACCTAGCAATGGTTGAAACTCACCTAGGTCAATTCCTAGGGCAATGGCAAGCACAGTGATGACGCCTCCACCTGTGATTGGTCCTTGGCTTTGGGAGGATTGGTACTCCAGGTAGCGCACAAGAATTGTGCCCAAGTTGAGTGACAAGTTGATGTTGTTGAAAGCAGCTATTGCAAGGACTAATATGTTCTCCTCATTGAGTCTCGTGAACTCATTTCGTGCATGCAAGGTGTTAGCAATAACATAGAACAAATAGCGAATTACAAGATGTTGAATATTCTTCCCCTTGCTTACTCTAGAAGTGAAACTCATTCTTTTATAATAAAGTTCCGGGGAAGGGTCTATGCTAGTAAAGGATGCACATAAGGAATTAACATTTTGTTTGGAAAATTAAAACATGTGCACCATTCATCTAGTGATAAAGCATAATTGTTGTTCCTAAGTCAGAAAGAAATCATGTCCTCTCCATGCCATGCTTTAACGGTGCTTTGCAAAAAACTTAGAAATTCAAGAGTTAACCGGCGATAAGTAGGCACATCATTGAATACAAGTTTTGCAGGCTAACTCTATTGCAAAGTAAATTGAAGTCATTAGAAATACCAAGTTGATTCAATATAATGGGGCAATCCCACTTGGTTGTCTTAACTTCTCGGTTCTTGATCTTGTTGAAGCGATCACGTTGGAGCTCATTCCTGAACCGTATCCCCAATGCATTCTTGAGTGGCAGCCCGAGAAGAACTAGCAGTGGCACGAGCACGAGTTTGGCTCCTTGTGATCATCATCTAAAATAATAAGGAAAGACAAAAAATAAAACTTTTTGATCCAACAACAATAAGCATAACATATTCCTCATCTTAGCACACTAAAGAGCCCCTCAAAATAATAAATTAGGCAAGAGAATCATGGGAATTAGTTCATAGTAGGTCTCACCGTAGATTGGTAATGACAACAGATCGAAAATAAATTTGCAAAAAGTAATTGGAGGATCAGAGGAGAAACATACCGTAGATCACTTGTGTGCAAGGAAATCGAATGAAATTAAGTAGAGATGAAGATCTCTTGAGGTTTTGAGAGAGTTTGGAGGTAGAAGAGAGAAAAAGTATTGAATTTTTGGTGTTGGGGGTACCTTCATGTGGCGATTTTGTGGTCGGACGCAACTATACGGCCAAACTATACGGCTGGAACAATTTGTTCCCACCGTATAGTTGGTCTGATGTCAAAAATTTAGGGGTTTCTTTTGGCAGCGTAACTATACGGCCAGAACTATACGGCCGAGATTTTTTCCCCGCTGTATAGTTGGTCGTTAAACCTTTTGTATCTTGGAAAAGAAATTTTACAAAGGCAATGATAACTATACAACCGGAACTATACGGCTGGAATTTTTATTCCCGTCGTATAGTTGGTCATTAAACCTACATTACCTAAGAAAGAAAATTGGTCGATGGCAAAGATATATATATACGGCCAAACTATACGGCTGGAATTTTTATTCCCGCCATATAGTTGGTCGTTAAACCTTCTATAGTCATCAAAAAAATTCTATTTCTTCGAGAATTCTTTCTTATCCTGAAACTTAGCGAAACACCTTGTTTTTGATAGAAAAATGATAGTAATTTTTTTTGACCAACATCAGCATGTATAGAGCAGGATTTTTAGTACTACCGAACTTCTTCTCCTCAATTGGACCTTTTTAGCACTCTTTATTAAACATAAAACTTAAAAACTTTACTCAAACCTTTATTTCACATGGGTTGTCTCCCATGAAGTGCTCTTTTATGGTCAATAGCTTGACCTCGATGTTGCTCACTGCTGACTTGTGTAATAACGAGCTCGTTGGGAAACCCTAAGAGGAAGGTATGATGAGCACAACAGTAAGTTTCCCTCAGTTATGAAACCAAGGTTATCGAACCAGTACGAGCAATGAAACACCTCCAAGGTGTTGTTTCCAACTTAGACTGAGGTTGTCAGTCTCACCGGTTTTGCTGAAAACAAAGGATTAAATGTATTGTGTGGAAGAAAGTAAAAGCTTGTAGAAAGTAAACATAAAGTAGTAAACAATTGTAGATTGATGATAAAAGAAAAGACCGGGGTCCATAGTTCACTAGTGGTGGTTCTCCTTAAGATAGATAACATGTTGGGTGAACAAATTACATGAGGGGAATTGACAAACATCGAGAAAGCAAACATGCATGTACTAATCATCTTGACTCCTTTGAGATTTGATTGGGCGTTACAACATTATACATAGACCGTAATCCAACTACATCTATGACTAATAATCCACCTTCAGGTTATCATATGAACACCCTCCAGTATTCAGTTACAAGCAACAGATAATTGCATTACGCATTGCGTGTAAAGTAAACAATATGATTGTTCTATGAACAAAGGATTGATGTTTCTCCCTAGTAGCAACAACACATCTAGTACCTTAGAGATTTCTGTCACTTCCCCAGATTACTAGAGGCATGAACCCACTATCGATCATAAATACTAACTCTTGGAGATGCTAGCATCTACTTGGACAAGATAGCTACTAACAATGGAAAGCATGCAAGATCACAAATAACAAAGACATGATAGAATCAATAATCAATCTGAAATAGCATCTCAATATCCATCGGATCCCTGCAAACACATCATGTAGGATTACAAATAGATGATCTTGATCATGAACAGAGCTCACAAGATCTAAACATGATAGCACAAAGGAGAAGAACCAGCCATCTAGCTACTAAATGGACCCGTAGTCCAAGGATAAACTACTCACGCATCACACCGGAGGCTTGCATGGTGATGACGAAGGCCTCCAGGGTGAATTCTCCCCTCTGGCAGGTGCCAGGAAGAGCTTCCGATCCCTCCCGATCTAGGGATGGAGATGACGGCGGCTACAAACTCTTTCGTGGAATTCTGATCAGGTCCTTAGGGTTTCTGTATCGGAGGCATCTTGTAGGCGAAAGGGGAGGCCGAGGGGGTGCCCTAGGTGGCCACACCACCGCGTGGCATGGGCCAGGCCTGGCCGCATGGCCAGGTGGTGTGGCAGACCTCTGGCCCCTCTCCGTCTCATATTCTGGCTCTGTGTCCCCCTCAGTGAAAAACTAACTTTGGCTTTTGTCCCGTCCAATTCCGAGAATATTCATTTTCTGCCTTTCCTGGAACCAAAAAAAAGCAGAAAACAGGCAGCTGGCACTATGGCATATTGTTAATAGGTTAGTCCAAGAAAGTGTATAAAAAGTACTCCAAAGTGTGGACAAAACATAAGAAAGTAGATAAAACTAAGCATGGAACATCAAAAATTATGGACACGTTAGCAATGTATCAACATCCCCAAGCTTAACTCCTACTCGTCCTCGAGTAGGTAAGTGATATACAAGAAAGAATAATTCTTGAGGTGACATGCATGATGACCCACAAGTATAGGGGGTGTATCACAGTATTTTCGATAAGAGTGTCGAACCCAATGAGGAGTACAAGGTGCTGGCTAGTGGTATGGATCATGAATTCTCTACAAATACTTAGCAAATGGATTTTTAGGGGTTTTTCATAAAGCAAGTAAACAAAGTACGAGTAAACGAAAGACAGTAGGAATAAATGCAGCAAGTGACCCAATCCTTTATGCAGCAAAGGACAAGCCGGTTGTATTACTTAAGATGACCAAACGTTCTCGAGGACACATGGGAAGACTATCAAGTGCTTTCGCTTCATATAGTTGATTAATATTCTTTAGCTTGCTAAGTGCTGTGTGGGTGAACCTGTGCTAATGTACCGACCTTCCTAGGACTAATACATACTTGTGATTATACCCCTTGCAAACATCCGTAAGTACAAGAAAGTAATTAAGGTAGAAACCTAACCACAACTTTAAACTCTAAGATCCTTACGTCCCTTGTGCAATGGTTTCCTAACGGGGGTTCAGGTTTCTGTCACTCCAGCAACCCCTACGATTAGTAGCCAAATACACAATGCATTCCCCTAGGCCCATATACCTGAAGTGTCATGTAGTCGACGTTCACATGAAACCACTAGAAGAAGTACACCACAACTTAAATATCAAACTATTGAATCTTTCTCGACACAACTCTACTACTAACAACATGACTTCTCCCATGTCCTCAAGAACAAAACGAACTACTCAAAAGACATCATATGGATCATGATCAGAGATGGAATAATGATGTATAACAATCTGAACATAAACAATAATTCAACGGTTCACTCAATAGCATCAACTACAAAGAGTAATCAACACCGGGAAAGTTTCCCCTATGAACTAATTCAAGATTCAACCAATTGTTACAGCAATATGGAGATGGTGATGAGGGTGCTGATGGTGATGATGGTGGTGATGATGATGATGATCCTGATGAAGTCCAGCTTGATGGTGGTGTTGATGGCGACGAGCTCCCCTCTCCCAGAAGGAATTCCCCCTGTAGAAATCTGTCTGCCGGAGAGATCTTTCTCTCTCGGTGTTTTCTGCCTTGCAGAGGCGGCGGAATCTTTCTGTGGTCGCCCCCCAGTCTTAGGGTTTCGGGAGGATAATATACACCAGAGGGGAGTGCCAGGTGTGGACCAGGGCGGCCACACCACCTGGGGGCGCGGCCTGGGCTGGCCTGCACCAGGGGGTGGTGTGGCCCCCTGTGGCCCATCTCCAGCCCCCTTTCTGGCTTCCTTCGTCTTCTGGAAAAATAGGAATTTCCGTATATTTTCCCAGATCTTCTGATCTTCGCGAATTTTGCCTCCGAACAGCACCTTTTCCATCAGAATCCTGACTGCAGCGGTGCATGCTCCAAAAGTCATCAACCATGCAAAAACAGATGAAATAACATAAGTATCACCTCTTAATATGAAATATATCAATGAATGACAGTGAATTATGACATAGAATAGTGATGCAAAATGGACGTATCAACTCTCCCCAAGCTTAGACTTCGCTTGTCCCCAAGCGAAACTGAGCTCAATAAACATGGCCTCAGGTTTATGGAGTGAAGAGTCAATAAAAGAATACGGACAAGAAGCATCACATTCATCAATACATAGATCATAATAGAAGACAACTCACTATTATATAACTCAACTTGCAATGAGTAAAGGAAACACAATAAGGATACATAAAGTAAATCATAATTGGTAATGGCAAACTTAGCTCTTGGTCGAAGAATAGTTGGTAATTTGCTGGAGTTCACAAATAACTGGTTTTCAATGATAACTTTCAAAGTAGTAAACATCAAGATAAGAGAAAAGTGCAAAACAAGGAACATAAGAAACATTATTTGAATAAATCATCATATGAATGAATGAAACACAACAACTCAAAATACTTGCTGAGATAGAAGGGAGTAGGTTTAATGACTCAACTACCAAGTAAAAGAAAGGCCCTTCGCAAAGGGAAGCAGGGATTTCAAGTCTCATAAAGAGCTCCCAAACATTATGATACTTACTAGCTTTCAGCTCTCACTGCCCTATCATAGGCATCTTTACGTGATTAAGGTTAAAGTGATAAAATATGAGGATATTCATTGACAAGTTGTAAATTGAGAATCTTATGTCCCTTGAATACGAGGGCCGCTCCTCATGCTACTCAAGTTTAGTCACCGGTAAGTTCTTGTCATCGTAAGCATATGTGTATCATAGAGAACCGCCAACGAGGTACCCGTTGCCCGATGATACGGAAGAATCCCCATATCAAAATGACAAGGCAAGCAGACAACAAGCATGTCAGCAATGTTCTTATTTACCATGGGAATATGGTGCTTTTTTCTCTCTTTCCACTTTTCATAATTTCTCTTTTTTCTAAATATCGGACTCTTATTTATAAGAAGAATGCTTCATAGACAGCTCATTATGGTTACGCTGCAGGTTTCCACCATGTCAGCATGGATTAGACCAGCGGCCCAGGCGTTTCTCTAACACATATGCATAACTCCATGGACTTACAAGATCACCTTTCATTTCACAACGATGACATCCATAGAAAAAAGAACATGATATCAACTAGGTACAAAGTACCAGTGCAATGTTGAAAGCGTTCCCCATGATAGCATGGTTCTGCTAATTCACAACTTACAAAGCGCAAGCATATACGCAACATAGGTGAGCACAATGGTTCAAGTTTATTAAGTGCAAGAAAGTAGTGTGCCATCAAGTTCATGAGAGCTTTAATCGCTAATTTTCACATAACAAGTTTAATTTGGAAGGTAGACAAAACAATAATTTACTTGGAATAGCAATAATGCTACTAGGTAGGTATGGTGAACACAAATGGCATGGGTTTTTGGTTTAAGGGATTGGATGTACGAGAAGAATTCCCTCTCAGTACAGGTTTTTGGCTAGCAAGGTTGGGTAGCAAGTACAAGAGTTGAAGGAAACAAACAAACATACAAGTGATAAAAACAAACATGCAATCTTCCTTGGAAGCACAAGAGATCTTAACTAGAGAATACTAAACTTATGAGCAAATCAAGATAGAAAGATGATGAAATTATTTTTCTTTAGAGTACTTTTATCTTTTTCATTCAACACTCAAAAATAGTGTGCTACTGACCGAGCCAGGTTTGCCAAAACCAACTAAATTAACTCAATGATCCCAAAGTGATACCAATACTAACAACAAGATCAATCATATAACCCTGAATTGAAAACTAATATAAGCTATGCAAAAGAGTAAATGATAGAACTTCTCATTAATATTCCATAACGGCAACTCACACCAAGGGATACATATCTAACGAGAGAGGGGACACTTCCATAATGCAAACCATCCTACATAATAACTTCTCTATTCATGATATGACTCTACTAAAAAGGTAAAAAGATAGAAGATAGTGATGGGATACCGCGGCACTCCCCCAAGCTTGGAACAAACCAAGGGGATGCCAAACCTAATGACGAATTACTCCTTTGGTGGTGGTGGTATTATTTTCTTAGTTGACCTAAGGAAATCTTCTAGCATCTTGCGAAGCCTATTATTCTCCCATTGAAGCATGTCCACCTTCCTCCGCAAGTCTCGGTACTAATCGCAGAACTCCTTAGTGACTCGTAGGGCTTCCGTTGATGCAGGGCAAGAGACTAAAGGTACCAGCCCCTGCTTGGGGTCTTGGAGATCTTCCTCCATAGGCTCCTTCCCTTTTTCCTTAGCGGACACCATTGTGCTTCTAAACTTTCAAAGAGTATGTCCTCGCAGAAACAGATTGAAACAAAAACACGATATATGAACCTCAGGAGATCCGTGGCGTTATATATTACGAAGTTTCATAACACAAGGAAGGTACTGGGAGAAAACGAGTCAGAGGCGGAGTCCGGGATGGACTCACCACCTGGTGGCGCGGCCAGGGATGGGCCCGCGCCACAGGGTGGTGTGAGCCACCCTGGCTCCATTTCCGTCCCTTTTTCGCTTCGTAGCTTCCCATATTGACTGAAAACTGTAAAAATATAGTTGGATAGTATTTTCGCGGAACTTTTCTTACCAGAACTATTACCTATTTGAAAACAGACTCCGTAGGTCTCTGAATTTGGTATCTAGTAGATTCTTCCAGAGTCATCACTTGAATAACATCAATATCTTCATCTTCATACACTTATTACTTGAGTCATAAAACCGTTCTCTTCCTTATTACACCATTATCTCCACTTCCTGGAAATTTCTTTCACACAGTTCTCATTAGCAACATTAGTATAAGTGAAGTGATAAAACCTTTTGAGTCCAACTTCAACTGAAAACCAAAAAAGCATAAGCTACTGTAGCAACTCCTTCTGAAAACCCAAAAAAAATACAAAAAGGAAATCGAATAAAGAAGCAAATGCAAGAGTGGCAAAATCTGTCAAAACAGACCAGCAGGTAAAGATCAATTTTTTCGAAAATCTTCTGTTGCTCAAATCAAAAAGTTCAAAACTAACGAAAGTTAAATAACAACCTGGGGAAGAAGCACAAAAAATTATAGCTCAAACCGACATACAGAGATCTCTCACGAATTTTTACGGTGAAGCATAAAAATCTATTTCGGGACAGCAACTTCCGCAAATCTTACTTCTCTCTCATTAGAGGTCGATCGTGACACAAAAACCAAACAAAACGGATAAGGAGCGGTTATTACCGAAGTAATAACTTCCAAGACTCAAAGAAACAAAAGCAAACTGAAAACAAAAACAGATTGGGTTGTCTCCCAAAAAGCTCTTTCTTTATAGCCATTAAGATGGGTATGATAATTTTGAAGATGCTCACATAGGAATATGAATTGAGGTGAAAGAGAGCATTAAGAAGCAAAAATACACACATTTAAGTCTAACCCACTTCCTATGCAAGGGAATTTTGTAAACAAACAAGTTGTTGAAACCAGAGGCTACTTGCATAAGAAGGCAAAACAAGTGCAACGATAAAAACTTTCAGCATAAAACAAGGAAACTTGATATTATTGAGATACATAAGAATAGTTTTTCCTCTATCATAATAACTTTCAGTATCATGCATAAACTTAACAATATAACTATCACAAGGACCATTGTAGCAATAATCACTTATTCTAACAGAAAACACAGGAATACTAGCTCTCATAACACTACTATGTGAAACAATATTAGAGGTATCCTTACAAAGGATAGTGTGTCCGTCTTTTTCATATTTAGTAGCAAAGTCTTTCACATTTGCTATTATAGGTTCATCAACCATTTGTTTATCAGGTTCAACAGCCTTATTCATACTTTCATCAACCATACTAGCTATCATGGAATGTTCCTTTATCTTAACTGGGAAAGGCATTTTCTCAATGTAAGGTTTAGGTAAAACATGATTAGCAGTATAAACTTCAGTATTTCTTGCAGGAACACTCTTAGCAACATCTTTATAAGGTTCATGATACTTATTCCACTTCTTTTTAGGCACTTCAATGTACGAAGCAAAAGCCTTAAAATAAGAAGCAATAGCTTGAGAGTCTAGACCATAAGCATTTTTAATATTTTGAAAGTCATTAGTTCCCATAAAAGATTCAATGCATTCATAATCATAATTTATACCTAACTTTCTACCTTTGTCATTCTCCCTTGCTTCAGCATTGTCTTGAATACGGTCCAGAAGATCCCATTTAGCTTCTTCTTCCATGCGACTGAATGATCCAGCACAAGAAGCATCCAATAAATCCTTGTCATGTAGAGGGAGTCTTGCAAAAAAGTTATTGATAATAATATTGTTGGGGAGCTCATGAATGGGACATTTGAGCATTAGTAACTTCAATCTCCCCCAAGCTTGAGCTGTACTCTCTCCATCAAGAGGCCAAAAGTTGTATATTTGATTCTGATCTTCATGAATCTCACTAGGAGGATAAAACTTTGAATAAAAGAGAGGCACTATTTCCTCCCATTCCAGAGCTTGACCATTCTTCAGCAGCTTATACCATTCCTCAGCTCTTCCTTTGAATGACAATGAGAATAACTTCTTCTTAACTTGATCTGTAGTAATACCTGCACACTTGAACAACTCGCATAATTCGTGTATAAAGAGTAAATGATCATCGGGATGGACAGTTCCATCCCCAACATAGTAGTTATCCATAACACGATCAATAATTCTTGTAGGTATTTTAAAAACATCATTCTCAGCAGGTGGTGGCTTATCTACTACCTTAGCAGTGGCAGTAGCATTACCAAATAAGAAACTAAGCGAATTATCCATAACAAAAATAAAGAAACTAACAGAAGTAAACAATACTCACAGTAGAAGTTTCCTTTACCAGTTCCACTCTCCAATAGCGCTTCACTCCCCGCCAACAGCGCTAGAAAATAGTCTTGATGACCCACAAGTATAGGGGGTGTATCGCAGTATTTTCGATAAGTAAGAGTGTCGAACCCAACGAGGAGCAGAAGGTGCTGGCTAGTGGTATGGATCAGGAATTATCTGCAAATACTTAGCAATCGGATTTTTAGGGGTTTTTGATAAAGCAAGTAAACAAAGTACGAGTAAATGAAAGACAGTAGGAATAAATGCAGCAAGTGGCCCAATCCTTTATGCAGTAAAGGACAAGTCGGTTGTATTACTTAAGATGACCAAACGTTCTCGAGGACACATGGGAAGACTGTCAAGTGCTTTCGCTTCATATAGTTGATTAATCTTCTTTAGCTTGCTAAGTGTTGTGTGGGTGAACCTGTTCTAATGTACCGACCTTCCTAGGACTAATACATACTTGTGATTATACCGCTTGCAAACATCCATAAGTACAAGAAAGTAATTAAGGTAGAAACCTAACCACAACTTTAAACTCTAAGAACCTTACGTCCCTTGTGCAATGGTTTCCTAACGGGGGTTCAGGTTTCTGTCACTCCGGCAACTCCTATGATTAGTAGCCAAATACACAATGCATTCCCCTAGGACCATATAGGTGAAGTTTCATGTAGTCGACGTTCAGATGACACCACTAGAAGAAGTACACCACAACTTAAATATCAAACTATTGAATCTTTCTCAACACAACTCCACTACTAA
Organism: Avena eriantha; assembly: GCA_910589775.1. Classification (NCBI taxonomy): domain Eukaryota; kingdom Viridiplantae; phylum Streptophyta; class Magnoliopsida; order Poales; family Poaceae; genus Avena; species Avena eriantha. The sequence continues at coordinate 276,122,307 of OU342743.1, forward strand.
CAACATGACTTCTCCCATGTCCTCAAGAACAAAACGAACTACTCACAAGATATCATATGGATCATGATCAGAGATGGAATAATGATGTATAACAATCTGAACATAAACAATAATTCAACGGTTCACTCAATAGCATCAACTACAAAGAGTAATCAACACCGGGAAAGTTTCCCCTATGAACTAATGCAAGATTCAACCCAATTGTTAAAACAATATGTAGATGGTGATGAGGGTGCTGATGGTGATGATAGTGGTGATGATGATGATGATCCCGATGAAGTCCAATTTGATGGTGGTGTTGATGGCGACGATCTCCCCTCTCCGGGAAGGAATTCCCCCGAAAGAAATCTGTCTGCTGGAGAGATCTTTCTCTCTCGGTATTTTCCGCCCCGCAGAGGCGACAGAATCTTTCTGTGGTCACCCCCTAGTCTTAGGGTTTCGGGAGGATAATATATGCCAGAGGGGAGTGCCAGGGGTTGATCAAGGCGGCCACACCACCTTGTGGCGCGGCCTGGGCTGGCCCGCGCCAGGGGGTGGTGTGGGCCCCCTATGGCCCATCTCTAGCCCCCCCCCCCCTTCTGGCTTCCTTCGTCTTCCGGAAAAATAGGATTTTCCTTATATTTTCCCGGATTTTCTGATCTTCTCGAATTTTGCCTCCAAACAACACCTTTTCCATCAGAATCCTGACTGCAGCGGTCCATGCTCCAAAAGTCATCAACCATGCAAAAACAGATGAAATAACATAAGTATCACCTCTCAATAGGAAATATATCAATGAATAATAGTGAATTATGACATAGAATAGTGATGCAAAATGGTCGTATCAATGCACCATCATAAACTTGATCAAAGTATTTGTAGAACATTGATAGCTAGGATCATAGTACTTCAACATAGCATGAAAGATAAAGTTCTAACAATTAAGACATAGCAACTATAAGATAGTGGTATTCAGCTTGTCCCTCATAGAGTAGCAAACATAGATGCATAGGACACCTTCAAAGTTTATAAGAGAGACTAGATACAAATAGTTTAAGAACAAGCAATATCAAAGTTTTGCATCAATCAACAAGTCTTGGGACAATGCACATAGAACTAAGAATGGCCACTATGCTCTCAAAGTAGGTGCATAAATATAGAAGGTGGAGACTCAACATAAAAGTAAAAGAAAGGCCTTTGTAGAAGGAAGCAGAGATTCGAGTTTCATAAAGAGATTCAAAAAATTATGGTACTTATTAGCTTTCAACTCTCATTGCCCCTATCATAAGCATCTTGAAGTGATTAAGGTTAAAGTGAACAAACTATGGAGTATATGCTTGACAAAGTATCAGTTGGAAATCTCATGTCCCTTGAATACGAGGGTCGCTCCTCATGCTACTCAAGTTTAGTTACCGATAAGTTCTTGTCATAGTAAGTACATGTGTATCATAGAGAACCGCCAACGGGGTACCCCTTGCCCGATGATATGGAAGAATCCCCATATCAAAATGACAAGGCAAGCAGACAACAAGCATCTCAGCAATCTTCTTATTTACCATGGGAAAATGGTGTTTTTTTCTCTCTTTTCTCTTTTCTCATATCTTTTTTTTTCTCTTTTTTCTCAATATCTGACTCTTTTTTTATAAGAAGAATGCTTCATAGACAGCTCATTATGGTTACACATGGACTAGACCGGCGTCCCAGGCGTTTCTCTAACACACATACATAACTCCATGGACTTACAAGCTCCCCTTTCATTTCACACCGACGACATCCATAGACAAAAGAGCATGATATCAACTAGGTACAAAGTACAAGTGCAATGTTGAAAGCATTCCCTATGACAACATGGTTCTGCTAATCCCCAACATATAAGTGCAAGCATATACAACATAGACGACACAATGGTTCAAGTTTATTAAGGGCAAGAAAAGTAAAGTGTGGCATCAAGTTCGTGAGAGCTTTAATCACTAGTTTCCTCATAACAAGTTTAATTAGGAAGGTAGATAAAAACATGAATATACTTGGAATAGCAAATGCTAATAGTTAGGTATGGTGGAATCTTTGGAATAACTTGGTTTTAGGAGTTGGATGCATGAATGGAACTCATACTTGGTTATGGAGGCTAGCAAAGACTGGGAGCGACCAACTAAGAGAGCAATAATGACCATAATCATGCAGAGCGACAAAACATCATTAATCAAAGCATAAAGTGATATTATAAGTCGAAAACTAAAGGATCATAAAGGCTATGGTGACTTTGGATAGTCATAACATGGTGTGAGCATGCGCCAAGTCAACCCAAATAAAGCATCAAAGGAGAATACCACAATACTATGCTTTAATATTCTAAAACAACGGATGATTCTTCAAAGGCACATTAAGCAATCTCAATTGTTTATAACATGTCATGCTACATCAAAGATCACTAAGCATAAAGCCAAAACAATATCAAGCATGGCATGACAAAGCATAGGCCACAGTCAAAAACAAAACTCCTTTTACCACTTAAGCATGAACTTTCCTACTCTTTTCCACCAAACCAAACTATTTGAAGACTAATGTATGAAAGAGGGGGTCTAACCAATTTATTCAGAAAACTAAGAAAACCAAGCAAATGAAAAACCAAAACGAAAACGAAAAAGAAGACGCTACAAGAACAACACAACTATGCATGAAACAATAAAAATGAAGTGTTTGGAAGAAACCTGGGATTTTTATTGATGAAGAAGGCGATGCCTTGGGCATCCATAAGATTTGACGCTTGTACTTCTTGGATATTTCTTGGGGTGACACGTGTGGCATCCCCAAGCTTGAGATTTAGTCCATTCTTCATCTCATTACATCATGCTCTCCATACACCTAAAAAATTTCCTTCATACAAAACTTCACACAAATTTGATTAGCAACATTAATGCACTCAAGATAATAGGTATTTAGGTTCAGTTTCGACACCAATAAAACTTTCATTAAAACACAAGCTACTGTAGCACTTCCCTCAAAAATCTCAATTCCCCAAAAGAACTCAAAAAGGAACCAACAAGAAGCAAATGCAAATAATGGTAGAAATCTATCAAAACAGACCAGCATGTAAAAACTAACTTTTTCGAAGACCTTATGTTGCTAAAATCGAAAAGTGTTGAACTAACGAAAGTTAGATAACAACCTGGGTCAGAAGCACAAAACTTCACGCCTCAAATCGACGTACAGAGATTTTACACGATTTTTTACGGTGAAGAACAGAAATCTATTTCCGGACAGCTACTTTCCCAATCATTACTTCTCTCTCATTAGAGGTTACTCTTGGCACAAAAAGCAAATAAAAAGGATAAGGATCGGTTATTACAGTGTTAATAACTTCCAAGACTCATCTAAAACTTTTGGGTTATCTCCCAATAAGTAGTTTTTTTAACACCTTTAAGTTAGGCATAAGAATTTTGATGATGCTCACATAAGAAATATGAATTGAAGTAAAAGAGAGCATCGAGAAGCAAATTAAAAAACATTTTAGTCTAAACCACTTCCTATGCATTGGAATCTTATACACAAATAAATTCACAAAGCACAAAGCGACATGCATAGGAAGATAAAATGAGAGTAACTTCAATACTATCAGCAAATAGAGAGGTGTTTCAGTACCATGAAAACTTTTACAACCATATTTTCCTCTCTCGTAATAATTTTGAGTAGCCTCATGAAAAAACTCAACAATATAACTATCACATAAAGCAGGCTTTTTCATGATCTACAAGCACTAGAGCTTTATTATAAACATTTTCAAAAGAATCCTCAGGAACATAACATTCATCCTTCTTTAGTAAGCATGGGGTACAATCAAATATTGTAAGGGGTAAAGAGTTACTCTCAATAGAAGGTTGGAATGGGTAGATCCATTCTTACTCCTCTTTATCATCACTCTCCTCCTTTTTTTCATCCAATGAGCTTCCAGTTTCAGCAATTGTTCTTCCATAGGCTCCTACAAGGCATTAGTCTCTTCCGCTGGTGCAGAGAATCTATTAAGATATTCAAGACTATAGCCATTTTCTTCCTTGTAATTATCAAAGAAAAATTGAAGTATATCATAAACCTCATATTTATAAGGTGAATCATCAGTATTTTCAAGCAAACTAGCAAGTTCAAATGCACCCTTCCAAGCAATAAATTCTTCAATTTGTTCCACGTCATAAAAGTCATCATTCCCTTTAACATAAGAAGATATGGTAACATTATCATTATACACACATTGAAAAGGGAGGTGTTTATACCTCCTACAGCAACAAGATTTATCAACGCAATAAGTAACATTATAAGTAGAGCACACGTTTTTAGCAATGGTATTTAATTTATCAATTTGTTCCAATAAGTGTTTCCCTTTTTGTGACAAGCGGTGTTCCTTATAATAATATTTTTGTTCTTCCGTGAACCCACCTTGCCAATTAGATTCAGTTTGAAAGAAACCAATCATTGATAGAAAGCATGATAAAGCAAGAAAATAACAGACCAATGAAAATAACAAATATAGTAGGAACTAATTGTTTTTATATTTTTTATAAAGAAACAAGCAAACAAAGCAAAAATAAACTAAGCAAAACAAAAACAACAAAGTAAAGAGATTGGTTGTGAGGGACTCCCCTTGTGAATATGTCCTTGACTCCCCGGCAACGGCGCCAAAAAATACTTGCTGACTCGTGTAATAACGAGCTCGTTGGGAACCCCAAGAGGAAGGTATGATGAGCACAGTAGTAAGTTTCCCTCAGTTATGAAACCAAGGTTATCGAACTAGTAGGAGCAAGGAAACACCTCCAAGGTGTTGTTGCCAACTTGTAATCCTGCACAACACAGCCATAGAACTTTGCCCCAACTTACAGTGAGGTTGTCAATCTCACCGGTTTTGCTGAAAACAAAGGATTAAACGTATTGTGTGGAAGAAAGTAAAAGCTTACATAAAGTAAATAGAAAGCAGTAAACAGTTGTATATTGATGATAAAAGAAATGACCGGGGTCCATAGTTCACTAGTGGTGGTTCTCCTTAAGATAGATAACATGTTGGTGAACAAATTACAAAGGGGCAATTGACAAATATTGAGAAACCAAACATGCATATACTAATCATCTTGACTCCTTTGAGATTTGATTGGGTGTTACAACATTATACATGGACCGTAATCCAACTGCATCTATGACTAATAATCCACCTTTAGGTTATCATCCGAACCCCTCCAGTATTAAGTTGCAAGCAACAGATAATTGCATTACACATTGCGTGTAAAGTAAACAATACGATTGTTCTATGAACAAAGGATTGTTGTTTTCTCCCTAGTAGCAACAACACATCTAGTACCTTAGAGATTTCTATCACTTCCCCAGATTACTAGAGGCATGAACCCACTATCGAGCATAAATACTAACTCTTGGAGATGCTAGCATCTACTTGGCCAAGATAGCTATTAACAACGGAAAGCATGCAAGATCACAAATAACAAAGACATGATAGAATCAATAATCAATCTAAAATAGCATCTCAATATCCATCAGATCCTCGCAAACAGAACATGTAGGATTACAAATAGATGATCTTGATCATGAACGAAGCTCACAAGATCAAAAAGGAGAAGAACCAGCCATCTAACTACTACATGGACCCGTAGTCCAAGGATGAACTACTCACGCATCACACAGGAGGCTTGCATGGTGATGAAGAAGGCCTCCAGGGTGAATTCTCCCCTTCGACAGGGTGCCGGGAAGATCTTCAGATCCCTCCTGGCCTAGGGATGGAGATGACGGTGGCTACGGAATCTTTCGTGGAATTTTGATTGGGTCCTTAGGGTTTCTGTATCGGAGGCATCTTATAGGCAAAAGGGGAAGCCGAAGCGGTGCCCTAGGCGGCCACACCACCCCTTGGCGCGGGCCAGGCCTGGCCCCGTGGCCAGGTGGTGTGGCGGCCCTCTGGCCGCTCTCCGTCTTGTATTCTGGCTCTCTGTCCCTCTCGGTAAAAAACTGACTTTGGCTTTTGTCCCGTCCAATTCCGAGAATATTCATTTTCTGACTTTCCTGGAACCAAAAACAGCAGAAAACAGGCAGCTGGCACTGTGGCATCTTGTTAATAGGTTAGTCCAAGAAAGTGTATAAAAAGTACTCCAAAGTGTGGACAAAACATAAGAAAGTAGATAAACCAAGCATGGAACATCAAAAATTATGAATACGTTAGCAACATATCACTCACTTAGGCCAGATGAGTGAACACCCACTCAAAAATAGTTGGCCTTCAAAGTGATGGCCTCCTTTTCATCATGCTTGGCTTTCTTCTTCCTGGGAAAATGAATAACAAAAGGATCTTGCGAAGGCAATTGAAGCTTCACGTTCCCTTCATGTAGATTAATCAAAGCCTTAATAGTTCTTAAGAATTTACGGCCTAATATAATAGGAGCAGTAGCATCTGCAAGCATGTCAACAATAACAAAATCGATAAGAGCAGGACAGCCTTTAGTGTATACTAAAGTATTTTCTTTAATCCCTCTAGCTTTTTTGTAGGTAGAATCTGCTAGATGTAATTTTAACTCGGTGATTTCAAAAGTGCCATGATTTAACTTATTAAAAAGAGTTTTTGGAATTGTTGAAACACTTGCACCTAGATCCTAAAGTGTAGCTATCTCATTGGTCCCAATTTTAATATTAATAGTAGGCTCAAATATATCATCAAGCTTCATAGGTAATTTTTTAGCAATTTTCTTATATTCTTCCTCAAGCTCAAGTACCTTTATTGCTACCTGATTAATGAAGTGTTGATACATAGCTTCCTCATTTCCTTCACTTACCGGAATCTTGATATTGATCCTTTTTACAAGATCTTCAACGGTGTAATTTGGTGAAGGAGCATTACTATAATCAAGTTCTTTAGGCTCCTCCCTTTGGATTCTCATCATCTTGAGGTCTTCAATAGGATTGGGCTCAGCTTTACCTGCAAATTTAGCTAGAATGAGAGTTTGACTCTCGGTTATCTTACCTAGTGGTGCCTCAACAATGCTTGTTCTTTCATGGAGGGCCTGCAAAACATTCCTCAAACTTACAGCTTGGTTAGATAATTTACCAAGCATAGCATCATGGTTCTCTGTTATTTTAACAAGGATATTTTTTTGCTCATTTTGTGAGTCCATAAAGGACTTACGTGTTTCTTGGAGACTACCATTACTTGATCCCATATTATTATTAGAGTTACATGCAGGACTACAATAATGTTTCTGAAAATTAGGATTATAATTCTTCTTCCAAGCAGGGTTATAATCATTACGAGCTATGAAGTCTATTTCTTCAATATTTGATTCTAGGATACCTCTTACCTGGTTTTCCTTACCTTTTATGGCTAATATGATCTCATCCATCTTAGCATTGTGTTCTTCATTTTCTTGTGGTGAGACGGAGTTCACCTTCTTCGTGTTTGATCTATCCACATGCCACTGGGCATGGTTGTCTTGCATATTGTCTAGCAGTTGCTTTGCTTCGGTAATATGTTTTCCCATAAATGTTCCTCCAGCTGCAGTATCAAGCATAGAATTAGATACAGGGTTAAGAGCATTATAAAATAAATGGAGAATTAACCAATCTTCCATCCCATGACTGGGATAGTTTCTCATGCATTCTTTCATTCTCTCCCATGCAAGCACTAGTGGCTCACGCTCTTCTTGTCTAAAACCAGTAATATTAGATCTTAGTTGCACAGTCTTTGCAGGTGCGAAAAATTTAGTCATAAATAAAGAAGTACACTCCACCCATGATGCAATAGTATTTCTTGGCAAAGATATCAACCATTCTTTTGCTCTTCCTCTAAGAGAGAAAGGAAATAAGTGCAATCTGACCGCATCGGGGTCAACATCTTTTATGCACATCATATCATGTATTTCAGTGAAAGTGTTTAAGTGCATACCTGCGTCCTCAACAGCAGAGCCTCCAAATTGATTCTGTTGAACCAAACTTAAATAGTGGGGCTTAATTTCATAATCATCAGCAGTAATTGCTGGCTGGGTAATAGGAGTATGCAAATAAAATTTCATAATCATCAGCAGTAATTGCTGGGTGGGTAATAGGAGTATGCAAATAATCATTGTTGGGAGTTGCAAACTCACCAAGCTTATTTTTAGCCATATTTCCTATGTTTTTTGGTTTTCTTAAACAAAGACTTATAATAGTAAAAACAAGAATTTAAAGACTAACTATTTTTTGGTTTTTTCAAATAAAGACGGAAAGCAAACTAACAAAATTAAAAACAAGAATTAAAACTAGCAAGGTTCCTACTAACCTCACTAGGGTAGCTATTGCTTCCTCGGCAATGGCCCCAGAAAAAGGGTTGATACCTTCGATCCAGATTACGGATGTAGTATAGCTCCTTTTCCCTAGTAGACCTAGGTTATCGAATCCTCGGGAAGCATAAAGTATAGTGAAGTTACTTTAACGGACCTTCGGGAGTTTTACAGTTGTTTTTGTGTTTTACCGGACCAAGAGTTTGCTTTCTTTTGTTGTTGTCGATGATTGAGAGAGAGGGCCTAGGGCTTTCGGTTTCACCTGTAGCTATGCAAAACATCTGATGGGAATAAAAGATAATAATAAAGTATGCATGTAATTGTTAGAGCAAGATAATTATATGCGAGCAGTGCATCCATAATTGCTATTGCCTCTACAACCGCTTATAGCAATAACCTACTAGTCTCATCCATAGAAGAAAGAAAACTAATGATATGCATAGTGATGTCACCATTAATCCCAAGTAAATTCCTCACATACAATCGTTGACATGGGTATACCCTACAGGTACTCGAGTTTGGTATATACGGTCTAGATATGGCGGATGCCCACGGCGTCGCCAAGGCCCAATGGAGAATTCGAGTGGCCCACGGACTCTCAATTGCTTGCGAGACAAGAAGAAGCTTAAGATACAAAGTTCAAAGGGAAAACCCTAATCTGTAACCGACTCGATCTGCTACTCGAGACCTAGCCTATCTATATAAAGGCTAGGAGGGGGCGGCGAAGAGGACACACGCAACCCTAGTTTCCACAACTCTCGCAAGATTGCATCTACGCGCCCCTGTAATCTTCGATTCCTTCGCTAATTCCAAGAGCAGACAAGCAGGAGTAGGGACCTCTACGAGGCCTGAACCTGGGTAAAACTTGCGTCCCTATGTGCTTTTTTGTTAGCCGACTGATGCCTTCAGCGCTCCCTCCTTCTCCAAAACCCAAGTCCATAACAATGGGCTTTGACGAGTTAAAACCCTCATCAATTGGTGCCGTCTATGGGAATTGGGAGTGCTGATGCCGCGGCTTCTTCGGCCCCATCAACCGCGATCTACAGCTCCACAATAGCGGAAATTCGCTAGCTCTTCGGCGTATTCGACTTCACCGTCCACACGCTGGCCACTCACCCAGCTTTCGAGTCCATGGGTGATGGAATCAGCCTGGTGATTGCGAGCTTCCGCTTCCAGGTTGGTCAACTGGGCACGCTTCGCATGCCTGACCAGCCGACGGCACCCGCGATTGCTCCACCATCGTGGTTCCCGCCACCAATCGGCACCCTTAGCAAACTCAATGCCTTGGCAACAGTCGGGAGCACGGACAACGACAGCAGTCACGGATCCGATCTGGGTGATCTAGCCCCTAAAGATGGAGCCTACAGCTCTGGATCTGAAAGTTGTGGGAGCAACAGCTTCCCCAACCACTTCAAGTGCACCATCATCAATGCGGGCGATACTACCTCCAATCGTGAAAACTTTGGCACCGGATCTAGCACCAGACCGCTCAACGGCAGCATGCCCATTGGTGGCAACAGCGCACCCGTTAACAATGGAGCGGCAGGAGAACCACCGACCATAGGGAATGCACACACTGGAGAGCGCGTGGTGATCAAGCTCAACGACAACGAGTGGCCCCGCTGTTGAGAGGCTCTGTGAGGCAATCCTCTGCCCCTCAACTCCCCGCAAGACATGCTGATGGGCTACCATTGGCTACTGAAAGAGGAATACAGACAACAGCTACATGCAATCGTGTAACTCGAAGCGCGTAAAAAGGCGGCGGACGAATCAAGCCTTCGACGAGCCGGGCTCTCCTCCCACAGAGGATCCTCCTCCTAAGGTAACGGGTACCTGGCCAACAAGAGAAGATCTTGACTGGCCCACCTCACCGAGGAGGAGCGCGTGAAAGCCGTGAAAGTCCTCGACTCCGGCTCCATGACGGTGGATACACGGGGCAACGTGCTCCCGAAGACACCGCAAGCCACGGTAACGGCGGCCACCATGTACCTCCTCAACAACCAGTCGCCAGCTAGAGAGACACGAGCTGCCATGCACCGATCTACGATCACGGGCTTAGGGCAAGTCGAGGCAGCCCTCGACAAAGAGCCTGCACTGGAGCCAAAGAAAAGCCAGGCTCTGGCAAAACACTACTCCTCGCCTTCGTCCAGCGACGATAGCCATGATCTGTCTCAGCGTCGCTGCTCACAGCGGCACAATCGCAACTACGATGCACGTGATGACCTCATGCAGCACAAAATCGACAAATCAAGGGCAAGCCGCGCTCGTTCGACTGACTCAGAAGAGGATGAGACTGAGGTCTGCGGCGCCAAATGCTTTAGCAGGGCCATCAGGTAGAAGCGAATTCCTAAAGGGTTCAAACTACCGTCAGAGAACCCAAAATTTTACAGGCTACAAGACCTGAAAATCTGGTTGGAGGACCACATCTCCTCCGTCAGACTACATGGCGGGAGTCGAAGCACGGCCATGCAATGCCTGCAGCTATAGCTGCTGGGCGCCGCCCGCGCATGGATCAACAATCTCCTGCGTGGATCCATTTGTATCTGGGAAGAGCTAGTCTACAGCTTCGTGCGTAATTTCAAGGGCACCTACAAAAGGCCTATGTCAATCGAAGAGCTAAGAAGTGGCCAACAAAGGTCAAGCGAATCACTACGCTCGTACATCCAAAGGTGGTCCATCATCAAGAACTCCGCAGAAAACATCTTGGAGGACCGCACAATCGATGCATTCAACGGCGCCGTTCGCCATATAGAGCTCAGGGTGGAGCTAGGGCGCTCGAAACCCAAAACGATTGACCACCTAATGGAAATCGCGAATCGGTGGGCTAACGGAGAAGACTCTGTGAAAAACATACCTACTCCGACAACGACAATGATCTTGGGCGTAGACGTGACCGCTGAAGAAAACGTCAAATGCGCGTCTACGATGACCGCAACGATGTCAACATGGTCGCAGCTGGCTACGCCGACAAACGTGACGATAACCACAACAGCGGATACCGCAGCGGTGGATACCGCGAAAGCGGAAAAACCACGCAGGTGTGGCAGCGCCGCACTCGCGAAGAGGCACCCACAACATCTATCGAGGACAAACTGTCGGGCGATGCAACGTGCACTTCTACATCGACAAGCACGATGGCAAGAAGAAATCCAGCCACCTTATCAAGGACTGCCGCGAGTTCCTCAAACTCCATGAAGGCCTGGCCCGGATGAATCGCGACGCAGTCAACAGGGGCTATGGAGCCGCCCCAGGCCTTGTGGCACATGGAGCTCCTCCACCACCGCCCGGACCATCACCACTCACGGCCACACCGGTCCAGCATCACGGAGGCGAACCATACCCACGAGCTATGGGCAACATGGGGATGATCCAAAAAGGGCGTCCCTCAAATCGAGTGTAGAAGGCCATTACTCACCAAGTAAACTTGGCGATAAACTCTCCACATTTCACCACTGAGTACCTCAGTGGAAGCGACTCTTGCATCACCTTCGACAGGCGTGACCACCCGCACCAAGTTCCTCGTCCAGGCCACTGTCCCGTCATACTCGAGGCGCAGATTGGGGGTTTCGACATGAGTCGCGTCTTCATGGATGGCGGCAGTGGCATTAACCTCATGTTCGCGAGTACCTTGCGGGCCATGAGGATCCCTCTGACGTGTCTGGAAGTTTCAGACACGACGTTCCACGGCATCGCCCAGGGAAGGGCATATATCCCCTGGGAAAAATTAACCTCGATGTCATCTTTGGCACACCGCAAAACTTTCGGCGAGAGCGCATCGACTTTGAGGTCGTCGACTGGCCTTCACAATATCACTGCATCCTCAAACGTGTCACGTTCGCGAGGTTCATGGCAGTGCCGCACTACGCCTACCTGCAGATGAAGATGCCGGGTCCAAATGTCGTAATCACAATCTACGGTAACTTCAAGAGGTCCGATAGCTACGACAGGGAATTCAACAGAATCTCCCAGTCCTTCGGCATGCAGGAGGAACTCGCAAGATTGAAGGAATCGACAGACAACAGTCTGCCTCCCCTGAGCAGGCCAAGTTCACCCGACCTATCCTTCGACTCGTCGGTGCACATGAAGAAAGTCCAGGTCCACCCAACAGACCCAACAAAGACGGCCCTCATCGCCAAAAACTTGAGTTCCGCAAAGGAACTCGCGCTCGTCGAATTCCTTCGTGAGCACTAGGAGATCTTCGCCTGGTGTCCAGCGGACATGCCAGGAGTTCCCAGAGAATTCGCCGAGCACTCACTCAACATAATTCCAAACACAAGGACAGCCAAGCAGACAATTCGGCGACTGTCCGAACCAGGAGCAAAAGCAGTCGGAATGGAGATCAATAGACTCCTCGACACAAAATTCATACGCGAGGTCAAGGAAAGCACCTGGCTCGCTAACACAGTGCTTGTTCCCAAAAAAGACACGCATATCCTGCGGATGTGCGTGGACTTCACCTCCTTGAATAAGCACTTCCCAAAGGATAACTTCCCGCTACCACGAATCGACCAAATCATCGACTCCACCGTGGGATGTGAGCGTCTCTGCTTCCTCGATGCCTACTCAGGCTACAATCATATTCGAATGAAGGAGGAAGACCAAGAGAAAACAGCGTTTACAACGCCCTTTGGTGTGTTCTGCTACAACACAATGCCTTTCGGGCTAAAAACTGCAGGAGCCACCTATCAGGGGTGCATGCAGGCCTACCTCAAGAACCAACTTGGTCGTAACATCCAAAGTCTACGTTGATGACATCTTCATCAAAACAAAAGATCAAGCCTTGCTAATCGACGATCTACGCGAGACCTTCGCCAACCTCAACCGCTACCGGATCAAGCTAAATCCGGACAAATGCGCCTTTGGCGTACCATCTGGGCAATTACTTGGGTATCTCATCTCCACGAGAGGGATCAAAGCAAACCCAAAGAAAATAAAAGCCATACTGTCCATGGAGAAGCCAAAGAACATAAGAGGCATCCAACAGCTAGCTAGGCGAATCGCGACACTCAGTCGATTCATCAGTCGAATGGGTGAAAAGGCACTGCCCTTCTACCAACTTCTCCGCAAAACTGACAAGTTTGAATGGACAGACGAGGCGCAAGAAGCATTCGAAGACCTCAAACGTCTACTATCCACCTCGCCAGTACTGGTGACTCCACGCGAAAAAGAGCCGTTGTTGCTCTACCTCTCTGCCGCCAACCAGGTGGTGAGCACGGTGCTTGTGGTGGAACAAGCCGAAGAAAACAAGGTCCATGGGGTCCAGCGCCCAGTCTACTACCTCAGCGAGGTGCTCACGCCAACAAAATAAACAGCAGTACCTGCACTACCAGAAGCTGGCGTACGGCGTCTTCATGATAGCCAGGCGACTGCGCCACTACTTCCAGGAGCACCCAATTGTGGTGGTCAATGATGCCCCGCTCAGGCATATCCTACATAACCCTGATGCCACCGAGCGAGTCGCGCTTTGGGGAATCGAATTATCGCCACGAGACATCACATACAAAAAGCGCGACGCGATCAAGTCGCAAGGTCTCCCTGATTTCCTCGTACACTGGATGGAGAACCAACTTCCCGAAAAGTCAGATATGTCCTACCTCTAGACAATGCACTTCGATGGGTCCAAACGAAAGGACGGCGCTGGCACAGGTGTCATACTGACATCACCCCAGGGAGACAAGCTGAAATACATTCTGTGAATGCAGTTCACTGCCTCCAACAATGAAGCTGAGTATGAGGCGCTAATCCATGGGATGCGGATGGCAAAAGCCTATGGCGCAAAGAGGTTCATTGCTGACTCGTGTATTAACGAGCTCGTTGGGGAACCCCAAGAGGAAGGTAAGATGAGCACAGCAGTAAGTTTTCCCTCAGTTATAAAACCAAGGTTATCAATCCATTAGGAGCAAGGAAATACCTCCAAGGTGTTGCTAGCTGGACTTTGGCAAGGCGCACTACCGGCGCCAGCAGCACCATGGAAACCTGCACAACACAACCACAGAACTTTATCCCCAACTTAAAGTGAGGTTGTCAATCTTAGTGGTTTTGCTGAAAACAAAGGATTAAACGTATTGTGTAGAAGACAGTAATAGTTTGCAGACAGTAAACAGAAAGAAGTAAACAGTTGTAGATTGATGATAAAAGAAAGGATCAGGGTCTCACTAGTGGTGGCTCTCCTTAAGATAGATGACATGTTGGGTGAACAAATTACAGCGGGGCAATTGACAAACATCGAGAAAGCAATACATGCATATACTAATCATCATGACTCCTTTGAGATTTGATTGGGCATTACAACATTATACATAGACTGTAATCCAACTGCATCTATGACTAATAATCCACCTTCAGGTTATCATCCGAACCCCCTCCAGTATTAAGTTGCAAGCAATAGATAATTGCATTATGCATTGCGTGTAAAGTAAACAATACGATTGTTCTATGAACAAAGGATTGTTGTTTTCTCCCTAGTAGCAACAACACATCTAGTACCTTAGAGATTTATGTCACTTCCCCAGATTACTAGAGGGATGAACCCACTATCGAGCATAAATACTAACTCTTGGAGTTGCTAGCATCTACTTGGCCAAGATAGCTACTAACAACGGAAAGCATGCAAGATCACAAATAACAAATACATGCTAGAATCAATAATCAATCTGAAATAGCATCTCAATATCCATCGGATCCCTGCAAACACAACATGCGGAATTACAAATAGATGATCTTGATCATGAATGGAGCTCACAAGATCTAAACATGATAGCACAAAGGAGAAGAACCAGCCATCTAGCTACTACATGGACCCATAGTCCAAGGATGAACTACTCACGCATCACACCGGAGGCTTGCATGGTGATGAAGAAGGCCTCCAGGGTGAATTCTCCCCTTTGGCAGGGTGTCGGGAAGAGCTTTAGATCCCTCCCGATCTAGGGATGGAGATGACGGCGGCTGCAGACTCTTTCGTGGAATTTTGATCGGGTACATAGGGTTTCTGTATCGGAGGAATCTTATAGGCGAAAGGGGAGGCCGAGGGGGTTCCTGAGGCGGCCAGACCACCCCCTGGCGCGGGCCAGGCTTGGCTGCACGGCCAGGTAGTGTGGCGGCCCCCTGGCCCCTCTTTGTCTCGTATTCTGGTTCCATGTGTCCCTTGGTGAAAAACTGACTTTGGCTTTTGTCCCGTCCAATTCCGAGAATATTCATTTTATGACTTTCATGGAACCAAAAACAGCAGAAAACAGGCAGCTGGCACTTTGGCTCTTGTTAATAGGTTAGTCCAAGAAAGTGTATAAAAAGTACTCCAAAGTGTGGACAAAACATAAGAAAGTAGATAAAAGCAAGCATGGAACATCAAAAATTATGGATACGTTAGCAATGTATCAACATCCCCAAGTTTAACTCCTGCTCGTCCTCGAGTAGGTAAGTGATAAAAACAAAGAATAATTTTTGAGGTGACATGCACCATCATAAACTTGACCAAGTATTTGTAAAACATTGATAGCTAGGATCATAGTACTTCAATCATAACATGAAAGACAAAGTTCTAACAATAAGACAAAGCAACTATTGTTGCAACATGAAAAGTCACAAAAAAAGATTGATGAATAACAAAGCTTTGCAAGACGTTTGTTTGTTCCACATAAAGAAAATATAGCATAGTGGCATTCAGCTTGTCCCTCATAGAGTAGAAAACATAAATGCATAGGACACCTTCAAAGTTCATAAGAGTGACTAGATACAAATAGTTTAAGAACAAGCAATATCTAAATTATGCATCAATCAACAAGTCTTGGGACAATGCACATAGAACTAAGAATGGCCACTATGCTCTCAAAGTAGGTGCATAAAGATAGAAGTTGGAGACTCAACATAAAAGTGAAAGAAAGGCCTTCATAGAAGGAAGTAGGGATTCAAGTATCATAAAGAGCTTCCAAAAATTATGGTACGTATTAGCTTTCAGCTCTCATTGCCGCTATCATAAGCATATTTAGGTGATTAAAGTTAAAGTGACACAACTAAGAGGATGTGCATGACAAGTTATAAGCTGAAATATCATGCCCTTACTTACGAAGACCGAACCTCATGATACTCAACTTTAGTCACAAGTAAGCTCTTATCATTGTAAGTACATATGTATCATAGAGAACCGCCAACGGGGTACCCCTTGCACATGATACAGCAGCTATCCCATAATCAATATGACAAGCCAAGCAGACAATGAGCATCTCAGTGATCTTTTTATTTACTATTTGCATAGGTTTTAATTGAGGATGCTCATTATGGTTATGCCGCAAGTTTCCACCATGATTAGGCATGGCTTAGGCTAGCGGCCCAGGCGTTTCTCTAACACAAATACAAACTCCATGATCTTACAAGTTCCCCTTTTATTTCACACCGCTGGGATCCATAAGCAAAAGAACATGATATCAACTAGGTACAATAATGTACAAGTGCAATGTTGAAAGCGTTCCCCATGATACATGGTTCTACTAACTTCAACTTATAAAGTGCAAGCATATACGCAACAAAGATGGATGCAATGGTTCAAGTTTATTAAGTGGAAGAAAGTAAAGTGTGCCATCAAGTTCGTGAGAGCTTTAATCACTAATTTTCACATAACAAGTTTAATTCGGAAGGTAGATAAAAACATGAATATACTTGGAATAGAAAATGCTAATAGGTAGGTATAGTGGACTCTTTGGAATAACCTTGTTTTAGGAGTTGGATGCATGAGTGGAACTCATACTTGGTTATGGAGGCTAGCAAAAGAATGGGAGAGACCAACTAAGAGAGCAATAATGGCCATAATCATGCAGAGCAACAAAACATCATTAATCAAACCATAAAGTGATATTACAAGTCAAAAAATAAAGGATCATAAAGGCGATAGTGACTTGGGATGGTCATTACATGGTGTGAGCATGTGCCAAGTCAACCCAAATAAAGCATCAAAGGAGAATACCACAATTCTATGCTTTAATATGCTAAAACAACGCATGATTCTTCCAAGGCACATTAACCAATCTCAATTGTTTATAACAAGTCATGCTACAGCAAAGATCACTAAGCATAAAGCCAAAACAATATCAAGCATGGCATGACAAATTATAGGCCACAGTTAAAAACAAACTCCTTTTACCACTTAAGCATGAACTTTCCTACTCTTTTCCAATCCAAACCAAACTATTTGAAAACCAATGCATGAAAGAGGGGGTCCAACCAATTTATTCATCAAACTAAGAAAACCAAGCAAATGGAAAACCAAAACAAAAACGAAAAAGAAGATGCTCCAAGAACAACACAACTGTGCATGAAACAATAAAAATGAAGTGTTTGGAAGGAACCTGGGATTTTTATTGATGAAGAAGGGGATGCCTTGGGCATTCCCAAGCTTTGACGCTTGTACCTCTAGAGTATTTCTTGGGATGACTCAGGGTGGCATCCCCAAGCTTGAGCTTTAGTCCATTCTTTATCCCATTACATCATTCTCTCCATACACCTGAAATTTTTCCTTCATACAAAACTTTACACAATTAGCAACATTAGTGCACTCAAAGTAATAAGTCTTTAGGTTCAGTTTAAACACTAATAAAACTTCCATTAAAACACAATCTACAGTAGCACTTCCCTCAAAAATCCCAATTCCCCAAAAGAACTAAAAAAGGAACCAACAAGAAGCAAATACAAATAATGGCAGAAATCTGTCAAAACAGACCAGCAGGTAAAAACAAATTTTTTAGAAAACCTTTTGTTGCTCAAATCAAAAATTGTTGAACTAACGGAAGTTAGATAACATTCTGGGGCAGAAGCACAAAATTTCATGCCTCAAAACGACATACAGAGATTTTACACGAATTTTTACGGTGAAGCATAGAAATCTGTTTCGGGACAGCAACTTTCCCAATCATTACTTCTCTCTCATTAAAGGTTACTCTTGGCACAAAAAGCAAATAAAAATGATAATGAGCGGTTATTACTGAAGTACTAACTTTCAAGACTCATCTAAAACTTTTGGGTTATCTCCCAATAAGTACTTTTCTTTAACGCCTTTAAGTTAGGCATGATAGTTTGAGAAGAAGCTCACATAGGAAATATGAATTGAAGTAAAAGAGAGCATCAAGAAGCAAATTTAAAACACATTTAAGTCTAACCCACTTCCTATGCATAGGAATCTTGTATGCAAATAAATTCACAAAGAACAAAGTGACAGGCATAGGAAGATAAAACGAGAGTAACTTCAAAACTTTCAGCAAATAGAGAGGTGTTTCAGTACCATGAAAACTTTTACAACCATATTTTCCTCTATCATAATAATTTTCAGTAGCCTCATGAATAAACTCAAAAATATAACTATCACATAAAGCAAGCTTTTCATGATCTACAAACACATAATTTTTTATCAAGCTCAAAAATAGTGGGATTAAAACCTTCAAACCCACTTTTAACAATTTTATAACAAGATGACCGATCAATCTCATTTTCAATAGTAGTACAATTAATATTATCAACCAATATAGGACCATCATCTAGATCTTTATTATAAACATTTTCAAAAGAATCAACAGGAACATGACATTTGTCCTCCTTTGGTAAGCATGGGGGACAATCAAATAATGTAAGGGGTAAAGAGTTACTCTCATTAGAAGGTAGGAATGGGTAGATCCATTTTTCCTCCTCTTGAACATCCAATGAGCTTCTAGTTTCGGCAATTTCTTCTTCCATAGGCTCCTACAAGGCATTAATCTCTTCCATTGGTGGAGAGTATCTATTAAGATATTCAAGAATATAGCCATTTTCTTCCTTGTAATTATCAAAACATAATTTAAGTATATCATAAACCTCATATTTATAAGGTGCATCATCAGTATTTTCAAGCAAATAAGCAAGTTCGAATGCACCCTTCCAAGCAATAAATTCTTCAATTTGTTCCACATCATAAAAGTCATAATTTCCCTTAACATAAGAAGATATGGTAACATCATCATTATACTCACATTGAAAAGGGAGGTGTTTATACCTCTTACAGCAACAAGATTTATCAAAGCAATAAGTAACATTATAAGTAGAGCACACGTTTCTAGCAATGGTATACAATTTATTAATTTGTTCCCATAAGTGTTTCCCTTTTTGTGACAAGCGGTGTTCTTTATAATAATATTTTGTTCTTCCGTGAACCCACCTTGCCAATAGGATTCAATTTCAAAGAAGCCAACCATTGATAGAAAGCATGATAAAGCAAGACAATAACAGACCAACAAAAATAACAACTATAGTAGGAACTAATTTTTGTGTGTTTTTGATAAAGAAACAACCAAACAAAGAAGAAATAAACTAAGCAAAAGAAATAAAAACAAGTAAAGAGATTGGTTATGTGGGGCTCCCCTTGTAAAGATGTCATTGACTCCCTAGCAACGGTGCTAGAAAATATACTTGCTGACTCGTGTATTAACGAGCTCGTTGGGGAACCCCAAGAGGAATGTAAGATGAGCACAAGAGTAAGTTTTCCCTTAGTTATGAAACCAAGGTTATCAATCCAGTAGGAGCAAGAAAACACCTCCAAGGTGTTGCTAGTTGGACTTTGGCAGGGCGCACAACCGGCACCAGCAGCAACGTGTAAACCTGCACAATACAACCACAAAACTATACTCCCAACTTAAGTGAGGTTGTCAATCTCACTGGTTTTGCTGAAAACAAAGGATTAAACATATTGTGTGGAAGAAAGTAATAGTTTGCAAAAAGTAAACAGAAAGCAGTAAACAGTTGTAGATTGATGATAAAAGAAAGGACCGGGGTCCATAGTTCACTATTGGTGGCTCTCCTTAAAATATATGACATGTTGGGTGAACAAATTACAGCGGGGCAATTGACAAACACCAAGAAAGCAATACATGCATATACTTATCATCTTGAATCCTTTGAGATTTGATTGGGCATGACATGGTTATACATAGACCATAATCCAACTGCATCTATGACTAATAATCCACCTTCAGGTTATCATCTGAACCCCCTCTAGTATTAAGTTGCAAGCAACAGATAATTGCATTACACATTGCATGTAAAGTAAACAATACGATTGTTCTATGAACAAAGGATTGCAGTTTTCTCCCTAGTAGCAACAGCACATCTAGTACCTTAGAGATTTCTGTCACTTCCCCAGATTACTAGAGACATGAACCCACTATCGAGCATAAATACTAACTCTTGGAGTTTCTAGCATCTACTTGGCCAAGATAGCTACTAACAACGGAAAGCATGCAAGATCACAAATAACAAAGACATGATAGAATCAATAATCAATCTAAAATAGCATCTCAATATCCATCGTATCCCCACAAACACAACATGTAGGATTACAAATAGATGATCTTGATCATGAACGGAGCTCACAAGATCTAAAAATGATAGCACAAAGGAGAAGAACCATCCATCTAGCTACTACATGGACCCGTAGTACAAGGATGAACTACCCAGGCATCATACTGGAGGCTTGCATGGTGATGAAGAAGTCCTCCAAGGTGAATTCTCCCTTGCGGCAGGGTGCTGGGAAGAGCTTCAGATCCCTCCCAATCTAGGGATGGAGATGACGGTGACTACAGACTCTTACGTGGAATTTTGATCAGGTACTTAGAGTTTCTATATCGGAGGCATCTTATAGGCGAAAGGGGAGGCCGAGGGGGTGCCCGAGGCGGCCAGACCACCCCCTGGCGTGGGCCAGGCTTGGCCACGCGGCTAGGTGGTGTGGCGGCCCACTAGCCCCTCTCCGTCTCGTATTCTGGCTCCATGTGTCCCTTGGTGAAAACTGACTTTGGCTTTTGTCCCGTCCAATTCCGAGAATATTCATTTTCTGACTTTCCTGGAACCAAAAACAGTAGAAAACACGCAGCTGGCACTGTGGCTCTTGTCAATAGGTTAGTCCAAGAAAGTGTATAAAAAGTACTCCAATGTTTGGACAAAACATAAGAAATTAGATAAAACCAAGCAAGGAACATCAAAAATTATGGATACGTTAGCAACGTATCACTCATCATCTACGACGACTCCAAACTGGTGGTCAACCAAATGATGCACGAGTGCGACGCACTGAGTGACAACATGATCGCCTATCGCGACCTCTACGAAACACTCGAATGAGACTTTGATGGTTGTGAGCTGCGGTACGTAGGCCGCGAAAGCAACGAAGAGGCTGACACACTCGCTAACATTGGCTCCACCTGCACCCTCGTACCACCTGGGGTATTTCTCGAGCGCATCTGTGAACGCTCCATCAAGCCAAAGGCTCCAGAGAAGAAAGCAAGCATGTCAACGGACTCGGGGGCTACGCCACCCAATCAGCCAATGGTACTCGACGACCTGGAGCTTGATACAGGACTCAAAGGACCAATGGGCGTCATGATGATCGGGCCATCTTGGACACAACCCTACATCACATATCTACTCAGCAAGAGGCTACCAGATGATCCGACTGACGCGTGAGACATTGCTCGACGATCCAAGGCATTCGCCGTCATCAACAGCGAACTATAAAAGTGCAGCATCATAGGAGTGCTCTAACGGTGCGTCTCCAACAGGGACGGAAGGGTCGTCCTCCTCGACATCCACGAAGGGACCTGCGGGCACCATGGTGGCAGTCGCGCCCTCATCGCCAAAGCTCTACAAGCTGGATTCTACTGGCCCACGGCCATGCGTGATACCAAGGACATCGCGAGCGCTGCAATGCTTGCCAGCGATTCGCGGATAAACCGCACGCACCTGGTACAGAACTCCGACCAATACCATTGGCTTGGCCCTTCACGCAATGGGGACTCGACATGGTCGGCAAGCTCCCGAAATCCTCGCGAGGAGGTTACGTCTACCTCTTAGTCGCAGTCGACAAATTCACCAAGTGGATTGAGGCCATGTCGGTGACAAACCAATCAGGAGCCAGCACCATCAAGTTCTTCAAGTCCATTGTCTACCGCTTCAGAGTGCCACACAGCATTATCACGGACAATGGGATGAACTTCACCTCCAAGGAGTTCCAGAAATTCTGTGAAAACCTAGGAATCAACATAAGCTACGCCATGGCGGCTCACCCGTAGACCAACGGTCAAGTCGAAAAGGCCAACGGCCTCGTCTGCGGCGGAATCAAGAAGCGACTCCTCTGGCCACTCGAATAAGCCACCGGATGCTAGCCAGACGAGCTGCAATCCATACTTTGGAGCTTACGCACAACTCCAAACAGTGCCACGGGATACACCCCTTTCTTCATGGTGCAGGGTGCTGAAGTGGTCCTACCCGCAGAAGTACGCTACAAAGCCCCACGGGTGGTTGCTTGTAGCAAGCAGGAGCCAACTCTTGCACTCGAAGACTCCGTCGACCTTCTTGACGAGGCGCGAGAAATCGCACCGGAAAGATCAACGATCTACCAGCAAAGCCTCCGCAACTACCACAGTAGAAGGCTATGCCCAAGATCCTTCGTCGAAGGAGACCTAGTCCTGTGACTCAAGCAACAAGGGCATCTCAAGGTCGAGTCTCCTTGGGAGGGACCTTACGTGATTACAGAAGTAAACCCAGGTGGCGCCTATCGCTTTAAAGATTTCAAGACAGGAGTCGCATACTCCAACCCCTGGAACGTCACACAGCTGCGCCGTTTCTACCCCTAGTTGTTTTTACATTACGAATAAGGCTATTCAGCCAGGCTACTTAGCCACACACTGTACCTCGTACTATTCTGTGAATAAATAAAGCTAAGTGCCCCAAAACTCTGTGTTTTCCACATTTTTCTACAAATTGATCACTCGGGGGCTGCACCACCCTTTACACTCTCGTTCTACGAACAAATCGTAGTATCCCGAGTAGTTGACACAACAACAATCGAACCCTTGATAAACACCAACCTAGGTGCAACGCACCAGACATGTTGGCAAGGTGCTGAGATAACATAAGTCAGGCTAACAAAAAGGAACTGCAGAGTGCAAGCACACTCGCAAAATATAAAAGCTAGCAAGTTATTCACATATCAATGAGTATTAATTACATCCAACGTATTCATATGAATTTAGAACACTTGTACAACTATGTGCAGGATACAAATCATGCTACTACTACAATAGGAGAACGTTCATTTGTTCCTCAAAGAAGTCGACAATTTCTTTCGCTGGGCGATCAACCGCTTGGTAGTGTGGAACCATGTCCTAGGTCATACCCTCTAGCGGAGGTGGCGGCCCAGCGGCAACAGCTGCAACATCTACATGCGGCCTATGCAGTCGCACCAGTGACAACGCAGCCTTAGCACCCGCTACTAACTGCTGTCGCACACACTCGTGAACCGCACTCAAATCCTGGAACTTCGCTAGAAGAGCCAACAGGCTTGAAGGGACGACGTCCAACGGAAACATCGTTTGGTAGATATGCCTAAGGCACGACTGCGCCTTCTTCAAAAAGTGAAGTACTCGAGAAGCACAATCCTACAGGGTCGCAAGCGCGATCGCACGATCGTGGTCCACCCAAAAGTACCCACTCGCCTGTAGTTGCTCCTGGGTCAGATCATTCATTCGAATGGCAATCCGGTCCTTCTCATCCTGCGGATGATGGGCACTGACAACTACACCAAGCAAAAGGGCAAAGTATGAAGACAAGGCATCGTCGAGACTGACAAAAATAAAAGATAAGAGGGCAGAAAGCTAACATTTGAACCGCTCACTTAGTTGTGCCACCTCCTCCAAGAGATACTGCTCGCGGGTGGTAGCCGTCTCCGCCTTCAACTTCCATACATCCGCGCTACCACGGAGGATGGGCAACTCACGCTCCAGTTGCTTAATGCGATCGCACAGTCGCGAAAACAGGGACAACTCATCCACCTTTGAGCGTGGCTGTGCCAAGGTTTCATCGGTGGGTGGAAGATCACGAGGATCACTCGAGGGACAACTCAACGTACCCTATCATAAACCAAGCAAGATCAAAATAAAGGACCAAGAGTACATTGATAAAAGGATCAAATGCATTCAGAAACGGCAAAGTCTCGACAGGGATACTCCCACAAAAAGCATGGTTTCAACACAAAAATAAAACTACAACTATTACAAAATAGCTACTAAGGAGCAGCATGCTTCTTCGACTTCGACTTGGACTTCGGGGGCCCCGTTGAATCTGTGGCGGTCTCTGACGCCACTGACTTTCCGGTGCCAGCCCCTGATGCCGCAGCCTTTGCCGCATTCTTCGCTCGCTGTAGCTCTTCGGAATATTTGGCGACTGTATTGATGAGCTGCGGCCCATATTTATCATAGCCAGTAGTGAAGGGAGCAAACACTACCTGTTGGCCATCTGCGCCGACGGGCATCGCCTTGGAGATCGCGGCGAGGTCCACCTCCATGCCATGGGCTTGCACCATCGCGAGTGCCATGGTGGCATCGATAGACCACTGGGAGTTCTTGAAATCCAAGGGAATACCCCCAGCAAGGAATTCCACCAGGTCCTCAAGGTTGTCAAGCAGCTCAGCCTTGGGAGTTAGATCCCTGCCTAGGCGACTGAGCACACCCTTGGCTTTCGTCAGCGTCCCTTGAAGGGAAGCGATGCGGTCTTTGACTGCGGCGATAACACCAGCCAATGCATCATCATGACGAAGGGCATGGGCGTCAAAGCTCAGGCTGTCGGCATCTACATACAGCAAAGTGTTAGCACAATAACACAATGGCGAAGCAAGAAACAATGAAAATTCAGCTGAAAGAGTACCTAAAAGGGACTTAGCAATCAAGAAAAGCTGCTCCTCGAGCAACTTCTCCCTCTCGGCATTGGAGGAACGCAAGTCCTCTTCGCGCTTTCGCAAGTCCTCCTCGCGTTTTTGCGACTCCTCCAGGGCCGCGATTGCTTCGTCACGACTCTTCGCCACTGCGGCAAGCGCCTTTTCGAGTGAAGCAGCACGACGTAGAAGTTCGTTATGCTCCATGATACGTTGCAAGCGTATCTATAATTTTTGATGTTACATGCTTGGTTTTATCTACTTTCTTATGTTTTGTCCACACTTTGGAGTAATTTTTATATGATTTCTTGGACTAACCTATTAACAAGATGCCATAGTGCCAGTTGCCTGTTTTCTACTGTTTTTGGTCCAGGAAAGTCAGAAAATCAATATTCTCGGAATTGGACCGGACAAAAGCCAAAGTTGTTATTTTCCCAGAAGACTCAGGGAGCCAGAAGGAGAGACGGAGAGGGGCCACAGGGTGGCCACACCACCCCTAGGCGCGGGTCCCCCATGGCCACGCTAGGGCATGGTGTGGGCCCCCTGGCTGGCCACCAACCTTGCCCCTTCGCCTATATATGCCCCCCAGGACGAAAACCCTAAATCATCAAGCCTCTAGCCATGCAAAGTTCCACAGTGCCGCCACCACCGAAGGGGAGATTCGGGGGACATAAATTCTCTGTTCCGGCACCCTGCCGGGATGGGGAAGTGCCCCCGGAGCCATCTCCATCGATCTCCACCACCAGCTCCATCACCATTGCTGATTCCCATGATGAGGAGGGAGTAGTTCTTACTCAAGGCTAAGGGTTCTACCGGTAGCTATGTGATCATATCTCTCTCTATGCATGATCATATTGTGATCATGAGCTTTGTAATCAAGTAGATCTACCTTGCGACTCAAGTGCTTTAATAGATCTCTGCTCTCCCCATGTGTGTGAAGTTGACAGTGTGCACACCATGGTGGCACTTAGGCTAGAGATTACAAATACTTGTTATGAGTTATATTTGGAGTTGGATGTCTTTATGAAATTGTGGTGTTTGTTGGACCCATCTAGTACTCAAGGTGACAATGTGGGGTTATCTAGATGGGAAAGATGAACTTTAAGGTGTGCTGTTATAGCCCTACCAACGATTAGAGTGTCCAACCGGAGATTAGTTCAGCGTAATATCATAAAAAAGAATATATTTATATGAGAGTGTTCACTAGTGAAAGTATGATCCCTAGGCCTTGTCTCTAAGCATTGAAACACCGTTTGCAATTAGATCTGTTACATGTTTGCTTGCTTCCTTCTTTATTTCAGTTTGCCTTTAGTCTTTTCCCACGTCGATCACATGCCATCAAGCTATTTTCTAGCATCGTTACCACTTATAATTATCTATACCACTTGTATTTCGCTATCTCTTCGCCGAACTAGTGCACCTATACACCTGACAAGTGTATTGGGTGTGTTGGGGACACAAGAGACTTCTTGTATCTTGAATGCAGGGTTGCTTGAGAGGGGATACCTTTGACCACTTCCTCCCTGAGTTCGATAAACCTTGGGTGATCCACTTAAGGGAAAACTTGATGTTGTTCTACAAACCTCTGCACTTGGAGGCCCAACAACTATCTACAAGAATAGAAGTGCGTAGACATCACTCCACTTCAAAGAACAGGACGTATCATCAATCGAATCTAGAAACTTCACCAAGACAAAGACAAAGGCAAAACTAACCTTCAACAACGTGATGGCAATTGTCCAGCCGCGCATGCTGTCGACCCATGTCCAGGACTTCCTCCGCCATGCGAGCAGCTTCCTTCACGATGAGCTGCATTAGAAGAAAACAAAGTTCAGCAACGGCACCAAGTATATATTTGACTGACAAAACAACAAAGAGATGCTTACATGGTCCTCCAGAGACTCCGAGGATGACTGTTGCGCATTCATCCGGGCAACCACCTGGTGTCCCATAGCATGCAGGGAACTCGATGAGTTGTGCCTGGAGTGTGCCGCCAATGGAGGAGAGGAAGATCATTCGGCCACTTCCTTCGCCTTGGAGTCTGCGACTCCGGATTCCTTCACAATTTGGACATTGTCAGAAGAGGACGATGCCGCTTGACTACAAAACACATCTAGCAAATACTTCAGGGAAAGCAGCTCCAAAAAGAAACCAATAGAAAGTCACGAATGCGGAACTCACCAATCAAATCTATCAAGGTCGAAGGATTGCTCCTCCGACTCCAATGGCTCCTTAGGTAGTCGCATCTTCTTCCGGGAAGAGGGAGCCATGGAACGCACAGGAATTGCGGGGACTAGCTCCTCTACAACAACGGAAGGGCCTTCTAGCATCGATGGCGATGAGGCATCCGAGTCCTTGCTGCGGGCACGCTTGCGAGTGTCCGGGTCGCTAGACTCGGGGGCTCCCTCTTCCTCTTCGATGGGAACGGTCGACTCCAACTTGTCCTCTTCATCCACCTCACAAGGGATAACCCCTTCAGGACAAGGGGCAAATTGGGAGACACCTTCCAGTCTTGCATTCAGAAGATACAACATTATATATCGAGAACTCAATGGTAATCGAAAAAAAGAAAGCTACTTCGTCATACAATTCTACCTTAGGAGGAGGGTTTGAGGCCTCGAAAGGAGCCACGACTGGCTCCCCTGGGAGAACCTCCTTGGTGGTGTATTTGGTCACCAGTCGCACCCTCTTATCAACCTCACTCGCAGAAATGCCATCGGCAGATACGCGAGTGGCATCGTTCACACCGGCCCAGCGGAACATGGGGTGGACTCTGGCCTGCAGAGGCTAGACACGATGGCGCAGCCATGTGCGAATGAGAGAAGCGCCTCCCTCTTCTTTGCCTATGTGACTTTCAAGGTCGCAGACACGCTTATACAACACCTTCGTTTCCTCGGACTCGCCAGGCATCACGATATTCTTCCAAGAGCGCCTCCTCTTGCACGGCATCGCGGGATAGAAGGGCGTGAGTCCGTAGTGCTCTCCGTTGGCCTTCTGGTCACGGATGTAGAACTACTTGTCTCTCCATCCTTGGACAGACGCAGTGAGCTTGATATCGAAGTAAGTGGCAGAAGATTCGACGTGGATTCCACAGCCTCCTACGTCGTAGACTACCAAACCGGACGCCGACTGGCGTTTCAGCTTAAATAGCCTCTTGAAGAGGCCAAAGTGCGGCTCGACTCCGAGCTAGCACTCGCAAAGAGTAATGAAGCAGGAGATGTGGAGAATAGAATTTGGGGACAGCTAATGCAGCTGGAGCCCGTAGAAGCAAAGGAGGCACCTGAAGAAAGGATGCAGGGGCAGAGAAAGACCTCAGATGATGAACGCAAGGAACATCACCCAGAAACCAGGAGGAGGACAAGTAATTACCTCCTCGCCAGGCGCCGTTGGTGACACGGGTGCCTGCGCCCTTCTTCTTCCCAGCACCGGCGGTGCTGGTTCCCACAGTGGTTGTGCCGCCCTTCTTCTTGGTGGCGGCAATGGCGGCCACGGACCTAGCGGTGGCGCCTCCCTTCTTCTTGCCCATCTTCCGATGGCGGTGAGAACGGAGGAAGTAGCTGGGGAAGATACGGAGTTGGTCCAGTGCCGCAACGAGAAAGTGCGCAAGGAAGCAGAGAGCAGAAGCAATGGCAATGCAGGCACGAGCAAAGAAGACAGATGGGGAAATTACCACAACTGCGCTGCTACATAACCTCATCGCAGACACCATCCAACGGCCAGCAGAAACCCTACTACACGCGTGGTGCACATCGCCATCGACACGTGGTGAAGGTGAAGCACGAACCGTCCCCCCACTATTCCCATTACGCGCGGAAAGAGAGGAGACGCAGTTAAAACAGAAGATTACGCATGCCTGGTCAAATCAAAGTCAGAAAGTGGGACCCACCACTCGTCACGTCCCATCAAAGCCGCTCACGCGGGCAACCTAGGTCATCACATCGCCAGCACCGACGTCATTGATTTTAGCAGCAGAGGATTTCGACTACTTTAGTCCTCGCTCAAGTCTTCGACTCAACCGAGCACTTGGGTGCTACTCCCATAGGGAGCGCTGGTGGCGCACCCTACGATTATCTTTATGCAGGTATATGAACATTCATGACATACCCACCACTCGAATCTACGATTCGATTGAAGACTATGGGTAACTCCCATAGGGAGCGCTGGAAGCAAATTCGACTAAAACAAGCAGCGAAAGATGACAGAAGTCGCAAAAGGTTTTTAGTCCTCGCTTGAGTCTTCGACTCAACCAGGCACTCAGGGGCTACTCCCATAGGGAGCGCTAGTCGCGCACCCTATTATTATTCGTACATCGTACTATGTGTTGATAACATCCACACTCGAATTCTATGGCGACTCTGCCTCAGATTTTTCCCTACAAAGAGATTACGTCTCCTGGGCCTCCCGAATCATCTCCGTGATGATAAAAATTCGGATGTCGCGCTTACAGCGTGAAGATAAGACCTGAATAAGGCCTGGCAGCGCATCTGCTGCGCACTACCAGAAACATATCCGTTCCTGCAAGTACGATGAACATGCCTTGACGGACGCGTCGAGTGCTCACACTTATACACTGGAATTCGACTCCTGTAAGACCTCCACGGCCTGAGTCAAATTACGCTAGCACTTTTCTGAATTCGAGTCCGGGGACTCGAGTTTGAGTAGATTGCATTGTTTTGCCCTAAGGTAGTTAACTAATACCGATACATTGGATAAATCAGGCACGTATATCAACAATCCCTATGACACAAAATGAACACTCGAAAATATACTCAGTCATTGATGTCTACGCACTTCTATTCTTGTAGACAGTTATTGGGCCTCCAAGTGCAGAGGTTTGTAGAACAGCAGCAAGTTTTCCCTTAAGTGGATCACCCAAGGTTTATCGAACTCAGGGAGGAAGTGGTCAAAGGTATCCCCTCTAAAGCAACCCTGCAATCAAGATACAAGAAGTCTCTTGTGTCCCCAACACACCCAATACACTTGTCAGGTGTATATGTGCACTAGTTCGGCGAAGAGATAGTGAAATACAAGTGGTATAGATAATTATAAGTGGTAACGGTGATAGAAAATAACTTGATTGCATGGAAAAGACTAACGGCAAACTGAAATAAAGATGGAAGCAAGCAAACATGTAACAGATCTAGTAGCAAACGAAGTATCAATGCTTAGAAACAAGGCCTTGGGATCATACTTTCACTAGTGAACACTCTCATATAAATATATTATCTTCATGATACTACTCTTAACTACTCTCCGGTTGGACACTCTAATCGATGGTAGGACTATAATAGCACACCTCAAAGTAAGCCTTTCCCATCTAGAAAACCCCACACTGTCACCTTGAGTACTAGCTGAGTCCAACAAACACCACAATTTCATAAAGACATCCAACTCCAAATATAACTCATAACAAGTATTTGTAATCTCTAGCCTAAGTGCCACCATGGTGAGCACGTTGTCACTTTCACACACATGGGGAGAGCAGAGA
Source organism: Avena eriantha (assembly GCA_910589775.1). Taxonomy (NCBI): domain Eukaryota; kingdom Viridiplantae; phylum Streptophyta; class Magnoliopsida; order Poales; family Poaceae; genus Avena; species Avena eriantha. Next base: position 276,152,782 of record OU342743.1, read on the forward strand.
TTCATTAAAGCACTTGAGTAGCAAGGTAGATCTACTAGATTACAAAGCTCATGATCACAATATGATCATGCATAGAGAGAGAGATGGACACATAGCTACCGATAGAACCCTTGGCCTCGAGAGAGAACTACTCCCTCTTCAGCATGGGAAGCAACAATGGTGCTGGAGATGGTGGTGGAGATCGATGGAGATGGCTCCGGGGGAACTTCCCCGTCCCGACAGGGTGTCGGAATAGAGACTTTCTGTCCCCCAAATCTCCCCTTCGGTGGCGGCGGCGCTGCAGAACTTTTCGTGGCTGAAGGCTTGATTATTTAGGGTTTATGCATCGGGAGGCTTCTTATAGGCCAGAGGGCAAGGTCGGTGGGTGGCCAGGGGGACCACACCACCTGGTGGCGTGGCCAAGGGGGACCCGTGCCACCCTATGGTGTGGCTGGCCCCTGGCCCCTCTCCGTCTCGTCTTCTGACTCCGTGTCCCCCTCGGTAAAATATTGACTTTGGCTTTTGTCCTGTCCAATTCCGAGAATATTCATTTTCTGACTTTCCTGGAACCAAAAACAGCAGAAAACAGGCAACTGGCAGTGTGGCATATTGTTAATAGGTTAGTCCAAGAAATCATATGAAAAGTATTCCAAAGTGTGGACAAAACATAAGAAAGTAGATAAAACCAAGCATAGAACATCAAAAATTATAGATACATTTGCAATGTATCAACATCCCCAAGCTTAACTCCTGCTCGTCCTCGAGTAGGTAAGTGATAAAAACAAAAAATAATTTTTGAGGTGACTTGCACCATCAAAGACTTGATCAAAGTATTTGTAAAACATTCAAAGCTAGGATCATAGTACTTCAATCATAACATGAAAGACAAAGTTCTAGCAATAAGACGTAGCAACTATGTTGTAATATGAAAAGGCACAAACAAAAGATTCATGAATAACAATGCTTTGCAAGACGTTTATTTGTTTCACATAAAGAAAACATAGCATAATGGCATTCAGCTTGTCCCTCATAGAGTAGCAAATATAAATGCATAGGACACCTTCAAAGTTCATATGAGTGACTAGATACAAAAAGTTTAAAACAAGCAATATCAAATTTATGCATCAATCAACAAGTCTTGGGACAATGCACATAGAACTAAGAATGGCCACTATGCTCTCAAAGTAGGTGCATAAAGATAGAAGGTGGAGACTCAATGTAATGGTGGAAGAAAAGCCTTTGTAAAAGGAAGTAGGGATTCAAGTCTCATAAAGAGCTTCCAAAAATTATGGTACTTATAGCTTTCAGCTCTCATTGCCCCTATCATAAGCATCTTGAACTGGTTAAGGTTAAAGTGACACAACTAAGAGGATATGCTTGACAAGTTATAAACCGAAATCTCATGCCCCTTACTTACGAAGACCGATCCTCATGCTACTCAACTTTAGTCACGAGTAAGCTCTTGTCATTGTAAGTACATGTGTATCATTAAGAACCGCCAACGTGGTACCCTTTACACATGATACGGGAGCTTTCCCATAATCAAAATGACAAGGCAAGCAGACAATGAGCATCTCAGTGATCTTTTTATTTGCTATTTGCATAGGTTTTTATTGAGGATGCTTCATAGAGTGCTCATTATGGTGATGCTGCAAGTTTCCACCATGATTAGGCATGGCTTAGGCTAGCGGCCCAGGAGTTTTTCTAACACACATACAAACTCCATGATCTTACAAGTTCCACTTTTATTTCACACCGCCGGGATCCGTAAGCAAAAGAACATGATATCAACGGGGTACAAAGTACAAGTGCAATGTTGAAAGCGTTCCCCATGAAACATGGTTCTGCTAATTTCAACTTATAAAGCGCAAGCATATACGCAACAAAGAAGGACCCAATGGTTCAAGTTTATTAGATGCAAAAAGTAAAGTGTGCCATCAAGTTCGTGAGAGCTTTAATCACTAGTTTTCTCATAACAAGTTTAATTTGGAAGGTAAACAAAAGCATGAATATACTTGGAATAGCATAAGCTAGTAGGTAGGTATGGTGGACTCTTTGGAATAACTTGGTTGGGGGAGTTGGATGCATGAGTGGAACTCGTACTTGGTTGTGGAGGCTAGCAAAAGACTGGGAGCGACAAACTAAGAGAGCAATAATGGCCATAATCATGCAGAGCAACAAAACATCATTGATCAAAGCATAAAGTGATACTACAAGTTGAAAACTAAAGGATGATAAAGGCTATGGTGACTTGAGATTGTCATAACATGGTGTGAGCATGCGCCAAGTCAACCCAAATAAAGCATCAAAGGAGAATACCACTATACTATGCTTTAATATGCTAAAATGTGGCATCCCGCTAAAACCACTACTAGAAAATCGTGGTGTTTTTGTGCATTGCATCATCATGACCGCATGCTCATGTCATCATGCCACATCGCATTTGAGCATGGTCATCATCATGCATGGTTTGTTTAAAGACTATTTTCGAAAAGCCTGGTTTTGTTTTCTAAACGCCCCGTCTTTATTCAAATACAAAACCCGGATCTCTGGAATATTTCGTTTCGTCTAAAAACAGGTTCTAAAAGTCTTGTTATGTGAAATAAAATAATTATATTATTTTTAGGGGGCAGCCCGCCAGGCCCGAAAGCTCGGCCGGCCACCCCTAAACCCTATCTAAAACGCCCTACCCTTCTGCCAATCTCTCCTAGCCACCTCACCCCGGCCACTCCCTGTGCGCCACCTCATCTCCACCTGCCATAACCCTCAGCCACCTACCCCTAATCCCCCATCCCCTCCCTTTTTCCCCAGCCCCGCCAACCTCATCTCCCCTAGTCTCCCTTGCCCAGCCCGCTGCCACGCAACCCTGGCACCCCTCCACCTCACTTGAGCCACTCCTGGCTCGCCACCTCATACCCCTGGCCCCACCCCCTCTCAACCTGCCAACTCCCTCCCGCACACAACACACGCACACACGCCACACAGGCACCCAACCGCAGGTGAACCGCAGGCCCTGATAGCCCATTTCCCGCACCTGTCACCTGGTTGCCCCGACCCCGTCTTGCCCCACCTTCCCTCGGGTCCCGCGACGCCCACCTTCCCCGCCGCCTCTACCACCACACCTCAGCCTCATGTTGCCGCCGGGCCGCCTTCCTCAACTGCTCCGGCCCCACGGTTCCCGCCACCACCAACCGCCGATGTCCCCGCCGCCTCTCCCCGGGTCCCATGCCGCCCGAGCGCCCCTGCCGCCTCGTCTCCTCAGCCCCTTGCCGAACCTCGCGTAGCCATCGTCCTCGCGCAGAGCCCCTGGTCGCAGTCGCCGCCCGCGCAAGCTGTCGCCGTGCCTTCCTCGTCTCGCCGCTCCGCCGGCCACGCTGCCAACCCACTCTGCCGACCTCGTCCCCGTCGAGCAGAGCTCAACCTCGCCGCGCCCAGTGCCACATGCTGACCAAGATCTCCTATGGCGCCACTCCCGAGCTTCTCCCAGTCGTGCAGCGCCCCTGCCTCCTCTGTCCGGAGCCACGGAGCCCCGGGCCTTGTCTCCGTCGAGCCCTTGCGTGTCGCCACCGAACCAGGTTCGGCCTTGACCTCCGTCTCTCCTCGCGCCACCAGTCCCGCGAGCGTCCCCTCTGCCTCATCTCCACGCCACTCTGCAGGTTGCTCAGCGACGCGTCGGCCTTTCCCTAAGGTCGCCCCTGTTGGCACGTTTCTCGCCGCTCGTCCATGTCCACATTGCCCCTGTGCGTCCCTGCTCTCTTCTGTGGTCAGCTCTAGCTCTATGATATTTTGTATGCTCCACCTCTTGGGATTCCATGCACGCGTGTACTCTAGACAGTACATGTATTCTGGGTTGCCGCTAATACATCTTTCTCTACAACTATGCAGTGGGTGCATCATGTTGTTTTTGTTCCGGTGAAGTATGGCGACAGTGAAGACATGGTGACAAGCAGCGTTCTAGTGTGATACTATTGTCGGCTACCGGTCTACTTTAGATACCTCTGGGAGGACAAGTTAAATGAGAACCATGGGCATCCAGTTCTCCTTCCCAGGTTCGATGAACCACCATCACTGGAAACCAAGTTCACCGTCACGGCGCCGCCAATCCAAGAGCTTCTTTCCAGAAATCGAAGAACCCCGATCCACAGATCTGGAACCCCGGTATCGGATCCGAAGACCGATCCTGAACCTTTTCGCCCCTAAGACCTTCGATCCAAAATGTGCGACCCCTTTTCCAAGACCATATTTTTATAATATATAATATCTATTTGTTGCATATTAAATTGTTCATCCTTGCATGCATATTGTGGGTGTTTGGGGCTATTGCCGATTCACCGCATGATTAAATATGGAGAATATATGTGGGCTATTCTAGTCTTATTCCGCCTCCATTTAATTTGTGTAGCGAACCGATACCATGTTCTGCCTTGTTAAGACAACATTTAAATTGCAGGGGTTCTAAATAACTTGAACCGTGTAATTAATTATCGGGACCCCGGTTCCGCTTAATATTGCCTAATTGCACCACATCTATGCCATGCCATGCATCATATCATAAGCATGCCGGATCTTCTGCCGTAGTATTAAATATTCCATCCGGTGTTTCTTCTAGTGTTTGCTTCTTCGCGGATTAGGCCAATGAGTTGATGCGAGTATCGACAAGTTCTCCGGATATGAACCGCTGGCAGTGTTTCCCAGGCGAGCATCCCTTCCCCATCTACCTATTTTGCATTTATAGTCTTTATTTCCTCCTGTTGATCTATTGCTATCTGTGTCGCAATGCTTTAGTTTTCGTACACCAGTTATATCCCGTGCAGCCTCTATATTGCCTTGGACACCTCCTATTACCTGTGTTTGGTAGATAGCTGGCCTTGCGAGTCGTAGTTGCTTGCTTAGGTGCGATCACGTGTTGTCAAGTACCACAGTTGTTGGAATGGTGGAGATGATCATGACTTTAAATACAACTATTAAATTGCTGGGACAACTAATGAAAGAGGCACTGATGGGCAATATATGCTATTTGGTTTTTATGCCCACTTGTGTCCCGTAGGCCCCGAGTACTTGATACCTGTTCCTTGACTATTCGCACTATCCACATACGAGAGACTCTATGAATCCCCCTTAGCCAGAGCTTGATTCATTTCTTATTTCTTGGGGCCACAAACTAGTTTGGGCTTTATTACTATCCTGTACTTATGCCATGCTTTACTGCTTTATTTACGATTGTGCGTGGAGCACCTGTACTTTTAGGATCGTGACACGTTTTCGCTGTATCGACAAGCCCAGTCACACTTTCGGGTTCCCAGTCGTTTACAGTCGTCCACATAAACCTTGGGTCCGTCTCGGAGCCGGCCAACTTCGTTGCAGGTAGCTTAAAGGGGTGGCCCCCTGAAATAATTTATGAATCATGTGATCACTTTATCGTGAAAGCCTCGTTGGGTTTTGAGTTGGTTTTTTCGAGGTTGATCGTGTGTGTGTTGCTATTTGTGCACCCCTGCAGGGTAAATCTTTCTGAAAGCCGTGTCCACGGTTATGGATGACTTGGAGCACAGTATCTCGATCATAGACAAGCATAACTAAAGTAGTGTTATAAATTTGACTTAATATGTGACTAGTAATTCAGCTTCACTACAATGGAATGGATAATAAAAATGCCAACAACTGGTGGATCTGTGGTGATCTGTGTCATACTATACCTGCCTAGTAAGTATTGTAACTCCAATGGAATGTGATAAAAGTGCCAACAATTGTTGGGTTTTGGGATTCCTCAGGACAATTATATTTGACTAGTAAATGTTCCAACTACAATGGAATGGTGATTAAACTACCCACTACTTATGCTTCAGGATGACTCATGATATCTATATCTGACTAATGAGTGCTGCAACTATAATGGAATGAATAAAACTGCCAACTGTGTGAGTTCCTCGGTTTGACTTCCTCGTTTGGTTTCGAGGGGGAATACCAGGATGGGTATGAATGGTGTTAGTATCAGGTGGTTCCGAATAGGTCTTTCTTATCTCTCTCTAATAGCCGACAGTTGTACTAAGTCTCTATAGGTTGTTTAGTGCTGCTGCACTGCCGCTTCAGTCCACCATACCTATGTAGGCGAGCGCCGCCAGATTCTAGCCTCGACGTGTAATGGCCTCAGTACTGACGCTCCTCTTTTTCCTTTGCCCTTTGTCAGCAGCCCTTTTGTTTTAGCAGGTTAAGTTCGACGTCGTTAGCAGGGTTACCCTTCCGGCTTGGCCTGGGCAGGGTTATGGATGCCATTGGTTATTCTTCAGGGCTCTTAGCTATTGGGAATATGCCCTAGAGGCAATCATGTATGATGATATTCCTGTGTATTCATAAGGTTATGGTCCATGTATGAACTGCTGATATGTATCATCGAATATGTGATTTGATTGTGGAACTACATATTCATGTTGTTCATACTAATTGTCCTTGGTCATTGAGGTTGTGCCGGACACACAACTTAGACCAATGTGAAAGTCGGCAGATGACTAGGTTCCACTTGTCATGGGCATGGAGATGCTATTCCGACTTACATGGATTCGGCTAAAGAGTTTAGCGAGTCGGACTGACGCATATTGAGATGCAATGAATAAGTCATCATTTGCATGTCTCAATCAATGTAATCCTTAGACCTGAGGTTATTGCACAATCCGAGTTGAGGATCTCCGACTTAGGTTCTGTCAAATGTTGTTCTGTCACTGGGCAGTTATAAAGCTGGAGTTCGGGTCGACTGAGAATCAAGCTACGTGATGTGAATAACCAAGACGGGATTTTGTGTTGGAGATATGCCCAAGAGGCAATAATAAAGTGGTTATTATTATATCTTTATGTTTATGATAAATGTTTACATCCCATGCTATAATTGTATTAACCAGAAACATTAATACTTGTGTGTTTTGTAAACATAAAAGAGTCCCTAGTAAGCCTCTTGTTAAACTAGCTTGTTGATTAATGAATGATCATGGTTTCCTGATCATGGACATTAGGATGTGATTAATAACAAGGTTATATCATTAGGAGAATGATGTGATGGACACACACCCATAGTAAGCGTAGCATAAGACCAAGTCATTAAGTTCGTATTGCTATAAGCTTTTAAATGCATAGTAACATAATCCTTCGACCATGAGGTTGTGTTAATCACCATCACCGGATGGGTACTTTGATGACATCAAACACCGCTTCGTAACTGGGTGGTCATAAAGGTGTCATTGGGTATTCTGAAAGTATGTGTTAAAGCGCATGGACCAAGATTGGGATTTGTCCATCCATATGACGGATAGATATGCTCTGGGCCCTCTCGGTGGAATGTCATCTAGTTAGCTTGCAAGCATGTGACTGGGTCACAAGGGATGACTTATCACGGAACGAGTAAAGAGTACTTATCAGTAACGAGGTAGAACTAGGTATGGAGATGCCGACGATCAAACCTCGGATAAGTATAGTATCACGTGACAAAGGGAATTGGTTTCGTATGTAAATGGTTCAATCGATCACGGAGTCATCGTTGAGTATGTGGGAGCCATTATGGATCTCCAGGTCCCGCTGATGGTTATTGATAGGAGATGTGTCTCTGTCATGTCTACATATTCACGAACCGTGGGGTGACACACTTAAGGTTTGAAGTTGTTTTAAGTAGATATGGAATGTGTGTTGGAGACCGAATGTTGTTCGGAGTCTCGGATTGGATCCGGGACATCACGAGGAGATCCGGAATTGTCCGGAGAATAAGATTCATATATTGGGGATCATTTTCTGAGTTAGGAAATGTTCCGGAGTATTTGTATGAGGATTCTAGAAGGTTTCAGAATGTTCTGGAAGGTTCTGGAAGATTTCTTGGAGTTTGCTTGAAAACCAAGAAAGGATCAAGGAGTCCTGGTAGGGCAAGACAAGGAGTCATGGGGGAGGAGGACTCCTCCCCCCTCCCCAATCCGCCGGCCATAGAGGGAGGGGAGTTCTAATAGGACTCCCCCTCCCATGGCACCTCCCCCCTTTAAATAGAGGGGTGGGGGCGCCACCTCCAGGCCCTCTCCCATAACTCCAAATCCCCGCCGCCTCTCTCCTCCTCCTTTCTTCTGCACAGGCATAGGCGAAGCCCTGCAGAATTCTCTACTCCACCACCACCACCACGCCGTCGTGCTGCTGGGATTCCATGGAGAAGATCTACTACCTCCGCTGCTCGCTGGAACGGGGAGAGGAAGGTCTACTTCGACTCCGCACGTGTGACCGACTGCGGAAGCGCTGCCAGAACGCGGCGCCGGAAGGATCGTCCACATGATCTTGAGATCGGCAAGTGATCGACTACATCAACCACGAGATCTAATCTCGTAACGCTTTTGGATCTACGAGGGTTAGTACATATCTATCTCGTTGCACATGTCTAATAGATTAGATCTTGGCTTTTATCTAGATTAGATCTGGGTTTTGTTCGTTCTTGCGGTAGAAATTTTTTGTTTTCCATGCTACGAACCCATCAGTGGTATCAGAGCCGTATCTATGCGTAGATCTGTTGCACGAGTAGAACACAATGGTTTTATGGGCGTTGGTGCTCGTGCCGTTTTTTGCTTTGTGTACTTTGCATCTTGCGGCATGGTGGGATGAAGCGGCTCGGGCTAACCTTACATGTCATCGCATATGAGACTTGCTCCACGCTTGACGTGTAACTTGCTTTGCACAAGTGGCTTTGCGGGTGTCTGTCTCTCCCACCATAGTATAGATCCAATTTACACTTTGCACTTGATAGCACTTGTATCAACGTTGTGGTTCAGTTTCGTAGGTAAGATCTGTTATTGTTCGAAAGCCCCAAACCACGTAAAACATGCAAAGAAAATTAGAGGCGTCTAACTTGTTTTTGCAAGGGTTTTGTGATGTGATATGGCCATCATGTGATTGTGATTATATTTGATGTATGCAATGATCCTTGTTGTAATATGGCAACTGGCAGGAGCCTAATGGTTGTCTTTAATTTTGTTAAGACCTGCGTGTCTATTCATCTTGTAATAGCTTTATTCTGAGTAGTTGTAATAGTTGCTAGTGATGATGGACAACCATGAAGCGGCGCCACTGACCTTGACGCAATGCTGGTGATGATGGAGATCATATTCCTGCTTTGGAGATGGAGATCAAAGGCGCAAGAAGAAAGGGCCATATCATATCACACTAATTATGAATTGTCTGTGATGTTAATCCTTTATGCATCTTGTATTGCTTAGATCGCGACGGTAGCATTATAAGATGATCCCTCTCACTAAATATCAAGTAATAAAGTGTTCACCCTTAGTTGGCACCGTTGCTAAGACTCGTCGTTTCGAAGCATCTCGTGATGATCGGGTGTGATAGACTCTACGTGTGCATACAACGGGTGCAAGCCAGATTTGCACATGCGGAAACTAAGGTTAACCTTGACGAGCCTAGCATGTACAGACATGGTCTCGGAACACGGAATACCGAAAGGTAAAGCATGAGTCATATGGATGATATGATGAACATGTTGATTGTTCGCCTTTAAAGCTACATCATCTCACGTGATGATCGGACTTGGTGTAGTGGATTTGGTTCGTGTAATCACTAAAACAACTCGAGGGATGTTGTTTTGAGTGGGAGTTCATTTGTAATTTGGATTAGTCGAACCCAATTTATCATAAACACAATCAAAGTGAATTTGCATAGTTTGTTGTAGTCATTGGCATCCGTTCACCACCTTACGCTTAGTTATAGTTGAGATAGTGGAACTATAGAAATTCTGGATATTTACTTTACGAACTGGTATCGTATTGTTTTGAATGTCAATTTAAAGTTTATAAGTCCTATTGCAAACTTTCAGCAAACTCTATTTACTCCATGAAGTTTAATAAGTAGTATTAAATCAAGAGTAAGAATTCCAATGTTAGTATCTAAATTATCATGTTTGCCTCCATGATTCTTGATACTCAAAAGATTGTTTTAATATCAAGTTTATCTAAGAGCTGAAAGCAATGTTTCAGAAACCATCATATGTGAAAGGTATTGCGATATCTAAAACAATGTGTTGGTTACAACATGATAGAGTATACGTCCTCATATTTGATGAGAATTTGTGAAGGTTGGAGACGCTAGTCGTCCTAATCCTCCAAAAGGTTTTGAAAAAGAAACATTATACTCGCAATTCACCTTTATAAGATATAGCATCTTGATCATGAAAGTTTTCATGATAAGGATGAATAGAAGATGTAAGTAAAATGTTTACTACACTAAAAGATTACTAAAGAATGGATTTTTGAAAGAACACCAAACATTTGATGATGGTGATCCACCTCAAAGTGCAAGTCCAAAGGTATTAGTGGTTGACTATATACGCTTTGTACCATGTGTCATGTTGATGACACCACTATTGATGTTGATAGATTCTTTTAAAAGAAAAGGAATTGCTGAAAGAGAATCTATAAAATATTTGGCAGAAAATAAAAGGTTGGAGATGTCCAACTTAGGCATATAGAAGATATACATGTTATGGTTGTATTCCTTGCTTGTTAAACAATGTGGTTCTCTGGTATTGATACCGAATTGGTTGGTATGAAGTGTCATATAGGACAACACAATTCATGAACTGCAATGGCCTAAGTAACTAGCAAGAGAAAATATGATGATGTTCATCGAAAACAAACAAAGGGTTGTTGTGTTGCTCGTTAACATCAAAGCTTGCCTTCAAGATTTGTTTCAATAATTGTTATTTTGATCAGGTATGATGACGACAAAAGGTTGTTCAAATAATTACCGTATTCCATAATAGATGGATAATATACAAAGTCTGGTAGGAGAAATAACGACCATAAAACTAATGCTAAAATGTCGCAAGACAAATGATTGAAAGATCACTTGCAAAGTGACATCGCCGTTTAAATTATATTGAAAGGGATACATGAAGAAACTCCATATTGATGGATTTTTGGAGTCTTTGATTTGGATCAAATGACGCTTGTGATACTTTCCTAGAGATAATTAAAACTCCGTTCGTAGGCCAAAAGAGGAACGGACGACTAACTGATTGGAATTTGTACATATTGATGTATATAGTCCATTATGTGTAGTCGTGGGCGATGGATTTCAACTTCATATGCTTTCTCCGAAGATATGAGTGAGTATATGTATATACTTACTCAATAAGGAAGAAGTATGAAACATTTGAAAAATGTTCAAAGACTTTCAAGATGAAGTGGAAAATCATTGTAACAAGAAAATAAAAGAGTTTATGATTGGATCATAAAGAAAGATGTTTGAGTTACAAGTTTAGCAAAACACCTAAGATTTGAGGAATCGTTCCAAGGATTTGCATTTCCCAAAACACCATAGGAGTATGGAGTGTTCGAGATATGTAATGAAACCTTGTTTTACATGGTAAGATCAAAGGTGTCATTTATAGAACTGCCATTATATTTTAAAGATTAAAGCTTTAGTGACTACCGCTTTTACACTGAAAAGAGCTCCATCGTGATCCGTTGAAATGACACCATATGAGTTATGGTTTGGGATAAAACCCGAATTGTCTTTTCTTAAATTTTGGTATGCTATGCATAAGTAAAATGTTTACAACCAAAGTCGGATAAGCACGTCTTTGTAGGTTATTCCAAAGAATTTGTTGGGAATTTCTCCATAACGCCGAGGACAAAAGAGTTTGTCGCTTGGAACGTCAAGTTTCTTGAGAAGGAATTTTTCGTGAAAAGTTAAGTGGGAGGACAATAGAACTTTGATAAGGTTGTTGAACCTTAGCTATATGTGCCAAGTAGCGCAGCGCCGGAACGTGTCCCGGTGGCGGCCACAATGCTTATGGCTCTCGTGATTACAAAAGGTGTGATCTCGGAGATTAGAGTTCCTATAGAATCGTGTGGGTCGGTAAGAATCAAATAGTAAGATTTGATAAGCAAGTCGTTATTGTTTTGACAATGATAAACCGACTACATGCAAAGAAGCGATGATGGGCCCTGACTCTATAAAATGACTAGAAGTCATGGAATCCGTGATAGTATCCATACACGAGAAATCAAGTTTCTGAACTTAGAAGACCCTCCGGAAAGGCGTGAAGCCTATCGGTCGTGTTTGGATCTATAAAGAAATAGACATGGATGTTTCAAATCTATGAAATAGTCGACATGTCGGAAAGAGCTTACGACAATGTTCAAGCAATTGACTATGATAAGATTTGATCTTTCATAGCAATATTTAGTCTAGACGGATTAATGTAGCAACCACTACATATATTTTGGTATATGGTAGTTGAACAAACAAAAATAGTTCTAATAGAATGGTTACCTAGGACATGTACATGACACCATCCAAAGGATTTTGTTAAATTCAAAGGATGCTAAAAGAGTATGCAAAACTTCAATGGTTGAAGTGAGCATCGCGGAGTTGGAATCTTCAGAGACGATGAAGATGTTTGCATTTTGCAAGAAATTAAGTGGGAGCGCTAAGACATATTTCTAATACATTATGTGAAAGACATATTGTTGATTAGAAATGATGTATCTTTTATTTGACACAGGTTAAGAATTCATTTCGATGAAAGACTTAGGCATAACCCAAGAATTAGGCATCAATGTCTATATGAACAGATTGAGGCGCTAATATGGTTTTGCCAAATGTACATAGATAAGATGTTGAATGAGTTCAATATGGAAACAACAAGAAAGGTTCTTGATGCACGGAAAGGACTGAATCAAGATTCAAGTGTGTTGACACGAGATTCAAGTGTTTTGACACTTGGTGAAATCACAAGAATATTTTGATCAATCATTCTTTGAGATGTACACATCTAGATATGTCGTATGCTCTAAATGTTATGAGCATATACCAGAATGATTCATAAGATGATCATTGGACAATAGTAAAGATATTCTTATGAGCTTTGGAAGAACTAAGAATATATCATGTATAAGTGACAAATAGTTAAAGGTAGTTCGTTGTAAAGTGTTACATTGATACTAGTTTTGTCACAAGATACAAATTAAATTTATCTCAATTTAGACTATGGGTGGCACAATATAATGGAAAGGATGTTCCATGATGGATTTGGATGAGTTCCAAAGTTGAGATATTGTGACGGATACTACAACAAAAGGCTAAGTATATAACTGCTATAGTAGCAGCAAAGGAGGGCATTTGTGTTAAGTAGGTTGTTATCAAACTAGGCGTGGTTCATAGCGGGATAATACTATGAAGATACATTGTACGATAATTGTATCAACATGATTTAATCCCAAGGAACTAAAGGTCTCACCAAAGGACCAAATTTATACAATTCCATCTCATTGGAGAATGAGTAATGCGTAGAGACGCAAGGACATGCAAATACACACGGACCTGGAAGTGTCAGATCTGAAGATTATGTTTACCACTAGCAATAGTGTCTATACAACACCAGAAAGCCATAGGTGTTGAATGCACAAGTTTTTTAACTAGATTATTGACTCTAGTGCAAGTGGGAGACTGTTGGAGATATGCCCAAGAGGCAATAATAAAGTGGTTATTATTATATCTTTATGTTTATGATAAATGTTTACATCCCATGCTATAATTGTATTAACCGGAAACATTAATACTTGTGTGTTTTGTAAACATAAAAGAGTCCCTAGTAAGCCTCTTGTTAAACTAGCTTGTTGATTAATGAATGATCATGGTTTCCTGATCATGGACATTAGGATGTGATTAATAACAAGGTTATATCATTAGGAGAATGATGTGATGGACACACACCCATATTAAGCGTAGCATAAGATCAAGTCATTAAGTTCGTATTGCTATAAGCTTTTAAATGCATAGTAACTAATCCTTCGACCATGAGGTTGTGTTAATCACCATCACCGGATGGGTACTTTGATGACATCAAACACCGCTTCGTAACTGGGTGGTCATAAAGGTGTCATTGGGTATTCTGAAAGTATGTGTTGAAGCGCATGGACCAAGATTGGGATTTCTCCATCCATATGACGGATAGATATGCTCTAGGCCCTCTCGGTGGAATGTCATCTAGTTAGCTTGCAAGCATGTGACTGGGTCACAAGGGATGACTTATCACGGAACGAGTAAAGAGTACTTATCAGTAACGAGGTAGAACTAGGTATGGAGATGCCGACGATCAAACCTCGGATAAGTATAGTATCGCGTGACAAAGGGAATTGGTTTCGTATGTAAATGGTTCAATCGATCACGAAGTCATCGTTGAGCATGTGGGAGCCATTATGGATCTCCAGGTCCCGCTGATGGTTATTGATAGGAGATGTGTCTCTGTCATGTCGACATATTCACGAACCGTAGGGTGACACACTTAAGGTTCGAAGTTGTTTTAAGTAGATATGGAATGTGCGTTGGAGACCAAATGTTGTTCGGAGTCTCGGATTGGATCCGGGACATCACGAGGAGATCCGGAATTGTCCGGAGAATAAGATTCATATATTGGGGATCATTTACTGAGTTAGGAAATGTTCCGGAGTATTTGTATGAGGATTCTAGAAGGTTTCGGAATGTTCCGGAAGGTTCTGGAAGATTTCTTGGAGTTTTCTTGAAAACCAAGAAAGGATCAAGGAGTCCTGGTAGGGCAAGACAAGGAGTCGTGGGGGAGGAGGACTCCTCCCCCCTCCCTAATCCGCCAGCCATATAGGGAGGGGAGTCCTACTAGGACTCCCCCTCCCATGGCGCCTCCCCTCTTTAAATAGAGGGGTGGGGCGCCACCTCCAGGCCCTCTCCCATAACTCCAAATCTCCGCCGCCTCTCTCCTCCTCCTTTCTTCTGCACAGGCATAGGCGAAGCCCTGCAGAATTCTCTACTCCACCACCACCACCACGCCGTCGTGCTGCTGGGATTCCGTGGAGAAGATCTACTACCTCCGCTGCTCGCTGGAACGAGGAGAGGAAGGTCTGCTTCGACTCCGCACGTGTGACCGACTGCGGAAGCGCTGCCGGAACGCGGCGCCGGAAGGATCGTCCACACGATCTTGAGATCGGCAAGTGATCGACTACATCAACCACGAGATCTAATCTCGTAAAGCTTTCGGATCTACGAGGGTTAGTACATATCTATCTCGTTGCACATGTCTAATAGATTAGATCTTGGCTTTTATCTAGATTAGATCTGGGTTTTGTTCGTTCTTGCGGTAGAAATTTTTTGTTTTCCATGCTACGAACCCATCATTTTGCCCCTCCATCCGGAGAGATATTCTCTGGGCCCTCTCGGAAGATATGATTCGGAAAGCATGGCCATGCGCATCTAGGATTAAGTGTTAACCGAGGCAACCGACTAATAGTTAGTCGGATGAATCACTTATCTCGGATCGAGAAAGAGAGTCGGACTATTTAAGGGATGACGATCATTCGCCTATAGTCCGACAAGGTATATCGTGAGGCAAAAGGGACACAGACGAAAGTCGCATTGGAAGGTATGTCGCATGACTTATTGGTACTTGGGAGTTGGCACGTTCTTCTAGGAGCCGCTACCAACTGATCGATCATGAGTGAGACTCGGAATCGTGTCTGGGTTACCATGAGCCTGTCGGGTCACACACTTAAGAGCGGGAGCAGTTTGGGTTAGACCCAAATAGGAAACCTATTTAGGTTGGACCCAAATAGTGACATGGACTTAGTCAGCAAGTGAGACTTGCAGTGGCTAATATAGGCCTTTTTAGTGAATGGGCCACAAGTGAGTGGACCCACTTTCACTCCCTATATAAGCTGGGGCGCAGGTGCTTAGAGCACAAGGTTAGGTCACTCCATGTGTTGGAAACCCTAGCCCCAGTCCGTCCTGTCGCCGTCGTACCGGACCTAGCAGTCCATCGCCGGCACTCCTCCTCGCACGTGTGGATACCGGCGGAGGTGTTGTACGTTCAACACTTCGATGATCGTGAAGAAAGTATGGATCGTGGATCATGGAACCGGAACGGATCGCGAGGACTGCACTGCATCAAGCGACGTGCTTCATCAATTCCGCAACTACGCGTCTAGTGGTAATCCTCATGGCCTTCTACCTGAGCTGGATCTTGGGATCACCGCGTAGGGAAAAAGTTTTGTTTATCTCTACGTGGCCCAACAGTGGTATCAAAGTGTTAGCTTCTAGTTTTAGGCTCGAGATCGCGCATATGTGACATGCGGTTGGTGTTAGATTGGATCTAATTGCAGTTTTGGTGGTCGATCTATGAGATAGATCGGTTTTGTACTAAGTTAATTGGATCAACTATACTCGTGGGAATGGATGATCCGGTTTCCGTGATCTAACTGCTAAGGTCGTGGAACGACATACCCCTACCGGTCGGCTTCTGCCATCGGGGTAGACTGTGACACGTAAACCCTGATGCAGTGATCGAGGAACCGCCGGCTTCGCCCTGTCGTAGCACCTTAGATGTTGTTGCGAGTTTCACAATGCCGGTAGAGATCGTATCTATGCATAACTTGTTTTTGCAGGATGATGTTGTGAATGGTATGGCTTATGTGCATGTGATGTGTGTAATCCATACGTGATCTACGTATCATGGATTTTGTCAGCCGGCTGGAGCCTAGGTGCTGTCATCTTATTGTATAACGGCCTGCGTGTCGGATTCTCTGTGTAATTTGGATTACTAGCTAGTGTGGCTGTTTGGAGAATCCAGATAGCATGCAAGTCGGTGTACAAGTCGGCTACATGGTGCAAGACGGCACGTGACAAGAGTTGACACGAGTCGGATTGCAGGCTTTATAGAGATGGAGATCGCCATGAAGAGAGCCATACCATTTCACATTATAATTGCTTTATTTTGTGTTATTGTTATGTCTCTGTTTTACCTCTATTAGATAGTTGGTAGAAAGTAATCCCTCAAAGAAGGTCTAGTCGGTTTCCCCGCCAGTGCTGCACCATCACAAGTCAGACATTTTTGGTAGTGGGCTCATAAAATTGAGGTGCTATCAATTATTTCCGACTAGGTGGGTTCGAGTCGGACTCTTACAGCGGAAGCACTTGGTAATCTAGACAGGTCTATCACAACGGTTGTGGGACTTGGGGAAAAGTCGGATGGGAGCCGGGGCATGTGATGCCACCCATCCAACAGGAGTCGTATGAGATATGATTGACAAGGAGTTGTCTACCTAGATCACTTGACGGCTAGCGGTGATGCTAAAGCTCACTAGTCGACTTGCTTATTTAGGGTCCTGAATCACTAAGTAACCATCAGAGGGGTGTTGGTTCTAGTGGGAGCATAAATATTAAAGTGTTTAATATGCTTGCTCTTTATGGATACATGTCTTAAGTGTTTTGCATATTTTCTGTTGTAGATCAATGGCACCTAGCAGTCTTCCTCAGATTTCCGGTTTTGCTTTGAGAACCATCTTAGAGAAAGATAAGCTGCATGGAACTAATTTCACCAACTGGTATCGTAATCTGAGAATTGTTCTCAAACAAGAAAAGAGGGATCGTGTCCTAGACAACCCACTTCCAGCTGAGCCGGATGAGAATGCGACTGTCGCAGCCACCAATGCCTACCGTCGGATTTGTGATGAATCCATGGAGATTAGTTGTCTTATGCTTGCTCACATGGAACCGGACTTGCAGTAGCAGTTCGAGAATGTTGAGGCCTACGATATGATCGAAAGCCTCAAAAGTATGTTCCAGGCTCAGGCAAAGACTAAGAGGTATCAAGTCTCTCAGGCTTTGTTGAGCTGCAAGCTTAAGGATGGCGATCCACTGAGTCCACATGTGATCAAAATCGTTGGTTACGTGCAGTCTCTGGAAAGACTTGGCTACCCCATAAGCGAAGAGTTCGCTACAGACATAATTCTGAACTCTCTTCCTAGTGCATATGGTCAGTCATATCGAACTACCACATGCATGGTATGGATAAGAAGCTCACTGAATTACACGGGATGCTCAAGCAGGCTCGGGCGGATCTCAAGAAAGGTGCCAGTCAAGTGTTGATGGTACAAAACAAGGCTAAGTTCAAGAAGAGTTCTTGGACTAAGAAGAAGAAGGCAAAGTCAGGAGGTAAGGCGGAGGACCCAATCCAAAGCGCTTCCTCAGGGACTAAGCCATCTCCTACAGCCGGATCCACTTGCTTCTACTGCAAGTCGGATGGCCACTAGAAGAGGAATTGCAGCAAGTATCTGGCTGATAAAGCCAAGAGCAGAGGCATGACTTCCGGCTCAGGTATGCTTGTTTGCAATGTTATAGACATTTATCTTGCTGATGCACCTGGTAGTTCTTGGGTATATGATACTGGATCAGTCATTCACATCTGCAACTCGTTGCAGGGACTGGTAAGAACTAGGAGCGTTGCAAGAGGCGAGGTTGACATTAGAGTCGGAAACAAAGTGAGAGTCGTTGCGTTGGAAGTCGGCACAATGCAACTTCATTTACCTTCTGGATTCATAATGGAGCTAAATAATTGCTATTATGTTCCAGTGCTTAGTCGAAACATCATTTCTGCCTCATGTTTGATGAGACAGGGCTATGATTCGAATATTAAGAATAGTGGTTGTTCTTTATATTTGAATGATATGTTTCATGGCTTTGCAACCGTCCGGGACGGGTTATTTATTTTGAATCTTGATAGTGAGTCTGTCTATAACATAAATGTGAAAAGGTTAAAACCAAATGATCTAAATATGACTTACTTTTGGCATTGTCGGCTTGGTCATATAAGTTGGAAACGCATGAAGAAGCTCCATGATGATGGAATCCTAACTTCGTTCGACTTGGAGTCGTTCGAGACATGTGAATCCTGCCTTCTTGGCATGATGACCAAGACACGTTTTACAAAGATTTGTGAAAGGGCGTCCGACTTATTGGGACTAGTACATAGTGACGTATGTGGCCCGATGAGCACGACAGCCAGAGGTGGTTATGAGTACTTCATTACCTTCACTGATGATTTGAGTAGTTATGGATATATCTACTTGATGAAACATAAGTCGGAAGCCCTTGAAAAGTTCAAGGAATTCCAGAATGAGGTACAAAATCAACTTGGCAAGAAAATAAAGTTTCTTCGGTCGGACCGAGGAAGCGAGTACATGAGCCATGAGTTTGATGACCATCTAAAGAGTTGTGGAATAGTTCCCCAGCTCACTCCTCCAGGAACGCCGCAGAGAAACGGTGTGTCGGAAAGGAGGAATCGGACCTTGTTGGACATGGTACGATCAATGATGAGTCGGACAGATCTGCCTTTATCATTTTGGGGTTATTGTCTAGAAACTACAGCGTTCACACTAAACAGAGTACCATCAAAGTCGATAGAGAAGACACTGCATGAGATGTGGACTGGCAAGAAGCCGAGTTTGTCTTTTCTTAAGATTTGGGGTTGTGAAGCTTTTGTCAAGCGACTTCAGTCGGACAAGCTTACAGCTAAGTCGGATAAGTGTATTTTCGTGGGGTATCCAAGGGAAACCTTGGGTTACTACTTCTACAACCGAGAAGAGGGCAAAGTGTTTGTCGCTCAAAATAGTGTCTTCCTTGAGAAAGAGTTTCTCGGTCGAGGAGTCAGTGGGAGTACGGTGCATCTTGAAGAAATTCGAGAAATACCGGCTAGCAGCGAGTCGAAAAAAGCCTTAGAGGTTGAGCCGGACGTGGTACCTGAGCCGGAAATTGCACCGACACTGTGAAGATCGGCCAGATTGCGAAGTGTTCGTGATGTGATGTTGTTGGACAGTGATGAGCCGACAACTTATTCGGAAGCGATGGTGGGTTCGGATTCCGAGTCATGGCTTGGAGCCATGAGATCCGAGTTAAAGTCCATGGATGAAAAGCAAGTTTGGAACTTGGTTGATCTGCCAGACGGTGCAAGACCCGTTGAGTGCAAATGGGTCTTTAAGAAGAAAACTGATATGGATGGAAATGTTTCTATCTATAAAGCACGGCTTGTCGCGAAGGGGTTCTGACAAGTTCAAGGAGTTGACTACGATGAGACTTTCTCTCTTGTAGCGATGCTTAAATCAGTTCGGATCATGTTAGCTATAGCAGCCTATTTCGACTATGAGATATGGCAGATGGAAGTTTAGTGGGAGCAAAGTAAACTTTCTGATCTTATATGTGGATGACATATTATTGATTGGAAATGATGTCCAGATGTTGCAAGAAACCAATGAATCATTGGAAAAGAGTTTTTCGATGAAAGACTTGGGTGAGGCGACTTACATACTAGGAATCCGGATCTATAGAGATAGATCAAGGCGGCTCATTGGATTGAGTCAGAGTACATATTTGGACAAAGTGTTGAAGAAGTTCGACATGGAATCGTCTAAGAAGGGGTTCTTACCGATGTCCCATGGCGTAAAACTTAGCAAGACTCAGTGTCCTTCGACAACTGATGAGCGAAGTCGGATGAATGCGATTCCGTATGCTTCTGCAATCGGATCCATCATGTATGCTATGATTTGTACTTGGCCAGATGTTTCCTATGCTCTAAGTGTTGTTAGCAGGTACCAGGCTGACCCTAGAGAAATCCACTAGGCAGCGGCTAAAAATATCCTCAAGTACTTGAGAAGGACTAAGGATATGTTCCTGGTTTATGGAGGTGAGGATGAACTCAGTGTAAAGGGTTACACGGATGCGAGTTATCTCACTGACTCAGATGATTCTCGTTCGCAATCCGGATATGTGTTTGTGATAAACAGAGGAGCTGTGAGCTGGAAAAGTTCCAAGCAAGAAACGGTGTCTGCGTCTACGACAGAGGCTGAGTATATTGCTGCCTCGGAGGCGGCAAAAGAAGCCGTTTGGATGAGGAATTTCCTCATGGATCTTGGTGTGGTTCAGGGCTCGTCCAATCCGTTAGACGTGTATTGTGACAACAATGGTGCTATTGCACAAGCCAAGGAACCTAGACAACACCAAAAGAACAAACATATACTCATGCGGTACCACCTTATTCGCCAGTTCGTGGATCAAGGTGATATCAAGTTATGAAAGGTACACACGGATGCAGATATTGCGGATCCGTTGACAAAGCCACTTCCACAGCCAAAGCATGAGGTGCACCTGAGAGCAATGGGCATTAGATGCCTAGACATGTGATGTCAGAAGATTGACTAGTGCAAGTGGGATACTGTTGGGAATATGCCCTAGAGGCAATCATGTATGATGATATTCCTGTGTATTCATAAGGTTATGGTCCATGTATGAACTGCTGATATGTATCATCGAATATGTGATTTGATTGTTGTCGTGGTGGTGTCACGGCAGATGCCATGGATAGGCTAAAGGTGGGGACTAAATGCACTAAGGGAATCCAGGGAGGGATAATGAGGTGATTCCTCACACAGAAGATTTATATATGATTTACTTCCAAGGTTACAAGTGCTCCTAGAGCTGTATTGGCGAGAGGAGGAAGAAGGAACTCTCTTACTCTCACCCACAGTAGACCCGTACAAGACATACTAGAGATCAACCCTTAGAACCTAAAACCAATCAGAATAGCGGAACCCCTTCTATAGAAGCCCTAGCCCTCCTTATATACGGGGGATAGGTCTCTACTTAGGGAATACGTGGAGGCATATTCCAGGGAATATGCCTCCTCCCAAAATAGTAAGCCGACCGGGTTGCTTTCCCCCGCGTCACCCATGCAGAGGCTACGTGAGCCTCTGTGGCGCCTGCGTCAGCTGACACGAGCGTCGTCACCTGTTGTCGGCCACGCCTCGGTGGTCCTATCCCTGTTCGCTTCGCTCATGCAGTGCGTACCAGGGTTGCTTTTGACCAGCGAGATTCCTTCCTTCTCCTAGAAGCTAGATATGACCCGGATCATAGTTGACCCGGCCACACCCGTTCCTGCATACAAGTTAAATTCTCCTATCCGACTTACTACTTAAGTCGGTCGAGGCTCCGTTAGGTGGACATCCCCTGGTCCGGGTTACTCCAAGACTCGGCCTGCCTTGAGGTGACCCGGCCAGCGTCCGCTTTGGCCTTGCCGAACCTCGGCTAACTCGGCCTTTTATACCCCGGCGTGACCCTACCCGGGGGTATCCCCCCAACATTAGTCCCCGAAGCTGGTGCGGTCTTAGCTGCCTTGGCCGCTAAGGCCACATCAGGTTCAATTTCACTGAGCTTTGGATGTTATCTCTGAGTTACCTCCTTATCTCGGATCGTATGGATTTATGTTCCCTTGGCACATTCCAAGTTTTCACTTGCTGGCCGGGTTACCACCTTATTTCGGACCTCATGGTTTTACTTTCCCTTGGCACATTCCAAGTTTTCACTAGCTGGCCGGGTTACCATGGTCTCATCCGGGTCTTCTTTCCTTCTCTCGTACGCTAACCCACGTGGAGGCTAATCATTAGGTTGCCTCATTTAAGGGCCAGCCATAGTAACCGCCGTAGTAATTGTCAGTTATCACTACGCGCAGGTCACGTCACGCCTGCCTCCTTGTTTACCGCATCAATGCGTCACATCGTGGAATCAGCTACACCCTGTGGCCTTCCGTGTGGCTCACTGCTGATTGGTTGACGCGGGACATACACGGCCACACCGTGTGGCGTACCCGCATGACACGATCCCACTTCCCCCTCGAGGGAGTGGTTAAATAGGGGAGGGGCGCACCCCTTAGGTCTTTTCCTCCTTCCGTGCCCCCCTGCCTCTAGCTCTTCTTCTCCTTCGTCTTCCCCGCGACAGCGCCACCGCCACTGCTTCTAAGTAGCAGCGCCGCTGCCGCACAGCTTCCCCATGCCTCTGCATCGCCGCCACCGCTACGCGCCTCCTTCGCCACGGGTCGTTGTCAATCTAGGCCGTTGCCCCCCACCGTCGCTAGCGCCAGTGAGGGCAGCGAACACAAGATGACAGAAGAGGAGCTCGCCGTCGCCGAGCAAGAGATGGAGGAAGACCTCGCCACGACGGACCGAGGTGCGTGGGCCGGGTCCTAGGTCTGCCAAGATGACCTAGACTGGCTCTACCACACCAGACGCATCCCCGCCGGTGTCACCGCGCGCCTCGCCTCCGCCGAACTTGCCCCCACGCCCAATCTGGGTGAGTACGTCGTGTTCTTGTCCCACTTCCAACGAGGGTTCGGTTTGCCGGTCAGCGACTTCTTCCATGACTGGTTAAGCACCTACGAACTCCAGCCGCACCACCTTCCTGCCAACACAATTACTTCTCTTTCCGCTTTCGCCTCCACGATCGAAGGCTATGCCGGACTAGGGCCCACGAAGGAGCTATGGATCCGGTTTTTCGGCCTTCGTCGTAATGTTATTCTGAACATTCAACTTGATCCGAGGACAAGCAGCTCACTCAGTTCGAAGCTGCGTCCATCTCACCCCAGAGGCTGTCCGTTTTCCCCCGGGTCACCGGGCTGGACTCCTGCAAAGGATGGGCCCGGACTTTCTTTTATGTCCAGAATGCGGGCACCGAAGACTTGATCCGGCTGCTCCCCTATGCTCCGGGTCCTCCTAACCCGGAGTTGTGGGACGTTGTCCCCAAGAAGCCCACGGCCTTGGCTAACTTGGTCAACAAAAGGTTCGCGGAGCTGAAGGAGCTCGGGTTGCGCAGCGAGGATGCCATGATCACATTCGTCCGCAACCGGATCTCCCCCTGCAGAATCGCACTCACAAGGTGTGCCACATGAGTTGGGGCCGCGACCCCAACCGGACCTCGTCCTTCGAGTTGAGCAACACGGAGATCTATCGCCGGGTCAAGGCTCTCTTCACCACGCACAAGGACTTCTCCTCTGAGTGGACATGGGGCATTGAGCACTTCTGCCGTGATAGGCCTCCTCCCGTGGTAAGTTTTGTGTCGCAAACTTTCTCCGAATTAAACCTCATGTCGGCCGCTATTGTATTTTTAACTCTGTTGTATGTTCTTTTCCTTAGCTATTCCTTCAGCAGACCCTAGAACATGGCACCGATCCGACCCTTAAGTGGGCGCCTGACCGGGAGATCTCGGACGAGGAAGAGCCGAATTAGGAGATGTTCCTCCCGATGCCCGATGCTACGAAGCGACCCACCGGTAAACTCTCTTCTATTAGAGATTTGCCTAATGATGAAGATGACTCGGATGTCAAGGTGACGGAAGCTATTGACGTTGTCCCCCTTTCTTATGCTTTTCCGGCATCAGCTAACCCCGGTGGGCAGATCCACGAGGACCCTCCCCTTCCTACGGGTGAACCTGTTCTGGTAGCATCGAAGAAGAAACGTGGAGCTGCATCAAGTTCCTCCTCCGGACCTTCTCAGCTTGCCAAAAGGCGAAAGAAGTCCGGAGACAAAACCGCCTCCAAGCCAGTAGGCAAGGCCCCAGCACGAAGGGCTCGGAAACCTAAGGAGCCCCTGACCTCGGATGCGTAAGCCTTCTTTCCCTCTGCAATTTATTCTTCCTTGCATTGTTTTAGTTTCTCTTTTGACATTATTTGATTCGGCAGGGCTGCGGTGGAGGTCCCCTAGAGTGGATCTAGCATCTCTTCGCCGCTCCGACTTAGCCCTTCTCCCCCTTGTGACGACGAGTCACGCCCGCTGAGCCCTATTCCAGAGGGTTCTATGGCTGCTCCGGGCTCTGCTCCACCTCGTTAAGAGGGGGTAACCTTGGAGCGGGGGAGACTGGCCCAGCCGAGGCAGCGGCATCCACGACTTCGGCTATGCCGCAACCCGCAACCACCGAGACTACCTCAGCACCAGCATCAACTCCGGCACCAGCATCAACTCCGGCACCAGCACCAACTCCGGCAGCAAAAACATCAGCAGCAGCACCAAGTTCAGCAACAAGAGCACTAGCTCCAAGCTCCTCCGCCTCGTCCGAGTCTTCTCAGTCTCAGCGAGGAAATACCTAGGCAGCTCCTAAGGGGAAATCTGCTGCGACCACTTCTTCCTCCCAACAGCCTAAGGGAAAAAAGGCCCCTGATGCCACTAGGACAGCATCCGTCGAGGCTGGATAGCGTACCCTCGCATCCATGCTTCCCAAGAAACCTCCAACCCCGAAGGACGTCCCTGCCGAGCCAGCTGATGCGCATCAACTTGTTCTGCACACCAGCCCGGCCCTTGCCCTGGTTGAGAGGAAAGAGGCGCATGCGAAGGGCTTGGTGGCACCCCATATGCCCACCGGCGAGCGATACCCTCCGAGCCTGATTGAATTCGTCATGAATTGGAACAAGGCAGAGGTAGTCCAAGACGCTGATCTCCCAGAGAACTTCGGTCCCGCCGAATTCTCCGCTCAAATTAACACCGCCTTTAAGGCGCTCAACATCGCGGGTCGGATGATGGAGGTACGTTACTCGTTTTCCTTAGCCAGTTGTAGGTATTTAGTAATATAACCATTAGTCCCCGAGCCTCCGGGGGAGTAACTTGTTACTCGGCCGGATGCTCCTTAGAAAACTAATGTAGCTCCTTGATAACTTCAAATATGCACAGACCTAGAGCCGGGTTAAGTTCCACTTGGCCCGGATTTAGTACACTTCGAATATGCACACACCTAGAGCCCGGTTAAGTTCCACTTGGCCCGGGTTTAGTACACTTCGAATATGCACACACCTAGAGCCGGGTTAAGTTCCACTTGGCCCGGATTTAGTACACTTCAAAGATGCACACACCTAGAGCCGGGTTAAGTTCCACTTGGCCCGGATTTAGTACACTTCGAACATGCACACACCTAGAGCCGGGTTAAGTTCCACTTGGCCCGGATTTAGTACACTTCGAATATGCACAAGGCTAAGTTATATCTTTGTAACCTTTGCAGGTGACCACCAACCATCGTAGCGCTGAGTTTCAGTGTCTCCTTGATACCCATAAGACCCTGCGCGCCAAGCATAATGCACTTCTCGCTAAACACGAGAAAAGGGGTAAGTTTCTTCCTTGGCACTTCTCCATTTTTCTTCATTTTCTTCTGCCGAACTAACCTATCATTCGGTTTCTGCAGCTGGGGTGGAGGCTGAGAACAAGCTTATGAGGAAGAACTTGGATCAGATCAAGGGTAAGTCATTTTTTGTCCGACCTTGCTATGCTTTCTATCTCCTTTTCTCCTTGGCTCGGCAAACATTCATACCTCGGCTCTGCCGGGTCAACACACTATTTCAGCATCTCTTGAAGATAGTGTGCCCGTGCCTGACATGATGCTGCATTTTCTCGAACAAGCAGGGCAGCATCAAACCGAGCTTAAGAAAAAAACGATGAGCTCGCCCTCCTCCGGACCAAGGATGATGAGATCGCCAGGCTCAAGGCCGAGATGGAGAAAATGAAAGCACAGCACCAGTCCGAGCTCCAAAAGGTTGGCCAGGATTACACAGAAGAGCGCGAGCGCCTCAATCTCCAGATCGCCAAGGATCGGGATCTACTCAAGGAGGCCGACACTGAGCTTAAGTCGGCGAATGCTGAACTTGTGCAGCTTCGCAAAAGACGTGATGACTATACCAGGGAGTTGACCCGGATCCTCAGCCATATATCACGTAAGCTCTTTTCCCTTATCCGACATATTTTTCCGGGTTACTTCACATGTCTTTTCTCTTACTTGTTTCTCTTGTCTTGTTTTCAGGTAAATTTCCTGAGGGCACTGCCATCGCAAGCACTGCAGTTGCCGATTTCCGCCGAGAGAGGGGTACTCCCGCTGCTCCTGGCGGTGAGGAGATTCCTTAGGACATGGAGGACCTGTTGGTCAGCCTGTCATCTCACGTGGAACTCATCAAGAACTATGGCAGGGATATCCTCGATGTTGCAGTTCGAATCTTCAACACGTTCTGGCCTAGAGAAGACACTCCGGGGACTACCACACTTCTTGTTGCGAAGTTAATGGAAATCGAGACCCAGCTCGACCTCTGGAGGGAGTCCGCTAGACGTGCTACAGCTGATACCGTTCTTTACCATATACTCGCGTGGTACGAGAAGATCGATCTCAACCTCCTGACGCGCGTGCGTACCGGGTCCAAATGGACCAATGACCCGGAGTGGGTAGCTCGGCGCCAGGCTTGCGCCCATAGCCTCATCGAATATGCTCCCATTCATGAATGGACTGAGGGACCGAGCTTCCTAGAAGCCGCTGGTGACGAAGAGGTTGAGAACGTTGAATATGGCTCGGACGAGGATGGAGAGGACGATGCCTCGGATATCAAAGACGGTGAAGATGATGCCGAACTTCCTCCTCCTGCTGTTCCTTGAGTGAAAACACTTGAAAACTTATCAGATCCCCGGTATGGCGGGTGGAATTGTATTCAGTACGCATGTGATATTTTGCTACTAAGTTTTTTATGCTGGATTAGCTTGGTTGTAGTCCCCGAGTTTCATTTTCTTGTTCGTCCAATCTTTTGGCTCGGTTCGTGTCTACCTTGATTCGGTTTTACAACTTACGAATCCGAGCTTCAAAAATTGTTTTAACAATACTTGGAAAATTTAGGCTTAGCTCAAAATAATTCAACATAGTAATTTGAATGTAAATACAAGGTTAGTCCAGAAAACAAACGTCGGCTCGATTAAGTTCTTTTCCTTAGTCGTTTTTCATGTGCCAGGCAGTTCCAAACTTGTTCTCTTGCTTGCCATGAAGCCAATTCTTGTTGGACAGCAGCAAGTCGAAGAGTTGGGTTTTTGCTGCCCACACACTACTAAACCGAGTTAACTAGAACAACTTACTCCAGCTGACGTATAAATAATAAAAAATAACAAATATTATTAAGGCAGTCCCCGAGTTACTGCTCGAGGTGCCAGCACTTCATTGATAAGCTCATTGCCGGCATACATACCGACATATGAGATGACTCGGAAACATACACTTCTTTGCTAAGTGTAGAAAGGACGAAGTAGAGCTATATTCTATGGACGCTTAGATTCCTTGCCGGACCTGTCCACCTTGTTCTTTCCTGTGGCTTTGTATCTATAAGATAATAAGAATCATTGTGCAATGATTTGCTCACAATGAATGGCCCTTCCCATGGGGGGATAATTTATGCTTGCCAGCAGTACGTTGTACCAACCGGAGCACCAGATCGCCTTCCTGAAAGACTCGGGGGCTTACTTTCCGGCTATGATAGCGTCGGAGATTTTGCTGATATATGGTGGATCTGGACAATGCCAGTTCTCTCGCTTCTTCCAGCAGATCAACATCATTTTGCCGGGCTTCTTGCACTTCGGCTTCTGTGTATTGGGTGACCCTAGGCGAATCATGCTCTATGTCGGCTGGTAATACAGCTTCTGCCCCATATACCAGAAAAAATGGCGTATAGCCTATTGATCGATTCGGAGTTGTTCTTAAACTCCACAGTACCGCTGGTAGTTCTTCTATCCAGCACCCCGCTGATCTTTGCAGCGGCTCAATGAGCCGGAGTTTTATCCCTGATAATACTAATCCGTTGGATCTTTCCACTTGTCCGTTCGATGCGGGGTGGGCTGCCGAGGCTACGTCCAGCCAGATCTTCTTATCCCGGCAGAAACGCGCAAACGCTCCTTCCGCAAAATTTGTGCCATTATCAGTTATAATACTGTGAGGGTAACCGTATCTCAAGATGATGTTTTTGAGAAATGTTACGGCCGTAGCTCCATCACATTTTCTTATAGGCTTCACTTCAATCCATTTTGTAAATTTGTCCACCATGACCAAAATGTGAGTCATATTCCCCCTTGCTGCTTTAAACGGCCCAACCATATCCAAGCACCATATGGCAAATGGCCATGTAATTGGTATGGTCTTGAGCTCCGACATTGGCATATGTGTCTTGGTAGCATACCTCTGACAACCATTGCATTTCCTCACCAGATCTTCTGCTTCTTCTAAGGCACTTGGCCAGTAGAATCCATGTCGGAAAGATTTTGCCACCAAGGCTTGGGACGAGGCATGGTACCCGCACTCCCCTTGATGTATATCTCGGAGGATGTCAAGCCCTTCTTCCGGGTCAACGCATCGCTGGAGGACATTGGTCACACTCCTTTTGTATAACTCGGAATTGATGATCGTGTATGCCTTAGCTCTCCTCTGTGTTTGCCTGGATAATACCTCCTCAGTGGGAAAAGTTCCATCTTTCAGGAATTGAAATATAGGTAGCGCCCAAGCCGGTATTACTCGCACGGGGAACACATCCTCGTCAATTTCCATCTAATCCACTGGCATAACTTCAACCGAATCACGCTTAGCAGCCCCCGGGTCTTGCGAAGCAGTCCTCGGGTTCGCTGAGGCAGTCCTCGGGTTTGCCGAGGCAGTCCCCGGGTTCCATGCACCACCTCCCATGTCAATGTCCATGGGCACAGCTCCGGATTCTGTATCTTCCGGGGCGTAAATTGAGTCGGTTTCTGGGGACGGCCTAATAGATGGTTTTCTGAGGTGGTCTAATGCTAAACCCGGTGGAATTGCTTGTCCGGTTGACCCGAGCTTCGACAACATGTCGGCAGCCTCATTTTCCACCCAGGGTACATGATGAAATTCGCATCCCTCAAAGTAACCAGATATCTTGTGGACATGAAATCTGTACAGAGCCATGTTTGGATCAAGGGCGTCCCACAGTCCCGACACTTGCTGTACTACCAAATCCGAGTCGCCAAAGCACAGGATCCGACGTATCCCAATCTCTTTTGCCACTTTGAGCCCATGCACAAGTGCTTCATATTCAGCGACATTGTTTGATGCCGCGAAATGGATCTGCAGCACGTATTTCAGCTGGTCCTTCTTTGGCGAGGTAAGTACGACTCCGGCGCCTAGCCCGGTTTTTGTTTTTGACCCGTCAAAGTGCATTCACCAATAGTTCGGATCTAGTAGCGGTGGTTGGTATTGCACCTCGGCCTAGTCCACAAAAAATTCCACCATAGCCTGAGAATTGATTGCCTCTCTTCTGTCATATTGTGGCGCATAAGGAGCTAGTTCAATTGCCCATTTTGCAATTCTGCCACTCGCATCCTTGTTACTCATTATCTCGGATATGGGAGCCTCACATATTACCCTGATGGGATGCTCCTCAAAGTAGTGCTTCAGCTTCTTAGCTGCCATGTACACGCCATACGCCACCTTTTGATAGTGTGGGTCGTTCTGCTTTGAGGCAGATAATACCTCACTCAGGTAATACACTGGCCTTTGCACTGACTTACCTTCCTCGTCGCGCTCTACCACTATTACTGCACTTACAACTCGGTTGGTTGCAGCTATATAGAGCAATATTGGCTCCTTTGATAATGGAGAGGCTAACACTGGTGCAGTGGCTAACATCTTCTTTAAGTGGGCAAAGGCTTCATTGGCCTACGGCGTCCAAACGAACTTATCCGACTTTTTCATGAGTTGGTAGAGAGGCAATGCCTTTTCTCCCAACCGACATACAAACCGACTCAACGATGCCAGGCAACCAGTGAACTTCTGGACATTGTTAAGACACTTCGGCAGTTCCATTCGTTCAATGGCTCGGATTTTAGTTGGATTAACTTCGATACCTCGGCTGGAGACAAGAAATCTGAGTACTTTCCAGCCGGGACACTGAAGGTACATTTTTCTGGGTTAAGCTTCATCCGGAACCTTCTTAGGTCCGCGAATGTCTGCCTAATATCGTCAAGGAGCGTTTTTCTTTCCTTGGTCTTGATAACCACATCATCCACATACACTTGTACATTTTGACCAATTTGGTCATGCAAACATTTTTGCATACATCTTTGGTACGTTGCCCCTGCATTACGTAAGCCAAACGGCATGGTGCGATAGCAATAAGCCCCATACGTGGTGATAAATGCAGTCTTTATTTGATCATCCGGATTCAGAGGTATCTGGTGGAAACCAGAATATGCATCAATGAACGACAACAATTCACATCTAGCAGTTGAGTCTATGACCTGATCTATCCTTGGCAGTGGAAATGGATCTTTTGGACACGCCTTGTTCAGGTTCGTGTAATCGATACACATACGCCAAACCACCGCCACATTCGGATCGTCCTTCTTCTTCTCCACCAGCACCGGATTAGACAGCCAATCCGGGTAAATAACTTCCATGATAAATCCCGCAGCTAGTAACCGAGCTATCTCATCTCCAATGACCTTTCTCCTATCCTCAGCGAAGCGGCGGAGAGGTTGCTTCACCGGCTTTGCTCCGGGTCTCACGTTTATAGAGTGCCCGGCCAACTCCCTCGGAACACCTTGCAAGTCCTGTGTGGACCAAGCAAAAATATCCCAATTCTCACGGAGGAAGTTGACGAGCGCGCTTTCCTATTTGTCACCTAACCCGACACCAATTGTTACGGTGCGCTCTGGGAACATATCATCAACAGGAACTTTCTTGGTATCTTTTGTGGCTTGGAATGAGACACTCCCATGCTGGTTACTCGGCGCCGGCATATACTGTTGCGCGGACTGAGCCAATGCCACCACCTCTTGGATTTTCCTTTTCTCTTGCGCAACCACGAGTGACTCGGCCAGGTTAGACCCGGCCGACGCACACTCAATGGAACGTCGGAAATCCCCAGCAATGGTAATCACTCTGTTTGGCCCGGGCAACTTCATCTTCAAGTAACTGATGTGACAACTTGCCATGAACTTGTTCAGTGCTGGCCTTCCGAGTAACGCGTGATACGCACTTTCCAAGTTCACCACTTCGAATTCCAAATTTTTAGTTCGGCAGTTCTCTCTCGTGCCGAACAATACGTCAACCCGGACCTTGCGTATGGGCTCACAAGAATTGCCGGGCACAATACCATGGAAAGTTGTCCTTGTAGCTTGGAGCATGTTCTCCGAGATACCTACTTGCGCATTATATCTGCATACATGATGTTAATGCTACTGCCGTTGTCAATCAGTACCTTGGAGAACCTTACATTGATGTTCGGCCTGATGAATGTCGAATCCAGAACCAACGCATACGAACCAGGACTTGGCATAAGTTTGGGATGATCTTTAATGCTCCAGGTGATTTCTTGGTCCGACCAAGGCATATACCTCGTCACCGCAGGCATTACAGCATTCACCTCCATATGTCGACGTTGTAAGCTTTTTCTATCTGTTTCCTCAGTGGTGAACTCACAGTAACTTTGATGATGCTCTCTGTACTCATTCCTCCCTTCATTTCCGGGGTACCTCTGATCCGGTTGATGCTGGTTTTCCACTTGATGCACTGCATCCCTTCTCTCATGGTTATCATACCTCGGCGGAGGGGGAGGCAACATTAACTATTGCATGTTCGCTCCGGAGAGCAATTGCTGCCGGGGTAACTCCTGCCGAGGTTGATCATTCCGGGGTGCCTGAGCATTCCCCGAACCACCTTGCTCTATTTTGCACATCCACTCACACTGCCTTGTTGTATGACCCACTGGGTTACTCGGATTTGGCGTGTGGAATTTACACAGCTGATCCAACATTGACTCATAAGTATACCTCGGACGGTCCTTCTTTTCTTGCCACTGTTTATTTTGCTCTGGCGTCCAAGTTTTCTTACCGTCATTTCTCGGAGTCCATTGCCCTCCAGTTTTCTGACATTGATTGCCCCCTGCTCCGGGCTGATCTTGATTCACAGCTGCAACTTGTTGCGAACTGTACCGGTCATCCGGTTTGTCATCTCTTCTTTTACCTATGTACTCATTCCTCCGAGATGATCCGGCTCCATCTCTCTGGTAGTACTCATCATTTGACTCGTTTGATACGAGCCTAGGTTGAGTTGGATCACCCAGAGCATACAAATCAGCGATCTGGATCATCTCTGCCAACGTAGTTGGCATTTTCCTTTGCAACTTTTGCCACAGCTCGCTTGCATATCTGCACCCTTGCGCAAACCATGCTATGGTCTGTGATTCTATCATGCCCTCACGTGAGTTTCTCACGGTGCACCACCGGGTTAAGAACTCTCGGTCCGTCTCATTCGGTCTTTGCTTACACATAGCTAGGGTTTGTGGCCTATTTGGCCTCTGATACGTACTTGAGAAATTGCTGATAAACATTTCCTCAAAATCTATCCAGCAGTTAATACTTCCGGGTGGCAAATTGTTCAACCACAACCTCGCTGGCCCCTCCAACATCTGGGGTACATATCTCACACCCCATCTCAAGTTGCCTGTAGCAATTTTCACAGCTATAGCATAGTTTATCAACCAATCCTCCGGCTTTGTACTACCGTCATACGTCTTAGTACCTCTGGGTAACTGGAAATTAGGCATCGGAGGCTCCTTCATGATCCGGGGCCCAAAACATGCAGGACCCGGAGGACCTTGACACTCAATCAGTTCCGACCGATATAGTCGATCTAGTTTTAGCCTGGCATCATCTGTCATCAAATCTCTGCTTCCCAATCTCGACCCTATCACATGATAGTCCGGCCTTGGGTATCCCGCATTCACCATTTCTGAATCTCCATCATTATACCGGTCCTGCTCTCTTGGAGCGCCTCTCTGTTGCATACCCCGGCCGGCACTTTGCTCTTGCCTTGGTATATTCCGTTGTTGCGGTTGTCCTGCCGAGTTACGCTGCCCGGCATTGCCATTTACAGCGTTTCCTTAACCGTCATTGCCTTGGTCGCGATTACCTCGGCCAGCTTCACCTTGGCTCACACTTCGTCGATCATCATTTATTTGTACTTCTTTTCCTTTCCCTGCCCTCGTCGGGTCATACGGGACGATCTGTTTGTTTCTTCTGGCTGAGGTTACTACCTCTTCTCTCCTAGGGCCGCCATGACGAGACGATGCGGCTCCGGCAGATTTCTTCGGGTTACCCACCGCCGAATGAACGATCTTGGAGGCCCCAGCTCTCTCTGGGTTTGCCTTGAGCAGTTCCTCATTTTGTCTATTCACGATCCGAACCAACTCATTGACCCTTTCTTGCTGCCTCTGACGGGCTTCACCTGTAAGACCCTCTAGCTCGGATGCTGCTGCATCTGCTGCTCTGAGGTTCTTCGCCGAGGTACTGTACCTCGGCAGCCCCACGGACAAGCAGCTTTCTGACTCCTCAATCCTAGTATCACCCTCTTTGTTCATTTCACTCATGAGATTTCTCCCCTTTACTTCTACAGCATCAACTTTGTTTGCCTTTCCGTACTCACGCAGCGTCATGTTCAACGACTGCTGAGCCGCAACTATCTTTTTCGCACCTTCTAGAATTTTTTACCTAGTCTCCTCTAGCTCGGCCTGTGCCTGAGCCGGATCTACTACTTCTGCTACAGGGTTTGCCAAGCTACCATCGCTTCTCGCAACACATTCTCCGGCCTCTCTAGCGGAGGACCTCTACCTTTCCTTGGTGCCTTGGGTGTTACCTCTGGATCTGGTGCCGGATCCTTGCTTGTGCCAACGCCAGGCGCAGTCATCATCACCTCAGCACAGTCCGGGGAGCGAGTGATACGCGCCCCGTGAGCCACGCTAAGGGGAGGCTCGCTCGCCTCGACGACGTGCCGCGGATGAACGCAGGATACATCCACAGCGACGTAGACCTTGTGCGCGCCGAGCTTGACGAAGAGGCCGTTGCGCGGAAGAGGATGTGTGCTGAAGCAGCCAGCGTTGTCGCTGACGAAATCCAGTGCTCCAAAGCGCTGGACGAGCCCGGAGATGATGCGTTCGCCGGTGCCGATGAGGTTTCCCGTCCGGATCTTCACCCCTGCTAGCACCGCTAGCCCCACGGTGGGCGCCAACTGTCGTGGTGGTGTCACGGCAGATGCCATGGATAGGCTAAAGGTGGGGACTAAATGTACTAGGGGAATCTAGGGAGGGATAATGAGGTGATTCCTCACACAGAAGATTTATATATGATTTACTTCCAAGGTTACAAGTGCTCCTAGAGTTGTATTGGCGAGAGGAGGAAGAAGGACCTCTCTTACTCTCACCCACAGTAGACCCGTACAAGACCTACCAGAGATCAACCCTTAGAACCTAAAACCAATCAGAATAACGGAACCCCTTCTGTAGAGGCCCTAGCCCTCCTTATATAGGGGGGCTAGGTCTCTACTTAGGGCATACGTGGAGGCATATTCCAGGGAATATGCCTCCTCCCAAAATAGTAAGCCGACCGGGTTGCTTTCCCCCGCGTCACCCATGCAGAGGCTACGTGAGCCTCTGTGGTGCCTGCTTCAGCCGACATGAGCGTCGTCACCTCTTGTCGGCCACGCCTCGGTGGTCCTGCCCCTGTTCGCTTCGCTCATGCAGTGCGTACCGGGGTTGCTTTTGACCAGCGAGATTCCTTCCTTCTCCTAGAAGCTAGATATGACCCGGATCATAGTTGACCCGGCCACACCTGTTCCTGCATACAAGTTAAATTCTCATATCCGACTTACTGCTTAAGTCGGTCGAGGCTCCACTAGGTGGATATCCCCTGGTCCGGATTACTCCGAGACTCGGCCTGCCTTGAGGTGACCCGCCCAGCGTCCGCTTTGGCCTTTCCGAACCTCGGCTAACTCGGCCTTTTATACCCCGGCGTGACCCTACCCGGGGGTATCCCCCCAACAATTGTGGAACTACATATTCATGTTGTTCATACTAATTGTCCTTGGTCATTGAGGTTGTGCCGGACACACAACTTAGACCAATGTGAAAGTCGGCAGATGACTAGGTTCCACTTGTCATGGGCATGGAGATGCTATTCCGACTTACACGGATTCGGCTAAAGAGTTAGCGAGTCGGACTGACCCATATTGAGATGCAACGAACAAGTCGTCATTTGCATGTCTCAATCAATGTAATCCTTAGACCTGAGGTTATTGCACAATCCGAGTTGAGGATCTCTGACTTAGGTTCTGTCAAACGTTGTTCCGTTACTAGGAAGTTATAAAGGCGGGGTTCGGGTTGACTGAGAATCAAGCTGCGTGATGTGAATAACCAAGACGGGATTTTGCCCCTCCATCCGGAGAGATATTCTGGGCCCTCTCGGAAGATATGATTCGGAAAGCATGGCCATGCGCGTCTCGGATTAAGTGGTAACCGAGGCAACCGACTAAGACTTAGTTGGATGAATCACTTATCTCGGATCGAGAAAGAGAGTCGGACTATTTAAGGGATGACGATCATTTGCCTATAGTCCGACAAGGTATATCGTGAGGCAAAAGGGACTCAGACGAAAGTCACATTGGAAGGTATGTCGTCATGACTTATTGGTACTTGGGGGTTGCACGTTCTGCTAGGAGCCGCTACCAACTGATCGATCACGAGTGAGACTCGGAATCGTGTCCGGGTTACCATGAGCCTGTCGGGTCACACACTTAAGAGCGGCAGCAGTTTGGGTTAGACCCAAATAGGAAACCTATTTGGGTTGGACCCAAATAGTGACATGGACTTAGTCAGAAAGTGAGACTTGCAGTGGCTAATATAGGCCTTTTTAGTGAATGGGCCACAAGGGAGTGGAGCCCACTTTCACTCCCTATATAAGCTAGGGCGCAGGTGCTTAGAGCACAAGGTTAGGTCACTCCATGTGTTGGAAACCCTAGCCCCAGTCCGTCCTGTCGCCGTCGTAACGGACCTAGCAGTCCATCGCCAGCGCTCCTCCTCGTACGTGTGGATACCAGTGGAGGTGTTGTACGTTCAGCACTTCGACGATCGTGAAGAAAGTACGGATCGTGGATCGTGGAACCGGAACGGATCGCGAGGACTACACTGCATCAAGCGACGTGCTTCATCAATTCCGCAATTGCACGTCTAGTGGTAATCCTCGTGGCCTTCTACCTGAGCTGGATCTTGGGATCACCGTCTAGTGGAAAAAGTTTTGTTTATCTCTACGTGGCCCAACATTAGCCCTATTTGCATCTTATCTGTACTCGGATGTTGTATCGTTCTCAAGGTGATTTGGATCTTTGTATTGTATATCTGTATTCTTGACTCATGGAGTCGTTGTTGTATATATATGTTCTGTGGGTTCCATCGTGAACTATTGTGTAATGGTATTACTTCGTTTTCCACCCGCACGCTAGTGCCTGGTGGGTGTCCTTGAATCGTTTCTATGCAGGTTTGGCAAGAAGCGCTGAAACTTGCATAGGGCCGATTCAAGGGTGTTACATAAAACAACGCATGATTCATCCAAGGCACATTAAGCAATCTCAATTGTTTATAACAAGTCATGCTATAGCAAAGAATACTAAGCATAAAGCCAAAACAATATCAAGCATGGCATGACAAAGCATAGGCCATAGTCAAAACGAGCTCTTTTTACCACATAAGCATGAACTTTCCTACTCTTTTTCAAACCAAACCAAACTATTTGAACACCAATGCATGAAAGAGGGGGTCCAACCAATTTATTCAAGAAAAATAAGCAAACCAAGCAAACTAAAACTAAAAACGAAAACAAAGACGCTCCAAGAACAACACAATTGTGCATGAAACAATAAAAACGAAGCGATTGGAAGAAACCTGGGATTTTTATTGATGAAGAGGGGGATTCCTTGGGCATCCCCAAGCTTTGACGCTTGTACTTCTTGGATATTTCTTGGGGTGACATGGGGTGGCATCCCTAAGCTTGATCTTTAGTCCATCCTTCATCTCATTACTCATTCCTTCCATACACCTGAAATTTTTCCCTCATACAAAACTTCACACAATCTTTATTAGCAACATTAGTGCACTTAAGATAAATAAGTCTTAAGGTTCAGTTCTAACACCAAATAAGCTTCCATTAGAACACTATCTACTGTAGCACTTCCCTCAAAAAGCTCAATTCCCCAAAAGAACTCAAGAAGGAACTAACAAGAAGCAAATGCACAAAATGGCAGAAATCTCTCAAAACAGACCAGCAGGTAAAGACGAATTTTTTCTAAGATCTTCTGTTGCTCAAATCAAAAAGTGTTGAACTAATGAAAGTTAGATAACAACCTGGGGCAGAAGCAAAAACAATTACAGCTTAATCCGACAAACAAAGCTCTTCCCAGCACCCTGCCAGAGGGGAGAATTCACCCTGGAGGCCTTCTTCATCATCATGCAAGCCTCCGGTGTGATGCGTGAGTAGTTCATCTCTAGACTACGGGTCCATGTAGTAGCTAGATGGATTGTTCTCCTCCTTTGTGATATCATGTTTAGATCTTGTGAGCTTCGTTCATGATCAAGATCATCTATTTGTAATCTTACATGTTGTGTTTGCGGGGATCCGATGGATATTGAGATGCTATTTCAGATTGATTATTGATTCTATCATGTCTTTGTTATTTGTGGTCTTGCATACTTTTCGTTGTTAGCAGCTATCTTGGCCAAGTAGATGCTAGCAACTCCAAGAGTTAGTATTTATGCTCGATAGTGGTTTCATGCCTCTAGTAATCTTGGGAAGTGACGGAAATATCTAAGGTACTAGATGTGTTGTTGCTACTAGGGAGAAAAATCAATCCTTTGGTCATAGAACAATCATATTGTTTACTTTACACGCAATGCGTAATGCAATTATCCGTTGCTTGCAACTTAATACTGGAGGGGGTTTGGATGATAACCTGAAGGTGGATTATTAGTCATAGATGCAGTTGGATTATGGTCTATGTATAATGTCGTAATGCCCAATCAATTCTCAAAGGAGTCGAGATGCTTAGTATATGCATGTATTTCTTTCTCAATGTTTGTCAATTTCCCCGTGTAATTTATTCACCCAACATGGCATATATCTTAAGGAGAGCCACCACTACTGAACTATGGACCCTGGTCCTTTCTTTTACCATCAATCTACAACTATTTACTGTTTACTTTCTGCAAACTATTACTTTCTTCCACACAATACGTTTAATCCTTTGTTTTATAGCAAAATCGGTGAGATTGACAACCTCACTGTAAGTTGGGGGCAAAGTTCTGTGGTTGTGTTGTGCAGGTTTCCACGTTGTTGCTGGCGCCGGTAGTGCGTGATACGTTGCTAACGTATCCATAAATTTTGATGTTCCATGCTTGGTTTTATCTACTTTCTTATGTTTTGTCCACACTTTGGAGTACTTTTTATACACTTTCTTGGACTAACCTATTAACAAGAGCCACAGTGCCAGCTACCTGTTTTCTGCTGTTTTTGGTTCTAGGAAAGTCAGAAAATGAATATTCTCGGAATTGGACGGGACAAAAGCCAAAGTCAGATTTTCACCGAGGGACACTCGGAGCAAGAATACGAGACGGAGAGGGCCAGGGGGCCGCCACACCACCTGGCCACATGGCCCAGCCTGGCCCACACCAGGGGGTGGTTTGGCCACCCTAGGCACCCCCTCGGCCTCCCCTTTCGCCTATAAGATGCCTCCGATACAGAAACCCTATGGACCCGATCAAAATTCCACGAAAGAGTCTATATCCGACGTCAACTCCATCCCTCGATCGGGAGGGATCTGAAGCTTTTCCCGGCACCCTGCCAGAGGGGAGAATTCACCCTGGAGGCCTTCTTCATCATCATGCAAGCCTCTGGTGTGATGCGTGAGTAGTTCATCTCTAGACTACAGGTCCATGTAGTAGCTACATGGCTTGTTCTCCTCCTTTGTGCTATCATGTTTAGATCTTGTGAGCTCCGTTCATGGTCAAGATCATCTATTTGTAATCTTACATGTTGTGTTTACGGGGATCCGATGGATATTGAGATGCTATTTCAGATTGATTATTGATTCTATCATGTCTTTGTTATTTGTGATCTTGCATGCTTTCCGTTGTTAGTAGCTATCTTGGCCAAGTAGATGCTAGCAACTCCAAGAGTTAGTATTTATGCTCGATAGTGGGTTCATGCCTCTAGTAATCTTGGGAAGTGACAGAAATCTCTAAGGTACTAGATGTGTTGTTGCTACTAGGGAGAAAAATCAATCCTTTGGTCATAGAACAATCATATTGTTTACTTTACACGCAATGCGTAATGCAATTATCCGTTGCTTGCAACTTAATACTGGAGGGGGTTTGGATGATAACCTGAAGGTGGATTATTAGTCATAGATGCAGTTGGATTATGGTCTATGTATAATGTCGTAATGCCCAATCAATTCTCAAAGGAGTCGAGATGCTTAGTATATGCATGTATTTCTTTCTCAATGTTTGTCAATTTCCCCGCTGTAATTTATTTACCCAACATGGCATATATCTTAAGGGGAGCCACCACTACTGAACTATGGACCCTGGTCCTTTCTTTTACCATCAATCTACAACTATTTACTGTTTACTTTCTGCAAACTATTACTTTCTTCCACACAATACGTTTAATCCTTTGTTTTCAGCAAAATCGGTGAGATTGACAACCTCACTGTAAGTTGGGGGCAAAGTTCTGTGGTTGTGTTGTGCAGGTTTCCACGTTGTTGCTGGCGCCGGTAGTGCGTGATACGTTGCTAACGTATCCATAAATTTTGATGTTCCATGCTTGGTTTTATCTACTTTCTCATGGTTTGTCCACACTTTGGAGTACTTTTTATACACTTTCTTGGACTAACCTATTAACAAGAGCCACAGTGCCAGCTACCTGTTTTCTGTTGTTTTTGGTTCTAGGAAATTCAGAAAATGAATATTCTCAGAATTGGACGGGACAAAAGCCAAAGTCAGATTTTCACCGAGGGACACTCGGAGCCAGAATACGAGACGGAGAGGGCCAGGGGGCTGCCACACCACCTGGCCGCATGGCACAGCCTGGCCCACGCCAGGGGGTGGTTTGGCCACCCTAGGCACCCCCTCGGCCTCCCCTTTCGCCTATAAGATGCCTCCGATACAGAAACCCTAAGGACCCAATCAAAATTACATGAAAGAGTCTATATCCGACGTCATCTTCATCCCTAGATCGGAAGGGATCTGAAGCTCTTCCCGGCACCCTGCCAGAGGGGAGAATTCACCCTGGAGGCCTTC
This sequence comes from Avena eriantha, assembly GCA_910589775.1. Taxonomy (NCBI): domain Eukaryota; kingdom Viridiplantae; phylum Streptophyta; class Magnoliopsida; order Poales; family Poaceae; genus Avena; species Avena eriantha. The sequence continues at coordinate 276,193,334 of OU342743.1, forward strand.
TTCATCATCATGCAAGCCTCCGGTGTGATGCGTGAGTAGTTCATCTCTAGACTACGGGTCCATGTAGTAGCTAGATGGCTTGTTCTCCTCCTTTGTGCTATCATGTTTAGATCTTGTGAGCTCCATTCATGATCAAGATCATCTATTTGTAATCTTACATGTTTTGTTTGCGGGGATCCGATGGATATTGAGATGCTATTTCAGATTGATTATTGATTCTATCATGTCTTTGTTATTTGTGATCTTGCATGCTTTCCGTTGTTAGCAGCTATCTTGTCCAAGTAGATGCTAGCAACTCCAAGAGTTAGTATTTATGCTCGATAGTGGGTTCATGCCTCTAGTAATCTTGGGAAGTGACGGAAATCTCTAAGGTACTAGATGTGATGTTGCTACTAGGGAGAAAACAGCAATCCTTTGGTCACAGAACAATCATATTGTTTACTTTACACACAATGCGTAATGCAATTATCCGTTGCTTGCAACTTAATACTGGAGGGGGTTCAGATGATAACCTGAAGGTGGATTATTAGTCATAGATGCAGTTGGATTATGGTCTATGTATAATGTCGTAATGCCCAATCAATTCTCAAAGGAGTCGAGATGCTTAGTATATGCATGTATTTCTTTCTCAATGTTTGTCAATTTCCCCGCTGTAATTTATTTACCCAACATGTCATCTATCTTAAGGAGAGCCACCACTACTGAACTATGGACCCCGGTCCTTTCTTTTACCATCAATCTACAACTATTTACTGTTTACTTTCTGCAAACTATTACTTTCTTCCACACAATACGTTTAATCCTTTGTTTTCAGCAAAATCGGTGAGATTGACAACCTCACTGTAAGTTGGGGGCAAAGTTCTGTGGTTGTGTTGTGCAGGTTTCCACGTTGTTGCTGGCGCCGGTAGTGTGTGATACGTTGCTAACGTATCCATAAATTTTGATGTTCCATGCTTGGTTTTATCTACTTTCTCATGGTTTGTCCACACTTTGGAGTACTTTTTATACACTTTCTTGGACTAACCTATTAACAAGAGCCACAGTGCCAGCTACCTATTTTCTGTTGTTTTTGGTTCTAGGAAATTCAGAAAATGAATATTCTCAGAATTGGACGGGACAAAAGCCAAAGTCAGATTTTCACCGAGGGACACTCGGAGCCAGAATACGAGACGGAGAGGGCCAGGGGGCTGCCACACCACCTGGCCGCATGGCACAGCCTGGCCCACGCCAGGGGGTGGTTTGGCCACCCTAGGCACCCCCTCGGCCTCCCCTTTCGCCTATAAGATGCCTCCGATACAGAAACCCTAAGGACCCAATCAAAATTACATGAAAGAGTCTATATCCGACGTCATCTTCATCCCTAGATCGGAAGGGATCTGAAGCTCTTCCCGGCACCCTGCCAGAGGGGAGAATTCACCCTGGAGGCCTTCTTCATCATCATGCAAGCCTCCGGTGTGATGCGTGAGTAGTTCATCTCTAGACTACGGGTCCATGTAGTAGCTAGATGGCTTGTTCTCCTCCTTTGTGCTATCATGTTTAGATCTTGTGAGCTCCATTCATGATCAAGATCATCTATTTGTAATCTTACATGTTTTGTTTGCGGGGATCCGATGGATATTGAGATGCTATTTCAGATTGATTATTGATTCTATCATGTCTTTGTTATTTGTGATCTTGCATGCTTTCCGTTGTTAGCAGCTATCTTGTCCAAGTAGATGCTAGCAACTCCAAGAGTTAGTATTTATGCTCGATAGTGGGTTCATGCCTCTAGTAATATGGGGAAGTGACGGAAATCTCTAAGGTACTAGATGTGATGTTGCTACTAGGGAGAAAACAGCAATCCTTTGGTCACAGAACAATCATATTGTTTACTTTACACACAATGCGTAATGCAATTATCCGTTGCTTGCAACTTAATACTGGAGGGGGTTCAGATGATAACCTGAAGGTGGATTATTAGTCATAGATGCAGTTGGATTACGGTCTATGTATAATGTTGTAATGCCCAATCAAGTCTCAAAGGAGTCAAGATGAGTAGTATATGCATGATTGCTTTCTCGATGTTTGTCAATTGCCCCGCTGTAATTTGTTCACCCAACATGTCATCTATCTTAAGGAGAGCCACCACTACTGAACTATGGACCCCAGTCCTTTCTTTTACCATCAATCTACAATCAACTATTTACTGCTTTCTGTTTACTTTCTTCAAACTATTACTTTCTTCCACTCGATACGTTTAATCCTTTGTTTTCAGCAAAACCGGTAAGATTGACAACCTTATCGCAAGTTGGGGGCAAAGTTCTGTGGTTTTGTTGTGCAGGTCTCCACGTTGTTGCTGGCACCGGTAGTGCGCCCTGCCAAAGTTCAGCTAGCAACACCTTTGGGGTGTTTCCTTTCTCCTACTGGATTGATAACCTTGGTTTCATAACTAAGGGAAAACTTGCTGCTATGCTCATCATACCTTCCTCTTGGGGTTCCCCAACGAGCTTGATATATTTTGCGCTAAGTGTTGCGCCCTGCCAAAGTGCAGCTAGCAACACCTTGGAGGTGTTTCCTTGCTCCTACTGGTTCGATAAACCTTGGTTTCATAACTGAGGGAAACTTACTGTTGTGCTCGTCATACCTTCCTCTTGGGGTTCCCCAACGAGCTCGTTAATACACGAGTCAGCAAGTACTTTTCTGGCGCTGTTGTCGAGGAGTCAAGGACATCTTCATAAGGGGAGTCCCTCATAACCAATCTCTTTACTTTGTTGTTTTTGTCTTAGTTTATTTTTTCTTTGTTTGCTTGTTTCTTTATCAAAAACACACAAAAAAATTAGTAAGCATGAGGATATTGAGGATAGATCCCTTGCAGAACTTGCTCCAAACTATGAAATTTCTGTAGCTTCTTTAGTTCACATGTTGGAAGCTAGGTTTGTTAACCTTAACCCCTTAATGCAAGTAATGTTTCTTAAACTTAAAGAAATTGAGGACCCTGAAAAGAGAGATTTTATTCTAGAAACTTTGCTTAAGGAATTCTATGATGTTGCCAAGGAAGCTAGAAAGGTCTTTGAATGTTATAATATGCTAGGCTCATGTGTAGATGTTGTTGGTACATGAGAAAAGATGAACAAAACCGAACCTAATGGGGAGGAAATTAAGATACCAATACCTTTCAAACTTGTAGCAATGCATGAAGCCATAGAAAAGAATCTTGATTGGATTGTTCCTGAAAACCCGTTTGATGAAAATAGTGAACCCAAGAGCGTTGAGTGAGGATTCTCTAGAACTTATTTGGATGAGATACCTTGCCTTGTTGAAGATATTTCTGGTATTAATCTTAATGCTTCTTCATTTGAGAACACTTGATTCTTTTTCTTGCTTCTTATGCCTAACTTAAAGGCGTTAAAGAAAAGTACTTATTGGGAGATAATCCAAAAGTTTTAGATGAGTCTTGGAAGTTATTACCTTTGTAATAACCGCTCCTTATCCTTTTTATTTGCTTTTTGTGCCAAGAGTAACCTCTAATGAAAGAGAAGTAATGATTGGGAAAGTTGTTGTCCAGAAACAGATTTCTGTGCATCACCGTAAAAATTCGTGTAAAATCTCTGTACGTCATTTTAAGGCGTGCATTTTTGTGATTCTTCCCCAGGTTGTTATCTAAACTTTCATTAGTTCAAGACTTTGTGATTTGAGCAACAGAAGGTGTTAGAAAAAATTCGTCTTTACCTGCTGGTCTGTTTTGACAGATTTCTGCCATTATTTGCATTTGCTTCTTGTTGGTTCCTTTTTGAGTTCTTTATGGGAATTGAGATTTTTGAGGGAAGTGCTATAGTATATTGTGATTTAATGGAAGTTTTATTGGTGTTGAAACTGAACCTAAATACTTATTATCTTGAGTGCACTAATGTTGCTAATAAAGATTGTGTGAAGTTTTGTATGAAGGAAGAATTTCAGATTGTGTGATGTAATGAGATGAAGAATGGACTAAAGCTCAAGCTTGGGGATGCCACGCGTGTCACCTCAAGAAACATTCAATAGGTACAAGCGTCAAAGCTTGGGGATGCCCAAGGTATCCCCTTCTTCATCAATAAAAATCCCAGGTTTCTTCCAAACACTTCATTTTTATTGTTTCATGCACAGTTGCGTTGTTCTTGGAGCGTCTTTTTTTTCGTTTTCGTTTTGGTTTTCGTTTGCTTGGTTTTCTTAGTTTTCTGAATAAATTGGTTGGATCCCGTATTTCATACATTGGTTTTCAAATAGTTTTTGTTTTGGATTGGAAAAGAGTAGGAAAAGTTCATGCTCAGGTGGTAAAAGGAGATTGTTTTTGACTGTGGCCTATGCTTTGTCATGTCATGCTTGATATTGTTTTGGATTTATGCTTAGTATCTTTTCTATAGCATGGCATGTTATAAACAATTGAGATTGCTTAATGTGCCTTAGAAGAATCATGCGTTGTGTTAGCATATTAAAGCATAGTATTGTGGTATTCTCCTTTGATGCTTTATTTGGGTCGACTTGGCACATGCTCACACCATGTTATGACTATCCCAAGTCACCATAGCCTTGATGATCGTTTAGTTTTCGACTTGTAATATCACTTTATGCTTTGATTAATGGTGTTTTGTCACTCTGCATGATTATGGCCATTATTGCTCTCTTAGTCTGTTGTTCCTAGTCTTTTGCTAGCCTCCATAACCAAGTGTGAGTTCCACTCATGCATCCAGATCCTAAAACCAAGTTATTCCAAAGAGTCCACCATACCTACCTATTAGCAGTTGCTATTCCAAGTATATTCATGTTTTTATCTACCTTCCGAATTAAACTTGTTATGTGAAAATTAGTGATTAAAGCTCTCATGAACTTGATGGCACACTTAACTTTCTTGCACTTAATAAACTTGAACCATTGCATCCATCTTTGTTGTGTATATGCTTGCGCTTTATAAGTTGAAGTTAGCAGAACCATGTATCATGGGGACCGCTTTCAACATTGCACTTGTACATTGTACCTAGTTTATATCATGTTATTTTGCTTATGGATCCCGGCGGTGTGAAATAAAAGGGGAACTTGTAAGATCATGGAGTTTGTATTTGTGTTAGAGAAACACCTAGGCTGCTAGCCTAAGCCATGCCTAATCATGGTGGAAATTTGCAGCATGACCATAATGAGCACTCTATGAAGCATCCTCAATAAAAACCTATGCAAATAGAAAATAAAAAGATTGCTAAGATGCTCATTGTCTGCTTGCCTTGTCATTTTGATTATGGGATAGCTCCTGTATCATATGCAAGGGGTACCCCGTTGGCGGTTCTTTATGATACATATGTACTTACAATGACAAGAGCTTACTTGTGATTAAAGTTGAGTAGCATGAGGTTCGGTCTTTGTAAGTAAGGGGCATGAGATTTCGGTTTATAACTTGTCAAGCATATCCTCTTAGTTATGTCACTTTACCCTTAATCACCTTCAAGATGCTTATGATAGGGGCAATGAGAGCTGAAAGCTAATAATTACCATAATTTTTGGAAGCTCTTTATGAAACTTGAATCCCTACTTCCTTATATGAAGGCGTTTTTTTTTTTACTTTTATTTTGAGTCTCCACCTTCTATCTTTATGCACCTACTTTGAGAGCATAGTGGCCATTCTTAGTTCTATGTGCATTGTCCAAGACTTATTGATTGATGCATAACTTTGATATTGCTTGTTCTTAAACTATTTGTATCTAGTCACTCTTATAAACTTTGAAGGTGTTCTATGCATTTATGTTTGCTACTCTATGAGGGACAAGCTGAATGCCACTATGGTATGTTTTCTTTATATGAAACAAACAAACGTCTTGCAAAGCATTGTTATTCATGAATCTTTTGTTTGTGCCTTTTCATGTTGCAACATAGTTGCTATGTCTTATTGTTAGAACTTTATCTTTCCTGTTATGTTGAAGTAATATGATCCCAGCTATCAATGTTTTACAAATACTTTGATCAAGTTTATGATGGTGCATATCACCTCAAAAATTATTCTTTCTTTTTATCACTTACCTACTTGAGGACGAGCAGGAGTTAAGCTTCGGGATGTTTATACGTTGCTAACATATCTATAAGTTTTGATGTTCCATGCTTGTTTTTATCTACTTTCTTATGTTTTGTTCCAACTTTGGAGTACTTTTTATACACTTTCTTGGACTAACCTATTAACAAGATGCCACAGTGCCAGCTGCCTATTTTCTGCTGTTTTTGGTTCCGGGAAAGTCAGAAATAAATATTCTCGAATTGGACGGGACAAAAGCCAAAGTCAGTTTTTCACCGAGGGGGATACGGAGCTAGAATACGAGACGGAGAGGGGCCAGGGGCTGGCCACACCACCTGGCCACGCGGCTAGGCATGGCCCGCGCCAGGGGGTGGTGCGGCCACCCAGGGCACCCCCTCGGCCTCCCCTTTCGCCTATATATCGCCTCCGATACAAAAACCCTAAGTACCCGATCAAAATTCCACGAAAGAGTCTGTAGCCGCCATCATCTCCTTCCCAAGATCGGGAGGGATCTGAAGCTCTTCCCGGCACCCTTCCGGAGGGGAGAATTCACCCTGGAGGCCTTCTTCATCACCATGCAAGCCTCCGGTGTGATGCGTCAGTAGTTCATCCTTGGACTACGGGTCCATGTAGTAGCTAGATCGCTGGTTCTTCTCCTTTGTGCTATCATGTTTAGATCTTGTGAGCTCCGTTCATGATCAATATCATCTATTTGTAATCCTACATGTTGTGTTTGCGGGGATCCGATGGATATTGAGATGCTATTTCAGATTGATTATTGATTCTATCATGTCTTTGTTATTTGTGATCTTGCATTCTTTCCGTTGTTAGTAGCAATCTTGGCCAAGTAGATGCTAGCAACTCAAAGAGTTAGTATTTATGCTCGATAGTGGGTTCATGCCTCTAGTAATCTAGGGAAGTGACAGAAATCTCTAAGGTACTAGATGTGTTGTTGCTACTAGGGAGAAACAGTAATCCTTTGTTCATTTAACAATTGTATTGTTTACTTTACACGCAATGCATAATGTAATTATCTGTCACTTACAAGTTAATACTAGAGGATGTTCGGATGATAACCTGAAGGTGGATTATTAGTCATAGATGCAGTTGAATTACGGTCTATGTATAATGTTGTAATGCCCAATCAAATCTCAAAGGAGTAAGGATGTTTAGTATATGCATGTATTGCTTTCTCAATGTTTGTCAATTGCCCCGCTGTAATTTGTTCACCCAACATGTCATCTATCTTAAGGAGAGCCACCACTAGTGAACTATGGACCCCGGTCCTTTCTTTTACCATCAATCTACAATTGTTTACTATTTTTTGTTTACTTTCTGCAAACTATTACTTTCTTCCACACAATACGTTCAATCCTTTGTTTTCAGCAAAACCGGTGAGATTGACAACCTCACTGTAAGTTGGGGGCAAAGTTCTATGCTTGTGTTGTGCAGGTTTCCACGTTGCTGCTGGCGCCGGTAGTGCGCGCTGCCAAAGGCCAGCTAGCAACACCTTGGAGGTGTTTCCTTGCTCCTACTGGTTCGATAAACCTTGGTTTCATAACAGAGGGAAACTTACTGCAGTGCTCATCATACCTTACTCTTGGGGTTCCCCAACGAGCTCGTTAATACACGAGTCATCACCGACTAATGCCTCCAGCACTCCCTCCTTCTTCAAAACCCAAGTCCATAACAATGGGCATTGACGAGTTAAACCCTCATCAGCCGTACTACCCCTTCTGTCACTAGGGTTCCCAACCTGCAGATTAGTTATTACGCATACTCCCTATACCTGGCTCAATCCTCGGGGTCTTGGGTACATGAAAAGTCCTTGGATTGAGGCAAGAGTGGATACAATAATCATCATGTCATACAAACTAATACATGATCCCATCTATGATAAATAACATGCACAAAAGCTACATGGCTAGGCCGAAGCCCTTAGCCCAAAGAGAATTACTCATGCATAGAGATGAAATCAACAATCATAAATATTGCAATGGAAATCATGAGATTGATAGCAAATAGTCTTACAATGTCGCCAATCGAAGATGAAATCTACTATTACAAGTGGTGGAATATGGCTATGGTGGTAGAGAAGGGTTTGGAGATTAGATCTAAGTCTATTCCTCCGGTGGTTCTTCGGTGTTCTGGATGCAGGTTTTTGGGGCTGGGGGCGCTCTTTCTCGTCGCCCAAACCCTCTTTATATAGGGGTCCCTTCACGAAAGTTGTTTTGTTTGACCTAGCGTTGTTGATGGCAACTATATGGCCGGAATTTTATTCCCGCCATATAGTTGGTCGTTAAAGTTTCTGTCTCCACTTCACCGCCCCTAGTTTCTTCAGGTTGTTGGAAATCTCGTATCTTTGACTTTAATGTTGTGATTCCTATCATCAAACATCATTATATGCGCAGGGAAAAATAGAAAGAAAGGATTGCATACCCCTTTGATCATTAGGCATTGGTGGCAAGGTTTAGAGATATTTCATAACAAATATGAATAATATCCAGTTTAAATGTGGATGTAGATGGCTATATTTCACAGCCATCACCTCTCTGTAAGATCCTCCCGTCCCATATATAATAGGCCAGGTCTCAAGGCTGTATACGAATAGGTTACATATTCATGAGTACAACAACAACACAATGTGGTTTCTATTTCCTTATATAACTAAAATAAGGATTTCATTGGATGCTTCTTGGGCCTTCATCTTGATCCTTCATTGGTCGTGAGCCTTTATATGGCTAGGGTAACAAAACATAAGCACCCGAGTAATCATACCTATATCAAGATGGAAGCATTTGAACATAGCCTCGGGGGCTACTCCCATCGGGAGCGCTCGCCACGCACCCGATAAATTTTGAGCTTAAGAATGTTTTCGGTAAAGGGCAATATTGAGAGCCTATGTCTCGATATAAGCATCCGAACATATCCTCAGGGGGATACTCCCAACGGGAGCGCTGTCGCGCACCCAATAGAAATAGCATGGTCCAGTAGGACCCGAAGAAATATTTTCCTCGTGCGTTGAAAGCGCACCCAATAAAACAGAAACTCCAACAAGGTCAAAAAACATATGAACCTATGCGTATTACATCTTTGTATCCTCAGATAGTTACTCCCATCGGGAGCGCCTATACAATATTTGAGAAAACTAACAACTTTAGTTATTCCAACAGCCAAACAAGGCAGTCGACAAAATTCAAAAAAAAATCCTTAGACTGTACCCAACGTGATAAAAAATCTGAATGTCGTGTCAATGACATGAAGGTAAGACCCCAGGATCCATCCCGTGTGGCCTGGTAACTGCACCTGAATGCGCTCTACCAGTAAATTATCCGTTTCAAATATATGATGAAAACTCCCGACGGACGCGTTGGGTACCCGAAATAATGTACTGGAATTCAGTATTCAATAAGACCTCAACGGCTCGAACTGAATTACGCTAGCAAATACCGAGTTCAGGCCTGGGGACTTGAATTTTATGTAGGTTCACAGTGTTTTTGCCCAGGAGCAATTAACTGATTCCTGTTTCATCGGATGCATCAGACCATTGTACCATATCCCTATGATAGTTAAAGAAGAATATATTATAAAGAAAACTTCTGCTTACATTTCCTTTGAAACTCGACCCGGATCTATGATTTGGATGGAGTCTCGGGGGCTATTGACATAGGTATGATTACTTGAGTGCTTATGATTAGTTACCCTGGTTATATAAAGACTTATAGCCCGCAAAGCCCAAGAAGAACAAGGAAGGCCCAAGAAGCATATGATGGAAAGCATGTCTTACTAGATAAGGAAAGAGTAAGAACCAACATTGTATTAATGTTGTAATTTGAACTTGTAACATATCCGTATACGGCCTCGAGATCGAGCCTATTATATAAATGCTGGGATGAGCCAATGGAGAGGCACCGAAAAAATCCTTGAGCAATATGTAATCACATTGTTCACAAGCAATCAGACGACTTCGACTCCCTTGTTTGTCTAATCAGCCGACAAAATCCCCATCATTCTCGTTTCCACGAAACCCTAAGTCCATTAGCATGGGCATTGCCGAGGTTACCCCTTGTCAATCACACTATGTTGATGGTCAATAAGGGTGTGTTCGGTTCGGGAACGAAGTGGCACGGAATGTCATGGTTCCATTCCACTGGAATGGGTTAGTTTCGTTCTTATGTTTGGTTAGAACCAAAAATATGTGATGGAATGGTTCCATCCTATGTTTGATTGGGCCAGAAAAAGTGGAATGGAATGGTTCCATTCTATGTGTGGCTGCATTTAGCAAAAAGGATGGCAATAGAATAGAGATAGGGAGAAGGTTTGGGTGGCTTTATCATAGAGGAATGAGGAGATTCCACCTATTTGGAGGAATAGGTGCGTTCTGGATCTAGAGGGAATATTCTCTTTTTAGGAACCACCTCGTTCCATTCCATTTGTCAACTGAACACTAGAACGACTCTCAGGTGTGGAACCATTCCATTACATTCCACTTCTTGACATCAACTGAACACACCCTAAGACCGTCGATTTCAAGCAGCCTGGCAAGAAGGGAAAGGGAAAGAAGGGTAAACCTAAGAAGGATGGCACGCCTATTCCCACTCCTCCCAAGGCGCCCGAACATAGACCCAAGTTTTGCATCATGTGCTTCTACTGTAAAGGGGACGGTCAGTGGAAACACAACTTCCCTAAGTACCTAGAGGATAAGAAGGTCGTAAGATTGTTGGGAAATACAAAGGTATATGTTATATACATGTTATAAATGTTTTCCTCGCAAGTTCTCAGAGCAACACCTAGGTATTTGGTATTAGTTTTGTTGCTCACATTTCTAACCACATTAGGAGTTGTAGAGTAAGCGGCGCTTGGCGTGGGACGAGGTGACGATGCGTGTTGGCAACGACTGCAAAGTATATGTGGTGCATGTCAGAACTCTCCCTCTTCATCTGCCTTCGGTACTGACTATGAACATTGTAAGTGGGTCTTGCTTGTTGCAAGACCATTATTCATTAAATTCAAAGACAAATGGTTGTTCTATTTATATGAATAATGTCTTCTATGCTCATGCATCAAAAAGAAATGGTTTGTTCTTATTAAACCTCGATAGTAGTGATTCTCACATCCATAGCATATATGCCAAAAGATATAAACTTAGTGATGATAATACCATGTACATGTGGCATTGTTCTTTGGGTCATATTGGTGTTAAGCGCATGAAGAAGCTCCATTCTGATGGACTTTTGGAGTCACTAGATTTTCAATCTCTTGACAAATGCGAACCGTTCCTTGTGCGCAAGATGACCAAGACTCCCTTTTCTGGTGTGATAGAACATGCGATAGACTTGTTGGGAATCACAGATACCGATGTATGTGGACCGATGAGTGTATCAACACACAATGGATATCATTACTTTGTAACCCTCACTGATGATTTAAGTAGATACAGGTGTATTTACTTAATAAAACAAAAGTTCGCTGAAACATTTGAAAAGTTCAAAAAAATTCAGAGTGAAGTTGAAAATCAACTTAACAAGAAAAACAAGCACCTTCGATCTGATCGAGTCAGCGAGTATTTGAGTTATAGTTTGGCATGCATCTCAAGACTTGTGGCATTTTACCATAACTTACGCCACCTATAACACCATGTGTCAGAACGACGTAATAGAACTCTGTTATATAGTGTACGCTCTATGATGTATCTTACCGACTTATCGTTATCATTTTGGGGGTATGCATTAGAAACGGGTGCATTCATTTTAAATATGGCACCATCCAAATCCATGGAGACAACACCATATGAGATATGGCATGGCTAGAAACCTAAGTTGTCTTTCCTGAAAGTTTGGGATTGTGAGGCTTATGTTAAAAGACTATAGCCTAATAAACTCTACCCGAAAGCAAAAAAATGCATCTTTGTAGGGTATTCAAAGGAAACTATTGGAATTGTTAAACATTATTTATCAAAATAATTTTGATTAACACATTGAAGAAGAAGATAATTGAAATGATTCCAAATAAGAGGGGTATTCTCAAGTTAACTAATGAAGTGATGATGGAGGCTTCAAAGTCTATGAAAGAAAGGGGTATTAAAACTTCTCATTTGAAAGAGCTATCTGAAATGGGTGTTAAATTCCCTATTGATGGACCATGTTTTCCTATCCAAGTACATGCTATATGTTCTGCTGAAGGTAATGGAGAGGTATTATATATTACCAAAATACCATATGGTGATCATTCAAATGACTTTTCTCATCATCAAAAAAAAATATTGAACGTGATATTGAAAGGGATCTAATAGAGAACTCTTATAAAATTAAAATCCTTCATGAAGGACTACACTCTTGTGTGTATTCTATTAAAATTACTGTTAAGCATTGTAAGATGATGAACAACCAAGTTGAGCAAATGATCTCTCTTCAAAATATATTTTATGAGAAGCTTCTTGCTGAGAAGAGGAAAGTGTGTGGAGTTAATACCAGGGGAGGCAATAGCACTCAGGATCCTAATTATCCTGAGGGACATCCAAAGAGAAAATAGTAAGATGCTCTTAAAAAGGAGTCTTCTATAGGAAAATCTCCCAATGAAAGTGAAGTTAATGGGAACTCTGAAGAACAATAAAATGATATATCTATTTCTGATGTTGAAACTGAAGACAATAATAATGAATATGATGATGTGGAAGTATCTCAATCTAATGAAGGTCCACATGAAAATGAAAATGATGAAGAATCTGAGTCCATTGTAATGGAAGATCCTCAATCTTCAAGAGACAAAATTAAAAATAAGAAGCTAAGTGATACATGGGTGCAGAGACCCATAACATATCCCCAAGAGGTAATGAAAACTTTAGTATGATGCAAGGTTTGAAAAGTTTATTGAATTGATATAAAAATTATACTTGCAAATCCCTTTAGTTGATACTATTAAAATTCCTCCTTATTCCAAATATATGAAAGATATTGTCACCAATAAAATAAAAGTACCTAATGAAGCTATCACTACCATGCTTTGTGACTATTCCTTAAAGGGAAAGTTACCTGAAAAGCATGGAGATTCAGGTCTTCCTACTATTCCTTACAAAATTAAAGATGTATATGTTAAATATCCTTCATGTGATTTGGGTGCTGGTGTAATTGGCATGCCTTTCTTTTTATATAAGAAACTAAATTTAAATAAGTTAGTCCCCACTGAGGTTTCTCTTCAAATGGCTGATAAATCTACTGCTATTCCCATTGGTATATGTGAAGATGTTCCTATTACGATTGATAACGTGCAAATTCCTACAAACTTTATGAAATTGCATGTTTTCCCCGAAAGGAATATGCCCGAGAGGCAATAATAAAGTGGTTATTATCTCATTCCTTGTTTATGATAAATGTTTATTTTACATGCTATAATTGTATTAATTAGAAACATTAATACATGTGTGTTTAATAAAAAATAAAGAGTTCCTAGTTATGCCTCTCATATAAACTAGCTCATTGATTAACAAGATGATCAAGGTTTCCTGATCATGGACATTGGATGTTGTTGATAACGAGGTCACAACATTGGTTGAATGGTGTGATGAACATTCATCCAAAGTATAGAAATACGATCAAAGTCATTGTGTTTAAATTGCTATAACATCATACGAAGTAATTCTAGTCCTTATACCATGAGATCATGTCAATTACTAACACTGGAAGAGTAACTTGGTAACATCAAACTTCACACCGTAATAGGGTGACAATAAAGGTGGATTTAGATACTCTGAAGGTGTTATGTAGAGGCTCATGGATCAAGAGTGGGATTTGTCCATCCCGATGACGGATAGATATACTCTAGGCCCTCCCGGTGATATACATTGAGATAGATTGCAAGCAAGTGATGTGATCACTAGAATGTTATATCATGGGAACGAGAAAAGGGTGCATGTCAGCAACGAGATCAAACTAGGTATGAAGATACCGATGATCGAATATCGGACATGTAATATATCACGAGACAAAGGGATTTAGTTACGATGTTAAAGGTTTAGACAATCACTAGAGTCATCGTTGAATATGTGGGAGTCAGTACGGATCACTAGGTCCCACTGCTGATTATTGATTGGAGAGGGGTCTCGATCATGTCTGCATTATTCGCGAACCATAGGGTGACACACTTAAGGCATACCGACACCTTTTGGATCAAATATGTTTCAGCTAAAGATTTAAGAAAGCACTAGAATCATTTCAATGGAAACCAGAATTGTTTCGGGTGAAATTGCAGAAACTGGTTCTGCATGTGATATTGAAATGTTGTAGGGTTTTATGTGAATGTTTGTTAATTAAAGTAATTAACAAAATTCTGAATAAAATAAATAAAAGATTTTTATTAAATGAGAGTTGCAATGAATTTGGTGGAAATTTAATGCATGTGAGTGGACATATGAGTGGAGGTGTGTTTATGTGAGTGGGAGCTCCACCCACATGAACGAGGGAAAGGTGGGGGCACCCACCTTGGTCATCGTCCATGGCAGGGGGCTGCCCCTCCCCTAGAAAAGGAGCACCTCCTCCTCCTCCACTCTTACACCTCCTCATGAAGGATCTCTCTCCCCCTCTAGAAATTATTCCCCATGGTCTCGGATTAGCGAGATACATGTTCCTGGTGGCATTGGCTGAAAGGAGTTGCTGCTTCCGCTGCATCGCTGGAGCGAGTACATGGAGATTGTTGGGGCACCGGACGTGTGTACGATCACGGATGCACCACTTCTTTGCGGTGCTAGACTTGCTGGTGCTGGACCTGATGGACTTGCTGGTGCTGAACCTGCTAGACTCGCTGGACTTCATCACAATCTTGAGATCGGCAAGTGTACGACTACATCAACCATGAAATCAGTTTTCTATGATGCAAACTCAATAGTGGTATCAGATCTTGATCTATGCATATATGCTTTGCACTGGTAGAACACATAAGAGTATGTGGATGATGATGATCATGTTATTGCATCTTATATGTATTTTTGATATTGGTGGCATAGTGGGATGAAGCGTCCCAGACTAATTTACATGTCCTTGCACATGAGACATGTTCCACGCTTGACATGCAACTAGTTTTGCATAAGTGGATAGCGGGTGTCTGTTTCTCCTACTATAGTCAATATCTGATTTACAACGAGTTGCTAATAATTTGGTTATCATCGTTGTGGATCCATGTTCGTAGGTAAGACCGGTTCTATCCTCGAAAGCCCTAAGCCACGTAAAAACATGCAATTGATAATTACAAGCGTCTAGTTTAGTTGTTGTTGGGAAAGCGTCATGATATGGTAATATGTTATAATTTGAAGTATAGTTGATACTCTTGGAAATTATAGCATACCTAATGTGTAAGTTCCATAGACCTTGGCCTTACACATAAATGAATCATAAAGATCATACCACGATGCACATGATAGTGATCAAGTGCAAGAACCATATCATTTAACTTTATGCATATGATGTTTGTTTGCATCTTATATTGCTTGTATGAAGCTTTAGTAGCATTATAAGATGATCCATCATTTAGATATCAAGATAAAATGTGTTCTTCCTTAAGTATGCACCATTAAGAAAGTTCGTCGTTTCAAGACAACACGTGATGATCAGGTGTTTTTGACTCTACGCTTTCATACAACATGTGTAAGACAGTTTTACACACGCAAGTACTAAGGTTCTTACTTGGCGAGCCTAGCATGTACAGACATGGCCTCATAACATGGACCGCAAGGTTAAGCATGAGCCATATGGTTGATATGATGCCCATATAGATGCTTGCCTTTGAAGCTAAACCGACTCACGTGATGATCGGACTTGGTGCAGTGGATTTGGTTCATGTAATCACCAAAACAACTAGAGGGATGTTGGTTTTGAGTAGGAGTTCATTTGTAATTTGGATTAGTCGAACTCAATTTGTCATAAACTTAATTCGAAGTGAATTTGCATAGTTTGTTGTAGTCATAGGCATTCGTTTACTACCTTATGCTTAGTTTCAATTGAGATAATAGAAGTATAGAATTCTGGATATTTACTTTACGAACTGGTATCGTATTGTTTTAAGTGTCAATTTAAAGTTTAGAAGTCCTATTGCAAACTTTTAACAAACTCTATTTACTCCATGAAATTTAATAAATAGTATTAAATCAAGAGAAACAATTCTAGTGTTAGTATCTAAAGTATCATGTTTGCCTCCCTGATTCTTGATATTCAAAAGTTGTTTTAATATCGAGGTTATCTAGGAGCTGAAAGAATTGTTTCAGAAACCATCATGTGTGAAAGATATTGAGATATGTGAAACAATGTTTAGGTTGCAACATGATAGTGTATAATTTGGCAAAATACATGTTCTCATATTGTATGAGAATTTGCGAAGGTTGGAGATGCTAGACGTCCTAATCTCCCAAAAGGTTTTGGGAACTGGCATTATACTCGTGATTCGTCCTTATAGGCTATAGTAGCTTGATCATGAATGTTGTCATGATAAGGATGAATAGAATATGTATGTAAAATGTTTACTACACTAAAAGATTACTAAAGAATGGATTTTTGAAAGAATACCAAACATTTGATGATGGTGATCCACTTCAAAGTGCAAATCCAAAGGTATTAGTATTTGACTATACACGCTTTGGACTATGTGTCATATGTATGGAGCCACTGTTGATGTTGATAGATTCTTTTAAAAGGAAAAGGAAATGCTGAAAGAGAATCTATAAAATATTTGGCAGAAAAGAAAAGACTAGAAATGTCCAGCTAAGGTATATAGATGATATACATGTTATGGTTGTATTCTTTGCTTTTTAAATAATGTGGTTCTTGGGTATTGGATACCGAATTGGTTGGTATGAAATGTCATACAGAATGACGCAATTCATGAACTACAATGGCCTAAATAACTAGCAAAATAATATGTGATGATGTTCATCGAAAGCAAATAAAGTGTTGTTGTGTTAATCGTTGACATCAAAGCTTACCTTCAAGATTTGTTTAAATAATTGTTATTTTGTTCCGGTATTTTGAGAACAATGGTTATTCAAATAATTACCGTATTCCATACAAGATGGATGAACTTTTACAAGTCTAGTTGGAGAAATCACGTCCATAAAACTAATGCTAAAATGTCGCAAGACAAATGATTGAAAGATCACTTACGAAGTGACATTGCTGTTTAAATTATATTGGAAAGAAAACATGAAGAAACTCCATGTTGATGGATTTTTGGAGTCTTTGATTTTGATCAAATGACGCTTGTGAGACTTTCCTCGAGATAATTGAAACTCCGTTCATAGGCCAAAGGGGAACGGGTGACTAACTTATTGGAAATTGTGCATGTTGATGTATATAGTCCATGATGTGTAGCCATGTGCGGTTGATCTTTCAGCTTCATATGCTTTCTCCGAAAATTTGAGTGAATATATCTGTATATTTACTTAATAAGGAAGAAGTATGAAACATTTGAAAATTGTTCAAAGACTTTCAAGATGAAGTGGAAAATCATTGTAACAAGAAAATAAAGAATTTATGTTTTGATCATAAAGGAAGATATTTGAGTTACATGTTTAGCAAAACACCTAAAATTTGAGGAATTGTTCCATGTATTTGCGTTTCTCGATAAACCATAACAGTATGGAGTAAGCGGGAGATGAAATGGAACCTTGTTTGACATGTGATACATTGCAAATGTATCTATAATTTTTGATGTTCCATGCTTGGTTTTATCTACTTTCTTATGTTTTGTCCACACTTTGGAGTACTTTTCATATGATTTCTTAGACTAACCTATTAACAAGAGCCACAGTGCGAGCTGCCTGTTTTCTGCTGTTTTTGGTTCCAGAAAGTCAGAAAATGAATATTCTCGGAATTGGACGGGACAAAAGCCAAAGTCAATATTTCACCGAGGGGAACACAGAGCCAGAAGACGAGACGAAGAGGGGCTAGGGGCCAGCCACGCCATAGGGTGGCGCGGGTCCCCCTTGGTCGCGCCACCAGGTGGTGTGGGCCCCTCCGGCCTCCACCTACCTTGCCCTTTCGCCTATATATTCCTCCCAAGGAAAAAACCCTAAATCATCAAGCCTCAATCCACGAAAAGTTCCTCAGCGCCACTGCCACCGAAGGGGAGATTTGGGGACAGAAAGTCTCTGTTTCGGCACCCTGCCAGGACGGAGAAGTGCCCCCGGAGCCATCTCCATCGATCTCCACGACCATCTCCATCACCATTGCTGATTCCCATGATGAGGAGGGAGTAGTTCTCTCTTGAGGCTAAGGGTTCTACCGGTAGCTATGTGTTCATCTCTCTCTCTATGCATGATCATATTGTGATCATGAGCTTTGTAATCAAGTAGATCTACCTTGCTACTCAAGTGCTTTAATAGATCTCTTCTCTCCCCATGTGTGTGAAAGTGACAGCGTGCACACCATGGTGGCACTTAGGCTAGAGATTACAAATACTTGTTATGAGTTATATTTGGAGTTGGATGTATTTATGAAATTGTGGTGTTTGTTGGACTCATCTACTACTCAAGGTGATAGTGTGGGGTTTTCTAGATGGGAAAGGCTTACTTTGAGGTGTGCTGTTATAGCCCTACCATCGATTAGAGTGTCCAATCGGAAAGTAGTTAAGAGTAGTATCATAAAGAAGAATATATTTATATGAGAGTGTTCACTAGTGAAAGTATGATCCCTAGGCATTGTTTCTAAGCATTGAAACACCGTTTGCTATTAGATCTATTACATGTTTGCTTGCTTCTATCTTTATTTCAGTTTTCCTTTAGTCCACGTCAACCACATGCCATCAAGCTATTTTCTAGCACTGTTACCATTTATATTTATCTATACCACTTGTATTTTACTATCTCTTCGCCGAACTAGTGGACCTATACACCTGACAAGTGTATTGGGTGTGTTGGGGACACAAGAGACTTCTTGTATCTTGATTGCAGGGTTGCTTGAGAGGGGATACCTTTGACCACTTCCTCCCTGAGTTCGATAAACCTTGGGTGATCCACTTAAGGGAATACTTCCTGCTGTTCTACAAACCTCTGCACTTGGAGGCCCAACAACTGTCTACAAGAATAGAAGTGCGTAGACATCAACATGGTAAGATCAAAGGTGTCATTTATAAAACTAAGATTATATTTTAAGGATTAAAGCTTTAGAGACTACCGCTTTTACACTGAAAAGAGCACCACCATGATCCGTTGAAATGATACCATAAAGGTCATGGTTTGGGATAAAACCCGAGTTGTCTTTTCTTAAATTATGGTATGCTATGCATAAGTGAAATGTTTACAACCAAAGCCGAATAAGCACGTCTTTGTAGGTTATCCCAAAGAATTTGTTGGGTATTCCTGTATAACACCAAGGACAAAAGAGTTTGTCACTTGGAACGTGAAGTTTCTTGAGAAGGATTTTTCATGAAAATTTAAGTGGGAGGACAATAGAACTTTGATAAGGTTATTGAACCTTAGTTATATGTGAGAAGTAGCACAGTGCTAGAAAGTGTCATGGTGGCTGCCATAATGCTCATAGATCCTGTGATTACAAATGTTGTGATCTTGGAGATTTGAGTTCCTATTTGAACTGTATGCATCGGGTAACAATCAAATAGAAAGATTTGATAAACAAGTTGTTATTGTTTTGACAATGATGAAACGGCTGCATGCAAAGAAGCGATGATGGGCCCTGACTCCATAAAATGACTAGAATTCATAAAATCCGTGATAGTTTCCATACATGAGAAATAAAGTTTTTTGAACTTGGAAGACCTTCCGGAAAGGCATGAAGCCTATCGGTAGTGTTTGGATCTATAAAGAAATACACATGGATGTTTGACATCCATGAAATAGTCGACATGTCAGAAAAGAGTTTACGATAATGTTCAAGGAGTTGACTATGATAAGATTTGATCTTTCATAATGATATTTAGTCTTGACGAGTTAATGTAGCAACCACTACATATAATTTGGTATATGGTAGTTGAACAAACAAAACAATGTTCTTCTAATAGAATTGTTACCTAGGACATGTACATGACATAGTCCGTAGGGTTTTGTTAATTCAAAGGATGCAAAAAGGGCATGAAAACCTCAATGGTTGAAGTAAGCACAGTAGAGTTGGAATCTTCATCATGATGAAACTGTTAAAATGTTTAATTTCATCAGAGATGATGAAGATGCTTGCATTTGCAAGAAATTAAGTGGGAGCGTTGAGACATATTTCCAATACATTATGTAGAGGACATGTTGTTGATTGTAAATGGTGTATCTCTTGTTGACATGGGTTAGTCATTAAAATTGGATTTCGATGAAAGACTTGGGCAAAATCGGAATATTTGGCATCAATGTCTATATGGATAGATTGAGGCGCTAATACAGTTATGCCAGATGTACATATATAAGATATTGAAAGGGTTCAATATGGAAATGACAAGAAAGGTTATTGCTGCATGGAAAGGATTGAATCAAGATTCAAGTGTATCCACACTTGGTGAGTTAAATCACATGAACATTTTGATCAATAATACCGTGATATGTACATATCCAGATATGTCCTATGCTCTAAATGTTGTGATCATATACCAGAATGATTCGTAAGTTGATCATTGGACGATAGTAAAGATATTCTTGTGAGCTTTGGAAGAACTAAGAATATATCATGTATTAGTGACAAATAGTTAAAAGCAGTTCATTGTAAAGTGTTACATTGGTACTAGTTTGTCGCAAGATACAAAATAAATTTGTCTCACTTTAAACTATGGAATAATCTAATGGAAAGGAGGTTCCATGATGTATTTGGATGAGTTCCAAAGTTAATACATTGTGACGGATATTACAACAAAAGGCTAAGTATATGACTGATATAGTAGCAGCAAAGCAGGGCGTTTGTGTTAAGTAGTTTGTTATCAAACTAGGTGTGGTTCTCAATGGGATAGTACTACGAAGATATATTGTACAAAAATACTATTGACATGTTTTAATCCAAAGGAACTAAAGGTCTCACCAAAGGACTAAATTTAAACAATACCATCTCATTTGAGAATGAGTGATGCGTAGAGACACAAAGACATGAAAATACACATGGACCTGAAAGTGTCATATCCGGAGATTATGCTAACCATTAGCAATCACGTGTATGCAACACCAGAAAGCCATAGGTGTTCAATAGGCAAAGTTTACAAACTAGATTATTGACTCTAGTGCAAGTGGGATACTGAAGGGAATATGCCCGAGAGGCAATAATAAAGTGGTATTATCTCATTCCTTGTTTATGATAGATGTTTATTTTGCATGCTATAATTGTATTGATTGTAAACATTAATACATGTGTGCTAAATAAACAAATAGAAAGTTCCTAGTTATGCCTCTCTTATAAACGAGCTCGTTGATTAGCAAGATGATCAAGGTTTCCTGATCATGAACATTGGATGTTGTTAATAACGAGGTCACAACATTGGTGGAATGAAGTGATGAACATTCATCCGAAGTATAGCATTACGATCAAAGTCATTGTGTTTATATTGCTATAACATCATACGAAGTAATCCTAGTCCTTAGACCATGAGATCATGTCAATCACTAACACTGGAAGAGTATCTTGATAACATCAAATGTCACACCATGATAGGGTGACTATAAAGGTGGGTTCAGTGCTACGAAGGTGTTATGTAGAGACTCATGGATCAAAAGTGGGATTTTTCCATCCTGATGATGGATAGATATACTTTGGGCCCTCTCGGTAATATCACATTAAGATAGCTTGCAAGCAAGTGATATAATCACTAGAATGTTATATCACGGGAATGAGAAAAGAGTGCATGTCAGCAACAAGATAAAACTAGGTATATAGATACCAATGATCGAATCTCAAACATGTAATATATCGCGAGCCAAAGGGATTTAGTTACTAGCGTTAAAGGTTCTCACGGTCACAGAAGTCATCATTGAATGTGTGGGAGTTAGTATGGATCTCCAGGTCTCGCTACTGATTATTAATCAGAGAAGGGTCTCGATCATGTATGCATTATTCATGAACCGTAGGGTGACACACTTAAGGGATACCAACACCATTTGGAGGAAATATGTTCTAGATGAAAGATTTGCAAAGCGATGGAATTATTTCAATGGACATCGGAATTGTTCGGGTGAAATTGCTGAAATGGGTTCTGCATGTGATATTGAATTATTGCAGGGGGGTTTTATGTGAATGCTTGTTAATTAAAGTAATTAAAAAATTCTGAATAAAATAAATAAAAGATTTTTATTAAATGGGAGTTGCATTAAATTTGGTGGAAATTTAATGCATGTGAGTGGGAATTTGAGTGGAGGCTAAATTTATGTGAGTGGAGCTTCACCACATGAATGAAGGAAGAGGTGGGGGAACCTCCCCTTGGCGCCAGCCATGGGAGGGGGCTGCCCCCTCTCCTCCCTCTCAAAGCACACCTCCTCGTGAAGGATCTCTCTCCCCTCTAGAATTATTCCCCCATGGTCTCGAATTAGCGAGATACATGTTCCCGGTGGCATTTCGTCTAGAAGGAGTTGCTGCTTCTGCTGCATTGCTGGAGCGAGGAGGTGGATGTTGTTCGGTGGCCTGAACGTGTGTGCGATAACGTATGTGCTGCTGAGTTGCGGCGCTGGACTTCTTCTTGATCCTGAGATCGGCAAGCGTTCAACTACATCATCCACGAGTTCAACCTCGTTACACTTTGTTAGTCTACAAGGGTATGTTCTCTATGAATGTATATACACATGTAGCTTGTATCTAGTAGATAAATCTTGGTGCTTAGTAGTTCCCATCTTAGGAAATTTTTTGTTTTCTATGCTGCGATCCCAACACCTACTTCCTTTCCATCTTAAAGTGGTCAACTAAAAACACTAGCTACTTACTCATGTATGAATCTTCTATGAGTGTTTACATGTTGAAAGACTAGAAGGGTACAATATCACCTGAGTATTTAGTTTGCAATGCAAGCATGGTGAATTATAAGTCAAACAATTGAAAGAATCAAAGGTCTCAAAAACCTTACTCATGGTTCAATAAAAAGCTATGTGAGAACTTTCTTCATTGCCACTACCAACTGATCTTGCCTAAATAATGTCGCCATATATCATCTTCCTTGCAACATGTCTAAACATGTGGACACCGATAGAATGAACATCTGCTAATACTTTGCTATTCATTAATAATAGAGCCATGTTCTGAATACTTGTTGTTATTAAAACATCATGCATTCATAGAGCAAAGTTCTTGTCAAAGTCTTTTATCGCTTCTACACTACGCTAGACTTGTTTGAGGACAAACAACGAGCTAAGCTTGGGGGAGCTGATACATTCCAAATGTATCTGCTTTTCTAAGTACTTTTCCCATTGATTTGCTCCGGAATCTCACCATACTTGAAAAAACTGTTGAATCTAACACTGTTTTTTTAGCAAAACTCTTCTTTCTATTTGTTTTCACAGGAAATAAAATGAAGAAAAAATACCACACAAGTTTTTCACTGGAACAAGGACCCTAGAGCTTTACAATCACACAAAAGGAGCCAGGAGGCCCAAAAGAGACCTCGTGGCGCGTGCACCACCACAGGCCACACCACCTAGGCCCTTTTTGCCCTGGAGCATCGTCGCGCCGCCTCCTTTCGCACACCATGTTATATACCTAAAAACCTGGGTATCCAGAGGTCCAGAGCTTTTCACGAAACAGAGTGCCGCCAAATCCACGATTTTTGTTTCAGGAGCCAGATTGGTCCTGCTCTCCACACAGGAGATGGGGATTTCGACACCTCCTACATCACCATCATCACCAACATCATCCCCAACAACCATGTGCTCACTCTCCATCATCATGTGTGAGTAGTTCTCTGTAGGCATGTGAGGTGGATGGGGATTGGATAAGATTGATCATGTAATCATCCATATGTATCGATATTGTAGGTGTATATCTTGAGGATATTCTTGTATGAGTGTTGATGCACCTTTTCTATGTTCAATACTTGTTACTAGGGCCCGAGTGACATGATTTCAGTAGTGAGATTTTATTGCTCCATCATATATATGAGTTTGGTATCTATCTGCAAAGTGTGTTGCCTATTATTATGTTGAACCTGCGAACCCTAAAGTGATAGTTAGGGAAAACAATGAGAATAGATGATAGTTTAAGGATATTGTGTGTTCATGGATTGTTAATGCATTGTTCTGGGCTATTCGAAAGGATAAACCTTAATTACCTGTAGTTCCAAGTTAGGCCTGGTGAAATGGATAGGTAGGATAATAGATGTTATGCAAATTCTCTTGGTTAGTACGCATAACTACATTTGGAGCACATATCTACACACAATTTAATTAGAGATGAATACCATGTTTTTTGGATTACATTATATGGTTAATATCATTCATGGAACACCTCGTTATCACCTCATGTCTACGTTTTAGCCACTGAAAGTTACAAGTCACTACTTCTAGTGAAAGCTGGAAATCTACTGCCATTGTTCACTGTTTGCTTTACTGTTTTGATTCAACTTTTATAATCACCACTTGCTTCTTGAGTATACTGATACACATGTGTGGTTGAGAGTGACATCTCAATTGCTAAAGTCTTATTAATATTCATGTATTCCCCTTGAGTCGAACTATAAATTTGAGTAATACTTTCCATCAAAGATTTCAGTGATCCCCTATACTTATGGGTATCATTTACTTAATAACCGCATAACCCCGCACGATGGTGGTGTAGTGGTTAGACAAAATTCTATAGTAGATGTGGCTGGAAAATACTATAGTAGTTACAAACGTACCGTCCATATTCTTTATCTATATTAGATCACAACTCATGAACGGGATTATCCTTATTATCTTTATCCCTAACATTTGTGAACATCTGCAAGTGAATCCTTAGCCCTGGCCTATCTCCATCCATTGATAAAAATCCTAAAAAGTAAACATGAAATGTTCGGTAAACAATTATACTACAAGTTCCCAAAGTCTTGTTCAACATAATCTTACACCAATAGAATTCTTCCCAAGGTTCGATAAACTTAGGTCTTCTAGGGAAAAGTAAGCTATACTACGTCTGTAATCTGGATCGAAGGTATTAGTAAGGAAAGTCCTTGTTTCTCCTTCTATTATTAAATCACCTGAGTGGAATTTAACTTTTGAAATAATGTGTGATGCTAGTGATTATGCGGTGGGGATTGTTCTTGGTCAAAGAATTGATAAGAAACTTAATATAATTTACTTCACAAGAAAAACACTAGATGGGCCCAAATAAATTGTGCTACCACCGAAAAGGAATTTTTAGTTGTTATTTTAACATGTGATAAATTTAGATCCCACATTTTTATTATAAAGTCACTATTAATAGTGACCATTCAACTATTAAATATCTGTAGAACTTTGCTTGGCTGTTGTTTGGGTTATCCTGATGCATATCTAGTGTAGCATTTGATCATTATCGGTAACTTCATACCTCTGATCCTGGTTCATAACATGAGACACTTTAATTTTGGTGTTAAACAAAAATGTCAACTAGGTTACTTATGGATCCATCAATTGAGTTCTTGAAATATGCACCCCTTCCTTGGAAAGTGAATTAGTGTGGGCACTCAAGGATTCAGTTAGCCATGGTCCTTTAAAGTTTGGTTCGGAAGGCGTGCCTCAACAATTGAGTAATATGCATAAAGTGAGAGTTAGAATTTACATTCAAGGATCCATGATGAGTAGCAGACATCACACTCTGAGTATCACTAAATTGATCAAGATAAAATCTTGAACATGACATTGACATCATACCCTTTTCATTAGGACATCAAACGCATAATGATGTAGCAAAGATACCCTTCCCCCAAAAGGGTGATTTAGGGTTAAAATCAAACTCTTGGGGAAATGTTATAGATCCCTTTATTTATTTCTTCTAATAACCAACAAAAACAAAGTAATTGTCTTGTGTCCTGAACTCCTCTATGATGGTTGTCAAAACAAAGGAAAATGAAATGAGATGAAAAAAATAAAATAAAACAAATGCAATGGAGCTATAATAGTATAGATGAAGTGAAAATGAAAAGTAAACTTCAAATGCAAGCTAAGGAAATGTTTTGGCATTTTCATGTTAATTTTGCTGAAATTCAATATGTAAGTAAATTAACATAAAAGTTGTTTCTTAATTGAAAAGGTGGAGGAGGGTCCATGGTTCACTTGATCTCTCTCTCATAAACATGGTGGCATGGATATAGCTTTTTTCTCACTACTAGCTTCTAGGGAGAGCTCCCGTGTGGCCAGGAGATGCGTTGGGTAAACAGGGTTTGTTTAGAGACGAGCGAGCGACTTTTGGGATTTGATTGAGTGTGCCGCGTGCGATTTTGCAAGAAAATGATAAGCATTTTTAATGATGCAGGAGACAGACAAAGGAGCAGTGTGCGATGAAGGGAAGGACGGAGTGGAGCTATGGCAGAAAACAGAACACCTTCGCTCTTTTTAGATAGTAGAAATTCTTCTAACAACGAGCAAAAACAAAGTAATTACCTTGTGTCCTGAACTGCTCTGTGATGGTTGTCAAAACAAAAGCAAATGAAATGAGGTGAAAAAATAAATAAAAAATAACAAATGCAATGGAGCTATAATAATATAGATGAAGTGAAAATGAATAGTAAACTTCAAATGCAAGCTAAGGAAATGTTTTGGCATTTTCATGTTAATTTTGCTAAAATTCAATATGCGAGTAAATTAATATAAAAGTTGTTTCTTAATTGAAAAAGTTGGAGGAAGGTCCATGGTTCACTTAACCTCTCTCTCATAAACATGGTGGTATGGATATTGTTTTTTCTCACTACTAGCTTCTAGGGAGAGCTCCCGTGTGGCTAGGAGATGCGCTGGTTAAATGGGGTTTGTTTAGAGATGATCGAGCAATTTCTGGGGCTTGATTGATTGTGCCGCGTGCGATTTTGCAGGAAACTGATATGCAGTTTTTAATGATGCGGGAGACAGACAAAGGGGCAGCGTGCGATGAAGGGAAGGATGAAGTGGAGATGTGGCAAAACACCTTCGCTCATTTTGGATAGTAGAGATAGAGATAGAGATAGAGACAGAAAAGAGAAGAGACAGTGCGTGTTTGGTAGGCCGGATCCTCTCTTCTCGCATCCAGCGGGAAGAAATAAGCATGTTTGGTGTCTCGTGGTCTGCTTGGGATTTGGCCCGCACGAGTCTTAAAGCAGGTCTCATCCTGGCTCTGGAGGAACACCAAAATCGAGCGTTTCCATGGGGGCAGGCCCTGGCGAGTGCAAGGGGAGGAATGGCATGTGCAGGGAGGCCACGGGGAGATGGCGGGAGCCAAAAGATTCATAGCACCGTATGGCACGAAAAGTAGGCTCACCTCCCTCTTATCCTAGCACCTCCCGCTGGGACACAAATCCCTCCCTATTTTCCCCTTGTGTGGCGGCTTTGGCGGTGGCAGCAACAACGATTTAGATCTCCGTCTAGCATCTTCTGTCTGACTCCAGCATCTGCTGTCTCAAAGATCTGTGGCGCGTACTCCCCCCCCATCTTCTTCTCCGCTTGCCACGGGTCCTTGCCGTCCGCCAGCATGAAGGTAAGAACCACAGCCTTGCCTCCTCTCCAACTTGCTTACCTAGGTAGTTAGCTTGATGTCAGGGTAGTACATACTCAATGCTTAAGCAATGCCACTCCGTTTAGGGCCAATAATTGAAGTTTATCATCTAGGCAGCTGCTCTAGTCGTTGTGATTCAGGCATGGATGTTCCTGATCTATGGAAGAGCGACTGCTAGGAATAACAGGCCGGCAGTGAAATATGGTCCCCTGATGCAGCGCAACATAGATAGGATGGCAAACCTGAACTACATCTACAACCACAACAATGTTGAGGCTATCGCCATGCTTAGGATGAGAAGAGCCCCATTTAACCATCTTGTCCAGACATTCAGGTCTAGGGGGTTGCTCAAAGATAGCATCAACTACTGTATTGAAGAACAAGTGGCTCTATTTCTTCATGTCCTAGGCCATAACCAAAGATTCCAAGTGATTCACAACACATGGAGGAGATCAACCGAGACAAATTTCCCGATATTTCCATCAGGTGTTGTATGCTGTTGGAGAACTCAGACATGAGATGATCAAGCCACCATCTGGTCAAATCCCCACGAAGATACATGGCAACGGTCGATGGTTCCCCTTTTTCAAGGTGAGAAACTCTCTCATTTTCTCTATTCGATGACTATATTAGACTGCCGGCTAACAATCTTGTAATGCCAGGATTGTATTGGAGCAATTGATGGTACTCATGTCATGGCCAGAGTGCAGAAAGTTGAGCAGGCTGCATATAGGGGAGGAAGCACTTCCCCAGTCAAAATGTGCTTACCGCCGTTGATTTTGACATGAAGTTCAAATATGTGCTAGCTGGCTGGGAAGGATCTGCACACGATGCGATGATTCTGGCTGATAGCCTTAGAAGATATGATGGCCTCCAGCTCCCAGAAGGCAAATTCTACCTTGCAGATGCTGGGTATGCCTGCCGGCCTAGAATTCTGCCACCCTTCAGGTCAACAAGGTACCATCTCAATGGGTTATCTACTAGGAACTACCCAAGGACTCCCGAAGAACTTCTCAACCTTAGGCACTCTAGCCTTAGAGTCACAGTTGAGAGGGTTTTCGCTACTCTGAAGAACAGGTTTAAGATCCTTGATCAGAAGCCTTTCCACTCTTTCCCTACCCAAGTTAAGATTGTCCTTTTATGTTGCATTTTGCAAAACTAGATCTTGCAATTCGGCGCCGATGAGTACTTCCCAACTGAGGAAGACATAGTTCCTGATGAAAACGACACTGACGGTGGCCATGGTGTTGCACAAAACGATTGTGCAGCTTGGAAGAGCAGGAGACAGCAGTAGGCGCTCGACATGTGGGCGACGAGAGGCAGCTAGAGGATATAAAGAAGATGATGATGGTTTGTTGATGTAGTGCTGGCCTTGTGTTCCATGAACAATCCCTGATGTTGGTGTTAAACTGTCATTTTCTAGTAGCTAGGTAATATTGTGGTGAACTATCATTTGGTAGTAGCTAGGGTCATAATTTGGTACTGCTAGTTTAGTTTGCCGCTTGTTTGAAACTATTATTTCAGTTTTCTGCCTATTTTGTAATTTGTGGTAACATCGCCCGTTGTGAGAAGGGGTGGGGCATCACTTTTGTATGAGCAACCAAACATGCATGTTTTTGCATCAAACGAGAGAAAATCAGATATATTAGCAACCAAACAATTTGCCAAAATTGCAGGAAAAATAGATATGGGCAACCAAACGAAGTACCAAACTTGGCCCAAGTCCAATCTCCCCCAATGCAGCACCCACCAAGATAAGTAGGAAAAACAGGAAATTTGGACAGGACCCACCAAGCACGCCCATAGTGTATCGGTTCCATTTTCCACTCCGTCGTGGGAAAATGGACAAAATAACCCCTAATAAAAAAAATTCACAAAATAAACTCTGGCCAAAAGTATTTCACACCCACTAACCCTTTTTGTAGCGCCCAATAGCTAGGCGCTATACTCTACAGTATAGTGCCTAGGACATCGACGCTATGGCCCCTGCCAGCATGGCGGCCACCTGGCCCGCCCTGGCCCCACCAGACCGTGTAGCGCCTAGGCGTTACGCCTGGGCCGTGAAGTGCCTAGGCGCTATTCCCCAATGTGTAGCGCCTAAGTGAAAGGCGCTATGCATTGAGACATAGAGCCACGCGCGCGGCCCCCCTCCCCACCCCGACCCACTCCCTCCCTAGCCGCCAGGAACAGACAAGGAACAGCCAGGCGGTTCCTCTCTCTCCCCCTCTCAAATTCACCCCTAAATATCAACAGATCTGAAGAATTTCTCCGTGGATTTTCTACCCAATCTCCCCCTCAAGGTATTCTCCTTCGATCCCCTCTTTTTCATCCAAAAAATCTTGCACATTTTAGTCTTATTTGATTAGAACCCTAGGTTTAGATGGAAACATGAGCATAGGCCAATTTGTTCATGTCTTTTTGTATTTGGTGGTTGTATGTTAGTTATATTTGTTGGGGAATGACAATGTGTTGTTGATTTGATTTGTATATGATGGTTGTATATGGAGTTGTATAAATGTTCCAATAATATGCTCCCATATCCTTTGTAGTTACTTGTAGATGATGGTTGCCCATATGATGAACCACTCACATATTTATTGATATTTGGAATATATTTGTAGGATGGTGTGGCTACTTGATGATTACTATGATACAAAACATTGTGCACACTTGATGGTGGAGAAGCATATGGTAATAAAACCATGTTGGACTTGTTTGTCTTAAATTTTCTATTGATTCAATTGTGTTGGACCCATAAAGAAGCATAATATTTTGACTTGTATGTATGCAGAAGCTAGGTCCCCTGAAGATTCGGTCTCATGGCGCGTCCTCGAGTGAGATGTCATACGATGAGCGGTACACTCCGTACATCCAGCTGCTAGGCCTCCTCCCTTTTGAAACGCTTGTAACCCGGTCAACACCGAACCTCAACGCGGCTGCCCTCACCGCACTTGTCGACCGGTGGAGGCCAGAGACACACACTTTCCACCTCCGGACTGGCGAGATCACCCCCACCCTTCAGGATGTTTCCATGATCTTTGGGCTTATTATTGCGGGGAACCCTCTATGTATGAACATAGATTCTGACGGGTGGCGCAATGAGATGGAGCTACTTATTGGGAGGGATCCTATAGAACTTGAAGACAAGAGTAAAGATAGAGTCTCAGCAGGCGCGACATACACGTGGATTGTGGCGAACTTTGCGCACTGCCCGGAGCCAGCCGAGCTTGAGGTGATTGAGACACATGCTCGTGTGTACGTGTGGTATGTCCTCTCCAGGACTTTGTTTCCTGACAGCGGAGGTAGGACCGCTCAGTGGATGTGGTTGAAGGCTCTAACGCACTTTGACCTTGAACGCACGTCCTCCGTGTTGGACACCATCAGCCGTGGTTCCTCCCGGCTCCGTAACTTGGTATATATGCTCATCATTATCAAATTCCATGACAACTTGGGAATCCGCTTTCCTTCACTGAAATTCCATCCAATCGTCAATCTTCGGTGGGAACTTGTATATATGATTATTCTTGTAGTCTCCCGCAATCTGCCTATCTGTTTCAGCTGAGTATTTTAAGAAACACTCATTCAACATGTCAAATGTATATTGGACTATTGTCGTGACAGGCAACGCACGGACACCTTTGAGCAACTTGTTGAAGCATTTTGCCATGTTGCTTGTCATTTGACTGTACCTTCGGCCACCGTCATCGAAAGCTTGTGCCCACTTTCCCATATCCTGAGGAGAAACTCTTTGCCCCCCGCATTGAGTTCTTTGTTATGGAACAATTTGTTGTTCAAGTTTGAGAAACGGTGCTCCGTGAAAGCGAGACAACAATCTTGTAGATCATCGGACAAGTCCTTACTCTTGCATGCTCTATAGAAGTTTGAAACAAAATGTCTCATGCACCACCGTTGGTGCAATGGGACATGTCCGGGAATGTCAAGCATCACCGCATTGAGAATTCCTTGATGAAGATCCGAGATGACACATAATTCCCTTTGAGCAGATAAGACCTTGGTTCTCAAAATATAGAAGAACCACTCCCAATTGTCATTGTTTTCCACCTCAACCAAAGAAAATGCCAAAGGAACCAACCGGTTGTTGGCATCGCTAGCTATTGCAATCAAGATAGTGCCCTTGTATTGTCCGGTCAATAAGGTGCTATCAACGGATATAATAGACCTACAATGTTTAAAAGCCTGAACACATTGCTTGAAACCCCAAAATGCACGTCCAAATACTCGAACGGTTCTTCCGTTCATTATCCTTGTCTTGTTCCCATAAGGTTCAATGATATGAATCATGTTCGGGTTAGCATTGGCCATCGCTAACAACAACCTAGGGATCCGGTTATAAGATTCCTCACAATCACCGTACAACATCTTGAATGCGGCTTGCTTCGCCTTCCATGCCTTCCCGTACTTCACCTCATAGTGAAAGACGGCTTTCACAAGCTCCATGACCATCTTGATGCTCATTATTGGAAATGACTTGACGTCATTGGAAATCCTATAAGAAATGAAGTCAGAGGTGAGTTGTCGGTTCCCGTGCTTCACATCCTTGCCATCCACCTTTGGGCCTCGGCACATGTGAGTTGATACACAACTAGATATGTGCCAATCGGGACCTCCCTTGAATGGTCTTGCACGCACAATCCAAGGACATCTATCCTGCTCACATTTAACTGTGTAGCGCTTCTTCAAGTCCGAGTGCACCACCGTGTAAGGACGATGATGCTTAACCGAGAAGGCCTTTATCCATTGCTTAAATTCTAGCAAGGTCTTGAATCTCGTTCCGCGAGTAATCCCATTATTCTCTTCATTACCATCTCGGTAAGAACTTGTCCTTGGTCCAAGAACTACGCCCTTGCCTCCATCAACGTGGCTTCATCCACGAGACTAACATCACGAAATAAAGATACTCGATGGTCCCGCCCCAATACGGTATCGTGGATTTCGGCCTCTGTAGCCGTGAACCCCTCCTCGTCAAGTTCTACTTCAGGACCATCATCATGCGAGTCCAATGCATACCCTCGAGCATAGGGGATGGCACGGTCCATGTTCTCTTGCGTAATATATTTGTCCAAATCTCCAACATTGTTGTCGTGAAGCTTAACCTCATTCTCATCTTGCACATAATCATCATTGTTCTCTTCCCATACTTCATCTTGGTACTTTGAAATCGGGCTCAATGTTTGGGTTAAAGGAGGGTCACTCAATACCTCTTGGTTGAAGGGTGGGGGACTCCTAGAATCCAATGGGGAGGCACAACGGTTCAAGTCCAAAGGCAACGAACTATCAACCTTCTTGGTGGCAAATAGCTCAAGAGCCTTGTCTAGTGATTCCGCCATCACCTCCTTGTATGCAACCCAACGGGCCTCGGAAGAGATACACATGGTCTTCCAACGGACATGCATTCCCAAACTCACATTATGTCTTCCCTCCAACTCAACAATATCACTTGGGTCCATCCATTTCAATTCTATCCTAACTTGCTTCAAGACCTCGGTGTAGGTTGGACTCCGTTCAAACACCATGTCTAGCTCATTCGGGTCCGGTTCTATGTTGTCGTTCACAAATGCATCCTTGTCCACATGATGAACATGAACAATTCTTGCCAGACCTAACACATAAGAGAATATGATCATTAACTACCCATGTCAAGTTGAATAAAAATATAGTAGTCACATTATCAAACAATTTATGTAACAAGAACACCATCCCTTACATGAGCAAACCCTAACCCTAACTCTAACCCTAACCCTAACCATAACATTCCAATAAACCAAACTCTAACAATCCAAGAACCCTAAACCTAACTAAATGCTTCTTAGACACCAGTCTACCCAACACTGGCCAATGAACCCAACAAATTTCCAAACATTTTCTCACAAATCAAATTTCTAGGGTTTCAACTCAAATCCCACCAAATGAAAGATTTCAATCGGTCAAAACGGAGGGAATAGAGGGAGGGTACCTCTAGTAGCCAGGGAGGGTTGAAATCCACCAAGTGAAGCCTCCAATCTGAGGGATTTGAGGGGGGAGGAGAGAGGGCCACCGCTGGCTGTTCTTCTCTCTGCTTCATGGCGGCTGGGTCGGGGTGGAGAGGGGGCCGCGTGTGTGGATCTATGTCTCAATGTGTAGCGCCTTTCACTTAGGCGCTACACATTGGGGCATAGCGCCTAGGCGCTACACGTTAGGCGCTACACATTGGGGCATAGCGCCTAGGCGCTACACGGTCTGGTGGGGCCAGGACGGGCCAGGCGGCCGCCACGCTGGCAGGGGCCATAGCGCCGATGGCATAGGCGTTATACTCTATACTGTAGAGTATAGCGCCTAGCTATTGGGCGCTACAAAAAGGGTTAGTGGGTGTGAAATACTTTTGGCCAGAGGTCATTTTGTGAATTTGTTTTTATTAGGGGTTATTTTGTCCATTTTCCCCTCCGTCGTACCTTTGGTCGCGTTCCTTCCTCGCTTCGTCAAGCGTTCGATGACCCGGCTCCCGAGGACGCAATCCCCTCTCATTAACGCACACGAGCAAAATTAGGGACGTAGTCCTCTCCCTCCCCATTAAGGCCTTGTTCGATTGTTATGGAATTAACCCCACAGGGGTTCGGGTTATCCATGTCCCTCCACCCAAATCCACTTGGGGCTTGAATCCCTCCAACCACTCAATCCCTCTACACTGTTGTCTCGTTCGGTTATTCCACTTTGAACAGCAGTCTGTGCAACATGTAGTTTTTATGTGACCTACACCAGTAGCATAAATAAGTAAAACATGTAGCCATCCATCACGCTTACACAGACAAGATCCATCATGTCTATAAATACAAGCTTCATTGAGGAGAATAACATCGGCAACACGACGGCAGCCTGATGGCGAGCCTTGCGTTGCAGACCAAGGTGCTCCGGGACGGCAAGTGGTCGAAGCAGGACACCCCCATTCTCATTCCCAGCGACATCATCAGCATCAAGGGCGATCCGCTCAAGATCGACCAGTCATCGACGCTCACCTCAAGATTGCAGTCGGCGCTCACAGGCGAGTCCTTGCCGGGGACCTTCTCCAGGTCAACGTGCAAGCAGGGCGAGATCAAGGTTGTAGTCATCGCCACCGGCATTCACGAGTGATGAAGTGTTTGTCGCCCTGGTGGAGATCTGCTGTCTCAGAATGAAATGACACCACCTGATCTGTCCCACTTCCATCAGGTCGTTGATAGCCCTACGAGCCCAAGAGACCCTTGATCTGCAGTGAGTGAGAAGATGAGGATATGGAGCGCATAATATCCTGATTGATGCACTTCCATAAGCCAAACCGAAGCATATCTTTTCTTAAAACAGAAATGAATGACTCGTGCAAATAAAGTAGAAATGGAACCGTTTGTGTTGTAACAACACTGACCATTTGTACTGGGAGTGTATGGTGCTGAACCGAAGCTTGTTTCTTCCATATTTTTGCCAAGCTTGCAATTTGATTCGAATTAGAAGCTACAAATTGCTATCACTATGATTAAAACTACGTTAAGAAAATAGACATCAAAAGAACATTGCCACTGTTCAAATAAAAACATAATAAGTGGTTGACTTCACTAACATTGCCAGAAGTTAAACCCTATCATCTGGAGGTTAGAAGTTTTGGTGCTTCATAATATTACATGGATTTCTTCCACAATTGCTCATTTGTTCAGAACATGATTAGATTTCTCAAGACCTCACAGATTTATCGTCCACATTTCCTAACCCTTGCATAATGTAATGAAAGCATGATTATATTTCAGAGTGACAATGGGTAAACAAACATTTCAAATGCTTCAAGGAAAATATGGAATCCAGGTGATAATAGGAAAAATTAAGATCTTTACAGAGTCGAATATTTGTTCGTATTAAGAGATGCACTTCTACGGAACTTTTCTGAGCTTTCATGTGTACCAAGTTTTGGCGCAAACTTACCACAATAGGGCAGGTTTTGCAAGATAATTCTATAGTAAACTGTACCACCACTGCGCTGCATGATTGATTTCTATACAACCTGTTATAACCTGCACAAGGTCCTTAGGCATGATCATCTCCTTGCCTAATGCCCATGTTATGTTGACAGGGCACCAGACAGGTCACCTGCATTACCATGGCAAATAAGATGTGGGTGACATACTAATAAAACGTAAAAGTGAACTCATTCTATGATTATATCCATTGTTACTGAATAGTAATTCAGATATAACTTGTTGGGCCACATAAGAGAAAAATAAGACACTAGCAGACTCTGATCTGCAAAGCCTGAACATAACCTACTCCGAAGATTGAAGAATAGTAGTGCAGATACTGGCAGCTTGTAAAATCCAATGCGATGAGAATTATTTGGCTTCCAGTCAAGAATATTGATTTAATAAAACAAGAGTTGACCCACATGAACTAATAAGCCCGAACTAAACTGAACCATGCTAAGTTAATCTTTAGCAATCTACATGCTAGAGAACACGATTACACTAGCAGTCCACGGTTATTTATTGAGCAAATCCAAATGGCTGCAAACATAATTTCTTATTTCTTCTGATATAAATTACAGGCTTTATTAATTCACAGCAACGTGGAAGGATCAAACTGACAACCTACAGAAGCTATAACAGGTTCTAATTTCATGGCTTAGATCTGGATTCTACAGGTTCGTGGCTTCAGTTCACAACGACATAAGGCATCAAACAGACAACCTACAGAAGCTATAACAAGAAAATTGAGAATTCCCCGGATGGAGTTGCAAGCAAGAAAATGACAACATTTGACAACAAAGCAATGAGCTGCGCTCCTCCCGTGGTGGTCGCCGTGGCCTGCTACCCGCGCCGCCCGCAGCCGCTCGGCGCCCCAGCAGCAGGACACAAGAACCCTAAACCTACAGAGGGGGGAGGGGAGGAAGAGGAGATTACCGGAAGGAGGAATCCGTCGTGGTGGAGGGGCGGGAGATGCGGAGGCGCCGTCACCATGGCTGCGGCTGAGTTCGCCTCCAGGTCGCCGCCGAGTTCGCCCCTGGGTCGCGCCGCAGCCGAGGTCGGGGTTCCTTCCACGGGTTGGAAGACGGTTTTTCTGTCCACCTTGGCTTGGACGGGATCGGCAGGGGTTTGACCGGGGTGACATCCACGTCGGGCGTAACCGAACGCGGAATTATTGGTGGGCCGTGATTAAACCCCGGCAGGGATGATCCACGGGGGTTGGCAGGGGTTAGGCCATGATACCGGCGGGTGTGGGGCTAACCAAACAAGGCCTAACGCACGCCTCACCTGGGCAAAAATCGGGATGTGTTCTCTGGTCCCATTAATCTCAGACTTCGCCTCTGCATGGCCAGCGGTGCTGCTCAAGGAAGGTGTACTACTGATTTGATCTGAAATTGCAGTCGACGTCGTCCTCTACCGGCGAAGCATGCCGCCACCACAGATTCCGCTCCATCTAGGAAGTGGCCCTACTACACCATCGGCGCCGGCCGGCCGGAGTCCGGTCCGTCCCCCTACACCCCAACGAGCACGGCGGCAGTCCCATTCCTTGCCTGTCAGTTGTCACCCATCCTCTGCTACACCACCGACAGGCACAACCACCCTCCCCCCGCACGCCTGCGACCACGCGCCCGGCCGCCGCCATCCGTTCCTGTGCCTAACATCGCCGGAACGCATCACAATCGACAACAAGGTCTCGCCACCGTCGTTTCCCTGGTCGTACATCCTCAACTCGCCATGTGAGTATCCCACATGGTTGGTATTTCCAGCTTGATCGATATAGCTTTGATTGTGTAGTATGTCCTATGTCGCACACCATCGGGATTTTCATCATCAAGATAAATCTTAGTTGAATATACAAGAAGAGTTTGTGATCTCAATTTATAGGTAGACGATGCAGCCTTGGTATGTTCCATGTCTGATTGAATTTGGAACTAGCCGACTGAGCATCTTGGATTCCACACTACTCCCTCCATTTAAGATATTTTAGCTTTATAAAATAGATGTATCTAGACACCTTTTAGCGTATAGGTTCGCTTCGAACCTCTACGAATCTACACACTTAAAAAAACGTCTAGATACGTTCGATTCACAATACTAAAATGTCATATATTTCTGAACAGAGGGAGTAGAAAGAAGTATCACACACACGAAAATAGAGTTGTAATGAAAGACTTGCTATTGCGTGCCGACGCTAACTGGTTTGGTATGTGACCTGCGATCGTCCTAATTATTGTATTTACATGACTTTTGGTTTATCCCCTCCAAAGAATATTACAAAAAAATTTAGCAATTGGTTAAGCGGTATTGCCAAGAAGGATCTTAGTCAAATCAGAGTGGGAGTTTGCGTTGTGGTTTGGGCTATTTGGAATGTACGTAATAATGCTGTTTTTAATAAATCAGATGCCATGGAGTCTAGGTGCAACCGATTGGAAACGGTAGCACGGGATTTCTTCAGCCGGTGCGGCTGGCGGCTTGATCATAGGATCACTTTATGATGCTGCTTTTATTATTGTCTCTTTCTTTTCGCTGGTTGATCTTCGTATCGACTCTAGCTGATCTTTGAGTTGTAATAATTGAAATACTTTTGACTCTAATAAGGTAATAAAGCAGCGATATGCATCATTTTGATGCAGAGGCCGGGGTATACCCCCATTTCGAAAAAAAGAGAAAAAATTGTATTTACCATGCTAATCTCTTGCTGGTGGTATTTTTACCAAAATGATTGGCAGTCCACTTATAGTTAGCTAAGTTCAAATGCAGATCCATAAAGTTTAATTACATGAGAGGCTAAGCTGGGCGGACGACATGTATCAGAGCAGCAGGTAATTGTTGTTTTCAGACTTCTCAGTTCAGATCCTCTATATTAGGCAATTATCTATCAGTAATTTTTATGTCTCCGTTAGTTTATGATTTCTTCACAAAGCATTAACAAACGAAGCTATATTGTTTTGTTTGTTTCTATGTCGCATGCAGCTTCCTTGCAAGTGGAAAAGCATTGTCGGTTGTTGAGGTTAGAGTGAGATTGGTCATATGATGCCCTTTCAAAAGGTTTGTGCTTTTAAAATACATAAAGCTAACATTGGTCTTAAAAAAGCAGTCCAGCAATGTAAGATATGCTTCCTATGAATACCAGAGTACATAAAAAACTGTTAAGCAAGATTAGTGATTTTTTATAGAAATTAATGTGTATAAATTGATAGAGGAAAGGTTTTAGTCGGACTCACTAATTGTAGTTGTATCAGCGGTGCTAGGAGATTGTTGCCTCCCTGTTTTTACTTGAGAGTAAGATGTCAACATTATATGCAAACTGCAGTGGTGTTGCCTTCAGCGTCTGTGAAGCGTAATTTGTGTCTCTTTGACCAATGTATGTTGATCTTTAGAATGCTTATAGTTTCCTAAAAATGCACGAGTATTTATCTAGCTCATTATTGAAACTTACTTAACATAAATATCTCTTTACTATAGGAAGTCAACAGTTGAGGAATATATTTTTGCAAATATACCTCTTGTTTATTAGCAATATGCACTGATATTCCTTTGTTTTTTATATATGTAACTAAATGAGCTCTTCTAACATTTTCAGGGCCAAATTCTACAAAAATTTCGGGGAACAACTTTTAGTTCTATTTTCTTCAGATTTTAATATTTCTTGGAGAAATATAGCATAGTCACAGCCTTGCATTACTAGAGTTGAATGTATTATCATTTTCCTAATCTTTAATTTTTTACCGTTTTGTGCGCCATTCTTGGGCTCGATTTGTTTTTGAGATGTCTATATATAGGACAATACAATCATCCTCACCTACTACTGCAACTATCATCTATATATGTTTTCTTGGTTTCATAGGGTATATCTGATCCATCTTTTTTTTCCTTTGTATTGATTTTATTTCTACCTTTGTGTGTGAAATTTTTGCATATATAAGATGACAATTTTCATTCATTCCTGATGTGCCGCGGGTAGTTTGCATGCAATAGATCTTCATGTAGGCGGGTTTCTTATCGAATTTTCTTCAGGGCCAGATTCTACACAATTATCGGGAAACAACTATTAGTTCCATTTTCTTCTGATTTCAATATTTCTTGGAGAAATGTAGCATAGTCGTAGCCTTTCATTACTAAAGTTGAATGTATTATCGTTTTCCTAATCTTTAAATTTTGACCGTTTTGTGCGCCATTCTTGGGCTCGGTTTGTTTTTGAGATGTCTATATATAGGACAATACAATCGTCCTCACCTACTACTGCAACTCTCATCTATATGTTTTCTTGGTTTCATAGGGTATAATTTAATCCATCTTTTTTTTCCTTTGTCTTGATTTTATTTCTACCTTTGTGTGTGAAATTTTTGCACATATATGATGCTAATATTCATTCATTCCTGATGTGCTGCAGGTAGTTTGCATGCAATAGATCTTCATGTAGGCGGGTTTCTTATCGAATTATGGGACAAGTTCTCTTAAGAATCCGGAGAGTGCTATTGTGTTCTGCTCACTTTGATGGCTTTTATGGCGAGGATGTCGGCAAACAATCAGATGTGTAAGTACTCGTCGTGACAGAATAATCATATTAATTTGTTCGAAGAACTCAAAATGGCTCAAAGAAAACCTCCCAGGAAAAGAATGTTGGGTCACTATGGTCATTTATTTAGACCTTTGAATGCATTATCTGGAAAGCATCCTCTAAGCATTACTTCCTTATCCATTCAAGTTGGAAACAATTGTGTTGTGAAATCATGAGTTAACTGAATCAGCTTCATTTTAGTCATTTTTTAGGGACGTCCTCTTGACTCCATCCTTGTTCCCTCCTTTTTTCCTTTTACGGCAGCCTGTGATTAACTTGTTTAACTCAGTGACCAAGATACTTGATGGAGAAGTAACTTTAATTGTTGGAATCTTCTTTGACCAAGCTACTTATTTTTGTGTCTACTCTGGTTGACTGCATCCATTCGAATTTAGCAGCACAACTTCTGTGCCTTGAGAATGAAATGAGCATAGCCGAGAGAGTAAATGTGTGAGGAAAATTTAAGAGATTTCCAATAGTTTTCGTTGCACTTTGTTAAGAATGCAATTTGTCTTGTTATTTTGGAACCTACTAGATTATCCTACCTTGTAATAACATATGATCTATTTCTCACTGGAGCAGGTTGCATTGATGTTTTCTGGACGGCAAGTTCAGTTGATGTGTTTAGGAGGTAATATGTTACTCATATAAATTGTATTTCTCAGTCCCTAACTTTTTCACAGGCTAATGGATGAGCTCCTTTAGCGAACAATTTGTAGAACTGAATTGTCAATTCAAAACACAATTTGTGTGTCACTTAAATTAGTCTAAATACATTCACACAAAAAATTAGTCTAAATTTTTGTAACACAAGTAAGCTTAAATGGTGTTCGTGCTTGCTTGGTAGATAAAATTTTGTCACTTGGGATTTTTATGATTTTTTAGTGTGCTCCAGTGAGTTGTTAGGATGTCAATGCAGTCGTGGGATACGTAATGTTGCCTGAAATAGTTCTGCAATGTGACGTTGGCCCGGTAGTTGAGCACTTCGGAGGTTATGGCCCGACAGAAATAGGGTTTTCACCCGTAAAGCCGAGGCTGCGGAAGAGGGCGAGGACAGCATGCGCCTTCTTGTGGAGTGCAAGTGGACGCTAGCGGCCGTCTTGGTGCCAGCGGGCTCCGAGAAGCCGCAAAAATTGCGAGGAAGTGGAGGGTGAGGGAGCAAGGGTCCGCCGTAGCGTGGGTGAGGGCGGCACCTCTTCCCAGAAGGTGTTTGAGAAAATGCCACAAAGTAGAGGGAGAGCTGCACGAGTTCAAGGATTTGGGGGTGCTCAGCCACTGAGAATGGTGAACAATAGCGAAGCATTTGGTGGTCAGCAACTCCATGGGATATGCCGGAGAGCGTCAACCGAGGCTCTGTAGTGTTGAGCGTGAGTTGAGTATAACGACGGATATTAGTGCCGAGGCCTGGCAGTTGCTTGCTGGATGTCAGAACTGAGCACCAACCTAGCTTTATTATAACTAAAAATTGCATACTTTTAGATCTTCCATTGACCCTGTCATGGTTATATCAGTATATACCCTCGAAAATGATAATGGTCGAAGGTAATGCCATTGTGAAGTGGTCTATTAGTAGTATATGGGAAATTTGATCTACATGCCGGTTCTGGTTTCATCAAATTTATTTCAGAATGGGTTATGGTACCGATCCCAATGTATGAAATGCATAATTTGAACAATGTATACCTGATGCTCAGTATATAGTGTTAAAATTTGACTTGGGTGTTGTCGAATGAGAACCGAAATATGTATCAATATATCCTGAATAAATTTACCAAAATTGATTTGGGATTCCCAACTACATGCGCTTCCATGTAGTTTGTGTGGAAACTATTTCTGGGTTGTTTTATTTTAAGTCTTGTTTTATTTCTTTACTATTAAAAGGGAGTTGGTGATCGTAGGTCGTCCTCAAACATCAAACATTGAAAGTATCTGGACTATCCAATCTATATCTGATGGTTCATTAGTTCGTTGGTTAGTTAATTACGTTGCTTTGTCACCGATAAGTCCAGTGCCCTCTCTTTTTACCGCTCAAGAAAAAGTCCAGTGCCCTCTCGTCCTCCTCGTCAGGCGAGGCAGCCGCCCTTCCGCCGTCCTCCTTTGGCGTGGCACGGTACTGCTGCGGTTTCTTGTCTGCGTAGCAGTTAGGAGTTGGCCGCCGCCCACGGAGGTGCGCGCGGGGCCAGAAGTCGATGGCTGGAGGAACAACGGAGGGGAACCGGCTAACTGGAAGAAGCCCTCTTTCGTCATGGGGCTGTAGCAAAGAGGTCGCTGGCGGTGAAGCTTGCCGGTGGTGGATGGCCTGATGGAGAGGGAGGAGTTGGGGGTGACTCGATTGGAGGTTTCGTGCGGCTGTGGTCATGCTAGCACCGATTTCCTCGGGCCGCGCTTGAGCGCGAGACATGCGGGGGACGATGAGGAAGAGACGGTAGAGCGGCTAGCCGCACGTGCCGCGCCTGACTCCCGTGGCCATCAGAAGGCTGAAGTTCCTCAGCCTGACTTTGCGCCGACCAGAATCTCACGAGAAGGGAAGGGAGGCGAAGACCCCTGGTCTCCAATCGTCCGGTGTTTCGTCATGGATCTTGGATCCTTTCTTTGTTCATGGATTTTGGATCCAATTTTTCTGACCATGTTCTCTTCTATGCAAAAGTTTCAGGCCCGGTGGAGCACGTACTCCCCAGTGCACAGACATAGCTTCATATTTACGAATCGAGATCGTTCTTGGCTCGGGTGAATACCTAACGTAGGAGATCTCTTATAACCAGTGATAGCTAGACATGGATAGGAGTCTAAATTTGTCTTTGGATATCCAGGGTTGTAAGGATCTATTCACGCTGATACTATGTCCTGAACCAAACCTGAACAAATGTAAGTGTTGTTACTAAATAAAATATTTGTCTTCGAGCGGTGGAATTGTGATAAACTGACAGTGTCTTCAATTCTCTTGGAAATAAAGCACAGGTGGAGTCAATGAACAATCACGAAGAGGTAGAAGTGTAGAACTGAGAGCAAAGTGAACCAAAGCTGAACAAATGTGAATGGAGTTTTTCCTACTTCCTCCAATCCAAATTAATTATCGCAGATGTCTAGATTCTGATATATCTAAACATTTTTTAGTGTTAGATACATCCGTATTTAGACAAATCTGAGTCAATTAATTTGGATCAGAGGAAGTAGGTATCTTTCTTGCTTCTGACAGTGCACTCCCATATCTTTATGTTAGTACTGAATATAGCATTTGTCTTCCAGTGGTGGAATTGTGATAAACTGACGCCTTCGATTTTC
Source organism: Avena eriantha (assembly GCA_910589775.1). Classification (NCBI taxonomy): domain Eukaryota; kingdom Viridiplantae; phylum Streptophyta; class Magnoliopsida; order Poales; family Poaceae; genus Avena; species Avena eriantha. The sequence goes on from OU342743.1 coordinate 276,236,747, forward strand.
TTAAAAAAATGTAGGTGGAGTCAGTGAGCAATCAGGAAGAGGTAGAACTGAGAGCAAAGATCGTAGAACTTGGCCTAGAAGTGACAAAGGTTCTAGAGCAGACACCTGATCAATTTGATGAGGTTGATGCAATACTCTTACTACCACATTTAGTTTTCCTGTTTCCATGAATCTATGTGTTATTGTCTCATTAGCTTTTGTGCAACTCTCTCTTTAGTTAGAGATAGATGCAGAGCTGGACAGACTATCGGCAAGGCTCGAGAATATTGACAAGGTGATATCTTCTGATATGATGTCCGATCCAGAAGTGAATCACTTATGAGCAGCACTTTTGATATCTGGATGCATGTCATCATTGCATCCGCCGATGAAAGGCGAGGGTTTGCACGGACAAGCGGCGAGCAGGAAGAGCATGAGAAATCAAAGGAATAGCTTGGACTGAAACTGCTGTACTGCTTTTTGTGTAAGAGTTATTCTACATGTTCCCTACATGAGTGTATCACCATCATAGCTATGTATCAAGCATTATTTGTTATGCAAAACTGAATATAAAACCAGACATGTTGCTCATGTATACTACATATTAATTTGTGAGACTTTGACGTAATAAAATCTATGAATCCTTGTGTGGCTTCCTTTTATCCTTCCAGTTTCAAAGGTGCACCTGCATTTGGGAAAAGTTACTTATTCTTGCTGGCACACTAGGACAATAATTATTTTACCAAAAGAGATCAAGGTAATTTACTTCTAAAATTGAACTAGCGACTTAATATGTTTTTTAGAAATATAAAGACCTACCATCCCTGATAGCTAGGCTTTATGAAGTGGTGTTTTTTTAAAGAAACATTTATTGTGTTGCTTGATGTTGTAGCCATGGTTAGTTATCCCAACATATGTAGTGCGCGAGTTCCTTCAGGCATATCCTTTAGTTATCTCATGCATGCTGGTCTATATACCTTACACTTTTGTCCATCAAAATTACTATACCCATCATGCATTTGTCCGATTCACCTCTGAACACTGAGCTCACATAGGTTTTGCCACTATGTACTCTATTTGATAAGATTGCTTAGCCTTCTGTATTATAAATTTTCTTAAAGGAATGAGTCCTACGTCACGGGAAGGATTATATTTTTCATAATCATGTTGTATTGTTTGTTTCTTGTGAATTCCAAGCTCAACCTGATACGTGTATTGCACGTTTGGAATACATTAGATATATTTTGTATATTTTTCTAAGGTCATAGCAGATTGCAGTTCATTTAAGATGACTTATAGTAAATTACATATTCTAGCTTATTCAGATTTGTCGTTGTGTCGTAGGGAATTTTGGTTGAGGAAGATTTTCTTTGTTGAGGAGGATAGATGCATCGGTTTGTTGCTCTGCATTTAATAATACTGAAAAGGAAAAATAGACATCAACCTCAATAGTGAGGTATTTTTGTTGTTCCACGGGAATTTTTCCATGTTCTGAAGCTGAACCCAGCCATGCTCCAAACAGTTTATTCTAATTCTAGAGTTCATAAGAGAATTCCTGTTTAAAGGTGGAGTGAAGTCCCTCTCTCATTTGTCTGCCTCTTGGTTCGGATGCGGTGGATTTCACGTAAATATAATATTTTGAGGCTGTACCATCTGAGTCCTGCACTCCCTGTAGTCGGTGCTGGTCATGTATATGGATTTTAGGGGCTGGTTCAAAAGCTGTCGTAAGCATGAGAAAGGCACATCTCTGATCATAAGGTTTTGTATCATTCAATTTTTTTGCTCAATGCGCCATACGTGTTCTTTATGAGATATTAGAATTAAATCTTCAATTGACTGACAAAAGTATTTTCAAAATGCATACACGGGTGCAACTTTTTTCCTCGCAACTGTACCGTGACTTATAAGCTCGATTTTGCTGTCGCACCTGTCATGGTTTTCCCCTCTACCCTGTCATGATTTATTGATCCCTTGTCAAACATATGTTCAATGTAAAGCTTTTGGATGTCTGTCTGACATGAACTTGATGATTTTGGGTATTGGTAGGTTGTTATCTACAAGGAGGATGGGTACCCTTGCTGCCTTTATGTAACCTCTTCCAAGAAAACACTCGGTGATATCATTCTATAGAAGATTAGAGAGATTAGATAGAAGGATGATGCCTTCCATTCTTAACTCAGTTGGGTCTTAAATCAGCGTGCATGCTCTTGCTCTCTTGTATGTTTTCTTTTCTTTTATTATGTGAATCTGAAAATATTCCTTGGCTAGCTGAATAGTTACTTCTGTTGCACCGCTACAAAAATTGTTTGACGTATTTATATGTATGTCCATGTGCTTATAGAAGTTCGAATTCTGATCTCTTGTCAGCTGATAAAATTAATGTTAAGTACTAATCCCTGTTAAAACTGAAGGAATCAGACATGTTGGAAAGTTGCTAGATATTCAGTAAACTCTGAGGTGGGAGTGCAAAGCCCACAACGATTATTGTTGTGAAAAATGGATGATTGCTACAATCCCTCGGCTACCGCACAGTTATGTTTTTTTTAGGAAAAAAGCATATATTAATATCAGGAGATACCAATTACACCCAGCCTCTGCACCAACGCATTATCCTATTGACATTACGGATGCACAAAGCTAAAATAAAAAAAGAATTACATAAAATAAAAAAAGTCCACTATAGTAATTAGTTCCTTGAAATCGCGGACCAAACACACCAAACAGCACCAGAAATCCAACAACTCCAAAAGCGATATCTCCAAGAAGGGAACAATGCTCAAGCGGCGTCATCGCCCTGATCAAAGACCATAGGTTTTCACCCTGGAGAAAGTTCGAACTCAAAACAATACCTTCAACAAGGTCATTGTCAGGCACAACCAGTTAAGGCTAGGGCTTGGTTTTCACCCTGCGGGTTCGCCTGGCTCGCTGTTACATCGCGTGTGTTTGCTCCGCTGGCCCCACCTCTCCTTCGTATTAACACCCACGACGCACGCAAGCGGTTGCATCACCCGACGCTCGCGCCTCTGCTTCCGCCGCATATAGGAACTCGCTGTCGGACCAGATTCCCGTGCCTCCACCGCCGCCGCCGGACTAGATCCCCGTGTCTCCACCGTCGTCGGGACCGTATCCCCGTGTCTTCGCGGCCGCCTGCACTCGCCCACGCCGCGCCGCCCGCGCCTCCCGGTTTTGCTCCTCCCGGTTCTGCTCCTCCCGGTGGTGCCGCCCACGCCCTGCTTCTTCCCCGGAGTGCCGTCGGTGCTCCTCCCCGAAGCACAGCCCATCTAGCCTCTATTCCTCTCCATCGGCACTCCCTAGCATGGGCTCGCATCCGGCAAGGGCGTCGCCGGACATTGCCCCGTGCATGCTAGGTACACCGGTAGATTTTGCTACATATGGTCGGCATTTTAGCTACTGACCGCCATTGTCGTTGCTACCAACGGCTCGCGAATTTGCTATGGACGGTGACGGATTTTAATATTGGAGATATTTTGCTACACCGCGGGATTTGCTACATACATATGTTTTTTCTGCTCCAAAAGTTGTGTGTTTTTGCTATAATATTGTAAAAAAATTGCTACAAGATGACCGACGGTAATCTCTAGAGAAGTCGTTTTGCTAGGTAACAACTGTTTTTCTACAAAGTCTCCCGCGATGTCTATGGTTTTTTGCTACATTAGTAAATTTTACTTGCTACACCATTTTGTGTTTTTCTACAATAGTGTAAAAAATTTGCGTCACGGTCTCCGGCGAGGTCTACCGGCGAAAGTCTGCGGCGAGGTCTACCGACGAAAGTCTCCGGCGAGGTCGGATCTTCTACATTAGCACAACTTTTTTGCTACAAGGTTGCCGGCGAGGTCTCCAAGGAACTCTCCGGCGAGATCCGGTCTATCTGTTCTTTTTTCTAGACCGAACCGTTTTCTGCTACATGTAGCAAAAGCGGGGCTATTTATAGCAAAAGCGGGACTTTTTTAAGCAAAAGTGGAATGAAAGGACGGGAAGCAGATCTGACCGTCGATCTACCTCGATCGGACGGCTGGGGACCCAGGGGATGGAAAGTTTCCATCCCCCAGGGGACATGTAGCACTGTCCATATGTCTTTGTTCGCATATTCGTTATACTATCGAAAATATTCACATACATCATATTTACGTAAAGATTCTTAAGCGTTGTACATAAATATTTGCATTTTAAGATGTGTTGTTAGCTGAATCTTCAACCGTCATTGATTCATTATTTTTTCAAGAAGGAGGTGAAACAGGGGATCTTATCTTGATTCACGAGGGTCATGCAATGATCTATTGTTTTCAAAGGAGAGGGTGCAGCATGGGATCTCCCTCACATTTAAGATGAGGGCAGATGATGGTGCAACAGATCAATGGGGGAGACGAGAGTCTGGAGAAGATAGAAGGACAACATAGTGTCTTCTTGCCTGATGGGGCAGAGAAGATATGATGCAGAAGAAAACAAATGAGGAGTACAATGTTGATGTTCTTGGAGTGCGGTACTTAGAAGCACAATGACGATGCAATAGTGAAAGATGAGATTAGAAAGAAAGAGAGCGAGGGGAGGAAGGGAGATAGGAAGAGAGAGAGTAAAAATGTAATACCCTTTACATGTGTGGGAAGAAAATAAATTTTAGACCGTAGCAATCGCACGGTCATTCAACTAGTAAGCCTTAATAGCTCTGTAATATTTTGTCTCGAAGTATATTGCTCCATAATGTTTGTTAGTCCAGCAGGTTGTGTATCGCACCAGCCAAGGCATATGTCTGCCGGGCATAGCTGGGCTTGGACAGCCCGGCCCAAAAAAAGCCCGACAGGCTGGGCTTTTTAGGCCCACGGGTTGGGCCTGGACCTCAGATCTGCGGGCCGGGCTTGGGCCGAGGAAAACCCAGAAATAAGGAGAGGCCTGGCCCACAGCCCAAAGAAAACTGCACTGTGTGGGCTGGGTTTGGGCCTAGATTTGGGGCCCGACTGCCGGGCCAGGCCGGGCTCGAGCTTGGGAAATGTGTGGGCAGGCTTTTTCCGGCCCTGCCCGAGCCTGGCACAGCCCGGCCCGGGAAATGCCCATGTATAGTGCTAGGTGATATCTATGCACGCCTCTGCTGGTGATTGATGAACGCGAACGTACATGGATTCCATTGGCGTTCTTTTTTTTATGTTCGGAAGAAGCATTTTCTTGAAAGGTGCTTTATTTTTTGATGTGAGTTATTCTTTTCCGTGTGTTGGAGGAGCATTTTATCATATATGCATGCCCCTTAAGTGGCAAGCGGATCGAGTGCCTACTTAACTTTCAATTGCCAGTATGGCATACTGAATAAGCTTTGTTGAGTTACTCTTCTTAGTTTAATCCTGAGTCGGAGGTTTTTTATGAGTTGAATTGTTGGCATAGGAAAACAGAGCCTCCTTTGGGGCTTTCTTAATCTTACAAAACTATTTTGAAACTTTGCTAGATTTCACACTTCAAAGACAGGAATGGAAAAACCCACCATGATTCATGTTGTTGAATGTGGGATTGTCCGAAGTCGTGGGCTGGTGGGAAAAGAGAAGAGATGGCATATTCTCATGGGAGGCTGGAGGGTCCATGTCGTTCTCAGTTTAGTACACAAGATGGTCGTATACTTTTTGTTATGTGTATAAGTTACAAAATCTGGTTAATCGAATCAGTAGTGTGTTCAAATTTCATGATTCTTTATAAACTTATGGATTTACTTGGTATTGATAACCTCCATTATTTGCTGTTTGCATGGGAACCAAGAAAGTCGATGTGAACTGAAGTGCCACTCTGAGTTTGAAGTGATAAAAGCATATTAAAGGCTTCACATGTAGTTCGAATAACCCAAACTAAATGTTCTTTCTCTTTGTTGCGTCGAAATTTTAACAAAAGAGGTGTCTCCATTCGTATATATATAGTGTATAATCGGGATTTCTGAGATATGTTATATTTATGCGAGAAACAAAATTTAATAGTCGGGCATTGAACTAGTAAGATAAAATAACTACTGATGCATGATATGCATTCATTTATTTAAACATAGGCATCACGCTCTATGATATTGGACATGTGGTTTGCTGCCCTCAAATTTTAGGTTATTTGAAATACTCTACTGAAAAGAGAGTATTCTTCTTGCTTCCATGTGCTCAACAATACTTCAGAATGCTTGACACGAGATAGCTGTTGATGGGCTTGAGATGAAACTCGGGTGCATATGCAAGTATTTACTAACCAAAATTCCATCAGTTTTAGCAAGCATAGAAGAAATAAAGAGAAGCACCGTCACAACATAATTCACATACAATTCTGTGTCAATGACATGATGACGATGAACGATGAAATTGGTAAAAAAAGTAATCCGCTCTAATGATCCAATGTAACATTACCAATATTTTAACTCTAATAATATTAATATTTATCGATTGGTCAAGGACCACAAGAAAGGACAAATTCTGCTACGCGTACTCTTATCCTCGAGGATTAACTACATCAAAACCCAAAGCATGCAAGCTCATATGATTTTGAAGTAGAAATCTGCCGAGTGTCTTTTTCCTTAGTTGCGGAGTACCTCTTTGCCGAGTGTCATATAAGAAATACTTGGCATGATCTAGTCTACTTTATCGAGTATTTACTGAGTTTTTTCTAGCGATACTCAAGCGTTATATATCGAGTACCCGTGGTTCTACACTTTGCAAACCTCCAATTACTCGGCATTGCCGGTTTTTCCAGTAGGGACCGTGGGTCGGCGGAGGAGGCAAAGTAGGTCGCCATGTCCGTCTCATACCCAAGCAAGTTATTCCACGAGTCACCGTCATCGGCCACCTTGTTGACCATTTTGTCGCGGAGGTTCAATACGAAGGTGCCCCTATGCCCGCTAGGTCTTCCCATGGTGAACAAGACTAGACCACTCTTCTCGCCAAACCACCGCAGCTTCACCGACGTGTTCTCGTGTGACAACTTCATCTTGGGCATCCGCACATGTTCGTCCTCACGATCAGGACCGAACAACATCCTGCCAGTGTGGATATTGTCTTCTTCCGCAAATGCGAAGTAGGATAGACGCGCTACCAGAAACATGCTCTTCCATCCTACGATCCCCATGGTCATGAAGAAGAGCCTGTTATCCGGCGAGATGCCCAGGAGGCGTTTTCCTGGCCACGGATGAGGTTCCTGGTACGGCACCAAATGCATGTCCGTCACGGCGCCATGATGGTCGATCTGATCGAGGCGTGCCCCGAGCACCCCAATGTCCAGGGCCCAGAAGGCCACTCCACGGCGCACCACGGCTTGGCCGATGTCGCGGATCTTGGAGCTGGGGATTTCGACGCTGCACTCGGCCTCCCGTCCCCAGCAGCCAGTGTCCGAGGAGTAGCACCGGAGCACGGTGGAGTTCCCGGGGCCACGGTTGTGGTGGTTATACACTAGCAGCACACGGAAGAATGTGTTGCAGCGAGGTGGGCGGAGGTCCTGGCCGGTGAGCAACGCGCAGCCGTAGTCCTGCATGTTGCCTTCTGTCGAGATCAGGGGCGGCACAAGGACGATGCTGTTGTCATGCATCATCGGGTTGCAGACGGCGAGCCGGAGACCGGCGGCAGCGCGTCCCTCGCGTCGGAGCTCCAGAACGAGGCGGCCGTTCCGGGACGCGATGGGGCGGGAGTGGTGCAAGATCCCGCCACCGTCGCCTAGCCCCGCCACGCCGAGAAGCTGCTGCTGGCCGGCGCCGAGGAAGCGAGCGGCGGAGGCCATGGGCACGAAGAACGGCAGCAGCGGCGTCGCCGCTGCAGGCAGATCCGTCTCCCGGTGGAAGAGGCCGACGGCCAGGTCCGGCAAGAAGCGGCCGAGGGTCGGCATGGAGCGGGAGACGATTGCGGCGCTCGTGGCCACGACGCGGGCCCAGCGCTGGCACGTGGCGGCGCATCGGATGAGGGCCGCCGCGTCCGGTAGCCAGGCGAAGATGGTGGCGAGCGCGTCGTCGGAGAGAGACTCCGTCGGGCCGCCGCAGACTTTGCGGCGTTGACGATCTTTCTTGGTCCTGCGGTCCTTCGCCTTCCTGCAGTACGGCGCGGCGTCGGCCGCAGCAGAGCGACGGAGGCTGCGTTGTCGTGTGCGCGGCGGAGGCATCTCGATCGTCCCGGTGGTGTCGAGATGGTGGTTCTGCTAATGCGCCGATTGATTCTGGAGGGATGGTGGAGGTGGATTTTATCGATCAATCGCCAATTCCGCAATTCGCCGTTGCCTGGCTCCTAGTCGGACTAGGAACGGATCCACGTTTTGTGCAACGAAACTTGGCCCCAACCGTTTCGTGTTTGACCGGAGGAGGACTCGATTTGCATGGTCACTAATCTGTTTGACCGGAGGAGCACTCGAGGTTTGGTCGGTCTTCGTGTATCACTGTCTTTCTTTTCATGAAAAGGGATACGTATCACCCGGGGATGGAAGGAAACGATCCTGGGTCGCTCGCTGCGGCAGTTCCGCGTGCGCACGTCGCCTGGCGGACCCTACGGGTTTATCTCTTCTCCTGGTTTCTCTCCTTCCCGTCGCTGCTCAGCCCGTTGTGCACCACCCCTCACCCATTTGCTATCCTTATCGATGCTCTAGTTGCTATATAGACTTGGTTGTCCTATTGTCTTTTGATTGGCTAGCTTCGTCCTTGCGAGTCGTAGACATGCTTAGTTCCGCTCTCGTACAGGTCAACCGTGATATATGGATATGGTTGGTACCATGGTAATTGGACCACCTTTAGAACTGCTTGAGCCGACCTAGGACCTGTTCGTTCTACGATACTAGTACTGAGTTGATCGCGCTAACCAAACGCGGGGCTCTGAGATCCCCCCCCCCACCCCCAAATACCGGCGCTTTATCCAGAGGGTCACAAAATTGGTTTTCCATTTGGTGCATACACATAATATGTTCTCGGACATGGGTGAGTTGATATGTCTTCGGACTTGGTGATGATATGATTTGGTGGACAGCCCGGGTATTGCATACATAAAAACGGTACATGTCGGCGGTTCAAGGGGAGCTCCACAAGTTATCTTCTAGGACCGTTAGGTATAGTAGTCGTTGAAAGAGTATGAGTTTGGCGGAATATGATGGATATATTAGTGAGCCTCATGAGCGAGTATATATAGGCGTATAAAGGATTACCTTGGAGTACTGAGTCAAGTTAGGTTAGAATCCTAACTATCCTAAACTACCACAATAACCGTGTACGTACAATACTCTAACATCCCTCTCACAGTCGTAGCGGTAGCGTCGTGAACAACTGGAACATCGCGGACGGTAAGACTGGAGATAAACCGAAGTAGCATTCAGTAGGATGACATCCCCTCGCAGTCATAGTGGGGACATCGTGGACGGTGTCGCGTCATGGTTGCTTGGACTATAGAAGAAGCTGGTGATGCTCAAGCGAGGGGGTAGCCCTTGTGCCGATGTCGAGGGAGCCGAGAGCATGAGACGGTGCCATGGCCGAGGTAGCCGAGCGATGGGTCGTCGTGGTCAATGTCGTGGTCGGGGATGCCGGTGTTGAGGTAGCCGCACGTGAAGCCGCATGCGCATAGCGCGCGAGGAGGATGACGGAGACACATCGAGGTAGTCGTTGAGGGTGTCGATACCAAAGTCGATACAGTTCGAGCCGTCTAGGACGAGGTGCGGCCATAGTTTTGTCAGAACTAGGTGCATGTCAGGGACGAACGCACACTCCAGTTTTGCCAGAACCGAATATGCAAAGAAGAACTCGCCGGTGACGCGGTCGAGGCAGTCGTAGAGGGGTCGATGCCGAACAAGACGTTGTCAAAGCCGATGAAGACGAGGCGCTGATCCGAGTTTGCCAGACTCGGGAACGCGTCGGGGACGAAGGCACTCCTGGTGTTGCCAGTACCAGGCATACGGGGGTAAGGACCATCATGAACTTGTCGCCATGTCAGAAAGACTAGCAGAGGAAACCTCTAGAGCGGTTGCGACATGCAGAGCGGCAAAGGGAGAGATGCTGGTGCTGTCCGCGGTTGTCGGAGTAGAGTAGCAGGTGGTGTAGTCGGGGATGAGGCGATGACGCTGGCAGCGAAGTTGTAGTGGACGAAGACGTAGAAGGCGGCGAAAACAACGGCGACCTAGGGTAGTCATGCTGGATGCCTGGAGTGGCGATGGGGTAGTCGGCGGGACCAGCGACAGCGAGAGGGCACCCTGTAGGTTACCTTGTGAATCGCGGCGTCGGTGCTCGAAGTAGGCGAGGAAGACCCGACGATGTGACGAAGACCATGTGCAGACGGCGGCGATCCGCGCCGTAGGAGATGGCACGGTGAAAGCCGAGGCCGTCGATGCACGAGGACGACGAAGTAGACTGCGTGCAGCCACGCTACGACCCGAGGGGGCGGCATAGCTACAAGGCGCAAGTCGGTGCAGCAGTTGGGAGACCACCATCGACGTACACGCCAAGGAAGGCGCGTTGAAATCCGGTAGCGTGGACCCAAGGCGGCAGCGCTGTGGCCCAACGGGGCGACACAGCAGTAGCCCATAGCTCGATCAGTGGTAGGCACGTGCTTGGCGTAGATAGGCGCGGGACGGTTGATGAGACCGACGGTGCACCGTATGCGCCATGGCATGGACGACGCGTAGATCAGATTCGATGGCGACGTTGTCGGTGAAGTCCCGGACGATGACGAGGAAGAGGATCCAAGGGGGGCGGCCGCGATAGCCTTCCGAGGAAGGCGTAGCAGCCGTTCATGGTGCGCGGCAGCCTGCCGTGAGGCCGCGACAGCCTGCCGAGGTAGCCGCAGCAGCGGAGAGGGCAAGCACACGGAAGTGATGTAGATCCTCGATACCTATGGTCGGAGTAGAGGCGTGACGATGATGACGGCGGTGGGCGACTCAATCCGATCTAAGATCGGTAAAGCAAAAAGAAAGTCGATCAAAAGATCGGAGAAAAAGACTTACAGGGCAGCCGATCACGGATCGGCGGACAAATCCTGCATACGGGTTGCGCAGCCCCCGGCGGAGATCATGGAGATCGACCTCCCCGGGGGCAGCGTGGTGGAAGCTAGGGTTTGAGATGGATTTAGGCTGATACCATGAAAGAGTATGGGTTTAGCGGAATATGATGGATATATTATTGAGCCTCATGGGCGAGTATATATAGGCGTACATGGGATTATCTTGGAGTACGAGTCAAGTTAGGTTAGAATCCGAACTATTCTAAACTACCACAATAACCGTGTACGTACAATACTCTAATAGTCGTGAACGCTGTGCCACCTTGAGACTCGGCCGTGCCTCTGGCCTGGATAAAACACAGTAGGTGATACCTCTGGATACGCGCGTAGTTATGGGCACTACAAGAATCTGGACGATCCATGACATTTCTTTCATGACGGTACCTAAAAATGTCGCGGATCCGTGACGGTCTATTTTTTCGTCGGGAGGGGCTCGAAGGGCCTTCGACCTAGTCATTCATGACGTTTCCTTATTTCATCGTGGAATTCGTCACCGGCCCTGAAGCCTAGTTAGCCAATTCGCCTCGCGTATAATCGTCATGGATATCGTCGTGCCGCATGTTTGAATCTATTTTTTCCCATGACCATGCCATCGATGAACTAACCCCATCTATCATCGCACTATCCACGGTAGCATTTCACAGAATCTGGGGGTGGTTCTTTGGACAGTCCCACATGTCAGTCTCTTTGATCCAAACTTGCATGCAGTGCATGGCTAGTTCACGCGCTAGTGCAGTGGTAGTTCCCGCTTCTTCACCCCCATCTCCTCGCAGTGGCAGTTCCGCTTCATCTGCCTCATCTCTTCTCATATTCTTCTTCTCCTCATCTCTCCCTGTTCTTCTTTCTTCCTCGATCAAAACATTCCCACACGTAAGCCATGGCCAGCAGCCGGATGAAGAGGAACTGGTCCGATCTCCCAGCCAACCCACTTCGCAAGATCGTCGACTACTTGCTGGAGAAAGAGGAGTATGTCGACACCTATGCTGCTTGTCAGGAAGTTGCACCGATTGACACCGCAGTTTAAAAGTGCCTGAATTCCATCTTAACAAGTGGATCATGATAGATCACACACTTCGAGACGTCGGTGACTTCACCTTCCTCAACCTCGCCACTGGTCGTTGCTTCACGACGAATCTAATGGATGTCCATCATAGGTTCACATTCACATCCAATATATATATAACATTCATTTATTTGTATTTCCCATTGTAAACATCTTAGTGCTAACTATCCTATTCTTCCAAAGATTCTACTTCGTCGGTGTTTCTCGTGGCATCATCGTGCTTGCTCAGAGGGTGGAGCCGTACAAGATTCGGCTTCTGAACCCAATCACTCATAAGTCCAACACTGAGTTTGAAGCACAAATACCATCTCATATGCTGCTATCTATCATCGTGACGAAGTCCCCAATGATGGTGTTCGTTTGCAAAAATTATCCCCAGATTGTTGCATGGGCCGATGAGAGCACTCCATGGGGCAATTCAATGAATCATTTGGAGAAGGAATGTATTTGCCACCACCCGATGTGCTTCTGGTCTGCATGATGGCATTCCGAGGGTGAAATGGATCGTATGGGCACCTAGAGGGGGTGGATAGGTGCTACTTCAAATTTTAATGCCTTTTCAATTTTAGGCTTGACACAAAAGGTAAATTCTCTAGATAAACTATTATGTAGAATTTCCCTATATGCAAACCTAACTACTAGCGACTAAAGGCGAGTAAAGTGAGGAACGAGGAAACCGTGATGAAGCACGCGGAGACACATGATTTGTTTTACCGCAGTTCCTTCCTTGTTAAGGGAAGTACATCTGTGTTGGAGGGGTGGGCGGTACTAAGACCACCACGCCACAATAGGCCTCACTGTTGGAGATATGCCCAAGAGGCAATAATAAAAGTGGTTATTATTATATCTTTGTGTTTATGATGAATGTTTACATCCCATGCTATAATTGTATTATAAGGAAACGCTAATACTTGTGTGTTTTGTAAACGTAAAAGAGTCCCTAGTAAGCCTCTTGTTGAACTAGCTTGTTGATTAATAGATGATCATGGTTTCCTGGTCATGGACATTGGATGTCATTAATAACAAGGTTATATCATTAGGAGAATGATGTGATGGACACACACCCATAGTAAGCGTAGCATAAGATCAAGTCATTAAGTTTGTATTGCTATAAGCTTTTAAATGCATAGTAACCTAATCCTTCGACCATGAGGTTGTGTTAATCACCATCACCGGATGGGTACTTTGATGACATCAAACACCGCTTCGTAACTGGGTGGTTATAAAGGTGTCATTGGGTATTCTGAAAGTATGTGTTGAAGCGCATGGACCAAGATTGGGATTTGTCCATCCATATGACGGATAGATATGCTCTGGGCCCTCTCGGTGGAATGTCATCTAGTTAGCTTGCAAGCGTGTGACTGGGTCACAAGGGATGACATAAAATGGAATGAGTAAAGGGTACTTATCAGTAACAAGGTAGAACTAGGTATGGAGATACCGACGATCAAACCTCGGATAAGTAGAGTATCGCGTGACAAAGGGAATTGGTTTCGTATGTTAATGGTTCTATCGATCACAAAGTCATCGTTGAGTATGTGGGAACCATTATGGATCTCCAGATCCCGCTAATGGTTATTGATCGGAGAGGTGTCTCCATCATGTCTGCATATTCACGAACCGTAGGGTGACACACTTAAGGTTCGAAGTTGTTTTAAGTAGATATGGAATGTACGTTGGAGACCGAATGTTGTTCGGAGTCTCGGATTGGATCCGGGACATCACGAGGAGATCCAGAATTGTCCGGAGAATAAGATTCATATAATGGAGATCATTTTCTAAGTTAGGAAATGTTTCGGAGTATTTATATGGGGATTCTAGAAGGTTTCGGAATGTTCCAGAAGGTTCTAGAAGATTTTTTGGAGTTTACTTGAAAACCAAGAAAGGATAAAAGGATAAAGGGAAATTTAAAGAGGAAACTTGGGGGGGAAGGACTCTCCCCCCAAGCTCCCTTGTGCGCCGGCCCTAGGGGGTGGGCCTAGGGGTGGGAACCCTAGGCCGCACCCCTCCCTCTATATATAGAGGGGTGGAGGCGCCACCCCTCCTTGCCCCTCCACTCTTTCCCCTAGCCGCCTCTCTCCTCCTCCTTCCTTCTGCTCAGGCTTAGGCGAAGCCCTGCAGAATTCTCTACTCCACCACCACCACCACGCCGTCGTGCTGCTGGGATTCCGTGGAGAAGATCTACTACCTCCGTTGCTCGCTGGAACGGGGAGAGGAAGGTCTGCTTCGACTCCGCACGTGTGACCGACTGCGGAAGCGCTGCCGGAACGCGGCGCCGGAAGGATCGTCCACACGATCTTGAGATCGGCAAGTGATTGACTACATCAACCACGAGATCCAATCTCGTAACGCTTTCAGATCTACAAGGGTTAGTACAGATCTATCTCGTTGCACATGTCTAATAGATTAGATCTTGGCTTTTATCTAGATTAGATCTGGGTTTTGTTCGTTCTTGCGGTAGAAATTTTTTGTTTTCCATGCTACGAACCCATCAGTGGTATCAGAGCCGTGTCTATGCGTAGATTTGTTGCACGAGTAGAACACAATGGTTTTGTGGGCGTTGGTTCTCGTGCCGTCTTTTGCTTTGTGTACTTTGCATCTTGTGGTATGGTGGGATGAAGCAGCTCGGGCTAACCTTACATGTCATCGCACATGAGACTTGCTCCACGCTTGACATGTAACTTGCTTTGCACAAGTGGCTTTGCGGGTGTCTGTCTCTCCCACCATAGTATAGATCTAATTTACACTTTGCACTTGATAACACTTGTATCAACGTTGTGGTTCAGTTTCGTAGGTAAGATCCGTTCTTATTTGAAAGCCCCAAACCACGTAAAACATGCAAAGAAAATTAGAGGCGTCTAACTTGTTTTTGCAGGGGTTTTGTGATGTGATATGGCCATCATGTGATTGTGATCATATTTGATGTATGCAATGATCCTTGTTGTAATATGGCAACCGACAGGAGCCTAATGGTTGTCTTTAATTCTGTTAAGACCTGCGTGTCTATTCATCTTGTAATAGCTTTATTCCAAGTAGTTGTAATAGTTGCTAGTGATGATGGACAACCATGAAGCGGCGCCACTGACCTTGACGCAATGCTGGTGATGATGGAGATCATGTTCGTGCTTTGGAGATGGAGATCAAAAGGCATAAGAAGAAAGGGCCATATCATATCACACTAATTATGAATTGCCTATGATGTTAATCCTTTATGCATCTTGTATTGCTTAGATCGCGATGGTAGCATTATAAGATGATCCCTCTCACTAAATATCAAGTAATAAAGTGTTCACCCTTAGTTGGCACCGTTGCTAAGACTCGTCGTTTCGAAGCATCTCGTGATGATCGGATGTGATAGATTCTACGTGTGCATACAACGGGTGCAAGCCAGATTTGCACATGCGGAAACTAAGGTTAATCTTGACGAGCCTAGCATGTACAGACATGGTCTCGGAACACGGAATACCGAAAGGTAGAGCATGAGTCATATAAATGATATGATGAACATGAAGATTGTTTGCCGATGAAACTACATCTTCTCTCGTGAAGATCGGACTTGGTGTAGTGGACTTGGTTCGTGTAATCACTAAGACAATGTGAGGGATGTTGTTTTGAGTGGGAGTTCACCTAGTTAATTTAATAATTAAATTTGAACTCAATTTATCATAAACTTAGTCTAAACTACTTGCAAATTTGTTGTAGATTATGGCGACCCCCTATAACTACCTCGGTGAATTACGCTCTTAGTTGCATGCCTGGATGAGTGAAAGTGGTTAAAATAGTACGGTGGGGCCCGGGGCCACTCACGGTAGACCTTTCGGCGGTCCTAACCACTTTCAGAACATCGGGACAAGAACGAGCAGCGTAATCGGCAGGCGAAGGGATCAACTACATACACAAGTGAGTATGTATGCAAGCCACATACAACAGCCCTCAGAGCCATTCCATCTAAAAGAAATAGAAATATTGCAACGCCATACGGCAAGATTCAAATATCCTAGATAGAGATAATATTTTAGGATAGCTCCTCATACATCACACATCAGAGTATCAGGCAGAAGCGGAAAACAAGATCCGAGTACGGATAAGACGCAAATCGGCATAAGATGCCACATAAATAACCACATCCCGCCCATAGATCTCACGGATCCCCGTTCCCGGAATCTCTACACCGAATGATCGTTGCCAACATCATCTGTCTCCTCCACCCAGTATCCATCTTGCGAGTACACCTGTTCATCTGAATCAAACAATTTATCGTGTGAGACCCTAGGGGTACTCAGCAAGTCTTTATGCCACTAAAAGGGACACAACCTGGGGTGATGCAATTGCAGCAAAAGATAAAAGCTAACAATTCTATAGATACTCGCTAACCATCCGCCTAACTAATGATAGACGGATGTCCGTGATATACGAACAACAGTTATAACAGTATAATTAACAGATCCATCCTCCTCCTCGCTTACCAACGAGGAAGCGGACGAACAACCCCCATCATCCGTTGGCAGTTTTATTAACCATTCCATGAGTGTTGAACTATTTACTAGTCAAGTACTTAGTCAAATTAAAAGCGGTACTTTAGTTATACTTGTCTATGATCGAGAAACTATGCTCCAAGTCGTCCATAACCGCGGACACGGCTTTCAGAAAGATTTACCCTGTAGGGGTGCACGAATAGCAACACACACTCGATCAACCTTGGGAAAACCAAAACAAAACCCAACGAGGCATTCACGACAAAGCGATCACAGGATTCAGAAATATTTCAGGGGGCCACCCCATTAAGCTACCCGCAACGAAGTTGGCCGGCTCCGAGACGGACCCAAGGTTTGCGTCAATGGCTGTAAACGACTGGGAACCCGAAAGTGTGACTGGGCTTGTCGATACCGCGAAAACACTCCGCATCCAAAACAGTCCAGGTGCTCCACGCACAATCTTAAATAAAACAGTAAAGCATGGCATAAGTACAGGATAGTAACAAAGCCCCAAACTACTTTGTGGCCCCAAGAAATAAGAATGAATCAAGCTCTGGCTCAGGGGGGTCCATAAGGCCTCCCGGATGTGGATAGTGCGAATAGTCAAGGAACAGGAATCAAGTACTCGGGGTCCTACGGGACACAAGTGAGCATGAAAAACCAAATAGCAGATATTGCTCACCGGTGCCTCTTTCATTAGTTATCCTATTACTACTCAGGTTAAGTTGTTTAGGTACCTCATGATTCATCAGACACTCACATACCCTACTCATGCTTTTCTACGACTCGCATGGCTCAAACAACTCCTGTAGTAATGGCTCATGGGATGGAGGAACAAGCTTCGGTGGGGTTTAAAAGTAAAGGCTATGCAGTACTTGGGATTCAAATTTAATGCAATCATGACTCAATGATGCGAGAATAAGATAGAGGCAATAGGTACTATATGTATGCAAGCATGTGGTAGTGCTTGCCTGGCAGCTCAGTCGAAGCGAGAGATGTATCTGGGTAGTACTCCTGTGATTCCTAGTAATTCTCCTGCTAGGCGTCTATTCGAAGAAGAACCAAACAAACAAGGGCCAACATAAATAAAGTGCACAAGCATATGAATTAAAATGCGACAAGCAAGCAAGCATGCCATGATGAACGATGCACAATTTACATGGCATTATAGTAGCATGGCAAAGGTGAGGTGTGGATACAAGAAATAGAGCATTTTATTATTTATTTACCCAAGTTTTATTGTCATAAACAGTTCAGATTTTTAATAATAACATGATGCATGCTTCAAATCAGAAGAAGGACTGCATAAATAGAACGGGCTCGTTGTGCTGATCGATTTAGACATATTATTTGCCCAATTTGGAGTTATAGAATTAAAGTTATTAATTTATTAAGAGAAAGGGCATTTTATTGTAATTTTAATCATCTCGAAATTTTAAAGTGTTCAAATGATATTTTGAAGGGCATATTTGAATTCCTCACATTTTTCTGATTCCAAAACATATATCATTTGTATTATTTGGATTTGTAAATTAAAAGTTATTTTAAAACTGATTTGAATTTGAATTTTAAATAATTACTGAAATTGTTTTGTCAAAACAGGTAAGTGGCTAGACTTTTTACACACAGGCAGAGCCAGCCGCAGACACTGAGGAGTGGGCCACTGCTGACTGGGGCCACGCGCGCGGAAATCCTTTTGCTACCACGGGCTTAGCCAGCCTCTGCGATTGACAGGTGGGCCAGCGACTGGAGGCCCACGTGCCAGCGAACGAACACGCAGAGACTGCCAGGTGGGGCCGAGCTGGAGAGCGGGTTAAGGTCAATAAATTTGCGGGGCATTTTTGTAAAGTGGATAGGGAGGCTGACTGGTGGGGCTAGCGAGTACCGCAGGTTAAGCATCAAAAGATCTGGGGGGTTTTGAGCAAAAAGGACCGCGTGCACTGTTCTTCTTTCTCCTCTGTCGGACGCCTGACGGAAAACAACGCGCGGCGCAGGGCGGTGACTCGAACCGTAGATCTGGCGTGCACGCTAAGAGGCGGAACCAGTGCGGATGGCTAGGGGAGTTGACAGGAGGGTGGTTGGGGCCTAGGTAAGGTTCTATGTGGCGCGTACAACGTGTAGACACCAGCGTCTGGCAGCGCACCGAGGGCGCTCGATGGAACACGCGGCGCGACCAGGCAACGGCGACGACGGCGAGGATGTCTGGGAGAGAGCTTGGCTTACCGCGAAGCTGCTGGCGGTGGTGGTTCGGGCAAAGGAGCGGGCGATCGTCGACGTAGCAGGGGCCGGCCGGAATTAGGGTTTTGTCGGGACGGCGCAGGTACCGGCGGTTCTGGTACTCCTTCTCCTCGATGGCGCGTCCAGGGCGAAGCAGGGGACTGTTCTTGGTCTCCTCGATCACCTCCACCACGAGCACGGCGGCAGGAACGAGAGGTGGACGGCGGTGCTGGCGAGAGGGAGTCGTCATCGGTGGAGAGGAAGGAGGGGGAGGCAGGGACCCTGGGGTAGATCTGGCGAGCTAGGAGGCGTGTGGGAGGAGGTCAAGGCGAGAGGGAGAGAGGAGAGGCAGCCGTGGGCACGGGGTAGATAAAGGTGGCTCGGGTGCCACCTTTTTCCATCCTCCTCACGTGCTTGCTCGGGCTGGGGCAGGTAGGGCATGGCAGGGTAGGGTGGTGGAGGCTGCCAGGTGGGCCAGGGCGCTGGTGAGGACGGTGGAGCCGGCTGGTAGCGAGAGAGAGAGAGATCAGGGAGGGAAGGCTCCGCTTAGGCTAGGGTTAGCTTAGGGAGGACTCGGGTTAGCTAGGTAGAGGCTCGGTTAGGGTTTTGGCTAGGGATGGGGTAGGTGGGGCCAGCCTGGTAGAGAGAGAGGGGAGGCCGAAGCCTTGACATGGAGAGTGAGAGGTAAGGTGAGGGTTTAGATTAGACTAGGTTTAGAGAGAAATAGAGGAAGAACTAGGGCTAGGGATTCAATTAGGTGTTTAGGTTTTAAATCTTGTTTAAAAGACCCACTCAAGAGGAAAAAAAGGTGAGGCTTGGATTGAGCATGAGATGAAGTGGAGGTGAACCCAAGCAAAGAGAGAGAAAGAGGTTTAGGGAAAAGATCTCATTTGAATCATGCATGAGGATAAATAAAAGAAAAGGTGTTGATGAGAATAAGGGGAATGGTGGAGAGATGATGTAGATGATTCCCCAAACAAGAATCACTAAAACAAAGGAAAAACAAATGGGATAAAAGGTGGTGATGAAGGTTGCATGGCCCATGCAAAATATTAAATGCCATGATTTATTTTGTGAAAACAATAATAATAATATGGCATTATTCTTATGCATTCCCAAGAAGTGGAACTAAAGGCCAAGCAAAAGATAGTTAGGATTAGATCCACCCCATTCACATGAGCTAGAATAAAATCATAAGAAAAGAAATACAAGCTCATGGATTAATGGAATGGTGGAATTATAAGGTAGTGACAAAGAAAATGGAGGAGTGGAATAAAAGATATGCCCCCAACTCAACTTGGGCATTAACCAATATATCAATAACCAAATACAATATCAAGAGGCAAATACAATTAATAATGCATATGAGAGAAGAACCAAAGAAAGAGGGTTTTATATGATGCTCAAATGCAAGGTGGCATGATGACATGAGCATGATATAATTATGATGCAACAATTATGTATAGGAAGTAGCCATTATATTACTAGACCAAGTAGCATTACCATTGTTAGACAATTGGGATGCTACACCCCCTCAATCAATTTCAATGCGTTCCTAGAGAAAGAAAAGCTTAAGAACAATGGAAGCAATTTAACGGACTGGTTCCGTGGACTGAAGGTCGTCCTCAGGGCTGGTCAGTTGACCTATGTGCTCGAAGCACCGCTAGGTGACCCACCTATAGAAGATGCCACCGATGACGTAAAGAATGTTTACGCCACTCGGAAAAATCATTACTCCACAGTTCAGTGTGCCATCCTGTATGGTTTAGAAGCGGAGCTTCAGAAGCGTTTTGAGCACCACGACCCGTTCGAGATCATTAAGGAGCTCAGGCTGATTTTTGAGACTCGCTCGGCGATGGAGAGCTATGAGGCCTCCGAAAAGTTCTTTAACTGTAAGATGGAAGAGGGTAGCTCCGTTAGCGAGCACGTGCTCACCATGTCTGGGTACGCAAACAAGCTCCAAGAGTTGGGGATATCGATTCCTAATGAGTTGGGGATTCACCGTCTCCTCCAATCACTGCCACCGAGTTATAAGAACTTTGTGATGAACTACAATATGCACTGCATGAACAAGACGTTGCCTGAACTATCATCCATGCTGAAAACTGCTGAAGTGGAGATCAAGAAGGAGCACCAAGTGTTGATGGTCAATAAGACCACCAATTTCAAGAGACAGGGCAAGCCTAAGAACAAGGGCAACTTCAAGAAGGACGGCAAGAAAGCTGCCGCACCTGCAAAGAAGCCCAAGGCTGGTCCTAAGCCTGAAACTGAGTGCTTCTACTGCAAGGGTGCTGGTCACTGGAAGCGTAACTGCCCCAAGTACCTGGCGGATCTGAAGAATGGCAACATCAAGAAGAAAGGTATATTTGATATATATGTTATTGATGTGTATCTTACTAGTAATCGTAGTAGTGCCTGGGTATTTGATACTGGTTCAGTTGCTCATATTTGTAACTCGAAACAGGAGCTGCGGAATAAACGAAGACTGGCGAGAGACGAGGTGATGATGCGCATTGGAAATGGCTGCAAGGTTGATGTGATCGCTGTCGGCACGCTCCCTCTACATCTACCTTCGGGATTAGTTTCAAATTTGAATAATTGTTATTTGGTGCCTGCGTTAAGCATGAACATTATATCTGGATCCTGTTTATTGCGAGACGGTTACTCTTTTAAGTCCGAGAATAAAGGTTGTTCGATTTATATGAGTAATATCTTTTATGGTAATGCACCTGAGATGAATGGTTTATTCTTACTGAATCTCGATAGTAGTGATACACATGTTCACAACATAGATGCTAAACGAACAAAATTGAATGATAATTCTACATACATGTGGCACTGTCGTCTTGGTCACATTGGAGTGAAGCGTATGAAGAAACTCCATTCTGATGGACTTCTTGAATCACTTGATAGATGCGAAGCATGTCTAATGGGAAAAATGACTAAGACTCCATTCTCTGGAATAATGGAGCGAGCTACAGACTTATTGGAAATAATACATACCGATGTGTGCGGTCCAATGAGTGTAGCATCGCGTGGTGGATATCGTTATGTTCTCACTTTCACGGATGACTTAATTAGATATGGGTATGTCTACTTTATGAAACATAAGTCCGAAACTTTCGATAAGTTTAAGGAATTTCAAAGTGAAGTGGAAAATCATCGTAACAAGAATATTAAGTTTCTGCGTTCTGACCGCGGAGGTGAATATCTAAGTTATGAGTTTAGCATGCATTTAAAGAAATGTGGAATACTTTCGCAGTTGACACCGCCAGGAACACCACAGCGTAATGGTGTGTCCGAGCGTCGTAATCGAACTCTCTTAGATATGGTTCGGTCTATGATGTCTCTTACAGATTTACCGGTATCGTTTTGGGGCTATGCATTAGAGATAGCCGCATTCACTTTAAATAGGGCACCATCTAAATCCGTTGAAATGACACCGTACGAATTGTGGTTTGGTAAGAAACCTAAGTTGTCGTTCCTTAAAGTTTGGGGTTGCGAAGCATATGTAAAGAAGTTACAGCCTGATAAGCTTGAACCCAAAGCGGAGAAATGCGTCTTCATAGGATACCCTAAAGAAACAATTGGGTATACCTTCTATCATAGATCCGAAGGCAAAGTTTTCGTTGCCAAGAATGGATCCTTTCTTGAGAAGGAATTTCTATCGAAGGAAGTGACTGGAAGGAAAGTAGAACTCGATGAGGTTATTGAACCTTCTCTCGGATTTGAGAGTAGCGCAGCACCGGAAGATGTTTTTGTGCCGCCTGCACCAATTGGAGAGGAAGCTAATGATGATGATCATGAAACTTCAAACGAAGTTACTGCTGAACCTCGCAGGTCAACGAGGGTTCGTACCACTCCTGATTGGTATGACTCTGCCTTGAACGTCATGTTGGTGGACAACGTTGATGACCCTACGACGTATGAAGAAGCTATGGTGAGCCCAGATTCCGACAAATGGCTAGAAGCCATGAAATCCAAAATGGGATCCATGTACGAAAACCAAGTATGGACTTTGGTGGACTTACCGGATGGCCGTAAGGCTGTCGAGAACAAATGGATTTTCAAGAGAAAAACAGATGCTGATGGTAATGTTACCGTCTATAAAGCTCGACTTGTCGCGAAAGGGTTCCGACAAATTCAAGGAGTTGACTATGATGAGACATTCTCACCAACAGCGAAGCTAAAGTCTGTGAGGATTTTGTTAGCAATTGCTGCACATTTCGATTATGAGATTTGGCAGATGGATGTCAAAACGGCGTTCCTTAATGGTGACATTGAGGAAGAGTTGTATATGGTACAACCCAAGGGTTTTGTTGATCCTAAAGATGCTGACAAGGTATGCAAACTTCAGCGCTCCATTTATGGACTGAAGCAAGCATCCTAGAGTTGGAATCAACGTTTTGATAAAGTAATCAAAAACTTTGGATTTATACAAACTTATGGAGAAGCTTGTATTTACAAGAAAGTGAGTGGGAGCTCTGTAGCATTCCTAGTACTATATGTATATGACATATTGTTGATTGGGAATGATATAGGACTTCTTAATAGTGTCAAAGCCTATTTGAATAATAGTTTTTCGATGAAGGATCTTGGCGAAGCGGCATATATTCTAGGCATCAAGATTTATAGAGATAGATCAAGACGCCTAATAGCGCTTTCACAAAGTACATACTTAGACAAAGTTCTAAAGAAGTTTAGAATGGATGATAGCAAGAAAGGGTTCGTGCCCATGTTGTCAGGTAAGACCTTGAGTAAGACTCAAAGTCTAGCTACGGCAGAAGATAGAGAGAAAATGAATAATATTCCCTATGCCTCGGCCATTGGTTCTATCATGTATGCCATGCTGTGTACAAGACCGGATATAGCACATGCTGTTAGTTTGACTAGCAGATATCAAAGTGATCCTGGAAGGGAACACTGGACAGCGGTCAAGAATATCCTGAAATACCTAAAGAGGACTAAGGATATGGTTCTTTCTTATGGAGGTGATGAACATCTTGTTGTAAACGGTTACACCGATGCTAGTTGGAACACCGATCCGGATGACTCGAAGTCACAGTCGGGATATGTATTTATTTTGAATGGTGCTGCAGTGAGCTGGAGGAGTGCCAAGCAAAGCGTTGTGGCGAAATCTTCAACTGAATCGGAATACATAGCTGCTTCGGAGGCTGCACAAGAAGCCATATGGATGAAGGAATTCATTACTGAACTTGGCGTGGTTCCTAGTGCGTTGGACCCAATGGCCATCTACTGTGACAACACAGGTGCCATAGCTAATGCACAGGAGCCAAGGTCACATAGCAAGCTGAAGCACATCAAGCTACGTTTCCACGCTATTCGCGAGTATGTCCGAGATGGTGACATAAAGATTTGCAAAGTACACACTGATCTGAATGTGGCAGATCCGTTGATTAAACACTCCCTAGGGCAAAGCATGACCAACACCAGAACGCCATGGGTGTTAGGTATATTACCATCTAATCTAGATTATTGACTCTAGTGCAAGTGGGAGACTGTTGGAGATATGCCTAAGAGGCAATAATAAAAGTGGTTATTATTATATCTTTGTGTTTATGATGAATGTTTACATCCCATGCTATAATTGTATTATAAGGAAACACTAATTTTAATGCCTTTTCAATTTTAGGCTTGACACAAAAGGTAAATTCTCTAGATAAACTATTATGTAGAATTTCCCTATATGCAAACCTAACTACTAGCGACTAAAGGCGAGTAAAGTGAGGAACGAGGAAACCGTGATGAAGCACGCGGAGACACATGATTTGTTTTACCGCAGTTCCTTCCTTGTTAAGGGAAGTACATCTGTGTTGGAGGGGTGGGCGGTACTAAGACCACCACGCCACAATAGGCCTCACTGTTGGAGATATGCCCAAGAAGCAATAATAAAAGTGGTTATTATTATATCTTTGTGTTTATGATGAATGTTTACATCCCATGCTATAATTGTATTATAAGGAAACGCTAATACTTGTGTGTTTTGTAAACGTAAAAGAGTCCCTAGTAAGCCTCTTGTTGAACTAGCTTGTTGATTAATAGATGATCATGGTTTCCTGGTCATGGACATTGGATGTCATTAATAACAAGGTTATATCATTAGGAGAATGATGTGATGGACACACACCCATAGTAAGCGTAGCATAAGATCAAGTCATTAAGTTTGTATTGCTATAAGCTTTTAAATGCATAGTAACCTAATCCTTCGACCATGAGGTTGTGTTAATCACCATCACCGGATGGGTACTTTGATGACATCAAACACCGCTTCGTAACTGGGTGGTTATAAAGGTGTCATTGGGTATTCTGAAAGTATGTGTTGAAGCGCATGGACCAAGATTGGGATTTGTCCATCCATATGACGGATAGATATGCTCTGGGCCCTCTCGGTGGAATGTCATCTAGTTAGCTTGCAAGCGTGTGACTGGGTCACAAGGGATGACATAAAATGGAACGAGTAAAGGGTACTTATCAGTAACGAGGTAGAACTAGGTATGGAGATACCGACGATCAAACCTCGGATAAGTAGAGTATCGCGTGACAAAGGGAATTGGTTTCGTATGTTAATGGTTCTATCGATCACAAAGTCATCGTTGAGTATGTGGGAACCATTATGGATCTCCAGATCCCGCTAATGGTTATTGATCGGAGAGGTGTCTCCATCATGTCTGCATATTCACGAACCGTAGGGTGACACACTTAAGGTTCGAAGTTGTTTTAAGTAGATATGGAATGTACGTTGGAGACCGAATGTTGTTCGGAGTCTCGGATTGGATCCGGGACATCACGAGGAGATCCAGAATTGTCCGGAGAATAAGATTCATATAATGGAGATCATTTTCTAAGTTAGGAAATGTTTCGGAGTATTTATATGGGGATTCTAGAAGGTTTCGGAATGTTCCGGAAGGTTCTAGAAGATTTTTTGGAGTTTACTTGAAAACCAAGAAAGGATAAAAGGATAAAGGGAAATTTAAAGAGGAAACTTGGGGGGGAAGGACTCTCCCCCCAAGCTCCCTTGTGCGCCGGCCCTAGGGGGTGGGCCTAGGGGTGGGAACCCTAGGCCGCACCCCTCCCTCTATATATAGAGGGGTGGAGGCGCCACCCCTCCTTGCCCCTCCACTCTTTCCCCTAGCCGCCTCTCTCCTCCTCCTTCCTTCTGCTCAGGCTTAGGCGAAGCCCTGCAGAATTCTCTACTCCACCACCACCACCACGCCGTCGTGCTGCTGGGATTCCGTGGAGAAGATCTACTACCTCCGTTGCTCGCTGGAACGGGGAGAGGAAGGTCTGCTTCGACTCCGCATGTGTGACCGACTGCGGAAGCGCTGCCGGAACGCGGCGCCGGAAGGATCGTCCACACGATCTTGAGATTGGCAAGTGATCGACTACATCAACCACGAGATCCAATCTCGTAACGCTTTCGGATCTACAAGGGTTAGTACAGATCTATCTCGTTGCACATGTCTAATAGATTAGATCTTGGCTTTTATCTAGATTAGATCTGGGTTTTGTTCGTTCTTGCGGTAGAAATTTTTTGTTTTCCATGCTACGAACCCATCACTCACCCTGTTCTCCGATGGATCCCGCCACCAAAGGCCTGATCCACCTTTCCACTATAGGTACCCTTCGAGGCAGGAACCGATGCCTTTACACAACTAGCGGGGCATAAGTCCACAACCAAATTGAAGGCTCCCGTAATGACAACAAGCTGCCACAAGATAAAGTTATCAATAATAAAACACAAGATCTAGATATTAACGAGAACACTAGATCGGGGATTTCTCCAAGTGAATGGAGAGGAGTTGATGCGCTTGATTCGTGATGACGATATAGGTTGTCTCCTCCTTCAATTCCCCCAAAGATCGGAGCCTTCGGGTGGTTGGAGTGGGAGATCTAGAGAGAGAGCTCTTGCAATAGGTCTGGTCTTTTTCGAATGAATCAAGAGTTCTGACCGAAGGGGATGAAGGGGCTTTTATACCCCTGTCCCAACAGAGCCGTTGGAGCCATTTGGGGCCAGATTATCTAGCCCAAGTGAGGGCGGAATTATCCGGCCTGGGGAAAACTCTGCCCCAGACTCGGATTATCCGGCAAATAATCCGCCTTCGAACAGAGGCTCGCGCAGGGAGGTCCTTCACATCTCCTCCTGAGGACCGGATTATCTGACTGGGGGAAAATCCGCCCCAGCAACGGATTGTCTGGGGGAAAATCCGCCCCTAGACAGAATCTCGCGTAGACGCTCCCTTGGGCAAATTCCCTAGGGCCGGATTATCTGGGCCTAGAGGAAGGTCGGATTATCCGGCCCTGGGAGAAAATCCGCCAGAGAGCAAACTGTCCGGGGGGAAATCCGCCCCTAGACAGAAGCTCGCACGCAGCCAGCCCTGGCCAAGATGGTTAGGCCGGATTGTCCGGCCCATGATGGGGGCGGATAATCCGGCCCCCAAACACCCAAATTTTTTCCTGCAACACTTAGAGCACATTAGAAACCTCCATGGTATTGTTATCTAACACACAAAATATAGGGGAACATAAAATGTTCTTCCAATCTCCCCCTTTTTGGTGTTAGATGACAATACTAGGATTTGCAAGAAAACTCATATGACCACCAACATTAAATACATGAAAGAGACTCCCCCTCAATGTGTGCATACTAAATATTAGCATTTGAATACAAATGCACACAAGTAGGTACGAGTCTATTTCATTGGAATATGAACAGCATAATCATACCACCGAGAGAGAGAGGCGTCCTCAAGATAGCCAGTATAACCAATGATAACCATCATAAACGCCTTCCTCGAGAAATATATCCAATATGATAGAATATGATAGATGAATCCATATGAGTAATCCAAGAGATAAATCCACACCAACACATAGTTTCATACAAAGCAAATCACAAATAAAGGTTCAACACTAAATGGGCACAAGCAAGAAAACGACGAATAGATAAAGTGCAAATGCTTGCGCCCGACCCATGCAAATCCTCGGAGACCTAATAGAACTACTTCTACCCCTTTGGCATCGAGATGCCAAAAAGGAAGAAGAGCAATGCTAACGCCCCAAGGGATCACTCGTAGTCCTCATCCTCGTCCTCGTCCCCGTCCCCATCCTCGTCCTCATCCTCAAACTGAGATGGTACTACACACTCAAAATTGCAAGAAACAAATCAACCAAAGGCCAAAATTAAGTGTGATTCCCATAAGAACATGAGATGAGAAATAACAAACAAAAAGATCCAATTAAATCCAACTCTTCTCATGGAAGAGGGCGGTGGCCGAGGCCACCTTGTTGGAGTGCATGGTATGACACCGCGAAGATATATCTTGGGTTCATGAACAATACTTATTAATAAGCTCACATATCACAAAATGATATAAAGAGAAATGATTTGACTTGCTTTCGGCATTATGGGCGGAGGGTTAGCCCAATCAATTAGGACCACATTCCCCCTATATCCATGCCCACACCTAGACCAAATAAGACTGAGATGGAAGAGTGAGTGCATGGGTAATCAAGACAAGCTCCTTGAATCAACGATATTTAGCTCATTCCTCAAGTAACAAAACCTTGTTTCATCAAGTGGCTTTGTGAAAATATCAGCAAGTTGGTTCTTCGTGCTCACAAAAGATAGATCAATATCGCCTTGAGCTATATGGTCCCAAATAAAATGATTCTGAATCTCAATATGCTTCGTCCTTGTGTGATGTACCGGATTATATGCAATTTTGATTGCACTTTCATTATCGCATAAAAGAGGCACTTTGTCACAATTGACACGGTATTCCTTTAAAGTTTGCCTCATCCATAATAATTGAGTACATGCACTAGTAGCAGCCACATATTCAGCTTCGGCGGTGCAGAGAGATATATAATTCTGCTTTTTACAAGACCAACATACTAGGGACCTTCCCAAGAACTGACAAGCTCCAGAAGTTGATTTCCGATCATCCTTATCACCAGCCCAATCTGAATTAGTATATCCACATAGAGATAAGTTGGAGCCATTGGGATACCATAGACCGAAATTAGGGGAATGAACCAAATATCAGAAGATCCTTTTGACAGCCACTAAGTGGCTTTCTTTAGGAGCTGCTTGATACCTTGCACACACCCCTACACTCAACATAATATCGGGTCTAGATGCACAGAGGTAAAGAAGAGAGCCGATCATGGACCAGTATACCTTTTGGTCCACATCTTTACCATGGGGATTAAGTTCAAGGTGACATTTTGTTTGCATCGGAGTGACGACGGCATTAAGATCCATCATCTTGAATCTCTTTAGCATGTCTTGGATGTATTTTGCCTGATTGATAAAAGTTCCTTCTCTAAGTTGCTTGATCTCAAATCCAAGAAAGAAACGTAACTCCCCCATCATAGACATCTCAAACATATCAGTCATAAGCTTTGAAAATTCATCATTAAAAGCTTTATTAGTAGAGCCAAAGATAATGTCATCTACATATAGTTGGCATACGAAGAGCTCCCCCTTAACCTTATTGGTAAAAAGAGTGGGATCGATTTGCCCAACTTGTAAGCCACGGTCCAACAAAAGCTCTTTAAGGTGCTCATACCACGCACGTGGGGCTTGTTTAAGGCCATAGAGTGCCTTATCGAGTTTGTAGACATGGTTCGGAAAGTTAGGATCCTCAAATCTCGGGGGTTGCTTTACATATACCAACTCATGTAGATGACCATTAAGAAAAGTACTCTTAACATCCATTTGCTGTAATTTAAAATTGTTATGAGCAACATAAGCAAGAAGGATACGAATGGACTCAAGGCGAGCCACATGAGCATAAGTCTCGCCGAAGTCGATGCCCTCCACTTGGGAATAGCCTTGTGCCACGAGTCTTGCCTTGTTCCTTAGAACAATGCCATTTTCATCTTGCTTATTCTTGAAGATCCACTTTGTGTCGATAACATTGCGGCAATCCTTGGGCTTCTCTTCAACTCTTCATGCATAGCAACAACCTAGTCCGGATCTTCAAGAGCTTCAAACACCTTCTTGGGTTCCACCATTGAGATGTGAGCTTGATGCTCACCAAAACTTGCCAACTCCCTTCTTGTGGATACCCTTCGACAAAGATCACCTACAACTTTGTCAAGGGTGTGACCCCTTAATTCAGGGTTCCTATCCGCACGAGCTTTGCGACAAAGTTCAATTAGCTTGTTGTCTCTTGGGGGAATAACTTCATCATTTGATTCTTCGTTGGAATCGTTGGCTTGACCTTGATCTTCAACTTGATTAGCAGGAATAGGAGATGTTGAATCTTGCCCTTGATGTTGGACATCAGCCGTAATAGGAGGCTGCTGATCTTCAGGATTTTCAGGGCCGAATAATCTGGCCGAGGGAGGAGGCGGATAATCTGGCCTGGGAGAACCTGAAGCATCTTCACAGACTTGACTAGGACTTGCACGAACTAGAGAGTGGCCGGATAATCCGGGGTCAGCCGGAAAATCCGGCCTGGGACTTGCAGTAATTTCTTTGATAGGTTGATCATTTCTTCCAGTTGAGGAGGGATGGCCGGATAATCTGGTGTCCACCGGATAATCCGGCCTAGAGCTTTCAGGAGCATTTTGATCTTCAGCATTTTGTGTGGTTGGTGTAGAAGATTCTCCGACGGTTGGAGCATGTTGAGCTTGTGTCGATAAGGGCTCCACTTGAGTAGAGCATTGCCCTTGTCGATCCGCCACAAGGGGTTCCTCAATGGGGCAGAAAAATCCCACACCCATTCTTCTTATGGCATCTTGGGGTATTTCAACATCTGCATTACAAACATCAACTTGCCCCGCACGGGAGCCATCATTCTCCTCGAACACCACACTACAAGATTCTACAACAGTTCCGGAGAGCTTATTGTAGACTCTATAAGTGTGGGATTCGGCACCATAACCAACAAAAATCCCTTCTAAAGCCTTAGACTCAAATCAAGATAAACGAACTCCTTTAATGGGAAAAACACTTACAACCAAATACCCGGAAGTAGGAGATGTTTGGCTTGTTACCAGTAAGTATTTCATATGGAGTCTTGTCCAAGATTTTGCGGAGATAGAGCCGGTTGGATGAATGGCACGCGGTAGAGATTGCTTCCGCCTAGAAGTTATAACGAGACATAAATTCAGCTAGCATAGATCTAGCCATATCCATTAAGGTCCGGTTCTTCCTCTCGGCAACACCATTTTGCTGAGGGGTGTACGCAGCAGGATATTGATGTCTTATCCCCTCTTCACTTAGAAATTCATTTAAGGTGTAGTTCTTGAATTCGGAGCCGTTATCACTTCTTATTGCCAATATAGGGACATTGTGTTGGCGTTGAACTTCGTTGGCGAAGTCGATGACCATTTGTTGAGTCTCGCTCTTCAACTTGAAGAAATAGACCCATGTGTATCTTGAGTAATCGTCAACAATCACGAGGCAATATTTCTTCCCACCGATACTTGCATGATATGGAGGACCAAAGAGGTCCACGTGGAGGAGCTCTAAAATCCTCTTTGATGAAATAATGGTCTTCCTTCGATGGGGAGAGACATGCATTTTTCCTTCAACACAAGCCCTGCAAACACGATCTTTGGCAAAGGAAACATTTTTTTAGTCTAAGGATGTGGCCACCCTTGTGGAGACTTTGCAAAGTTCTCATATTGACGTGGGCTAGTCGGTGATGCCATAGCCAACCCGCGTCGGCCTTTCCGAAAAGACACATCGGGCTTGTAGTGGTTTTCCCCGAAAAGTCCACTACGTACAGGTCATTTTCGACATATCCCACAAAAGCGACCTTTAGAGACTTGCTCCACAAGAGTACCACCAAATCAACATCAATAAAAACTGCAAAGCCCATCTTACCAAGGGCATGAACTGAAAGTAAATTGTAACCGAGGGTCTCAACAAGCATGACGTCCATGAGAGAGATATCGTGAGCAACCACAACTTCGCCAAGACCCAATACCTCAGATTTTGACTTATCACCATAGGAGACGGTTATGTGATCATGGTTTGGCCACATCTCCGAAATGATCTCCTTGCTTCTAGTCATGTGACTAGTGCACCCGCTATCGAGTACCCATTTAGAACCACCGGAAGCATAGCCCTGCAAGAAATTTACTTCTTGGTTTTAGGTACCCATTTTTCAATGGGTCCTCTCATGTTAGTGACAAGGGTCCTGGGAACCCATATAGACCAAGAAATGTAACTATCATAAGGACCTACATAACTAGCATAAACATCACCATAATAATCACAATATAACGCATAGTTAGGATTATTAGCCCCTACAAAACCATCATAGTTAGTCTTGTCATTAGAGGTGGTGCTTTGTAACACCCCGTCCACTCCTGGGCCCGAGGGGTGTCAACCCTGGTAGCTTAATAGGATATCTAGACTGGCCCCACAGACCAACACTAGTCTTTTCTACGCAGTTTGTCCTCATTCGAGCGCACCCAGTTACCCACTTCCCGGTCAGTCACCCATCCTAGAATTGCTCTAGGCCAAGCACGCTTAACCTTAGAGTTCTTTTCGAATGAGCTTCTGGAAAAGAAGTTGTAACTTGTTGATATGGGTATCCTATCAATCCTATTAAGCCATGTGCCTGGATCTCACATACACCCACCCTTTAGCAAATCGATGCCCTCATCGATCAAGCACACCCCAGGAACGTTCCCTCTTGGCACGCGTCTGTGCGTCCAGTGCCGGCACATGTGCCATGCCGTGTCCACTCTGGGCCACACGCGCCATGCTCCACATGTCCCACCACTGACCCGCACACACCCGTGTAATTGCAAGGGTCGGCTCTGATACCACTTGTAACACCCCGTCCACTCCTGGGCCCGGGGGGTGTCAACCCTGGTAGCTTAATAGGATATCTAGACTGGCCCCACAAACCAACACTAGTCTTTTCTGCGCAGTTTGTCCTCACTCATGCGCACCCGGTTACCCACTTCCCGGTCGGTCACCCATCCTAGAATTGCTCTAGGCCAAGCACGCTTAACCTTAGAGTTCTTTTCGAATGAGCTTCCGGAAAAGAAGTTGCAACTTGTTGATATGGGTATCCTATCAATCCTATTAAGCCATGTGCCTGGATCTCACATGCTTGTATTTGGTTGAGTAGTTTTGCTCTTCTTCTTCTTCTTCTTCTTGTTGTTGTTCTTCTTCGTCTTGGGGACATAACTAAGACCTTCTTTCCAATTGTTTGTCCTTTGTTTGCTAAGCACCTCATCTAGGACTTATTTACCTTTATGTTGAGATCCTTTACAAGCTCTTCTTTTAGCCTTGCATTTTCCTCAACAATGTCTTCATGTCCACAAGATAGAGTGGAGGTGCTGGGCATATCATACTTGTCCAATTGAGTTTGGAGCTAATCACGAGACTCATTTAGAGTAGAATGGTCGCTCTCCAATGCCTTGTGAGCAATGTCAAGTTTCTCAAACTTCTCTGAGAGTCTAGCATGAGCATCCCCAAATTCAACCTTTTCTTCCTTTAGTTTCTTTACCTTAGCAAGAGCATTGTCACGTTCTTTCATGATCTGGGCAACAACCTCTTCATGGGTTTCCTCAATTGACTCGAGTTTCTCCTCCAAGGATACTCGAGCTTCCTCTTCTTCTTCTAAGGCATTCTTCAAGGAGGCTATCTCCAAGGCGTCTTCTCTCTCAATTCTACCCTTTTCTTCGAGAAGAGCTTTGGAATGAGCAAGTTGACTCATAAGAGCATCAAAGTGAAGTTTATGCTCACCTTGCAAGTTAGTAAATTTTTTTTCCAAAGCAATAACTTCTTCTTTTATCTTAATACTAGTATGATCATCCATATCCATATTTATGTTAGTCTTAGGAAATGAATAAATATAAGATGATACCTCGGACCCTCTTGCCATAAGGCAAGTGACATTGTTGTTGATGAGGTTTTCGTTTGGAGAGTCGAAGAGTGATGATGGGGTAGATGTGTTGGCTATAGCAGCTACCTCACGAGAACTATCTTCATCCTCTTCGTCTTCACTTGCAGAGGAATATTCTTCTTGTGCCACCAAGACAATCTTGGGTTGCTTCCTGTAAGGACCATTCTTTTTGATAAATGGCTTCTTTCGAGGTGCCTTGGACTTTTCTTTAAGGATGAGCCTGCCACCATTGTCTTCTCTATTTTGATATGGACATTCAGCCACAGTGTAACCTATCACCACAAAGGTAGCATGTTCTTAGTTTTGGGCCATTCTCTCTTCTTCCACTTGACCCATTCTTGCGCTCGAGTTCTGACTTGGCCTTGGCTGGATCCTTCCAAAATTCCTAGCATAGAAAGCCATGTACTCACCATGAGCATGCTTGACT
This sequence comes from Avena eriantha, assembly GCA_910589775.1. Lineage (NCBI taxonomy): Eukaryota > Viridiplantae > Streptophyta > Magnoliopsida > Poales > Poaceae > Avena > Avena eriantha. The sequence continues at coordinate 276,270,793 of OU342743.1, forward strand.
TCCTCGGGACAGCCTATTGAGACACCCTCGTATCCTCTTCCATCCTCATCTTGTTCAACAACATTTACCTTTAGAGCAACATTGACTCCTTTTTGCATTCCAATAGCCCGGGCATGGGCATCTTTAGTGTCCTTAGCTACAACCTTGAATGACGCCATTTCTTGCATGACTTCATTGGAAGTCATTTGATGGTAGTTGTGTCTACCTTGCAAGCTGATACGTTGCTAACGTATCCATAATTTTTGATGTTCCATGCTTGGTTTTTATCTACTTTCTTATGTCTTGTCCATACTTTGGAGTACTTTTTATACACTTTCTTGGACTAACCTATTAACAAGATGTCACAGTGCCAGCTGCCTGTTTTCTGTTGTTTTTGGTTATAGGAATGTCAGAAAATGAATATTCTCAGAATTGGACGGGACAAAAGCCAAAGTCAGTTTTTCACCGAGGGGGACACGGAGCCAGAATACGAGACGGAGAGGGGCCAGAGGGCCGCCACACCACCTGGCTGCGTGGCCAGGCCTGGCCTGCACCAGGGGGTGGTGTGGCGGCCGCCTAGGGCACCCCCTCGGCCTTCCCTTTCGCCTATAAGATGCCTTTGATACAGAAACCCTAAGTACCTGATCAAAATTCCACGAAAGAGTATGTAGTCGCCGTCATCTCCATCCCTAGATCGGGAGGGACCTGAAGCTCTCTTCCCGGCACCCCTCCAAAGGGGAGAATTCACCCTGGAGGTCTTCTTCATCACCATGCAATCCTCCGCTGTGATGCGTGAGTAGTTCATCCTTGGACTACGGGCCCATGTAGTAGCTAGATGGTTGGTTCTTCTCCTTTGTGCTACCATGTTTAGATCTTGTGAGCTCCGTTCATGATCAAGGTCATCTATTTGTAATCATACATGTTGTGTTTGCTGGGATCCGATGGATATTGAGATGCTATTTCAGATTGATTATTGATTCTATCATGTCTTTGTTATTTGTGATCTTGCATGCTTTCCATTGTTAGTAGCTATCTTGGCCGAGTAGATTCTAGCAACTCCAAGAGGGAGTATTTATGCTCGATAGTGGGTTCATGCCTCTAGTAATCTGGGGAAGTGAAATAAATCTCTAAGGTACTAGATGTGTTGTTGCTACTAGGGAGAAAACAACAATCCTTTATACATAGAACAATCGTATTGTTTACTTTACACGCAATGCGTAATGCAATTATCTGTTGCTTGCAACTTAATACTGGAGGGGGTTCGGATGATAACCTGAAGGTGGATTATTAGTCATAGATACAGTTGGATTACGGTATATGTATAATGTTGTAATGCCCAATCAAATCTCATAGGAGTCAAGATGATTAGTATATGCATGTATGCTTTCTCGATGTTTATCAATTGCCCCGCTGTAATTTGTTCACCCAACATGTCATCTATCTTAAGGAGAACCACCACTAGTGAACTATGGACCCCGGTCCTTTTTTTACCATCAATCTACAACTGTTTACTACTTTATGTTTATTTTCTGCAAGCTTTTACTTTCTTCCACACAATACGTTTAATCCTTTGTTTTCGGCAAAACCGGTGAGATTGACAACCTCACTGTAAGTTGGGGGAAAATTTATGTGTCTGTGTTGTGCAGGATTCCAAGTTGGCAACAACACCTTGGAGGTGTTTCCTTGCTCCTACTGGTTTGATAACCTTGGTTTCATAACTGAGGGAAAACTTGATGCCGTGCTCATCATACCTTCCTCTTGGGGTTCCCCAACGAGCTCGATATATTTTGGGCCATCAAGCTATTTTTCTGGCACCGTTGCTAGGGAGTCAAGGACATCTTCACAAGGGGAGTCTATCATAACCAATCTCTTTACTTTGTTTTATTTTTTTTCTTACTTTATTTCTGCTTTGTTTGCTTGTTTCTTATTCCAAAACACAAAAAATTAGTTTTACTAGTTTGCTTTCTTTATTAAAAACACAAAAAAATTAGCTCATATCTTATGTTGCCGTTATGTCTAGCATTCTCCAATCACTATGTCACCTGAGGAAATGATTTTCACTTTTAAACAAGGAATTAAAGAGAGTTTCAAAGAAGCTTGGTCTAGAATCTCTGATCTACATGAAAAAACTGAACCTAAAATGACTCAAAGCTTGTTCCTTAGCAGTTTTTACCTTGAATTGCTCTTTGCTATAGATATGATTTGGATGTTGTAGTGGGAGGAGATTTCCTCCAATGCAATGAGGATGATGCTTTGAATGCCATAAAGAAGTTGGTCTTTACTTACAACTTGCCTAGCAAACTGATTCTTCCTTCAAAAACATATTTGCTAGATTGAATACTCTTGAGACCAGCACTGCTAGTTTCAAAGATTGCTATAATACACTTAGAGAGCATCATGACTATGTTCCAATAAATTATGAACCCTCAAAATGGCTTCCCACAGTAAAGATTTCTATAAATAATGAAACTTTTCATACTCGTTGTGATATCATGTCTGAATTTTGTCTTATGCCTAAAGATATCTATGAATCTTTGAATCTTTGGGGACTTTCTGAAGGAGGAGAAGAAATATTTCTTGCTAATAATGCCAAAATATCACCAATTGGAATAGCTGAAGGAGTGTTTACAAAGATCCTAGGGAAAATGGTTTCTACTGATTATCTTGTTATTGAAAGTGTAGGGAAAGGACAAATTACACTTGGAAGATCCCTATTGAAACTCCTTCGAGCAATAATAGATGTGGAAAAGGGCACCCTGCACTTTGCTTGTCCACCAAACAATCATATGTTCCCCAAGGTTAAGAATAAAAGTAAGAGAGGTAAGGGCAAGAAATTTGGTTTTAATAGTTCTTCATTTAACAACACTTGATTCTTTTTCTTGCTTCTTATGCCTAACTTAAAGGCGTTAAAGAAAAATACTTATTGGGAGATAACCGAAAAGTTTTAGATGAGCCTTGGAAGTTATTACTTGAGTAATAACTGCTCCTTATCCTTTTTATTTGCTTTTTGTGCCAAGAGTAACCTCTAATGAGAGAGAAGTAATGCTTGGGAAAGTTGTTGTCCCGAAACAGATTGTTATGCTTCACTGTAAAAATTCGTGTAAAATCTCTATATATCATTTTGAGGCGTGAATTTTCGTTCTTCTGCCCCAGGTTATTATCTAACTTTCGTTAGTTCAACACTTTTTGATTTGAGCAACATAAGGTCTTCGAAAAAAATTGGTTTTTACCTGCTGGTCTGTTTTGACAGATTTCTGACATTATTTGCATTTGCTTTTTGTTGGTTCCTTTTTGAGTTCTCTTTGGGGAATTGAGCTTTTTGAGGGAAGTGCTACAGTAGCTTGTGTTTTAATGGAAGTTTTATTGGTGTGGAAACTGAACCCAAAAACTTATTATCTTGAGTGCACTAATGTTGCTAATAAAGATTGTGTGAAGGAAAATTTTCAGGTGTATGGAGAGAATGATGTAATGAGATGAATAATGGACTAAAGCTCAAGCTTGGGGATGCCACCCCGTTTCACCCCAAGAAATATTCAAGAGGTACAAGCATTAAAGCTTGGGGATGCCCAAGGCATCCCCTTCTTCATCAATAAAAATCCCAGGTTTCTTCCAAACACTTCATTTTTATTGTTTCATGCACAGTTGTGTTGTTCTTGGAGCGTCTTCGTTTTTTGTTTTTGGTTTAAGTTTGCTTGGTTTTGTTAGTTTGCTTGAATAGATTGGTTGGACCCCCTCTTTCATGCATTGGTTTTCAAATAGTTTGGTTTGGATTGGAAAAGAGTAGGAAAGTTCATGCTTAAGTGGTAAAGAGAGCTTGTTTTTGATTGTGGCCTATGCTTTGTCATGCCATGCTTGATATTGTTTTGGCTTTATGCTTAGTGATCTTTGCTGTAGCATGACATGTTATAAACAATTGAGATTGCTTAATGTGCCTTGGAAGAATCATGCGTTGTTTTAGCATATTAAAGCATAGTATTGTGGTATTTTCTTTTGATACTTTATTTGGGTTGACTTGGCGCATCCTCACACCATGTTATGACTATCCCAAGTCACCATAAGCCTTTATGATCCTTTATTTTTTGCCTTGTAGTATCACTTTATGCTTTGATTAATGAATTTTTGTCGCTTTGCATGATTATGGCCATTATTGCTCTCTTAGTTGGTCGCTCTCAGTCTTTTGCTAGCCTCCATAACCAAGTGTGGGTTCCACTCATGCATCCAACTCCTAAAACCAAGTTATTCCAAAGAGTCCACCATACCTACCTATTAGCATTTTCTATTCCAAGTATATTCATGTTTTTATCTACCTTCCGAATTAAACTTGTTATGTGAAAATTAGTGATTAAAGCTCTCACGAACTTGATGGCACACTTTACTTGCATTTAATAAACTTGAACCATTGCGTCCATCTTTGTTGCGTATATGCTCGCGCTTTATAAGTTGAAGTTAGAAAAACCATGTATCATGGGGAACGCTTTCAATATTGCACTTTTACATTGTACCCCGTTGATATCATGTTCTTTTGCTTATGGATCCCGGCGATGTGAAATAAAAGGGGAACTTGTAAGATCATGGAGTTTGTATGTGTGTTAGAGAAACGCCTGGGCCGCTAGCCTAAGCCATGCCTAATCATGGTGGAAACTTGCAGCACAACCATAATGAGCACTCTATGAGGCATCCTCAATAAAAACCTATGCAAATAGCAAATAAAAAGATCGCTGAGATGCTCATTGACTGCTTGCCTTGTCATTTTGATTATGGGATAGCTCCTGTATCATGTGCAAGGGGTACCCCGTTGGCGGTTCTCTATGATACATATATACTTACAATAACAAGAGCTTACTTGTGAATGGAATTGAGTAGCATGAGGTTCGGTCTTTGTAAGTAAGGGGCATGAGATTTCAACTTATAACTTGTCAAGCATATCCTCTGATTTGTGTCACTTTAACATTAATCACCTAAAGATGCTTATGATAGGGGCAATGAGAGATGAAAGCTAATAAGTACCATAATTTTTGGAAGCTCTTTATGAAACTTGAATCCCTACTTCCTTTTATGAAGGCCTTTCTTTTACTTTTGTGTTGAGTCTCCAACTTCTATCTTTATGCACCTACTTTGAGAGCATAGTGGCCATTCTTAGTTCTATGTGCTTTGTCCCAAGACTTGTTGATTGATGCATAACTTTGATATTTCTTGTTCTTAAACTATTTCTATCTAGTCACTCTTATGAACTTTGAAGGTGTCCTATGCATTTATGTTTGCTACTCTATGAGGACAAGCTGAATGCCACTATGCTATGTTTTCTTTATGTGAAACAAACAAATGTCTTGCAAAGTATTGTTATTCATGAATCTTTTGTTTGTGCCTTTTCATGTTGCAACATAGTTGCTATGTCTTATTGCTAGAACTTTATCTTTCATGCTATGTTGAAGTACTATGATCCCACCTATCAATTTTTTACAAATACTTTGATCAAGTTTATGATGGTGCATGTCACCTAAAAAATTATTCTTTCTTTTTATCACTTACCTACTCGAGGACGAGCAGGAGTTATGACGGTGCTTGGTTTTTATATACTTTCTTATGTATTATCCACACTTTGGAGTACTTTTTATACACTTTATTGGACTAACCTATTAACAAGATGCCACAGTGCCAGCTGCCTGTTTTATGCTAGTTTTGGTTCCAGGAAAGTCAGAAAATGAATATTCTCGGAATTGGACGGGACAAAATCCAAAGTCAGTTTTTCATCGAGGGGGAGACGGAGCCAGAATACGAGACGGAGAGGGGCCAGAGGGCCGCCACACCAGCTGGCCGCGCGGCCAGGCCTGGCCCGTGCCAGGGGGTGGTGTGGCCGCCTAGGGCACCCTCTCGGCCTCCCCTTTCGCCTATAAGATGCCTCCGATACAGAAACCCTAAGTACCCGATCAAAATTCCACGAAAGAGTCTATAGCCTCCGTCATCTCCATCCCTATATCGGGAGGGATCTGAAGCTCTTCCCGGCACCCTGTCGGAGGGGAGAATTCACCCTGGAGGCCTTCTTCATCACCATGCAAGCCTCCGGTGTGACGCGTGAGTAGTTCATCCTTGGACTACGGGTCCATGTAGTAGCTAGATGGCTTGTTCTTCTCCTTTGTGTTACTATGTTTAGATCTTGTGAGCTCCGTTCATGATCAAGAACATCTATTTGTAATCATACATGTTGTGTTTGCGTGGATCCTATGTATATTGAGATGCTATTTCAGATTGATTATTGATTCTATCATGTCTTTGTTATTTGTGATCTTTCATGCTTTCCGTTGTTAGTAGCTATCTTGGCCGAGTAGATGCTAGCAACTCCAAGAGGGAGTATTTATGCTCGATAGTGGGTTCATGCCTCTAGTAATATGGGGAAGTGACAGAAATCTCTAAGGTTCTAGATGTGCTGTTGCTACTAGGGAGAAAACAACAATCATTTGTTCATAGAACAATCGTATTGTTTAATTTACACGCAATGCGTAATGCAATTATCTGTTGCTTGCAACTTAATACTGGAGGGGGTTCGAATGATAACCTGAAGGTGGATTGTTAGTCATAGATGCAGTTGGATTATGGTCTATGTATAATGTTGTAATTCCCAATCAAATGTCATAGGGGTCAAGATGATTAGTATATGCATCTGTGCTTTCTAGATGTTTGTCAATTGCCCCGCTGTAATTTGTTCACCCAACATGTCATCTATCTTAAGGAGAACCACCACTAGTGAACTATGGACCCCGGTCCTTTCTTTTACCATAAATCTACAACTGTTTACTGCTTTCTGTTTAGTTTCTGCAAGCTTTTACTTTCTTCCACACAATATGTTTAATCCTTTGTTTTCAGCAAAACCGGTGAGTTTGACAACCTCACTGTTAGTTGGGGGCGAAGTGGCTGTGTTGTGTAGGATTCCAAGTTGGCAACAACACCTTGGAGGTGTTTCCTTTCTCCTACTGGTTCGATAACCTTGGTTTCATAACTGAGGGAAAACTTGCTGATGTGCTCATCATACCATCGTCTTGGGGTTCCCCAATGAGCACGATATATTTTGGGCCAGCATAAGCTCTTCAAGTCCGTTGGCTCAAATGGCATTAGAGCACTCACATATTTCCTTTTTATCCAAGCATCATCAATGTGAGTGGCTCCATGCTTTCTAAATGTTGTTGCAATGCCCTTGAGCCTTCTATACATATCTTCATGGTCTTCACCATCCAACATGTAGAATCCTTCAGCTTCATTGCTAAGGGCATCATACTTATTTCTTCCCATGCTTTCATTTCCAATAAATATGTCCGTGAGTGCATCCCAATCTTCTTTGGCGGTGTTGAAGTGCTCAATGGGGGGCATGTTCGTGGCACCCACTCCGAGCTGAATCATGTGGAGAGCCGTTGCATTTAGTTGACTATCCACAACTTCTCTCCTAGTCAAGTTGGTGGAGTCTCCAATATGAAGACCATCTTCAATAATCCTCCAAAGCTCAAAGACGAAATGCATACATGAGATTTCATTAAGAATTGCCATTCATTAAATGAAGATGCAGTAAGCTTGGGTGGATCACCCTATTGTTTATATGAGGATGAGGGATAGGTGGGTCGGGTGAATATAGATGAGGAACCTCACTATAGTCCTCCTTACCACTTCCCATCTTGGAGGCGGAACCATTATGTTTTTCACCTACCACTTCATCTTCCTTAGATCTGGCGTGAGCCTTATCCTTGGAAAGAGGAGTGGTGGCCTCAGAGGAAGATGGAGATGGGGCTATAGATGATGTGAGGCGAGCAATCATTTGTTGCATCTCCTCCATATTGGTTTCAAAGGATATCCACAAGGTTGTTTCCAATGTCTTGAGGTTAACCATTGTGACCTTGTCCACAACCTCATTTCCATTTTCCTTAGTACCCTGATACATTGCAAATGTATCTATAATTTTTGATGTTCAATTCTTGGTTTTATCTACTTTCTTATGTTTTGTCCACACTTTGGAGTACTTTTCATATGATTTCTTGGACTAACCTATTAACAAAGAGCAATAGTGCCAATTGCCTATTTTCTGTTGTTTTTGGTTCCAAGAAAGTCAGAAAATGAATATTCTCGGAATTGGACGGGACAAAAGCCAAAGTTCCTATTTTACCGGAAGACTCATGGAGCCAGAATACGAGACGGAGGAGGGCCAGGGCCTGGCCACACCCCCAGGCGCGGGTACCCCCAGGCCGCGCCAAGGCATGGTGTGGGCCCCTCCAACACCTCCTCGGTCTCCCCTCTCGCCTATAAGAGCCTCCTGATGCAAAAACCCTAAATCATCAAGCCTCCAGCCACGAAAAGTTCCGCAACGCCGCCACCACCGAAGGGGAGATTCGGGGGACAGAAAGTCTCTGTTCCGGCACCCTGCCGGGACGGGGAAGTGCCCCCGGAGCCATCTCCATCGATCTCCACGACCATCTCCATCACCGTTGCTGATTCCCATGATGAGGAGGGAGTGGTTCTCTCTCAAGGCTAAGGGTTCTACCGGTAGCTATGTGTTCATCTCTCTCTCTCTCTATGCATGATCATATTGTGATCATGAGCTTTGTAATCAAGTAGATCTACCTTGCTACTCAAGTGCTTTAATAGATCTCTGCTCTCCCCTTGTGTGTGAAGTTGACAGTGTGCACACCATGGTGGCACTTAGGCTAGAGATTACAAATACTTTTTATGAGTTATATTTGGAGTTGGATGTCTTTATGAAATTTGTGGTGTTTGCTGGAACTATCTAGTACTCAAGGTGATAGTGTGGGGTTTTCTAGATGGGAAAGATGAACTTTGAGGTGTGCTGTTATAGCCCTACCATCGATTAGAGTGTTCAACCGGAGAGTAGTTAAGAGTAGTATCATGAAGAGAAGATATTTATATGAGAGTGTTCACTAGTGAAAGTATGATCCCTAGGCCTTGTTTCTAAACACTGAAACACTGTTTGCTATTAGATCTGTTAAATGTTTGCTTGCTTTCATCTTTATTTCAGTTTGCCTTTAGTCTCTTTCACGCCATCAAGCTATCTTCTATCACCGTTACCACTTATAATTATCCATACCGCTTGTATTTCACTATCTCTTCGCCGAACTAGTGCACCTATACACCTGACAAGTGTATTGGGTGTGTTGGGGACATAAGAGACTTCTTGTATCTTGATTGCAGGGTTGCTTGAGAGGGGATACCTTTGACCACTTCCTCCCTGAGTTCGATAAACCTTGGGTGATCCACTTAAGGGAAAACTTGCTGCTGTTCTACAAACCTCTGCACTTGGAGGCCCAACGACTGTCTACAAGAATAGAAGTGCGTAGACATCATACCCATACTTCTCTTAGGCGGTTAAGCCCGAATAAAGATCTGGGGCTCTGATACCGATTGAAATGGATCGTATGGGCACCTAGAGGGGGGGGGGGGTGAATAGGAGCCACTTCAAATTTTAATGCTTTTTCAATTTTAGGCTTGACACAAAAGGTAAATTCTCTAGATAAACTATTATGTAGAATTTCCCTATATGCAAACCTAATTACTAGCGAGTAAAGGCGAGTAAAGTGAGGAATGAGGAAACCATGATGAAGCACGCGGAGACACATGATTTGTTTTACTGCAGTTCCTTCCTTGTTAAGGGAAGTACATCTGTGTTGGAGGGGTGGGCGGTACTAAGACCACCAAGCCATAATAGGCCTCACCCTATTCTCCGATGGATCCCGCCACCAAAGGCTTGATCCACCTTTCCACTATAGGTACCCTTCGAGGCGGGAACCTGCGCCTTTACACAACTAGCAGGGCACAACTCCGCAACCAAATTGGAGGCTCCCATAATGACAACAAGCTCCCACAAGAACAAGTTATCAATAATAAAACACAAGATCTAGACATTAACGAGAATACTAGATCGGGGATTTCTCCATGTGAATGGAGAGGAGTTGATGCGCTTAATTCATGATGACGATGTAGGTTGTCTCCTCCTTCAATTCCCCCAAAGATCGAAGCCTTCGGGTGGTTGAAGTGGGAGATCTAGAGAGAGAGAGCTCTTGCAATAGGTCTAGTCTTTTTTGAATGAATCAAGAGTTCTGACCGAAGGGGATGAAGGGGCTTTTATACCCCCTATCCCAACTGAGCCGTTGGAGCCATTTGGGGCCAGATTATCTGGCCCAAGTGAGGGTCGGATTATCTGGCCTAGGGAAAACTCCGCCCTAGACTCAGATTATCCGGCAAATAATCTGCCTTTGAACAGAGGCTCGTGCAGGGCGGTCCTTGACATCTCCTCTTAGGGACCGGATTATCTGGCCCTAGGGGAGGACCGGATTATCCGACTAGGGGAAAAATCCGCCCCAGCAACGGATTGTCCGAGGGAAAATCCTCGCCCAGATAGAATCTTGCGCAGACGCTCCCTTGGGAAAATTCCCTAGGGCCAGATTATCCGAGCCTAGAGGAAGGCCGGATTATCCGGCCCTGGGAGAAAATCTGCCCCAGAGCAGACTGTCCGGGGGAAATTCCGCCCCCAGGCAGAAGCTCGCGCGCAACCAGCCCTAGCCAAGTTGGTCAGGCCGGATTATCCGGCCCATGATGGGGGCGGATAATCAGGCCCCCAAACACCCAAAAACTTTCCTGCAACACTTAGAGTACATTAGGAACCTCCACGATATTGTTATCTAACACACAAAATATAGGGGAACAAAAAATGTTCTTTCAGAGGGGAAGTATATGCATTACTTGAGAATGGAGACATCATGTCGACCAACATCCAGTTAGAGCAGCACGCGAGCACTGTCACGATGGTCAAATAATTTCAGACCCAGTCTTTGAACAGATACGCGGAACCTACAAATTTTACTTAGTAGAGTCAGATGCTGGTCTGCTTCATGTGTTGAACGAGGATTTCTCCAAAGGTCAACCGATGTTGTACCACGTCGACACGGAGAACCGCTCTCTCGAGGCCATCGGTTACATTAGAAGTCGTGCCCTCTTTGTTGATTTCCATCGGTCTATCTCCATCGACACCAGGTTGCACCACACAGTAAAACCTGGTTGCATATACTACATAAATTATATCAGACTGTAGAATCATGGTGATCAAGCCTCAGAAGAGGAACCAACAATGGTTGTTCATGGCTTCGGTCATCATCAGCGAGAACGTACGTCGAGGCCTTACCCTCTAGACGACATACTGGCAGCACACTACAGACGGAGAGAGTTCAATGAATATGTGATGCAGCACTCGGGAGTCGGCGACGTCGAAATATATAGGGCAGAATGAATGCCATATTCATCCTAGGTTATGTGCTAGCATTTTCAGGTATATTCGAAGTAGAAATTTGTATTGGGTTTATATTATTTCGATCAGCAGTATGCGTATTACCTTATAGATAAAATTGTAATGTATTTAATTTTAGTACTTTCAGAATTCAAAGTATTTATTTTTAGTAGCTTCTTTCAGAATTCTTTGTGTTAGCTTTAAGAATTATGTGCAGGTACTATCTTTCAACTTTTACAATCATAGTACTCAAGTTGTAATTACTGATTCAAAAAATCTAACGGAGATCAGAGTCTCATGGAAATCTCTCGAACTCGTGATGAGGGACCCTCCCGCGAGTAGCCCAAACGACCGGAATGCATGTGGATAGGAAATCTTTCAGAATTCTTTTGTGCTAGTAGCTTCCATATAATTCTTTGTAGTATCTTCCAGTTCACACAATCATAACCACTCAGAAAAATCTTCCAAAAGTAGACGAAACAGGCAAATATATTATATATATACACTAGGTTTTGAACGACTAATTAACTGTTCCAGACTACGTCGTACTAGTTAAACTTAACAATTCCCAACCACAACTACACTCTAGATGGTCTCGAACACAAACTTCACGTCCAACATATCTTTTGTGGTCTTCCTGCTAGTGATTAGCACGGCTTGTCCAACCTTTAGATCATCTTCACTTTTGTGAAATTTCTTCCACCCCTGATTGCTGAAGATAGCACGACCATCTGAGCCAGTCTTGTATGCAATTGGGGTGATGTCAAAATCTCCTAGATGTACTCCAGCCACGCCATCATCAGGGATGCCCATGGAGGAAACCACTTTCGTAGGTAATCTCTACGATGTCACATAGTGGATTAAAAATAAGAAGTAATCATGTTAGACGACGACCACCACAGGTTATATATGCAGCCATACAAGTAACAGACAAAAGGTAGTTGCCATACCATCTTATGTTGGACAAGATTTGTCCTTGTCAAATGGGTCACAAATGGAACCCCGATGAAGGTGTTGATTGGCGGTAGGGTAGCTAGGAGGTGTTCCTTCTCATCACCGGTAAGGTGGAATCTTTGGGCAACAACCGCAGATTCATATACGTCTTCCTCGCCACCAAGACCTTTGATATAGAGAACAGTTATGCTCGGCACGGGTCCTGTCAAAGAAAAACATAACGTTTCTTCCCCGGTAAGATCGTTCTATGTAATGAATTGCTTCCATCCTTCACCTCCCATAATAGTCATGTTCTTTCTTTTCTCGAGGTCAATCTTGTAGGTGCGCCCAAGAACCTTGAAGGGCACACTCTCACATTCAGCTGTGGCTAGATTGAACATGAACCTTGAATTGCATGGCACAGTCTGTGCACCAAAAACAAAAGAATCAGACATTAAACAAACAGTTACAGACTTACAGTGTAGTTTGAAATAAAATTGTTTTTTACCACTTACCACTGAGTTCTGGAACACCTCTGACTCTGACAAGTAGATACAAAAGGACATGCCCGATGACAACCTGGATTCGCAATTGCTCTTGCATACTAGACACGGCGCCAGATCCTGTTAGGCAAAAATGATGAATGTCTAAATGATATATGGAACCAAACTCCCAAAAGAAATAAACTATATATATACATTAAATGTATTATAATTTAAACACCTGAGTTGGGATCCTAGTTTTCTTAGCTTTGTCGATTCTAACAACCACAACCTCAGGTGCTCTGAACCTCGCTTTCTTAGGTCTCTTGACTAGTTGCTTCACATTGTCATCAGATGTTGTGAACCTCATTTTCTTAGGTCTCTTGACTACAGGTTGCTTCACATCATAATCATCATCATCATCGGATATGACATCGATTAAGCCAGTGTTGGTTTTAGAAACCTAAATGGACATTGCAGTAATTAGAATGTTTTGTTTTGTTGCTGTACAATAGGTTTAACTACTATCTTAGAGTCAGTAGCAACAATTTTAAAACCTGCATTTCGATGTTATGATGTACAGTAGGCTCCTTCTACATCAGCCCTTCCATTTTGCAGTATTCACAGTTTCTACAAGCGCCTCTTTCTAACTCTTCCCTTGATAGTGCAGCCATTTGGAGACTTGCTAACTAGAAGAATCAAATAATAATTAGTGAACTGCAAAATCAAATTTAAAAGCATATGGTTTGGTCACAACTACAAGCACCATCAAATGAGATGAATTTGTATATACCAAGGAGCATGTACAACCATAGTGGCCATGCAAAGACAGTAAGTAGATGCCTATCATCCCATCAACAGCCAAAGTGCCAAATTTTCATCATTGACCAGTTGTAAACAGTGAAAATCATAAGATTATCCCTTAGCACTAACATAGCTATGAAAACACATCAATTTGGGCCTCATACTAACAAAGCACACATAAATTAATGAGATAATCGAATATATAGCAAGAAGCATGCACAACAAATGTGTTTGTACAGAAAACGTGCTATATGCACATTATCCCATGGACATAGATAGTGCCACCCTTTAATCATTGGCCAAATGCATGTGAAGAGAATACAATGACCTACATTAATATATAATGTGGGCTCCATGGTAAGATAGCACACACAAGTCAATGAGGTGAATCTGTATCTACCAAGGAGATGTAGAGCCATAGTGGTTGTACAAAGACACTAAGTAGACGGAGATCATCCCATCAACCAGCTAAGTTCCAAATATTAGTCATTGGACAGTTGTAAACAGTTAATATCCTAAGATTATCCATCAGCACTAACATATAGCTATGAAAAACAACAATTTGGGGCATTAATTTGGCAACTACTTCAAGATCATCTAGTGACATAGACAGCAACGTTGCTGCTCTTCCCTAGAATGACGCAGTGACACTGAGGCCAAGATCCATCGTCAGTGACCTAGATGGAGCACTGACGCAGTGAACCTAGAACGAGGAGCTGGCACGATGAAGGGAAGTAGGTCGAGGAGCACTTGCATTGCAGCCATCGTCGCTAGGGAGGGGAGGGTCATTGGTCGTCACCGGGAAGGGGAGGGGAGGTTATTTGGCCATCGCAAGGGAGGGGAGGGGATTTGGTCGTCGCCGGGGAGGGTATGAGAGGGGAGGGGATTTTTCCATCGCCAGGAAGGGGAGGGGAGGGGATTTGTCCATCATTGGGAGGGTCGGGGAGGGGATTCGGCCGTTGCCGGAGAGGGTTTTCCCAGCGCTGGGAGGTGAGTGTATTGGGAGAGTGTGGAAGGGACCCATAACACCCAACGACAGGTGGGTCCCACGCTGGAGCTGATGAGTGGCCCCATAACGAGCCATTGCCCCGACCACACCGCACCGTGCCGCACCGCACCGCACAGCCAATGTTGCTGCCGTGACATCTCCGCTGTTGTCGCTACCATCGCTACCACATCTCGGCTGCCATGGGGATGCGCGAGCCAGAAGGAGAGGGCGATGTTGTGGACCAGGTAAATTTGATCTTGCTCCGTCCCAGAATCTGTTCTAGCTAGGGTTCTAGCAGTTAGGGGAATTTAAGAGTTTCCATGACTTGTTCTACAGAGTTGGGTTGGAATCGATGGGGAGTTGCCAATTTCCATCCTAGATCAAGCGATTGGTGGGAAGGAGCTAGATCCTAGTTGGAGATGCCAGTGCAACCATGTTCCTGCTAGGAAGGTTGCCTCCTATGGTGCACACATTGGTAGAAATGTTTTAGGTTGTCCAGATGAGGTGTGTTGTTACTTGTACTAGATGGATAACCCATGGCTAGCACAGATGCAGAGGATGCTTGCCCAGCTATGTAAGAAGGCAGATGATAAGATGATGATTGAGCTGAGGCTGGCAGATAGAGACACGGATCTACAAATATCTAAACTGAGGTTGAAGAAAATGAGAAAAGAAATGGAATGCAAGCATGTTTGTTCATGATGATGCTTAGTGTAGCAGTGACTTTAGGGTGTGTTCTTCTTTTTGTTGTTGGCAATTGTGGAAATAAGTATTGAATTATGGATGTATTTTGCTTCCTCCTGGTTTTGACATTTTAGAAATGAGTTTGTTGGATATTTGGTTAGCTAGCTAGCTAGTCAGTTGTTTTCAATACTCATGAAATGTATTTAACTTGTTGTACCAAACTTGTTGCAACTAGGAAAAATCATGGTTGCAAAAGTAATGTGTATTTATATTTTGTTGATTTCAAACATGGTGCAATCAGGAACAATAACCATGGATTTTATATATTGTTGCAAAACTAGGAACAATCGCGTGTGTGTTTCTCAAAGATTCACACTAAAAAATATTTTAAAATGTCTGAAATATGTGCAACCAGGAACAATCATAACAAACAACTTAAAAGGTACTGAAAATATATAGAGGTACTAGTTAAATAGGTTCGATCACAACCACCACATACTACTAGTAGTACTTAATTACACAACCCAAAAGATATACTATAACAGTACGCCCATTACATAAATAGGAGGCAGCAACAGGCAGTAGAGGCAACAGGAGGCGGAAGCAGAGGCAACACGAGGCGGCAACAGGAGACAACTAAGGCAATAGGAGCTAGCAGATAGGGCCATAGAGCAATGTGACCGAGGTTACTTGCTCAGGTAAACAATGAAGGCAGCGTGCTTGGCCTTCGCATGATTCGCATGCCGCTGTCCTCCACGGGCAATGCCCCCAGCATGTGATGACCCACAAGTATAGGGGGTGTATCATAGTATTTTCGATAAGTAAGAGTGTCGAACCCAACAAGGAGCAGAAGGTGCTGGCTAGTGGTATGGATCAGGAATTCTCTGCAAATACTTAGCAATCGGATTTTTAGGGGTTTTTGATAAAGCAAGTAAATAAAGTATGAGTAAACAAAAGACAATAAGAATAAATGCAGCAAGTGGCCCAATCCTTTATTCAGCAAAGGATAAGCCGGTTGTATTACTTAAGATGACCAAACGTTCTCGAGGACACATGTGAAGACTGTCAAGTGCTTTCGCTTCATATAGTTGATTAATCTTCTTTAGCTTACTAAGTGTTGTGTGGGTGAACCTGTGCTAATGTACCGACCTTCCTAGGACTAATACATACTTGTGATTATACCCCTTGCAAACATCCGTAAGTACAAGAAAGTAATTAAGGTAGAAACCTAACCACAGCTTTAAACTCTAAGACCCTTACGTCCCTTGTGCAATGGTTTCCTAACGGGGATTCAGGTTTCTGTCACTCCGGAAATCCCTACGATTAGTAGGCAAATACAAAATGCATTCCCCTAGGCCCATATAGGTGAAGTATCATGTAGTCGACGTTCACATGACACCACTAGAAGAAGTACACCACAACTTAAATATCAAACTATTGAATCTTTCTCAACACAACTCCACTACTAACAACATGACTTCTCCCATGTCCTCAAGAACAAAACGAACTACTCACAAGACATCATATGGATCATGATCAGAGATGGAATAATGATGTATAACAATCTGAACATAAACAATAATTCAATGGTTCACTCAATAGCATCAACTACAAAGAGTAATCAACACCGGGAAAGTTTCCCCTATGAACTATGCAAGATTCAACCCAATTGTTACAGCAAAATGCAGATGTTGATGAGGGTGCTGATGATGATGATGGTGGTGATGATGATGATGATCCCGATGAAGTCCAGCTTGATGGTGGTGTTGATGGCGACAATCTCCCCTCTCCGGGAAGGAATTCCCCTGATAGAAATCTGTCTGCCGGAGAGATCTTTCTCTCTCGGTCTTTTCCGCCCCGTAGAGGCGGCGGAATCTTTCTGTGGTCGCTCCCTGAGTCTTAGGGTTTCGGGAGGATAATATACGCCAGAGGGGAGTGCCAGGGGTGGAACAGGGCGGCCACACCACCTGGTGGCGTGGCCTAGGCTGGCCCGCGCTAGGGGGTGGTGTGGGCCCCCTGTGGCCCATCTCCAGCCCCCCTTCTGGCTTCCTCCGTCTTCTAGAAAAATAGGATTTTCCGTATATTTTCCCGGATTTTCTGATCTTCGCGAATTTTGCCTCCAAACAGCACCTTTTCCATCAGAATCCTGACTGCAGTGGTCCATGCTCCAAAAGTCATCAACCATGCAAAAACACATGAAATAACTTAAGTATCACCTCTCAATACGAAATATATCAATGAATAACAGTGAATTATGACCTAGAATAGTGATGCAAAATGGACGTATCAACTCCCCCCAAGCTTAGACTTCGCTTGTCCCCAAGCGAAACTGAGCTCAATAAACATGACCTCAGGTTTATGGAGTGAAGAGTCAATAAAAGAATACGGACAAGAAGCATCACATTCATCAAATACACAGATCACGATAGAAGACAACTCACCATTATATAACTCAACTTGCAATGAGTAAAGGAAGCATAGTAGAGATACATAAAGTAAATCATAATTGGTAATGGCAAACTTAGCTCTTGGTCGAAGAATAGTTGATAATTTGCTGGAGTTCACAAATATACTGGTTTTCAATGATAGCTTTCAAAGTAGTAAACACCAAGATAAGAGCAATGTGCAAAACAAGGAACATAAGAAACATGATTGAATAAATCATCATATGAATGAATGAAACACAACAACTCAAAATACTTGCTGAGATAGAGAGGAATAGGTTTACTGACTCAACTACAAAAAGAAAGGCCCTTCGTAGAGGGAAGCAGGGATTGCAAGTCTCGTAAAGAGCTCCCAAAAATTATGATACTTACTAGCTTTCAGCTCTCATTGCCCCTATCATAGGCATCTTTTGGTGATTAAGGTTAAAGTGACACAACTAAGATGATATGCTTGACAAGTTATAAGTTGAAATCTCATGCCCCTTACTTATGAGTACCGAACCTCCTGCTACTCAACTTTAATCATGAGTAAGCTCTTGTCATTGTAAATACACGTGTATCATTGAGAACCGCCAACGGGGTACCCCTTGCACATGACACAGGAGCTATCCCATAATCAAAATGACAAGGCAAGTAGACAGTGAGCATCTCAACGATCTTTTTATTTGCTATTTGCATAGGTTTTTATTGAGGATGCTTCATAGAATGCTCACTATAGTTATGCTGCAAGTTTCCACCATGATTAGGCATGGCTTAGGCTAGCGGCCCAGGCGTTTCTCTAACACACATATAAACTCCATGATCTTACAAGTTCCACTTTTATTTCACACCGCCGGGATCCATAAGCAAAAGAACATGATATCAACTAGGTACAAAGTACCAATGCAATGTTGAAAGCGTTCCCCATGATACATGGTTCTGCTAACTTCAACTCATAAAGCGCAAGCATATACGCAACAAAGAAGGACCCAATGGTTCAAGTTATTAAATGCAAGAAAATTAAAGTGTGCCATCAAGTTCGTGAGAGCTTTATTCACTAATTTTCACATAACAAGTTTAATTTGGGAGGTAGATAAAACAAGAACTTACTTGGAATAGCTATAGTGCTAATAGGTAGGTATGGTGGACACAAATGGCAAAGGTTTTGGTTTAAAGGAGTGGATGCACAAGAAGAATTCCCTCTCAGTATAGGTTTTTAGCTAGCAAGGCTGGGTAGCAAGTACAAGAGTTGAAGGAAACAAGCAAACATACAAGTGATAAAGACAAACATGCAATCTTCCTTGGAAGCACAAAAGATCTTAACTAGAGAATACTAGACTTATGAGAAAATCAAGAAAGAAAGATGATGAAACTATTTTTCTTTAGAGGTACTTTAACTTTTCTTTCAACTCTCAAAAATAGTGTTGCTACTGACCGAGCCAGGTTTGCCAAAACCAACTAAATTAACTCAAAGATCCCAAAGTGATACCAATACTAACAACAAGATCAATCATATAACCACGAATTGAAAGCTAATATAACCTATGCCAAAGAGTAAATGATAGAACTTCTCATTAATATTCCATAACGACAACTCACACCAAGGGATATATATCTAACAAGAGAGGGGACACTTCCATAATGCAAACCATACTACATAATAACTTCTCTATTCATGATATGACTCTACTAAAAAGGTAAAAAGATAGAAGATAGTGATGTGATACCGCGGCACTCCCCCAAGCTTGGAACAAACCAAGGGGATGCAAAACCTGATGACGAATTACTCCTTTGGTGGTGGTGGTATCCTCTTGATGAGCTCTTTGATAAGTTTCCCCAAGTCCTCAATCTCGGAGGTGAGATTACGAATAAGTTGCGAGTTTTGCTCAATGCAGCTCATGATCATGTCGAGTTGCGAATTCCAGCTCTTGCGATCCTTTCCCCGTTCTACCTCCTGGAAGTCTTCTTTTCCTGCATGGCTAGAACGAGGCAAATCCCAATTGGAGGGTAATTTCTCCTTGGGCATATTCTGGTATTGATGCTCATGGATAAGAGTATGGAAAGGATTCTTAGTGTGTGGATGAAGTGACCAGGGATCTAAACTGTGATGAGGAGGCTTCCCTCCAATCGACATCGTCTTGGCAGGGTTTGCCACCACTCCAATGCTTGCAACGGTGGTGCCGGTGTGCTTTGCCTCCTCTTCACCTTCACTCTTGATCTCCTTCTCCTACCCGGGGTCTTGGAGATCATCCTCCATAGGCTCCTTCCCATTATCCTTGGCGGACACCATTGTGCTTCGAAGCTTTCAAAGATAGTTCCTGGCAGAAATAGATCGAAACAAAAACACGATATACGAACCTCGGGGAATCTGGGGGTATAATATTGCGAAGTTTCATATCAAAAGGAAGGTACTGGGCGAACACGAGTCGGAGGCGGAGTCCGGGGTGGACTCACCACCTGGTGGCGCGGCCAGGGATGGGCCCGCGCCACAGGGTGGTGTGAGCCACCCTGGCTCCATTTCCGTCCCTTTTTCGCTTCGTAGCTTTCCTTATTGACTAAAAACTGCAAAAATATAGTTGGATAGTGTTTTCACGGAACATTTCTTACCAGAACTGTTACCTATTTGAAAATAGACTCTGCATGTCTCTGAATTTTGTATCTAGTAGATTCTTCTAGAGTCACCACTTGAATATCATTGATATCTTCATATTCATACACTTATGACTTGAGTCATAAAACCTTTCTCTTCCTTATTACACCATTATCTCCACTTCCTGGAAATTTCTTTCACACAAAACTTCACACAGTTCTCATTAGGAACATTAGTATAAGTGAAGTGATAAAACCTTTTGAGTCCAACTTCAACTGAAAACCATCAAAACATGAGATACTGTAGCAACTCCTTCCGAAAACCCAAAAAGAATTCAAAAAGGAAATCGAATAAAGAAGCAAATGCAAGAGTGGCCAAATCTGTCGAAACAGACCAGCAGGTAAAGATCATTTTTTTAGAAAATCTTGTGTTGCTCAAATCAAAAAATGCAAAACAAACGAAAGTTAAATGAAAACCTGGGGCAGAAGCAAAAACATTACATCTCAATCCGACAGATAGAGATCTCTCGCGATTTTTTACGGTGAAGCACAAAAATCTGTTTCGAGACAGCAACTTCCCCAAATATTACTTCTCTCTCATTAGAGGTTGATCTTGACACAAAAACCAAACAAAAAGGATAAGGAGCGGTTATTACCAAAGTAATAACTTCCAAGACGCAAAGAAACAAAAACAAACTGAAAGCAAAAACGAATTGGGTTGTCTCCCAAAAAGCTCTTTCTTTATAGCCATTAAGATGGGCATAATGATTTTGGAGATGCTCACATAGGAATATGAATTGAAGTGAAAGGGAGCATTAAGAAGAAAAAATACACACGTTTAAGTCTAACCCACTTCCTATGCAAGGAAATTTTGTAAACAAACAAGTTGTTGAAACCAGAGGCTACTTGCATAACAAGGAAAAACAAGTGCAACACAAAAACTTTCAGCATAAAATGAGGAAACTTGATATTATTGAGATGCACAAGAACACTTTTCCCTCTCTTATAATAACTTTCAGTATCATGCATAAACTTAACAATATAACTATCACAAGAACCATCGTAGCAATGATCACTTATTCTAACAGAAAACACAGGAATACTAGCTCTCATAACACTATTTTGTGGAACAATATTAGAGGTATCCTTACAAAGGATAGTGTGTCCCTCTTCTACATATTTAGTAACAAAGTCTTTCACATTTGCTATAATAGGTTCATCAACCATTTGTTTATCAGGTTCAACAACTTTATTCATACTTTCATCAACCATACTAGCTACCATAGAATGTTCCTTTATCTTAACTGGGAAAGGCATTTTCTCAATGTAAGGTTTAGGTAAAACATGATTAGCAGTATAAACTTCAGTATTTCTTGCCGGAACACTCTTAGCAACATCTTTATATGGTTCATGATACTTATTCCACTTCTTTTTAGGCACTTCAATGTAGGAAGCAAAAGCCTTAAAATAAGAAGCAATAGCTTGAGAGTCTAGACCATAAGCATTTTTTATATTTTGAAAGTCACCAGTTCCCATAAAAGATTCAATGCATTCATAATCATAATTTATACCTAACTTTCTACCTTTGTCATTCTCCCATGCTTCAGCATTGTCTTGAATTCGGTCCAGAAGATCCCATTTAGCTTCTTCTTCCATGCGAGTGAATGATCCAGCACAAGAAGCATCCAATAAATCCTTGTCATGTAGAGGGAGCCTTGCATAAAAGTTATTGATAATAATATTGTTGGGGAGCTCATGAATGGGACATTTGAGCATTAGTAACATCAATCTCCCCCAAGCTTGAGTTGTAATCTCTCCATCAAGAGGCCAAAAGTTGTATATTTGATTCTGATCTTTATGAATCTCACTAGGAGGATAAAACTTTGAATAAAAGAGAGGCACTATTTCCTCCCATTCCAGAGCTTGACCATTCTTCAGGAGCTTATACCATTCCTCGGCTCTTCCTTTCAGCGATAATGAGAATAACTTCTTCTTAACTTGATCTGTAGTAATACCTATACACTTGAACAACCCGCATAATTCGTGTATAAAGAGTAAATGATCACCGGGATGGACAGTTCCATCCCCAACATAGTAGTTATCCATAACACGACCAATAATTTTTGTAGGTATTATAAAAACATCATTCTTAGCAGGTGGTGGCTTATCTACTACCTTAGCAGGGGTAGTAGCATTACCAAATAAGAAACTCAGCGAATTATCCATAACGAAATAAAGCAACTAGCAGAAGTAAACAATACTCACAGTAGAAGTTTCCTTTACCAGTTCCACTCTCAAATAGCGCTTCACTCCCCGACAACGGCGCCAGAAAATAGACTTGATGACCCACAAGTATAGGGGGTGTATCGCAGTATTTTCGATAAGTAAGAGTGTTGAACCCAACAAGGAGCAGAAGGTGCTGGCTAGTGGTATGGATCAGGAATTCTTTGCAAATACTTAGCAATCGGATTTTTAGGTGTTTTTGATAAAGCAATTAAATAAAGTACGAGTAAACAAAAGACAATAAGAATAAATGCAGCAAGTGGCCCAATCCTTTATTCAGCAAAGGACAAGCCGGTTGTATTACTTAAGATGACCAAAGGTTCTCGAGGACACATGGGAAGACTGTCAAGTACTTTCGCTTCATATAGTTGATTAATCTTCTTTAGCTTGCTAAGTATTGTGTGGGTGAACCTGTGCTAATGTACCGACCTTCCTATGACTAATACATACTTGTGATTATACCCCTTGCAAACATCCGTAAGTACAAGAAAGTAATTAAGGTAGAAACCTAACCACAACTTTAAACTCTAAGACCCTTACGTCCCTTGTGCAATGGTTTCCTAACGGGGGTTCAGGTTTCTGTCACTCCGGAAACCCCTACGATTAGTAGCCAAATACACAATGCATTCCCCTAGGCCCATATAGGTGAAGTATCATGTAGTCGACGTTCACATGACACCACTAGAAGAAGTACACCACAACTTAAATATCAAACTATTGAATCTTTCTCAACACAACTCCACTACTAACAACATGACTTCTCCCATGTCCTCAAGAACAAAACGAACTACTCACAAGACATCATATGGATCATGATCAGAGATGGAATAATGATGTATAACAATCTGAACATAAACAATAATTCAATGGTTCACTCAATAGCATCAACTACAAAGAGTAATCAACACCGGGAAAGTTCCCTTATGAACTATGCAAGATTCAAACCAATTGTTACAGCAATATGGTGATGGTGATGAGGCTGCTTTTGATGATGATGGTGGTGATGATGATGATGATCCCGATGAAGTCCAGCTTGATGGTGGTTTTGATGGCGATGATCTCCCCTCTCCGGGAAGGAATTCCCCCGATAGAAATATGTCTACTGGAGAGATCTTTCTCTCTCAGTGTTTCCGCCCCGCAGAGGCGGCGGAATATTTTTGTGGTTGCTCCCCGAGTCTTAGGGTTTCAGGAGGATAATATACGCTAGAGGTGAGTGCCAGGGGTGGACCAGGGCGGCCACACCACCTGGTGGCGCGGCCTAGGCTGGCCCGTGCTAGGGGGTGGTGTGGGCCCCTGTGTCCCATCTCCAGCCCCTCTCCTGGCTTCCTTCGTCTTCTGGAAAAATAGGATTTTCTGTATATTTTCTCGGATTTTCCGATCTTCGTGAATTTTGCCTCCAAATAGCACCTTTTCCATCAAAATCCTTACTGCATCGGTCCATGCTCCAAAAGTCATCAACCATGCAAAAACATATGAAATAACATAAGTATCACCTCTCAATACGAAATATATCAATGAATAACAGTAAATTATGACATAGACTAGTAATGCAAAATGGACGTATCAGCATGCTACACAATGTTGTTCAGGTCTTTCGCAATCCTTCTTATGCAGAAGGGGCTCCTGTACTTGTTTGCACTTCGGCGGAAGGAGAACCTCCCATCCCTCATCTGCTTCAGGATGTGGCGGCTTTTTGCGTGCATGGACCACATACTTCCACCGACATTGCTATCTCATTTATGCGAATTAGCAAGTAGAGAGAAGAAGTTAGTCAATGAAAAAAATACTCTCCCAAGATCATAAGATCAAACTAGGAAAGGGTTGTGTTGAGAGATTAATTGTAGCATGTGCGCACAAGTTGAGCCATCTTTTGAACAAACTAGTCCATCAAACATATATATGTTTACATAAATATATGATAAAACAAGTGCTATATAAAATGATACTGTTCTTTCAAATAATTTGAAAGAATCTATATAAGTTTCAGTATATAAAGATACATCCAAATTTTAACAAAACCGAGACATCCTTTTTTTGGACAGATGGAGTAATTCTTTCCATTTATCTTATCAATAAATTGGTAAAACAAAAATAAGTTATGACTAGCTAGTTTTATTCAGTTTAAACATGGTATAAATAGGAATTTGTTTTTTCCTAAATATATACTCAGTGTATTATGAATTTAACAATTTGTTTCCCTAAATAAAAAACAGAGATGGACTACACGGAGAAATTAAATTTATTAGCATTATTTTAATGCATCTGTTCGTACAAATACACAACTTACTATAACATAGATTGGATAACATGCATGATCTAGTATTTAACATATACACTCCACTTAAGTTAAAATTATACTATTCTTTCAAATAATTTGAATGAATATCTATACAAGTTCAGTATATATATATAGATACATCTAAATTTTAATAAGAAAACGGATACATCTTTTTTAGGACAGATGGAGTAATTATTTCCACTCATCTTATCAGTAAATTGGCAAAATAAAAAGTAATTATGACTAGAACATGGTACAAATAGGAATTTGCTTTCTCCTAAATGTACTCAGTCAATTAGGAATTTAACAATTGGCTTCCCTAAATATAACAAAGATGGTCTGCTCCCTGGATGCCAAGGTCTGCCCACTCGTGGTCAAGGTCTGCTCACTCGACGTGCACCTCACCGACAAGGTACGCAACCTCACCGTGCACCTTGTCGACAAGGCCTGCCACCTCGCCATCAAGGTCGTCCCACTATCTGTGCATGTTGCCATCAAGATCTGCCCACTCGCGGCCAAGGTCTGCTCACTCGACGTGCACCTCAACTACAAGGTACGCCTACTCGCCATCCACCTTGCCATCCACCTAGTCGACACGGTCTGCCACATCACCGTCGACAAGATTTTCCTACTCGCCGTGCACCTCGTCCACATAGTCTGCTACCAACGTCCGGTGACAAGCCTCGATACCACGATTTAAGCGTTCCGCCAGGAATAGCAGTAAGAAAAAGGCCCTACAGCCTGAAGGCAAGGAAACACTTACCTGGCTTTTCTACCGTTCGGTTATATTGTTTGTTGCAGATAAAGGGTGCATTATCTTGTTTGTTGCAATATTTTGGATGCTTCATAATACGTCTTATGATTAGAGTATAACTACAAATTGTTCATAGTGGAATATTTTACACTTGTGATTATTATTGGAAAATCAACAACATATGTTATATTCTACCTACTTTCCTATTTAGTGGGAAGATATAGATGCATATACTGCTCATGTTCAATTGTCTTGCCCTCCTTATTATTGCAACCAATTGGTTAATTGTCCAACTTGTAAACTATTAGGCTTATGATCAGTCTGCGTGTGAAAAAGGTTGCATTATCTTGTTTGTTGCAATATTTTGGCTGCTTCATCATATGTCTTATGATGAGAGTATAAATACAAATTGTTCACAGTGGACTGTTTTACACTTATGATTAATATTGGACAATCAACAACATATGTTATATTCTGCCTACTTGCCTATTTAGTGGCAAGATATAGATGCATGTACTGATCATGTTTATTTGTCCTGAACTCCTTATTATTGCAACCAATTGGTGAATTTCCCAACTTGTAAACTATTAGGCTTATGATCAGTTTGCGTGTGATAAAATTTGCATTATCCTGTTTGTTGCATTACTTTGGCTGTTTCGTGATGTCTTATGTTCATCGTATAAGTAGGTCATAGTTTACTGTTTTATATGATGGTTACTATAGGACAATGAGCACCATAGGTTATATTTTGCTTAATTGCCTATTTAATTGCACGGTAGATGCTTGTACTGCTTATGTTTAATCATCCTGCCCTGCTTATTATTGCAGTGTATAATACTAAGTTTGGTCATAGTGGGGAGTAACATAGCATGTTACTAGGCTATATTACTCCCCACTATGACTGGTCTTAATATTATCTCCATAGTGAGCAGTGTCATAGGTCTTATAACATAGACACCATCATTTAGGTTGGTCATAGTGTGAAGTTTGTACACACTAGTATTATGTGTACAATACTAGTGTATAATACCAGCTAGGCTACCCATAGTAGGACTATCATGCAATCCATGTTGCATTTGTTTTGCTGTTTCGTCGTATGTCTTATGATCAGAGTATGAATTGGTCATAGCAGACTGTTCCACCCCATATGTTATATATTGAGCCATATTTGGAGTTCCCTATACATGTTAGAAACACATATGTATAGTGGAATGTGCCTAGGTGTTTCTTAGAAAAATAATCCAAGCTTTTTCATAAGAAATAGTGCTTATTTTGTATTCAAGAGGTGCCAATTTATACATCATCCTATTATAAATAAGCACCATTGCTTAACCAAAACCCGGTTTATTTCGTTAAGCACTTCTCTAAGCGTCTTGCATTGTACATGCTCTTAGGTTCTTAGCATACGTCGTTGCATCGCCAAGTGTATTCACCCCCTAGACCCCTATAAGTAGCAAAAAGGAAGGTTGTAGACCAGGTTACATTATCTCATGTGTTGCATTAGTTTGGTAGCCTATGATTTTTTTGTTTAAATTGCTCATGGCGACCTGTTAAATGATGAGTACTATATACTATATAACAAAGCTTGGTATCGCACCTAGTTTTATATTTCTAGATTAATTGGAAATATTTATTCATGTTAGAACCAAAAATACTACCGATGAAAGAAAGTCAGATGAAAACCATCATGAGAAAGAGTCTATGGATGCAACTATTTGGTATTAGGTTCGTAGCCAGTGTTGTTGCATCCTCAACTGTATTCTCCCCTAAAAAGAGCAACAATGATCCCTCTGGACCTCGGTATGATCCCGAGGGGGGCATCAGTGAAGGTGACATATTAGGTGATGAAACACTAGTCACCGAGGAGACTGGGCTGCAGGTAGTCCCCTTACATGCTAGCTCACCATCTTGTCATGATTTCTCTGCAATTAAGGTGCTGCCAAATCATCTTATGTGGAATTGTTTGCTTACTCTTTTTGCCATATGTTTTGTTCCTCTTTATTTTCCCCAATTGACTGTTACATGTAAAATGTGTAGCTTAAGCAGAGAAAATTCAAGAAGACAACTCCTAGGCGAAAGATGGCTCCTGGTGGTGGATCATCTCGCAAGAGCATTGTGGCATCAGTACTATCTCCAAACACAGAAAATGAGAGACTCACGGGGTCCAAGGGTAATCCGCTAAAAGTAGGACTTCCACCTCTAGGTTCCACATGGTGAACAACAAAAGCAGCAAGTCATGCGACCCATTCACAAGAAACTCGGAGTGCAACCCAGAAGATTGCCAAAGCTGAACCACCTGATACCCGGAAAATGACCAAAGCCGAGCTTCCTGATGCCAGGCAAACTGCCAAAGCCGCACTTCCTAATGCCCTGGAGGTGGCTAGAGCTGCACTTCATTTTCCCCTACTGGTGAACGATGATGTAGTTCCTGATGGCAACCTAGTGGCCAAATCTGTAGTTCCCAATGCCCGGCAAGTAGCTAAACCTTTGGTTCCTGATGCCGACCAAGTGGCCAAAGCTACAGTTCCTGATGCCGGCCAAGTGGCTAAAGCTACAGTTCCTGATGCCGGCCAAATGGCCAAAGCTGCAGTTCCTAATGTCAGCCAAGTGGCCAAAGTTGTAGTTCCTGATGCTCACCAAGGCGAGAAGCCAGAAACCGTCAATCTACCACCTACCCAAGCCAAGAAGGCAGCAGCCCAAGGCAAGCAACCAGCTGCTCAAGGTAAGCTGGCAGCTGTCCAACATGAGCAGCACTTTGCCCAAGGCAACCTGCCCACTCCCTCCAACCTGTTGGTATGTCGTCTGACACCTCCCCAAACCCAGCAGTCACCTCCCCAAAGCCAACATGCACCCCCCCAAAGCCAGCATCCACCCCAAAGCCAGCAGCCACCCCCCAAAGCCAGCAACCATGTACCCAAGGTGTGGAACTCCAACCCACATGCTGCCATCCTCTGGCACCTCCCAAAGCCAACCTGCCACCTCCACAAATCAAGAAGCCACCTTCCCAGGTGATGAAGTCTGCATCCTTCTACCCACGGGTATCCCCCAAAGGTGACTTGCAACCTCTCCAAATCCAGAAGCCACCTTCCAGTTGTCTGTGGGCATCTCGCTGAAGCAACTATGCACCGTCCCAAACCGATGGGTTAGGTACCCAAGGCGCTGCGTCAGCTACCCAACGTTCGTGTTTAGTTGTCGATAGCGAGGACTCTGGTACCCAATTTGAGGGTCACGGGTCAGCTATCCAATACGATGAGTCAGCTACCGAATATGGGAAATTTGATCCTAGTAATGGAGTACAGTGCCAAGACAGGAGGGACTATTCTCAACATGGTAATGCGTTAAACAGACTGCTTGCTCTACAATAATCCATTTAATCCCATCATATTACTATGGAACACTAAATCAGCACATTGCATTCATGTAGATGATGATGGTTACCAGATGTCTCAAGACTTTGATGCACCTTGTGAAGGGCATATGCCCGAGATGCAATAATAAAGTGGTTATAATCTTATTCCATGTTTATGATAAATGTTTATTTTGCATGCTAGAATTGTATTGATCGGAAACATCAATACATGTGTGTTTAATAAACAAAAAGGGTTCCTAGTTATGCCTCTCTTATAGACAAGCTTGTTGATTAACAAGATGATCAAGGTTCCTGATCATGGACATTGGATGTTGTTAATAACAAGGTCACACCATTGGTGGAATGATGTGATGAACATTCATCCGAAGTATAGCATTACGATCAAAGTCATTATGTTTATATTGCTATAATATCATACGAAGTAATCTTAGTCCTTAGACCATGAGATCATGTTAATTGCTAACACCGGAAGAGTATCTTGATAACATCAAACGTCACACCGTAACAGGGTGACTATAAAGATGGGTTCAGTACTACGAAGGTGTTATGTTGAGGCTCATGGATCAAGAGTGGAATTTGTCAATCCTGGTGACGGATAGATATACTCTAGGCCCTCTCGGTGATATCACATTAAGATAGCTTGCAAGCAAGTGATGTGATCACTAGAATGTTATATCACAGGAACAAGAAAAGAGTGCATGTCGGTAACGAGATCAAACTAGGTATGGAGATACCGATGATCGAATCTCGGACATGTAATATATTGCGAGACAAAGGGATGTAGTTACTAGCATTAAAGGTTCTCACGATCACAGAAGTCATTGTTGAATGTGTAGGATTCAGTATGGATCTCCAGGTCCCGCTACTGATTATTGATCGGAGAGGGGTCTCGATCATGTCTGCATTATTCGCGAACCGTAGGGTGACACACTTAAGGGATACCGACACCATTTGGAGAAAATATGTTTCAGATAAAGATTTAAGAAAGCGCTAGAATTATTTCAATAGACACCGAAACTGTTTCGGGTGAAATTGCTAAAATTGGTTCTGCATGTAATATTGAAATGTTGCAGGGGTTTTTATGTGAATGTTTGTTAATTAAAGTAATTAACAAAATTCTGAATAAAAATAATAAAAGAGTTTTATTAAATGAGAGAGCATTAAATTTGGAGAAATTTAGTGCATTTAAAGTGGAGACTTTAAAAGGGAATGTGAAGAGGCATTTTAATGTGGAGGGGTTACCACCACATGAATGGAGGAGGTGAAGAGACACCTCCTCCATGCGCCGGCCATGAAGGAGGGGCACCCCCTCCTCCTATAAAAGTCCACCCTCTCCTCACTTCTCATACACACCTTGTGAAGGATCTCTCTCCCCCTCTAGTATTATTCCTCCATGGTCTCAGATTAGCGAGATACATGTTCCCGGTGGCTTTATCTGGAAAGGAGTTGCTGCTTCCGCTGCTTTGCTTGAGTGAGGGACGGAGCTTGTCGGGGTACCGGACGTGTGTGCGATCACGGATGCACCGCTGCTTTGCGGTGCTGGACTTGGTGCTGCTAGAGCTGGATCTGATGGACGTGCTGGAGCCGGACCTGCTGGACTTCCTCATGATCTTGAGATCGGCAAGTGTACGACTACATCAACCACGAGTTCCTACTCGTTAACAAAACTCGTTGTCTTCGAGGGTAAGTTCTCGTTGGATGTATGTCCACCCGTTGCTTTGTACCTAGTAGATAGATCTTGGCGTGTAGTTCACATCGTAGGAAATTTTTTGTTTTCTATGCTGCGGACCCAACACCTTGTTTTGAAGACGTTGAATCACAGAGTTTTGAAGATATAGTTCTGCATACTGGTCAAGCTCTGGTGGTGAGGGGGAACACATGGGGAAGAGGCTTGACAAGGTTTCCAAAGGAGGGAGGCTTTCACTTAATGTTCTTCTAGGAAGAACTAGACCAGACGAGTCAGGTGTTGCTACCAGGTTTGCTAGTGAGTGTGCATTCACAGTAAGGACTAGCATGCCTATCTTACCACACTGGAAAGAGTACAAGAAGAGGGTTGATGTCCAATAAGACTTCATAGTCAAAGTTACTATATGTTCTATGACTTAGCTATCCTTTACCTTTCCATTTCTGTGTTCATGCAAATGCTGATGCTCCATGTTTTATTTCAGCAAAAGTTTTGCCATGGACACAAATCACCCTAACATGCGGAATGCTTGTGCAAATCAATTTACGAGGCATGCAAGGAATCATCGGTATATTCTGAAGAAGAAGTATTTTGATCCCTACCCTCTGAACCAAGTTACAAGGAAATGTCCTGATGAAGTGAAACACATGACTGACGAGCAGTGGTGCAAGCTTGTTGATACTTGGTCTGACCCTAGGAAATAGGTCACTTTTCATTTACTCTTATACTGTTACTGCATGTGTTTGAATTGTTTGATTGGAACTGCCTCTTATATTGTATGGTTTCTACGTGTGTAGAGTACGTGTGTAAAAAACAAGCTCAACAGGATCAAAGTCCTGTACCCTGCTGTCACAGGTTCATGTAGCTATGCGGTTGTGTGCAATGGTGAGGACGATGCCTTTAAACTCTTCAAAAACACGCATTGCAGCCCCCAAAATGGGCACACTCAGAATGTGAACGAAGCAATTATAAGTCCACTTGAATACTTTTCATCTTATAAAATTCAATGCTATCTTCATCTCTCAATTTTATACGATATGATTGTAGTTTGCTTGCTATTTTTCTAATGTTCGCTTCTATTCATAATATTGTAGGAAATCATGGAAAAGAAGATGGATCCAGATGTCCAGGTGGAAGAACCACTTTCTTCCACCGAGGTTGTGCACTTTGCACTCTCGTTGGACAACAGAAAGCCAACGTTCCTGAAGAACATTGGCCTCCATCCAAGTACATCAAGACGAAGCAGGTCTGGCCTTGAAGCAGAACTTTTGTCTAAGAGAGCAGGGAATGACAAAATGCATTTTACCATAGAGGAATTGTAGAGAGCAAAAGAAGATGCCGAGGCAGAGAGGCTGCAGTATGCTAAAGACATGAGAGAAATGAAGAAGAAGCAAGAAGAGATGCAGGATAAGCAAAACCATACAAACAACTTACTTCAGCAGGTGTTGTCTTAGATGACTGAGCAGAAGCAGCAACAGCAACAGCTTCAGATGTCACAAGGTAAGTGAACTCGTGGTTGAAACTTGTGAGTTCTTGGGCTAGAAAAGTTAACTGGTGTGGAAACTTGTGAGGCTTTTGGCTCATAAACTGTTGTGGAAGCTTGTGAGGCTTTTGGCTCAGAAACTGCTGTGGAAATTTATGTGGAAACTTGTCCTGAAATTCATTGTCAAATTCTGTTATTTGATGCATGTGGTGTGAAATGGATCACAAATGATTAGGGCTAGTAGAAATTTACGTGCACAAATGGCCCCCCTGATCTCACGGTGACGCCAGCCCGCATCCGCGACAAAAATGAAATCGTCTCAGTTGTTCTTGACGAAACATTTCCATCACAGGTAAATGCTGACGTGGCTGCCTTTCATTGGCCAACTATCTAGATGAAACAGAAATGTCACGGACAACGATGACATCATCACACAAAATTCACCGTCGGTAGTGATACGTGTCCCATTTTGATTTGTCAACATGGCGTTCTACGGCTTGATTTGTCAAGGTGGCATTCTGCGGCACTTGGCAGCCCCCAAGATCCTCGGCACGTCATTTTCTCCTGTGGATGGGGGTGTTGTTGCACGACATTGGTCTGGTGGCCCGTCAGAGGGGGGTCGCGGCCACTAGAGTTGTCACCGCTCTAGCCGCGTCGCTCGCCACCCGGTCTTCCCCTCCTCTGGATGCGCATGTCGTGGAGCTTCTTGACCTCATAGGAATCGTCGGTGTGATGCCCCAAATTCTTGTGGAAGTGGAAGTACGAGATGTCATCCTGCTCCCTCTCGTCGTTCCCCTCGCGAGGGCTCTTCCAGTATGGCTCTACAGCCAGGACGGTGGCGGTCTTGCACTTTGGGTCCTTATCCTTGCCCTTGGAGGATCCTAAGGCCTTGGGGGTAGTTTCTACCTCGACGAGGCCGAACATTCGCCCCGCCTCCGCCTTAGTGAACTTCTCAGCCATGACGAAGAGCTCGGTAGCCATGGTGAGTCTCTCACCTCAAATGCCGATCTTCTCCCTCATCTTGACGTCCTTCATGCCCTCGGAGAAAGCAGTGATGATGTTGGAGTCTGAGATCTTGGGGATCTTGTTGCAAACTCAGCAGAACCTCTACAGGAACTTGAAGAGGGTCTCTCCAGGTTGTTGGTGTACCTGGTGGAGGTCGTAGTAGGTCAGCGGGTGCTCGTTGGTCCCCTTGAAGTTGGCGATGAAGAGGGAGCTGAGCTCCTCCCAAGAGTCAATTGATTCCTCGGGAAGGTACATCAGCCAGGTGCTGGCCGTCTCCTTTAGACATAGGGGGAACCAATTTGCCATGACGCGGTCATCTCCTCCCGTAGCCTTGAAGCATGTGGTGTAAAGCTGCAGGAACTCGCACGGGTTGGTGGTTCCGTCGTAACGCGCAGGCGTCTCCGGGAGGAACTTGTGGGGACAGACCACGAGGCGGAGATTCTTGGTGAGGGCGAGGCAGTCGTTGGCTTGGACCGCCTTGCCGTTGGCGAGGGCCGCGCGGTTCTGCTGACCCGTGGTGGTGATTTCCTCGGCCAGACGGTCCTCGCGCCCGCACGGCTGCACCATGGCTGCGGGAGGTGAGACGATCTGGCAGCTATTCGTAGGTGGTGGAGTGGCATTGTTGGGCTTAGGGGCGCCTTCGTGGTGGCGAGGCGGGAGCGAGCCCCAAGCCCCCGGCGCCGCATCCTTGTCTCAAGCCCCCGGGCCCTCTAGGGAGAGGGTTGTGACGTCAAGGAGTTCGCCTATCCGGTCGCACCACCTTCCCTTGCCTAGCTCGGCTGGCAGGTGGTTGAGGAGCTCATGCACCATGCGCCTGGCAGCTTTCGGGGTGAGACGCTCGCGGTGGCCGCATGACGACACTGTGCGGGAGAGTGACGTGGCGTCGAGTGAGGAGGAGGTGGCCTCCCACAACGGGTGGTAGGAGGATCCCCCTTCGTCCTCTTTTCATGGGGCCTGCTCGGAAGAGGTGCGCCATGAAAACGTCTTCATCTGGGCCTTGCTCGCGGCATGATGGCGGGCTCTCTCAGTGCAGGTCTCGTTGCCAGCCGACATGTCGTCGAGGTCGATGAAGATCTTGAAATCACGTGTTAGCCCCCTACCTGGCGCGCCAAGTGTCGGAGATTTGTCCCGCGAAGGAACTAGGTTTCAATGATCCCTTGGTTCGAGCGAGGGCTAAACAAGCGGTTCCAAGGAAACCCGGCAACGGCAATGGAGGCAGTGAAAGCTCATGACAGAGAGGAGACATGGTTTTTTTACCTAGGTTCGTGTAGCATCCCATCTGTCTAACATCTGTAATGCTACATGGTCTAATAATAAAATGCTACTTCCTACATATAATTGTTGCATCATAAGTATATCATGCTCATGTCATCATGCCACCTTGCATTTGAGCATCATATAAAACCCTTTTCATTTGGTTCTTATCTCATATGCATTATTAATTGTATTTGTCTCTTGATATATTGTATTTGGTTCTTGATAAATGCTTGATGCCTAAGTTGAGTTGGGGGCATATCTTTTATCTATCTCCACCACCTTTTCTTGTCACCACCCAATAATTCCACCATTCAACTATATGTGAGCTTTGCATTTTATTGGGTTTACCTCTAGCTCATGTGGGTTGGGATGGATCCACTTCTATTTACACATGCTTCCATATGTGCCTCATGTGGTTTTCACATTGTTGATATGTGGAGAGCCACATGGCCACCTTTGCATGCATGTGGTTAGTTTCACTTGCCCTATTTTCCATATGGTTTGTTTTGGGAATAAGTGAGCATTGTTTAAATATAATTGTGGCCAAATGATCTTCTAGTGGAACATACATACTAGCATAGCCTATTATATTCATTATTGCTTAAATCCACCCTTGCCATATTTTATCAAGCTTGTAGCTTATGTGGTGGTCTTTATTCAAGTATGGATGTGCATGGGGGTAATAGATGCCTATATGTATATGTAGTTGTTTTCACAACTAATGAATGTGGCAAGTATTCTTCATGCATGGCCCATGCAAAGCCCTCACTTGTTCTTCTATTTTGGGTTCTTTTGGAATATTATTTGGGTGGCGTTTGTTTGAACTCAATTGAACAAATGAACCAATTAAATACTTCTTTTCCACTTGTCTTCCACCTTGCCCCTCTTTTAATGGTTTCCTATTTGTCAAGTATACATGGGATATATTGGGTTTTCACAAAATATTATCATGTGCATGAGGCATGCAAGATCATTTTTCTTTCTTCCACCTCTCTCTTTCGGTCCTATTGTTTTCTTCCTTGTCATAGGTTAAACCTTTTGGTTTTCTTAGCTACTCTAAAACCTAGCTCATCCATCTAGTTGTTTTCTCTCTCCCTCTCT
Organism: Avena eriantha; assembly: GCA_910589775.1. Lineage (NCBI taxonomy): Eukaryota > Viridiplantae > Streptophyta > Magnoliopsida > Poales > Poaceae > Avena > Avena eriantha. The sequence continues at coordinate 276,306,165 of OU342743.1, forward strand.
CTCTCTCTCTCTACACCTAGCAAAAGCCCTAGCTACCCTCACCTCCCTTTTCCCTTTCACTCTAGGCCGAGCCTCCCTGTACCACCACCTGGTTCGGTCCCCATCCGAGCCACCCCCCTTGCTCAACACCCTCTCTAGGCCGAGCCACCCTCACCTAAACCCTAGCCAAGCCCCTCCCCTCTCTGTCTTCTCTCTCGCTGCCAGGAAGCCCCCACCCGAGCCACACCTACCGTTCCCTCTGGCCCAGCTGCAGCCCCACCCAGACCTTCCTAGCCTCGCTGGACACATGAGGAGGGGGAGGAGGAGGAGAGGTGCACGCCAACTTTTCACCCCCGACCCCATGTGCAACCCCTCCCGACCTTATCTTCCCCTCTTCCTTGCCTGGCGTTCCCCAAATCCACCCAGGGACCTGCCCAGCTACTTCTCCTTCCCCCACCTGCCGCTGTTTTCTCCTCGACCATCTCCACCCCACCGTCGGCATCGGTTCTCCACCATCGTAGCTAGGAGGCGGGCGTGGCGCTGAGGCGTTGGGAAAGACCGAGGAGTCCCTTTGGACCGTCCCCGTACATAGCAGCGAGGAGGAGGTGGCCGGTACACGCCGCACGTCATCGACACCGACGCAAACCCTAGATCGCCGGGCGCTAGCGTCGCCGCCGATCCCCTGCGCTCCTGCCCGATCCACCACCACCAGCCTCCCCGCGGTGTGCCTCCGAACCTCCCAAACACCCCCTCTGGCTGATCTGCTACCTGGACACGCAGCGCACTCCGACGAGCTCTCTCGGTGCACCGCGCTCAAGTTCGCCACCCCGTCGTTGCACCGCAGTAGGGTCATCTTGCCGCGTAGCGTCTACCCAACACCAATCCCCACTAGCCGCAACGGTCGCCGCCGCAGCGCGCACGCGCTAGGTCGCGGGTTCGACCCCGCCGCACCTCTGTTTCCCGTCCGTGCACCCGCCGTTAGTTTCGTCAGAGAAAGACGAGAAGAAAAACATTGTGCGGTGGCTTTTTCTCATATACCCCCCTGCGCTTTTTGTAGCTCAACCCGCGCTCCACTGGGGCCCGCCTGTCAGCCGCTGTTGTGCATTTTCCAAAAAGGTACCCCGGCTTTTGTTTTCCTCAACCCGCCGTCCCCGTCTGCGCCACGTGGCTGCGCCCCGTTCGCGCGCCCGTGCGTGGCCCCGCGCATAGCCGGCCCCACCCGTCAACCGCACATGCTGGATGTCCCCTCGGTGAGAAAAGTCCCGCGTGTACCGCGTCGCCCAACCTGTGCTGAGTCAACGGCTGGCCCACCTGTCAGCGTCAGCGGCTAGCTGCCTCTGCGTGCAAAAAGTCGGAGATCTTTTCTGTTTAATAAAAATGTTTTCCAGAAATGTTTAATAAGACTTTAAATCCAGAAAATAATATCTTCTAATTGGTAATTCCAAATTTGACAAATGATATATGTTTTTGAATCAGAAAAATGGGAGGATTTCAAATCTGCCTTCCAAAATAATGTTTGACTATTTTAAATTTTCGAAATTGTTTAATTGCATTAAAAATGCCTTTTCTTAATTAATTAATAACTTTAAATCTATAACTCAGAATTTGACAAATAATATGTCTAAATCGATCAGCGCGACGAGCCCGTTCTGTTTATGCATTCCATGATATGAATTGAAGCATGCATCATGTCATTATTAAAAATCAGAACTGTTTATGGCAATAAAACTTGGCCAAATAATTAATAAAATGATTTATTCTCGTCCCCACACCTCAGCCTTGCCATGCTACATTATTGCCATGTAATTGGTGCATCATTCATCATGGCACGCTTGTTTGCTTGTCGCATCTTATTTATATGCTTGTGCATTTTATTTATGTTGGCCCTTGTTTGTTTGTTTCTTCTTTCGAATAGACGCCGAGCATGGGAAATATCAGGAATCCCAGGAGTACTACCCAGATCCATCTCTCGCTTCAACTGAGCTGCCAGACAAGCACTACCACATGCTTGCATACATATAGTACCTATTGCTTCTATCTTATTATTGCATCATGGAGTCGCGATTGCATTAAACTGAATCCCAAGTATTGCATAGCCTTTACTTTTAAACCCCATCGAAGCTTGTTCCTCCATCCTATGAGCCATTACTACATGAGTTGTTTGAGCCATGCGAGTCGTAGAACAGCATGCGTAGGGTATGTGAGTGTCTGATGGATAACGAGGTACCTAAACAACTTAACCTGAGTACTAATGGGATAACTAATGAAAGCGGCACCGGTGGGCAATATCTGTTATTTGGTTTTTCCTGCCCACTTGTGTCCCGTAGGACCCCGAGTACTTGATTCCTGTTCCTTGACTATTCGCACTATCCACATCCGGGAGGCCTTATGAACCCCCCTGAGCCAGAGCTCGATTCGTTTCTATTTCTTGGGGCCACAAGTAGTTTGGGGATTTATTACTATCCTGTACCTATGCCATGTTTTACGGTTTTATTTACGATTGTGCGTGGAGCACCTGTACTGTTTTGGAACGTGCCACGTTTTCGCGGTATTGACAAGCCCAGTCACACTTTCGGGTTCCCAGTCGTTTACAGCCGTCGTCACAAACCCTGGGTCCGTTCCGGAGCCGGCCAACTACGATGCGGGTAGCTTATTGGGATGGCCTCCTGAAATATTTAATGAATCCTGTGATCGCTTTGTCGTGAATGCCTTGTTGGGTTTTGATTTGGTTTTTCCGAGGTTGATCGAGTGTGTGTTGCTATTTGTGCACCCCTGCAGGGTAAATATTTCTGAAAGCCGTGTCCGCGGTTATGGACGGCTTGGAGCACAGTTTCTCGATCATAGACAAGTATAACTAAAGTACCGCTTTTAATTGACTAAATACCTGACTAGTAAATAGTGCAATACTCATGGAATGGTTAATAAAACTGCCAACGGATGGGTTGTTTGTCCGCTTTCTCGTTGGTAAGCGAGAAGGAGGATGGATTTGTTACTTTATACGGTTGTAACTGTTGTTCCTAATTAACGGACATCCGTCTATCATTGGTTAGGCGAATGGTTAGCGAGTATCTATAGGCTTGTTAGCTTTTATCTTTTGCTGCAATTGCGTCACCCTAGGTATATGTCCCCTTTAGAGGCATAAAGACTTGCTGAGTACCCCTAGGGTCTCACAAGATAAATTGTTTGATTCAGATGAACAGGTGTATTTGCAAGATGGATACTGGGTGGAGGAGACAGATGATGTTGGCAACGATCACTCGGTGTAGAGATTCCGGGGATGGGGATCTGCGAGATCTGTGGGCAGGATGCGCTTACTTATGTGGCATCTTATGCCGATTTGCTTCTTATCCGTACTCGGATCTTGTTTCCCGCTTCCGCTTGATACTCTGATGTTTGATGTATGAGGAGCTATCCTACACTATTATCTCTATCTAGGATATTTGGATCTTGCCGTATGGCATTGCAATATTTCTATTTCTTTTAGATGGTATGGCTCTGAGAACTGTCGTAAGGTAGCTTGCATACATGCTCACTTGTGTATGTATTTGATCTCTTCGCTTGTTGCCTACGCCGCTCGCTCTTGTCCCGATGTTCTTGGAAGTGGTTAGGACGGCCGACGGGTCTACACGTGGGTGGCCCCTAGGCCCCCGCTGTACTATTTTAACCACTTTTGGTTCATCCAGGCTTGAACTTAAAGCGTAGGGTACGAGGTAGTTACAATTGGTATCAGAGCCATCCCGCCCTTTAGGTTCTCAGCCAAATGGTCGTTGTCAGTCTAGCAAATATTTTTGGTAGCTATGTATACTAGGGAAAAACAAAACGTGAGAGTAGGATTGCTTCCATTTTCTTCTTACCCACCCACCCACCCTTTTTCTGGTAAGAAAGTGTAACATTTTCAATCCTCTTCTAAAAATTCAAACTAGGATTCACGTGTTCTGGGTTCCGTAGTACCATAGGTTGTGTGAGTGTGTGTGTGTGTGTGTGTGTGTGTGTAATTCCTTGTCTATCTATGGCATCCAACTTGTTGTCGCTATCTGCCTTTTGGTTATCAACTGTCGGTACATTCCATACCGATAGGCTTTTTGTAAACCGACGTGATCTACCTGATTCGTTGTAACCCGACGTGATCTGTCTTTCTCTTTGTTATCTGACGCTATCTTGTTTGGGGTGTTTGTTTCCGTAGTTGCTAATATTTAGGTTCATCTTAAGAAGGAAGGAAGTTGGGATATGTGTTTTACTTATTCATGTGTGGAGTAATGATTTGAGTGCGGGATGGAGTCGCGACCATACCACTACTTTCTTCATTCGCTCCTGTATATTGAATTGGTAGAGTTACTAATCTTGATTCGTTAAGTGGTTTTGCGCATATAGTGGTATCTTAATGCCGAAAATTGCGGAAATTTTTTCTTTGATAGCTTTGTGTACCACACTCCTTGTTCAGTCGTGTGCGTTATGCTTAATATCTTCTAGGTGCTTTGAACTTTGTTAATATTTTAATATCATGTTAGTGATTTGTATCCTTTAATCTTGGTTAATTCCATTTTGGTACTATTTTGGATTATTATTATTCTCCATTATGGTACTGACTTGTGTTTTATATCAATCATAAGATGGCACCACCACGCTGTTCTTAGGAGGACATACCACCTGAACTGGGGGCTGCGTTGGCAAGTATTGCTAATGCCTTGGGAACAATGCAACAGAACCAGCAACGCTTTGAAGAAAGTGTCAGGAGGAATGAGTTCGTTCCGCTACCTCCACCTCCCAAGCGAGGAGACATCAAGAGCTTTCTGAAGTTTAACCCGCGCCACTTTGAGGTGTCTGATCAGCCACTAGATGCTGATGATTGGCTGCGTGACATGTCAAGGTTGCTGATGACTGCTGATGTTCCTGAGCAAGAATGGGTAAAATGTGCCACTCACCTTCTGAAGAGAGACGCAGCTCTATGGTGGGAGAATTACCTGAAGGCAAACCACTCTGGTTTTCAGCCTACTTGGGAGCAGTTCACTGGGGCTTTCAAAGAGCAATATCTGTCAGAAATTGTCATGGAAAGGATGAAGGAAGTGTTTCTCAACCTCAAGCAGGGCAATGATAATGACAATACCTATATCAGAAACTTCATGACCCTTTCTCGGTATGGTGGCGATGAGATCTCTGATGACAATAAGAAGCAAAAGAGGTTCACGCAAGGGCTCAATGCATCTATCAAGTATGCAATCACTCATGCAAGGCCAGGGTCTTTTCTGGAACTCCAACATACAGCTCTACAGGAGGAAGCAAGTAGGCAAGTGTTTGAGGAGTCCAAGAAACACATCCGTGACGCAGCAAGCTCTTTAGCTATGACAGCTCCTTCTAAGCGCCGCATGTGGGTTCCTAATACCGCACCGCCGCTCCCGGATCCACCAAGATCTTCAAGCTACGCGGCAAGGCCACCAAACTCCTTCACCACTGCTCCTAGGGGCTACAACCACAACTACCCTGGAGCGCCTGGTGGAGTCCCTGGCTACGCTGCTCCACGTCCACCTGGTGCTTGTTACACTTGTGGGAACACTGGGCATCAACACTGGAGTTGTCCCATGAACAACAAAGCTCTTCCTCCACCACCTCCAAGACCTGCAACAAGTTCTTCTATGGTTCATGCACCTCCACCTTGGGCTCTCAACATCAACACCAAGCCCGGGTCTACTGTTGCTCGTGCCAACTGTGTCAACGTCGCTCAAGCCGAGCATGCACCTGGAGTTGTGATGGGTATGCTTCATGTTAACTCCGTTCCTGCATGAGTTTTATTTGATTCTGGTGCATCACATTCATTCGTGTCATACATGTTTGCGGAGAGTAATGGGTTACCTTCTGATGCTTTACCAACTCGCCTCATGGTGCAATCTCTTGGATCAAACATGAGGGCTTCTAAAATCAGCCATGGCAATCAAATTGAGATTGGTGGCTCTTCATTCCCGGCTTCCTTAATCATTCTGGGAAATTCTGACATTGATGTTATCTTGGGCATGGATTGGTTAACAACAAATGCAGCTGTGATTGATTGTGCTGAACGCTCGGTTTCTCTGAAAATTCCTGAAGGCCATATAGTCTATTCTCCAAGTCTGACTCCTGCAATTCAGCTTTTCTTTTTGGCGGCTCTGAATGATGATGCTATGGATGCTATTCAGAGTGTTCTGGTGGTCCGTGAGTTTCTAGATGTTTTTCCTGAAGAGTTACCAGGTATGCCTCCTGACCGAGAGGTCGAGTTTGTGATTAAGCTTGAACCTGGTACCGCTCCTATCTCCAAGCGGCCTTATCAAATGGGTCCTGCTGAGTTGGCTGAACTCAAACGTCAGCTTGATGAACAAGATAAGTTGGGTTTCATTCAGCACAACACTTCTTCTTGGGGTAGCCCAACCATCTTTGTGAAGAAGCGAGACCGCACTGATAGACTTTGTGTTAACTATCGGGCTCTCAATGCTAAAACAATCAAGAATAAATATCCCCTTCCGCGGATTAATGATCGCTTCGATCAGCTAGCTGGAGCAATGGTATTCTCCAAGCTTGACTTGAGAAGTGGTTATCATCAAATCAAGATTCGCAAGGAAGATGTTCTCAAAACAGCTTTCACCACCCGCTATGGCCTGTATGAGTACACGGTCATGTCTTTCGGTCTCACCAATGCACCTGCCACCTTCTCGAGGCTTATGAACTCGGTTTTCATGGAGTATCTTGAGAAGTTCGTCGTGGTCTATCTGGATGACATTCTAGTCTATTCTAAGTCAAAGGAAGAACATGAAGAACACCTTCGGTGTGTCCTAAACAAGCTTCGTGAGAACCGCATGTATGCAAAGTTCTCCAAGTGTGAGTTCTGGTTTCCTGAAGTCACCTATCTGGGTCACGTCATCTCTGCCAAGGGCATTGCCGTCAACCCAGAAATTGTTCGGACAATTGTTGAGTGGCTTCCACCCAAAAATGTCAAAGAAGTCCGGAGTTTCCTTGGTTTGGCTAGTTACTGTCGTCGCTTCGTTCAGAATTTCTCGAAGATTGCGAAGCCACTTACCGATCTCCTCAAGAAAGGCAAGAAATACCTTTGGTCTCCTGCATGTCAAGCAAGCTTTGAAACACTCAAAGAAAAGCTCACTTCCACACCAGTCTTGATTCCTCCAGATACATCAAAGCCTTTCCAGATATTCTGTGACGCCTCCTTGCAAGGATTGGGTGTGGTCCTTATGCAAGAAAAATAAGTTGTTGCTTATGCCTCTCGACAGTTGAAGACGCATGAGATCAACTATACTACACATGACCTCGAACTCGCAGCAGTTGTCTTTGCTTTGAAAGTATGGAGGCACTACTTGCTAGGCAACCGTTGTGAGATCTTTTCTGATCACAAGAGTCTGAAGTATATCTTCACACAACCTGATCTCAACCTTCGTCAGAGGAGGTGGATTGAAGCAATTAATGATTTCGATTTGACCATCAACTACACTCCGGGCAAAGCTAATGTGATGGCCGATGCTCTCAGCCGAAAAGCTTATGTCAACAACCTCATGGTGGAAGAACAACAGCCTCTCTTGTGCGAGGAATTCCGCCAGCTCAACCTTGAAATTGTGGATCAAGGGTATCTTCTGAACCTCCTGGCAACCCATCTCTTGGAAGAAAAAGTTCGCTCCATTCAACTTGGTGATCGTTACACTAAAAAGATCATCTCCAACATTCAGCTTCCGAAGTATGAGTCCTTCCACGTCGACGACCAAGGCGCTCTATTCTTTGAACACTGGATGTTTGTTCCGAACTACCCGGGTTTGAGAGAGCAAGTTCTTAAGGAGGCGCATGATTCTGTTCTTTCTATCCACCCTGGCAGCACTAAGATGTACATGGACTTGCAAACACAGTATTGGTGGCCTGGATTGAAACGATATTGTGCCAAGTATGTCTCGGAGTGTGATGTCTGCCGCAGAGTTAAAGCTGTCCATCAGAAACCTTCCGGTCTTCTACAGCCATTGAAGCCTCCGGGATGGAAATGGGAGAAAGTCGAGATGGACTTCATAACTGGTTTTCTAAGGTCGCAGAAGGGCAACAATGCAATCTTTGTTGTCATCGACAGGCTTTCTAAAGTGGCTCACTTCTTTCCCGTCAAGGAAACAATTTCTGCAATTCAGTTGGCTGAGCTCTGTATCAACAGAATTGTCTCTCTGTATGGGGTTCCTCTTGAGATCAGTTCAGAACGTGGAAGCATCTTCACTTCCAAGTTCTGGGGAAGTTTCCAAAATGCTTTGGGAACAAAGTTGAACTTCAGCACTGCCTATCACCCTAAGTCGCAAGGACAAGTTGAAAGGATCAATCAGATTCTAGAAGATATGCTTCGTGCTTGCATCATCTCTTTCGGCATGAAGTGGGAAGAATGCCTTCCTTATGTTGAGTTCTCTTACAACAATAGCTTCCAGAAGAGTCTAAAGATGGCACCATTTGAAGTTCTCTATGGACGCAAATGCAGAACTCCGATTGGTTGGTCGAGCGCAGGTGAAACAACATTGTTTGGCCCCGACATTGTAACTCAAGCGGAGGAGAAGGTTCACATCATTCTTAAAAACCTGAAGGTTGCTCAAAGTCGCCAGAAGAGCAACTATGACAGAAAGCACACGAACATGGAGTATGTCCCTGGTGATCTCGTTTACCTTCGTGTCACTCCCATGAGGGGCACGCACCGGTTTGGTATCAAAGGAAAGCTGGCTCCTAGATACATCGGTCCTTTCAAAGTTCGTGGAAGAAGAGGAGAAGTTGCTTATGCTCTTGAGCTCCCTGAAAAACTCAAGGTCCATGATGTTTTCCATATCTCTCAACTCAAGAAGTGCTTCAAGGATCCCAGCAGGACCGTGGACCATGAGCTCATCAATCTCCTAGAAGATCTGTCTGATCAAGAACACCCCACAAAAATCCTAGAAGTCATAGAAAGAAGGAATCGCAACAAGTCCATCAAGTTCTGCAAGGTGCAGTGGTCGCACCATGCCGTTGACGAAGCCACTTGGGAACGCGAGGATGAGCTCCGTGCCAAGTATCCTACCCTATGCGTGTCTTCTTCTTCTTCCTAGAATCTCCGGGCGTGATTCCTGTTTAGTGGGGGAGAGTTGTAGCATCCCATATGTCTAACATATGTAATGCTACATGGTCTAATAATAAAATGCTACTTCCTACATATAATTGTTGCATCATAAGTATATCATGCTCATGTCATCATGCCACCTTGCATTTGAGCATCATATAAAACCCTTTTCATTTGGTTCTTATCTCATATGCATTATTAATTGTATTTGTCTCTTGATATATTGTATTTTGTTCTTGATAAATGCTTGATGCCTAAGTTGAGTTGGGGGCATATCTTTTATCTATCTCCACCACCTTTTCTTGTCACCACCCCATAATTCCACCATTCAACTATATGTGAGCTTTGCATTTTATTGGGTTTACCTCTAGCTCATGTGGGTTGGGATGGATCCACTTCTATTTACACATGCTTCCATATGTGCCTCATGTGGTTTTCACATTGTTGATATGTGGAGAGCCACATGGCCACCTTTGCATGCATGTGGTTAGTTTCACTTGCCATATCTTCCATATGGTTTGTTTTGGGAATAAGTGAGCATTGTTTAAATATAATTGTGGCCAAATGATCTTCTAGTGGAACATACATACTAGCATGGCCTATTATATTCATTATTGCTTAAATCCACCCTTGCCATATGTTATCAAGCTTGTAGCTTATGTGGTGGTCTTTATTCAAGTATGGATGTGCATGGGGGTAATAGATGCCCATATGTATATGTAGTTCTTTTCACAACTAATGAATGTGGCAAGTATTCTTCATGCATGGCCCATGCAAAGCCCTCACTTGTTCTTCTATCTTGGGTTCTTTTGGAATATTATTTGGGTGGAGTTTGTTTGAACTCAATTGAACAAATGAACCAATTAAATACTTCTTTTCCACTTGTCTTCCACCTTGCCCCTCTTTTAGTGGTTTCCTCTTTGTCAAGTATACATGGGATATATTTTGTTTTCACAAAATATTATCATGTGCATGAGGCATGCAAGATCATTTTTCTTTCTTCCACCTCTCTCTTTTGGTCCTATTGTTTTCTTCCTTGTCATAGGTTAAACCTTTTGGTTTTCTTAGCTACTCTAAAACCTAGCTCATCCATCTAGTTGTTTTCCCTCTCTCTTTTCTAGCTAAACCGATCTCTCTCTCTCTCTCTCTCTCTCTCTCTCTCTCTGTCTCTCTCTCTCTCTCTCTACACCTAGCAAAAGCCCTAGCTACCCTCACCTCCCTTTTCCCTTTCACTCTAGGACGAGCCTCTCTGTACCACCACCTGGTTCGGCCCCCATCCGAGCCACCCCCCTTGCTCAACACCCTCTCTAGGCCGAGCCACCCTCACCTAAACCCTAGCCGAGCCCCTCCCCTCTCTGTCTTCTCTCTCGCTGCCAGGAAGCCCCCACCCGAGCCACACCTACCGTTCCCTCTGGCCCAGCTGCAGCCCCACCCAGACCTTCCTAGCCTCGCTGGACACATGAGGAGGGGGAGGAGGAGGAGAGGTGCACGCCAACTTTTCACCCCCGACCCCATGTGCAACCCCTCCCGACCTTATCTTCCCCTCTTCCTTGCCTGGCGTTCCCCAAATCCACCCAGGGACCTGCCCAGCTACTTCTCCTTCCCCCACCTGCCGCTGTTTTCTCCTCGACCATCTCCACCCCACCGTCGGCATCGGTTCTCCACCATCGTAGCTAGGAGGCGGGCGTGGCGCTGAGGCGTTGGGAAAGACCGAGGAGTCCCTCTGGACCGTCCCCGTACATAGCAGCGAGGAGGAGGTGGCCGGTACACGCCGCACGTCATCGACACCGACGCAAACCCTAGAGCGCCGGGCGCCAGCGTCGCCGCCGATCCCCTGCGCTCCTGCCCGATCCACCACCACCAGCCTCCCCACGGTGTGCCTCCGAACCTCCCAGACACCCCCTCTGGCTGATCTGCTACCTGGACACGCAGCGCACTCCGACGAGCGCTCTCGGTGCACCGCGCTCGAGTTCGCCACCCCATCGTTGCACCACAGTAGGGTCATCTTGCCGCGCAGCGTCTACCCAGCACCAATCCCCGCTAGCCGCAACGGTCGTCGTCGCCGCGCGCACGCGCTAGGTCGCGGGTTCGACCCCGGCCGCACCTCTGTTTCCCATCCGCGCGTGCACCGTCAGTTTCGTCAGAGAAAGACGAGAAGAAAAACAGTGCGCGGTGGCTTTTTCTCATATACCCCCCTGCGCTTCTTGCGGCTCAACCCGCGCTCCACTAGGGCCGGCCTGTCAGCCGCAGTTGTGCAATTTCCAAAAAGGTACCTCGGCTTTTGTTTTCCTCAACCCGCCGTCCCCGTCTGCGCCACGTGGCTGCGCCCTGTTCGCGCGCCCGTGCGTGGCCCCGCGCACATCCGGCCCCACCTATCAACCGCACAGGCTAGATGTCCCCTCGGTGAGAAAAGTCCCGCGTGTACCGCGTCGCCCCACCTGTGCTGAGTCAGCGCCTGGTCCACCTGTCAGCGTCAGCGGCTAGCTGCCTCTGTGTGCAAAAAGTCGGAGATCTTTTCTGTTTAATAAAAATGTTTTCCAGAAATGTTTAATAAGACTTTAAATCCAGAAAATAATATCTTTTAATTGGTAATTCCAAATTTGAAAAATGATATATGTTTTTGTATCAGAAAAATGGGAGGATTTCAAATCTGCCTTCCAAAATAATGTTTGACTATTTTAAATTTTCGAAATTGTTTAATTGCATTAAAAATGGCTTTTCTTAATTAATTAATAACTTTAAATCTATAACTCCAAATTTGACAAATAATATGTCTAAATCGATCAGCACGACGAGCCCATTCTGTTTATGCATTCCATGATATGAATTGAAGCATGCATCATGTCATTATTAAAAATCAGAACTGTTTATGACAATAAAACTTGGCCAAATAATTAATAAAATGATTTATTCTCGTCCCCACACCTCACCCTTGCCATGCTACATTATTGCCATGTAATTGGTGCATCATTCATCATGGCACGCTTCTTTGCTTGTCGCATCTTATTTATATGCTTGTGCATTTTATTTATGTTGGCCCTTGTTTGTTTGTTTCTTCTTTCGAATAGACACCGAGCAGGGGAAATATCAGGAATCACAGGAGTACTACCCAGATCCATCTCTCGCTTCAACTGAGCTGCCAGGCAAACACTACCACATGCTTGCATACATATAGTACCTATTGCTTCTATCTTATTGTTGCATCATGGAGTCGCGATTGCATTAAACTGAATCCCAAGTATTGCATAGCCTTTACTTTTAAACCCCATCGAAGCTTGTTTCTCCATCCTATGAGCCATTACTACAGGAGTTATTTGAGCCATGCGAGTCGTAGAACACCATGCGTAGGGTATGTGAGTGTCTGATGGATAACGAGGTACCTAAACAACTTAACCTGAGTATTAATGGGATAACTAATGAAAGCGGCACCGGTGGGCAATATCTGTTATTTGGTTTTTCCTGCCCACTTGTGTCCCGTAGGACCCCGAGTACTTGATTCTTGTTCCTTGACTATTCGCACTATCCACATCCGGGAGGCCTTATGAACCCCCCTGAGCTAGAGCTCGATTCGTTTCTATTTCTTGGGGCCACAAGTAGTTTGGGGCTTTATTACTATCCTGTACCTATGCCATGTTTTACGGTTTTATTTAAGATTGTGCGTGGAGCACCTATACTGTTTTGGAACGTGCCACGTTTTCGCGGTATCGACAAGCCCAGTCACACTTTCGGGTTCCCAGTCGTTTACAGCCGTCGTCACAAACCCTGGGTCCGTTTCGGAGCCGGCCAACTTCGATGCGGGTAGCTTAGTGGGGTGGCCCCCTGAAATATTTAATGAATCCTGTGATCGCTTTGTCGTGAATGACTCGTTGGGTTTTGAGTTGGTTTTTCCGAGGTTGATCGAGTGTGTGTTGCTATTTGTGCACCCATGTAGGGTAAATCTTTCTGAAAGCCGTGTCAGCGGTTATGGACGGCTTGGAGCACAGTTTCTCGATCATAGAAAAGTATAACTAAAGTACCGCTTTTAATTGACTAAATACCTGACTAGTAAATAGTGCAATACTCATGGAATGGTTAATAAAATTGCCAACGGATGGGTTGTTCGTCCGCTTTCTCGTTGGTAAGCGAGAAGGAGGATGGATCTGTTACTTTATACGGTTATAACTATTTTTCCTAATTAACAGACATCCGTCTATCATTGGTTAGGCGGATGGTTAGCGAGTATCTATAGGCTTGTTAGCTTTTATCTTTTGCTGCAATTGCGTCACCCCAGGTATATGTCCCCTTTAGAGGCATAAAGACTTGTTGAGTACCCCTAGGGTCTCACACGATAAATTGTTTGATTCAGATGAACAGGTGTATTCGCAAGATGGATACTGGGTGGAGGAGACAGATGATGTTGGCAATGATCACTCGGTCTAGAGATTCCGGGGATGGGGATCCGCGAGATCTGTGGGCGGGATGCGCTTACTTATGTGGCATCTTATGTCGATTTGCTTCTTATCCGTACTCGGATCTTGTTTCCCGCTTCTGCTTGATACTCTGATGTTTGATGTATGAGGAGCTATCCTACACTATTATCTCTATCTAGGATATTTGGATCTTGCCATATGGCGTTGCAATATTTCTGTTTCTTTTAGATGGTATGGCTCTGAGAATTATCGTAAGGTAGCTTGCATACATGCTCACTTGTGTATGTATTTGATCTCTTCGCATGTTGCCTACGCCGCTCGCTCTTGTCCCGATGTTCTTGGAAGTGGTTAGGACGGCCGACGGGTCTACACGTGGGTGGCCCCTGGGCCCCCGCTGTACTATTTTAACCACTTTTGGTTCATCCAGGCTTGAACTTAGAGCGTAGGGTACGAGGTAGTTACAGTTCGAGACCCTCGTGAGGAGGTAAAGCCCCTACTCCTTCTTTGTTGTATTGCCCGCGTGCTTCGCGAGGGTACAATGGAGGATGAAAGTCTAGGTTTCAGATCTCAAAGATCGATCCCTTCTAAGGTAGGAGGAGGGGTCCTTATATAGGGCGACGTTGGGCCTCTTCCCCCGGTTCATGGTGGGAAGGGTCACCACAGGGCCGCCCCTCGAGATCCTGGTCTACAAGACTGCTTTTTGGTGGACCGAGTCTTAGATGCTAGGCGCTTCTCCGTCCACCGATAACGTTGCCTCCTTTTCTCTCGTTTGTCCTCATATGGCGCCACCAGCTATCTCCTTTGAACCTAAGCGGCAAGGTGGATCGCCCATCGCGCTGAGGTCGCAAGTCCTTTCGTTGTAGAAAAGAAGGTGGACCAGACCTTCCTTTATCGAGGAGAACATAGGGCGCATGACCGTTGCGCCCCTTGTTGGGACCTGCCTCTCCCGCTGGCTGCTTGGTGAAGTTATCAATAAGCCCCGAAGTATGCCCTGGAATATCCAAAGTTGGGTTCTGCGGTGGAGCCTCCCGGGGGAGAGTCTTCCTCGGGAGAGTGTCTCCTCATGAAGCGGACCCTCGCGAGAGTTCACTCTGAAAGAGTATGTGTTTGGTGGAATATGATAGATATATTATTGAGCCTCATGGACGAGTATATATAGGCGTACAGGAGGTCATTTTGGAGTACAAGCCAAGTTAGGACTTTACATAAATAGATCCTAACTCTATCTAACCTACCATAACAATCGTATATGCCTAATACTCTAACACTCCCCCACAGTCGTAGCGGTAGCGTCGTGGACGATCAGACTAGAGAGAAACTGAAGTAGAATCCAGTAGACTGACATCCCCCAGAGTAGCAGTGGGAGTATCGTAGACGGCGTGTTGCGGCGCAAATGCTTTGACTATAGAGGAAGCTGATGAGGTGCTCAAGCGAGGTGGTAGCCCTTTGTGCCGTTGTCGGGGTAGCCGAGAGCGTTGGACGCTGCAACCTTGGTCGAGGTAGCCGTGCTAGGGGTCATCATGGTCGATGTCGTGGTCGATTGCCGGTGTCGAGGTAGCCGCACATGAAGCCGCAAGCGCATAGTGCGCGAGTAGAATGACAGAGACGTGTCGAGGCAATCGTTAAGGATGTCGATGCCAAAGTCGATGCACTTCGAGCCGTCGGAGACGATGTGTAGCCATAGTTTTGCCAAAACCATTCGCACATCGGAGATGAAGGCATACTTCGGTTGTGCCAGAACCGAGTACGCAAAGAAGAACTTGTCGGTGACGTGGTGGAGGCAGTTGTAGAGGAAGGTGTCGATGCCGAAGAAGACGTTGTCTAGGCCGACGAAGACGAGGCGCCGATCCAAGATTGCCAGGCTTGGGGACGCGTCAGGGACGAAGGCACGCACCGATGTTTATAATACCGGGCACGCAAGGGCAGGGATGAAGACGTAGAAGGCGGTGAAACCAACGGTGGCCTGGAGTGGTCATGTTGGATGCCTAGATTGGTGCAACAGTGGTACTCGATGTAGGCGAAGAAGAATCCGACATGGCGAAGACCATGCGCGGACGTAGACGACCTGCATCGTGGAGGTGGTGCGGAGATAGCCTGCGGCGTCGATGCGCAGGGACGACAATGTAGACTACGTGCAACGATGCTATGACCCGTTGGAGCGGCATAGCTGCAGCGCGCAAGTCGGTGCAGCAGCTAGGAGACAACCAGCGACATACACGCCAAGTAAGGCGTGTTTGGAAGCCGGTAGCATGGACCAAAGGTGGTGGCTCTGCGGCCCGAAGAGGCGACACAGCGCCAGCCTGTAGCTCGATCGGTGGTAGGCGTGTGCTCGGGGATATGCTTGGCGTAGACGGTTACGAGATCAGTTGATCAGACCGATGGTGCATCGTGTGCGTCATGGCATTGACGACGCGTAGATCGGAGTCAATGGAGACGTTGTCGGTGAAGTCCCGGACGATGACGGCGAAGACGATCCAAGGGGGCGGCCGCAGCAGCCTACTGAGGAAGGCATAGCAGCCGGTCGAGGTGCGCGGTAGCCTGTTGTGAGGCCGCGATAGCCTGCCGAGGCAGGCAGCGGAGGAGGCAGGCGCACAGACACGGTATAGATCTTTGACGCCGATGGTCGGAGTAGAGGTACGGTAATGATGCTGGCAGTGGGCGACTCAATCTGATCTATGATCGGTAAACCAAAAAAAGAAGACCGGAAAAGTGACCAGCGGAGAGAAAAACCTATCTAGAGACTAGAAAAGACTCATCAGGGCAGCCAATCATAGATCGGCGAACGAACCCTGCAACGGATTGCGTGGCCCTCGGCGGAGATCATGAAGATCGATCCCCCGGGGGGGTGGCGCGGTGGAAGCGTGCAGATAGGGTTTGGACCGGTTAGGCCGATACCATGAAAGAGTATGAGTTTGGCAGAATATGATGGATGTCTTATTGAGCCTCATGAGAGAGTATATATACGCGTACATGGGATCATCTTGGAGTACAAACCAAGTTAGAACTGTACATAAACAGATCCTAACTCTATCTAAACTACCATAACAATCGTATATGCCTAATATTCTAACACACTCGCCGGTGCTGTCTCCGGAGGTATCGAAGCCTCTCAAAGGCTTGTCACCAGGAGGTGCGGGGGACTATTACCATCGGGACATGGCACCCCGGTTGTCAGGCCCTGACACAGGTACAACATTGCCTCGCCGGTTGCGAGGGCCCTGGCATAGGTATAACATCGCCTCGCCGGTTCTTTGCCGACATGAATCCCTCGCGGAGGAAACCACCGACAAGCCAACGAGCGGGTAGATGGAGAACGACTGTGCGCCAGGGGAGAGGAAACGAAAGGGATTTTGCAGAACTGGGTGTATGCTGTTTTTTTACTGGACACCATGGCGATGATGAGACAAAAAATAGAGAGGCTCAACTACTCAATATGTAAGACCCACATAACCGTTTCTCGGCCCGATGAACCAGGAGGAGTCTAACTTGCTCCATGGAGTAGCAATCCAATGTTGGTGGGTTGGACCATTTACTGCGATTGGACGACCTACACAAGATTAAGTACCGGTACGGGAATACTGGGTTCATCATGAGCGTTGGATGAGTTGATCCGATGATTTAGAGAGTCAAATTGATGTGAGGGGTCCTAGGTACCTAACTTCTAATGTTTCTTAAAATGTGATTCACAATTTATGATGTGGTTGGTACCAATGGTGTCACCACGTCAAGCTTTCCAACGATAAATGTTACACATATTGTGCAATTCATGACCATAACATGGCATACAAAGTTGAATCTTCTACTTCACACGTATCAAACTTACGCACTCAAGGATGGTGTAGAATACTTGACACACATACCATTTGCACAGTTAGGTTTGAGCAAAGAAGGATGAAAGTAGAGGAGGAAGTCGAAGTGGATGAGAGATAAATCCATCCAAAAGGGAAGCATGGAAGAGAACGAAGCTAAGCTCCTTAAATTAGTCGAAGAAAGAAGCATGCAGGCGGAAGAAGAAGAAGGATCATCCTCTAGCCACTCCTTGGATAGTGCCCCGACCACAGAGGCCGGATACAGGGACGAACAGTGTAGCGGACAGTCCGGGCACTCTGGGATGCGTAGGTGCTAAAAGGTAAGTATTGCTTTTTCAAGCTCGTGACTTAGTGCCTGTGTGAAGGGGCTATAAATACCCTTTCTCATCTTGGCTTAGACTATATATGATGAATTTGTTGAGTTTTGCTCCTACCTACCCTTTTGGGGTCGATGACCAAGACCTGGAGTTCCCTCAAGTCCTCAAGACAAGATAGTCTTTTTGATCAAGCTTTGCTCCTGGATTGTGAGAATCCATGAACTGTATGGAGTAGCGTAAAATTTCAATTTGAGAGTTAGAGTTGGTTGGTGTTCTTTTCTCCAAAGGTGAATTCTCGAGCTGGCTTTGCTTGTTGTTCCTTCGATATGAGAAGATCAGAAGCCCCCTCATATAAGTGTATGATGATAGTTTTTGTAGTAGGGCATGTACTGTCCAAGTTAAAACATAGTGTTTCAACATGTTTTGGACTTCGTTCAATTTTGTGTTTCACCATACTTGGAACTCGTGTTAGACGCATACGATAAATGCATCAGATAGTGAACACCTTAATGTTGTTTTATCGATTCAAGTTTTTGAATTTTAGGCTTGTTCAAAAGATATTATCGAAATAAAATACAGTTTCAAACAGATTATTTATTTAGCAAAGCAAAACGACCATCCCCGGAATTTTACCACAAGCAAGATCTCAACTGACCGTCCACCCTCTCTCCAACCCCTGCTACAGTTCCCGAAGGAAAAGGCGCCTGCCCCGGGTCGCGCCGTTGCCGATCTCGCCGGCGCCGCCAGTGGAGAGAGACGGCGGCCCGTCTCCGGTGGCCTCCCTGTATATAGTAGGATTTCGTGGTGGCCTTGTGCCAGTTGTGGGCTTCATGCCCGGAGGTATGCGTCGAGATCTCGGTGCCAGATTCGTCGCCTGAGGCTGCTCCTCTTCCTGTTTGCCGGCGCGGCGGCATCGTCGCGGTGGAGGGTCCGTCTCGCCTCAAATAAGGCACGGCGATAGCGGTTGGGGTCGCTGCGGGCTGCTCCCCTCTTCGTGTCTGGCCATGGCGGCTGGGGCGTTTTGGGGATTTGCGACTGGCAGAGCTCCGGGTGTTGCAGCTCTGTTCCTCTCCTCTCTTGCGGTGGCTCGCCCGCTCTCCCTCTGCCGGCCGGCTATGGCGGCGAGGGTTGGTGGGGTTTCTGCGTGGCTACGATCGTGAGCAGGAGGGGCTTCGGATTCTGCCTCCTGGCGCAGTGGCGCGGCGGTAGGAGGCCGTGGTGGTTTGTTCCTAGCACGTTTCGGAGGTTGAAGACACCGTGGATGCGACTCCAAGCGAATCCGCAATATAGAATAAAGCGTCGTTCTGGGCCGCGCGTTGCCGGCCTCCTTGTCTTCGTCTTCGACCTGGACGGCCGAGGTGGCGAGGGGGAAGCGACTGAAAACGAGGATGCTGGTGGAGTTTGAGGTCTGCTGCTGCGTGGTTGGTTCCCGACCAAGCTGATCTCTTTTGCCGGTGCCCCTCCACCCGTGGCAGGAGTGGGTTTGGGGGCTGGGCGCGCTTTCCTGCCGGCGACGGCTGGGGTTCTTCCACGCACAGTGGCGGGAGATGTGGAAGAACTTTTCGCGAGCTCTCTATCTGTGGCGATTTCTCGCATGGTCGACGCCGGTGAGCTCCGGCAAAGCTCAACCTCCATCAGGAGGCCCTCTTCTGGATCGGCGGTCGCGCTCTTCGACGACATCGAGGCAAGTGGTTCGTCCCCGCAGCAATGCTCGTCGGCGATCTTGTTGTTCCTTTTGCTCGGCGGTGGAGAAAGAGGAAGACTCGACTTCTCTGGAAAAAAATTTAGAAGGGTCTTTCCTGCAAATATTAGGGGACCTAAGTGTAATTTTCTTTTCTCATGGGGTCCTCTATGTAATCTTGTACATCCACTGTTTGTTTTATATGTGAGCTTCCAGGCGCTTCGGGGCCTCACTACAGGAATGGATGAATACGCCGACGGCCAAACATCGGGGCCGTCGGCGTAGACCGTGACCAGGCCAGCCCCGCCAAGCAGCCGTCGGCGTAGAAATGCCCTCGGCATATCCTATGCTAAGCCGACGGCTGCCCTCGGCGTAGCGATTTTTCCTTTTATCTCATTAAACTTTGAAAAATCATAACTAAATCATTCTAATTCGGAAAAATACAAATAATATATCAAAATTTGCAGAAAAATAAGATCTATCTATCTACACTCAAATATTACATATTTGTAAAAAAATTAAGTGAAACATAAAATATTATATATAGTTTAAAACGGACATAAGAAATTCAAAAATGATCCAAATAATGCGAAACTTTCGCGTGGTGTCATATTATGTGACATAGTTATAAGGAAAAATATCAAACCTGCTATATTGATTATGTCTGAAAAAATCCTTCACAAAATGACCTATCTCATTCGAGGTTTTTTGGCTTTCGGGTCTAATGACCAATGTTATGGCTAGAATCAAGGCATAGTTTGTGATAATGTGCCCATATTGTGCATACATGTGCATCATGGGATGTCGAACAATGTTGCAGGAGGAAGTTTCATTTTCGTCGCACCAAAAAGGCATTTTCCATTTTCCGAGCACAAAAATGGGAGAGTTTTGTGAAGCAACCACCAAATGGCTAATTCAAAATGCTACCACCACATTTTACAAAAATACTAGACCACCTTATATGGACAATGTCCCAACAGGGGATCTGAAACCTTTCCGTCCACCCCTGGTGAAAAAGACAAATTCCAGCCGAATCGGTAGGAAGTGGGTCAGATATGAACTACATGTACATGATCCGATGCTCATGTTTTTTTACAAAAGTCATTTTTAGATTCACAATATGCTATTTTATCAAAGATCCAAAGCAATTTTAGTGAGACTCGGCCCCGAGCTAAGAATCTTCATGCCCGTCGTTCGAGAAAGTTTGACGATAGTTTAAAACGGGCATTAAAAATTCAAAAACGATCCAAACAATGCAAAACCTTCGCATGGTGTCATATTATGTGACATAGTTACAAGAAAAAATATCAAACCTGCTATATTTATTATGTCTGAAAAAATCTTTCACAAAATGACCTATCTCATTCGAGGTTTCTTGGCTTTCGGGTCAAATGACCAATGTTATGGCTAGAATCAAGGCATAGTTTGTGATAATATGCCCATATTGTGCATACATGTGCATCATGGGATGTCGAACAATGTTGCAGGAGGAAGTTTTCATTTTCGTCGCACCAAAAAAGCATTTTCCATTTTCCGAGCACAAAAATGGGGGAGTTTTGTGAAGCAACCACCAAATGGCTAATTCAAAATGCTACCACCACATTTTACAAAAATACTAGACCACCTTATATGGACAATGTCCCAACAGGGGGATCTGAAACCTTTCCGTCCACCCCTGGTGAAAAAGACAAATTCCTGCCGAATCGGTAGGAAGTGGGTCAGATATGAACTACAGGTACATGATCCGATGCTCATGTTTTTTTACAAAAATCATTTTTAGATTCACAATATGCTATTTTATCAAAGATCCAAAGCAAGTTTAGTGAGGCTCGGCCCCGAGCTAAGAATCTCATTCAAGGTTTCTTGGCTTTCGGGTCAAATGACCAATGTTATGGCTAGAATCAAGACATAGTTTGAGATAATGTGTCTATATTTTGCATACATGTACATCATGGGATGGCGAACAATATTGTAGGAGGAAGTTTTCCTTTTCGTCGCACCAAAAAGCCATTTTCCATTTTCCGAGCGCAAAAAGGGGGATTTTGTGAAGCAACCACCAAATAGCTAATTCAAAAACGGGGGGTTTGTGATAAGTTGATATGGATATCATATTTAGATTCCTTTTATTTTTCTGATCAATTTAGACATATTATTTATCAAATTCCAATTTACGGATTTAAAGATATTAATTATTCCATATTAAATAGAAAATACAAAACAGTAAAATTATTTTATTTTTATTTGAATTCAATAGTATTTTTATTTGAATCAGTAATATTTTTACTTATTCATTGTTGTTTACTTAAATAAGTGTTTGTAGTTTCAAAAAATAAAAACATGTGACATAATGATATAAGAGTTAATAAGATTGATATCATAGTATTAACAACTAGGTACAAATTGCTTCGCAGAAGCCGATTCGGAAGGAATTGAGAAGTTAAGCGTGCTAGAGCTGGAGTAGTGCTAGGATGGGTGACCGAGTGGGAATTTTGTTCAAGACTGCAATTTGATCAAAGATTAACTATAATTGGTGTTAAAAATGTTCTAGGTTAGAGATTAACGATTTAAAAAAGTTGAGAAAAAAATTAAAAAAATTTGATTTTTTTGGTTTTTTTATAACTTGCCGTTATTATGCCGACGGGGCTATGCCGAGGGCAAAGCCGTTGGCGTAGCATACGCCGACGGCTAGAGCTACGCCGACGGGCAAAAGTGCCTCCGCCAAGGGAGAGCTTTGCCGAGGAGGCTACGCCGAGGGCAGCCGTCGGCGTAGCATACGCCGAGGGCATTTTGGCCTACGCCGACGGCTTTTTGCCCTCGGCGTAGCGTGCTGTTCCTATAGTGCCGCAGTGCCTTTCCCGTTCAAAAAAAAACAGATTATTTATTTTGATAATTATTCTGAGACATACATTGGTCTTTTCAATGATGGCTTGGAACAAATTGATGGACTAATGGATAGAAAAGAGTGTGTGTGTGTGGTGTCGGAGTCTTTGTATTGTACCATATGCATGCAAGAGATTATTGCATGTCGAAAGGTCAACGCAAAGGAAGGAGAATCTAAGTGTGCATGCATTGCGTGTATGCTAGAAAGACTTTCTCCTTGTGTACGTACGTGAGCGTGTGCATGCGCATGGGGACATCTCTTTCGTGTGATGAAAGAAAGAAAAGTGTCTAGCCTAGCTACCCTACCAGCACTGCACACTATATGGTGTGACTAGTCGTAACGTACACAGAACAAATTCAGTTCTTTTATTGACACGAAAAAAACTTGGTCCTAATCGAACCGGAATCTCACTCGGAGTCAGACTCCGAATCGGGTTGCCCCGGAGCTCGCCGGCGGCATCTACAAATGCAGCCCGGTCGTCTTCCCGATTGATCACCGTCAAACCTGGCCGCCTTCGTCGATCCACTGACCAATCAGTCGTTTCCGGTGGCTTGATGCAGTAGAGATGGACGGCTCCAGCTACGACCATGCCAACTCCCCGATGGCCACGGACGAACGACATATAGACATACCGACTGCGTGGCTTCTCGGGAACTTACTTTTGACCACCGTCGAAATCACGGCTACGGCTTACAGTGACGGAGAGTATGAAGACAGCGACGGCGATGGAGACATGGTCGAGTATGTTGACGACGACGACGACACGTACAGGGGCAGCGGCTTCGGTGCCATCCCAGCGTCCGGCAAGGCCATCGAGGGGCTGGAGAAGGCGGCCGTGGAGGCGACGAGGGAGGCCGAGTGCGTGGTATGCATGGAGAGCTTCCAGGAAGCTGCCGTGTTCCCATGGCTTCCACGAGAGCTGCATCTCCCAGTGGCTACGGATCAGCGGTGTCTGCCCATGCTGCCGCTTTGCGCTGCCCGCTGACGAGAATGGGACAGAGCCGGAGACCGAGTTTGAGCATAGAGCGATCGAGGAAGGGTACGAGGAACATGCTGCCGACGATGACGACGATGAGGACTTTGAGGAGGGTGAAGAAGAAGAGGAGGGTTATACTTACATCTTGATGGGGTAATGTAAACTAAGGAACTGGGTCAATTACAAGAAATTACACATTCGTATTCCGCATAAATTACTTTTGCATGTCGATCACTCCCTTTTTTGTACTAAGTCTTTTTTTGCGGGTCCTTTTCTAAGTCTTTGACCAGCATATATAGCGAAAACAGAATTCTGGATATTTGGATCCTTCTATAGATAGCCTTGCAGGTTGCATCCAAGAATTGGATATGATAACTACTTTCGTCACATACTTCCCTTGTACGTGGACCTGTCTTCAATTAATTCACAGAAACAATATCCAGGAATGTAACCTAGCAACGGAGCACAGGATTGTACCCGGTGGAATGTGACATGTGGAGAGCGACATTACATAAGCCTCTTTAATTGCTAAGCGACATGATATTATTGTACTATATGCAGACATGTATGGGAAATGTTTGATGGACAATTGGACCGATAATCTCACACATTAAGCTAGCCAAACAAGTAGCATATGACGTCCATACCTCAGGTTCTTCATACTGATTTTCTCTGGTCCTTTTCGCATATGACCGTGGCTCCATGGCCTTTGGACAGCTCGACGTTGACAGTAAACTGACCAACCAAATGAATATTTGCATCTAAGCCCCTATGGTTGAGTAGCCACTCAATGCATGCCATCCTCCTCTCTTCTTTTCATCCTTCTGCAGAAGCGACGGTGAAGGTGAAAACAAAACAATTGTCTCTTTTCAAAAGTTCAATACAAAATGAACCTATTTTGACCTTTTTTCCATCCTAACATATCTCCATAATGACTGACTTCGGGACGTTATGCTATAACTGCATAGCACAATGGTTATGCTTCGTTTCTTGTTGGTGGCCAATGCGCTACGGTCAGGGCATAATGCCTCGAGCCTCGTCGTCACTATGCAATTATGTCATAACGCCCTAGAGTTGGGCCTTATGGAAATAGGCTAGTATGAAAAAAAACTAGAATAAGGTCATTTTATGTTAAATTTTCGAAAAGAGATTAAATTTATCAATTTTTACATGTCAAGGGCGGCGACGGGCGGAGGCCCAGCCGATACTAGCTGAAGGAAATCTTACCCAAAAAGCTCTGATTCCATATTGCGCCGTTCAGTGGACACGAGAGCAAAGGAAAATGCGAAAAGGACTTAAAAAGAATGAATTCAGTGAACTATCAGGCCAAAAGTGTTGGTGTGCGTTTGGATGCAAAGAATTTTTTACTGGTACTTTAGTTGCAGTTTATAAGAGCTTCCCCTGTTAAGAATATAATACACGCCTAGCCTTTTTCATCAGTTCAGACTGTTGGTTGCATTGGCCAGTGCATGCAATTCAATATGGTATCAGAGCCAAGAGGTCTTAAGTTCAAGACCCTGCTCACGCAGTATTAAAAAAAGATTCCGCGGCCTGCACTGAACCCATGCTAAGGACTAAAATAGCCTAGACTAGTGCATACAATTCAATACCCCCCTCCCCCCCTTTTTGGAGTCAAAACTGTAGTATTTGTGAACCATGGTATTGCATTGCCAGACACTAGAAAACTGTGGTATTTGACATAATTTGTGACCAAATGAGGCCTTATACGTTTTAAAGTCCCCAGGCGTAAGTGTTAGCGTGTGAATAGTTAGAAGACCTTCGATTCATTTCACTCATTCTTTTTAGTAACCCGGATCAATCGTGTCAAGACAAGAGTGACACAAATATTTTGGCCCCTTCTCTCCACTTGTGATTGAATGGGATCGAGAATAGGACTTTTCTCCATAGTTTACCACAAGGCGCAAATATGTGCTGTCAGTGTCTCGGTTTGGCATGGTTCTCCTTTTGGTCGCTTCTGCGTGCATGGTTTCCTTTTTTGGCCGCTTGCATTCTTTCCTTTATTGTCCGCTGCTCCGACAAGCGGTCGCTGCAAGATTGAAAAGAGGCAATCGCCATCTTGCAAACAGCAAACACCTCTTTTTGAGATGATATCGGAGGACACGTGTCGACCATGCTGTCTGCATGTCAGGCCCGGAGAATGCATTGGAGAGGAGCTGCTGGCTCTGTACGTGTGCTCATGGATCGCAGTATCGCAACTTCAACTCGTTGATACCGTGACGGAGGAAAAGGCCATCGCTTCTCCAACCTGGATTCCGTATTGAAATAGGTGTCGTAAAAAATTTAAATGTATCTAATTTATCTAAATTTAGACAAACTTTCGTCATCTATTTTAAGACGAAGGGAGTAGTATTTAGCTAGCCCAACTCCAGCAAAGGCTTCCATTTCTGAGCGACATTTAGTTTCTTTTATTATACGGTATATTTGTCATATCTTTACTACAATGAAGTTCGTGTTCGGAGGACATCATTCGACGCTTGACATCAGAGACATCACCACCATCCAATTCCTCTCACTAAACATCGGAAGAATCAACACCGTCAACTCTTTTGTATGCAAAATACATAGAAACCAAATAAATATAGAAAGCTAAAATAACTGTAGTTTAAATACAATAATCCTTCTCCTTACTGTTAAAAAGCAGTTGGTCAAACCATATAGTTTTTTTTTTTGAACGGTCAAAAGGTACAGAGCATCGAACTTTAAGAAGCTGCAAATTATAGGGGTGGCAGGTAAAAATTACAAGGGAGCCGACCGAATTCGAAGATAAGGGCCCCACAATTACAGAAAATATCCTATCAGAAAACATGAGAATTCAATCAGATCCACGGTGTCTCTGCCACCATCGCCGGCAACCTCGGAGGCAAGCCAACATCGAGGTCTGAGCAGCGGGCTCGACCAGGCTCATCTGGCGAGAAGGAGCTCTGCAAATAGCCATCTCCAAAGCACCGGGGACAACACCACTTGGTGGAGAGGAGACGACGAGCACCGGCGCAGAGCCAAAGCAGCAACGGAGCAGCAGCCCTACTACCCTTGAGTCCGGCGCGGCGATGGAGAACCCAGCATAACGCGACAGAGAGAAGTGTTAGAAAAACACAGCGACATGGCACATCTTAGGCGAAACCACTTCCTCGAGAAGAACCACCAACTTGAAGCCGCTTCCCCCGCTCGCCCTCGCCGCCACGGCTGGCCACAAGCCAAGAGAAGAGCAGAAACTGGTACTTCAACAGGGGAGAGCGAGCGGATTATCCGAGTTGTGAGCACCGCACCTCCAACGACTCCACCCACCACGGAGACGACGATGCAGGGCCACAACACGACCTTTTGGCGTTGCCCAATCACGTCAAGAGTGGCTCGGCATCCGCCACCGCCAAAAGCCAGGCGCACCACCGGCGAACACACCCTCTCCCTCGCCACCCCGGTCAAACCATATAGTAGAACTATTTGTTAGTCCTATCATATCATGGTATTAATTCAAAATCAATCAACATAAACCAGGATTTGCTTCCTTGCCTAGTTAGCTGGGTTTTTTTACATGAGTTAGCTTCTTTTTTTGAGAAACGACATGAGTTAGCTGGTGTTACTCTAATTGCAATAAGAATGAATCGCCATTAAGTAGGAAATGATTCGTTGCCGTGCATGTCGGACATGTCTCATCTTCTTTGTTGGTCTATCCGTCGCTACCACAAGGTGCCGACGCCCATGGTGTATGCCGATGACAATTTGTCGGAGCCATCGGCGTAGTGCACTTGGGCCGAGGGCAGCCGTCGGCGTAGAGACTTGGCCATGACGGCGAAGCAACGGCATTAGAGCTACGCCGACGGCAATGTGTTTGGCATAGATATTTTCTCTTTTACCATATTAATCTTAGAAAAGTCATAACTAAATCATTTTAATTCAAAAAATACAAATAATATATCAACATTTGCAAAAAAAAATAAGATATATCTATCTAAACTCAAATATTACACATTTGTACTGAATACAAATTAAGTAAAACATAAAAATATTACATATATTTTCGTGTAACACTTTCTAAAAGATATTCAAAATAGAAAATGTAGTGTAATACCTCAAAAACTCCTACTATAGGTCAACCTGAGTGAATCTTGCGGTAAAATAGCCACATTCTTTTTTTTCACTGCAAGTTTACCGAGGCTCAGTCCCAAGCTAAGAATCTCCATGCCTATCGTTTTGACCATAGTTTAGAACAAGCATAAGAAATTCAAAAATGATTAAAACAATGTAAACAATTCGTGTGATGTCATATTATGTGACATAGTTATAAGGAAAAATATTAAACAATGTTGTAGGAGGAAGTTTTCCTTTTTATCGCACCAAAAAAATTATTTACATTTTCCTAGTGTCAAAAACGGGGTGCATTTTGCTTGTGTCAAAAACGGGGTGTTTTCTGAAGGAACTACCAAATGAAAGATTCCAAATAGTACCACCACATTTTTCAAAAATACTAGACCACCTTTCATGAATAATATCCCAACCGGCGTATTTAAACCTTTTCATCCACCTCTCGTAAAAAAGATAAATTCCTGCTGAATCGGTAGGAGTTGATTTGAACTAAATGTACATGATCTAATGCTCATAATTTTTTAGAAAATTCATTTATGTTATTTGATCAGAGATCCATTGCAAGTTTAGCGAGGCTGAGTCCCGAACTAAGGATCTTCATAACCACCGTTTTGACCATAGTCAAAATTGGCAAAGAAATTCAAAAACGATCCAAACAATTTAAGACCTCCGCATGGTGTCATATTGTATGACATAGTTGCAAGAAAAAATACCAAACTTATAATATTTTAAATATCTTAAAAAAACTTTCTCAGAAATGAGCTATCATGTTCGAGGTTTTATGCTTTTAGGCCAAAACGACCAATGTTATGGCCAGAATTGTGGAATAGTCTGTGATAATATGCCCATATTATGCACACATGTGCATATTGGGATGGCAAACAATGTTGCAAGAGAAAGTTTTTCTTTTCGTCGCACCAAAAATAATTTTTCATTTTTCAAGTGCTAAAAATAGGGTGTTTTGTGAAGCAACCACCAAATAAAAGATTCAAAATAGTATCACCTCATTTTAAAAAAAATACTAGACCACCTTTCATAGACAATGTCTCAATCAGGGTATCTTAAACCTTTCCGTTCACCCCTCGTAAAAAAGACAAATTCTTGTCGAATGAGTAGGAAGTTGGTCAGATTTGAACTACACTGATATGATATAATGCTCATGATTTTTTGGAAAAACAATTTAGGTTCAAAAGATGATATGGATGTCATATTTGCATTCTTCTCATTTTTCTGATTGATTTAGACATATTATTTATCAAATTTCTGATTTACGGATTTAAAGATATTGTTTATTCCATATTAAATAGAAAAAGACAAAAAAGGTAAAATCGTTTTATTGTTATTTGAGATTATTATTACTTATTCATTGTTGTTTACTTAATTATTTGTTTTGAATTAAGAAATAAAGAGGTGTGACATCACTATCCAAGGGTTAATAGGATTGATATGATTGTATTATCAACAAGGTATAATTTCTTTTTTGAAGGCACATTCGGAAGGAATGAATAAGTTAAGCGTGTTAGGGTTGGAGTAGTCTTAGGAGTGTTAGGGTTGGAGTAGTGTTAGGATGGGCCCGACCGAAAAATTTGATCATGAGTGCAATTTAACCTAAAATTAAGTGTACTTAAATTTAAAAATATTCATTGTGGAATTAATAAGTCAAATAATTCAAAAAAAACAGAAAAAAATAGAAAAGTAGGCCAACGACTTTATCGTTGGCATAGCCAAACAACCTTTAGCCGTCTATGTGAGACCCATATAATCTATGCCGAGGACAAAGGCATCAGCATTGGTTGTGCCGACATGATGCTACACATGACGGCCGTCGGCATACACTGACGGCAAAACTGACCTATGCCAACGGCCAGCCGTCGGCACCTCGCATTGTTCGTGTAGTGCGTGCTCCTTGAAACGTGGCACCCTTTCACCCTCATCTACTTTTTCAGTCCCAAGCTCCTTTTTTCACGACCAGAAAAGAAAAATACAAACAAAATCAGCCTGCCACGGAGGTGTGGAGGGTGCACATGCCGTCCCCCAATTCATACTATCCATGCATGCAAGCACGTACTCCCTCCGTTTAAAAATATATGTTATGCTGGTTTGATAATGACTTTAGATGGAAACATCACGTTACTGGTACATCGTCTATGTGAGTCCTTTGCCCTAAAAAAAACATGCGTAAACGAAGAAGCCTGGAAAACATGCATGTCATTTTGTCTGCTCGAAGAAAGCTAAAGAAACGCCCCGATTGGCCTGTCGCAGTTCTTCAGTTTCTAATATTCTCTAGGAAATACAGATTCATTCTTCGACCATGACGGGTGCTCGCGAGCTTTTGACAAATGTTAATTTTCATCGCTATTGATATTTTCTGTATCTATTCGGTGGGCAGCATATGGACCTGAGTGCGGAGAAAGCTAACTTGCTCGAAATACGCTTTTATCCCGCTGTATAAATAAAGCCACATGACCGAACCGATACAAGATACCGGGGAAACCATCTTACAAAGTACTCCCTCCGTTTCAAAATATAAGATGTTTTAGCTTTGTGAAAAAAGTGTATCTAGATCATGTTTAGTGTGTAGGTTCATCTAGATTTGGAGTGAACCTAGACACTAAAGGGTCTAGGCACTACTTTCACAAAGCTATCATATATTTTGAAACGGAGGGAGTAGATCATAGATAAACAACAAAGCACGGGAAGACAAGACTTGCCACTGGAGGCAGCAGCGACACCAGGGGAAAGGAACTCCACGCCTACGCCCCCAAGAGGGTAACGATGCACTGCTCCGCCGTTGGCAAGGCCGAAACGATCTAGGGTTTTCACCCGGAGCCTATGCGCGGGAGGTACCCACAACGGCGCCGTCAAGAAGATTACGATACCCGCAGGCATCGCCGCCGTCGACATACAACGCGGGACTTTCGCTCGGAAAAACCTACACACACGCCCACAACCGGTTCGCCCACCACCTCTGAGTCCGATCTTCAGAGCACGATCTGGGAGATGCCGAAGACGAAGTACCACCATCACCAAGGTCTCCAGCTGTCCGCTGCTCGCCACCCAAGTGACCAAGGGGCAGGAGCAATACCACTAATCCGTCGCCTGCCAAAGCCACCCGTGCGGTCCACCTTCCGACGCCGTCGCCCCGACATCCCTGAACTCAAGAACAATCCCCGAACAAACACACACATGGGAGGACCGTCATAATGGTCGAGGAAGGTCTACCTACAATGCTGTAGCCGTCAGGCCGCGCAGCAACCCAGTTGGGGGAACTGCCCCCTTCCACCCCGAGGTGGTCGCTGTCCTGATGTAGCAGCAGGGCCGATCAGCCTAGATCCGGTCTGGATCAGCCCGTAGGCCCCGCAGGCCTAGATCCAGTCCAGATCGGGCCCTGCACAGCCCTGCCACCACACTGCGGCATCCCGGATGCTGCCGCCGTCCCAGCATAGGCAGTTGCCGACCCTGCTTCTCCTCCACCATCGTGAACCACCCGAGGGCGTGCGCCGTTGCCCCAGGACCATGCCACGCCGCCACCATCTCGCACCCCCGGACCGGTCGTACCGGCACGGGAGGCTCCTCTGTCGTGCCACGCTGGGTTGGTGTGTGATGTCGTCGTTGCCAAGGCCGCCACCCTCGCCCAGCCACCATCGCTCAAGCTCGCCTTGCCACCGAGATGCACCGCCGTCCAGACCTTCCGCCATATCCAATTCACACCAGGGAAAGAAGGGCCCGCTGCCGCCGGCACCGCAGGGGATTTGCCCTGTGGCGTCCACCGACGATGGCGGGGAAGGGGAGAGGGGCTGGGGAACGCGGATGCGGGGGTGCTAGGGTTTCGCCCGGTCGCCCGTGCTGGGGGTGACTCGGGACGGGGGAGGTTTTTCGACCCTCTCCTTCAATCAGAGAAAGCTAACTTAAGTCACGTAAAAACATACAATTCCTAGAAAAGGTTTTTCGCCTCTCTCCTAGTCATCATAAGAGCTGAACAATCATCATTTTTTGTGCTCTTATGATGACTAGGAGAAAGCCAAATTATCATTCCACAAAAACATTTCATGAAACGGGTAAACATTTCATGAAGTGGAGTGAGGTGCTCCTAGCGGTGGCCCTGCAGGGCCAGGTTGGGTCGGGATCTGGGCCTTGCGGGTACCGACCGGGGCCCTTGGTCACCAGGCGGGTGGCTGGCTCCTTCCCTAGCAGCATGCGGCCAGTGAACTGGATCTGGGCTAGGCGGGCCTGGATCAGGCTGTCGCACGATAACCTTGCTCGGGGGACCCATGGGCGATACGGAGAGGCTGTGCTAGCCTTGCTCGTCCATCCATGCCCTTGCAGGCCCGGGTGGTGACTCTTAGACCGGTGACGATCTGGTTTTCCCGGGTGAGTAGGGTGGTGGTGGTGCTGCTACTTGGCGGCTGGGATCGACGGTGGCAATTGATCCCTTGGTGGACGGCGAAGTAGGGGCTAGCGTGGGGTTGGCTTGTGTAAGATAGGGGAAACCACATGTAGTGATTCCTTGTATTGCTCATTATATAGGAGGATTATAAATGGAGTCCTAGAGTCTCATACAACATGGACACATACAAAAGGAATACACAATATAACCTTATACATATACAAACACGATACTGTCATATATTCTAACACCCTCCCTCGGTCGAAATTGGGCGTCCGACGAATATTAAGACTATCCCGAAAATCTAAGAAGAGAGGCGACAGTAATTTACCATAAGCATTGTTGCCAAAATTATTATTTTTTATAAAGTTCACATCAATTTTATCACTCAAGGAGTAGGTTTCTTCAACAGAATTTACCTTCTTACCTTCTAGAGCTCTCTCAGTGTGCCATTTAGAATAGTTAACCATCATATTATCTAGGAGCTTTGTTGCAGCATCCAAAGTAATGGTCATAAAAGTGCCTCTAGCAATAGAATCTAATAGATTTCTTGAAGAATAATTCAGTCTTGCATAGAAGGTTTGGATAATCATCCAAGCAGTCAGTCCATGAGTGGGACAATTCTTTACCAAAGATTTCATTCTTTCCCAGGCTTGAGCAACATGTTAATTATCAAATTGTTTAAATTTCATTATTTCACTTCTCATAGATATAATCTTAGCAGGAGGATAGTATTTTCCAACGAAAGCATATTTGCATTTAATCCAGGAATCAATACTATTTCTAGGTAGGGATAGCAATCATTCTTTAGCTTTTCCTCTCAAAGAGAAAGAAAACAGTCTAAGCTTAATAATATCTCCATCTATATCCTTATGTTTTTGCATCTCACAAAGTTCAACAAAGTTATTAAGGTGAGCAGTAGCATCATCAGTACCAGCACCGGAGATTGTTCTTTCATAACAAGATTGAGAAAAGAAGGTTTAATTTCAAAGAAAGTAGCTTCAGAAACAGGTGGAGCAATGGGTGTGCACACGAAATCATTGTTATTTGTGCTAGTGAAATCACACAACTTAGTATTTTCAAGAGTAGTCTTTTTTGTGTTTTTGATAAAAGGAAGCAAACTATTATACTATTTTTTGTGTTTTGGGTAAAAAGAAACAAGCAAACTAAGCAGAAATAAACTAAGAAAAACAAAAAAAACAAAGTAAAGAGATTGGTTGTGAGAGACTCCCCTTGTGAAGCTGTCCTTGACTCCCCGGCAACGACGCCAGAAAAAGTGCTTGATGGCTCAAAATGTAGAGCTCGTTGGGGACCCCAAGAGAAAGGTATGATGAGCACAGCAACAAGTTTTCCCTCAGTTATGAAACTAAGGTTATCGAACCAGTAGAAGCAAGGAAACAACCCCAAGGTGTTGCTAGCAACTTGGAATCCTGCACAACACAACCACATAACTTTGCCCCTAACTTACAGTAAGGTTGTCAATCTCACCGGTTTTGCTAAAAACAAAGGATTAAACGTATTGTGTGGAAGATAGTAATTGCTTGCACAAAGTAAATAGTAACAGTAACAGTAGACGGTATAGCAATGGTAAAAACATGGACTGGGGTCCATAGTTCACTAGAGGTGATTCTCCTTAAGATAGATAACATGTTGGGTGAACAAATTATAGCGGGGCAATTGACAGATTCGAGAAAGCATACAATGCATATACTAGACATCTTGACTCCTATGAGATTTGATTGGGCATTACAACATTATACATAGACCGTAATCCAACTGCATCTATGACTAATAATCCACCTTAAGGTTATCATCCGAACCTCTTCTAGTATTAAGTTGCAAGCAGCAGATAATAGCATTAAGCAAAGTGTGTAAAGTAAATAATACGATTGTCCCATGGATAAAGGATTGTTGTTTTATCCCTAGTAGCAATAGCACTACAACCTTAGAGATTCCTGTCACTTCTCTAGATTACTAGAGGCATGAACCCACCATCGAGCATAAATACTCCCTCTTGGAGTTGCAAGCATCTACTTGGCCAAGATAGTTACAAACAACGGAGAGCATGCAAGATCACAAATAACATAGACATGATAGAATCAATAATCAATCTGCAATAGCATTTCAATATCCATCGAATCCCCGCAAACGCAACATGTAAGATTACAAACATATGATCTTGATCATAAAGGAGCTCACAAGATCTAAACATGATAGCACAAAGGAGGAGAACTAACCATTTAGCTACTACATGGACCCATAGTCCAAGGATGAACTACTCATGCATCACACCGGAGGCAGACATGGTGATGAAGAAGGCCTCCAGGGTGATCTCTCCCCTCTGGCAGAGTGCCGGGAAGAGCTTCAGATCCCTCCCGATCTAGGGATGGATATGGCGACAACTATAGATTCTTTCATGGAATTTTGATCGGGTACTTAGGGTTTTCATCCCGGGAGGCTTTTATAGGCGAAGGGGCAAGGTCGGTGGAGCACCAGGGGCCCACACCCCCTAGTGGCGTGCCCCCTAGGCCGCGCGCCAACAGGTGTGGACGCCCTGGTGCGCCACTTCGTCTCCCCTCCGGACTCCGTGTTGCTTCGGGTAAAATATTGACTTTGGCTTTTGTCCCGTCCAATTCCGAGAATATTTCCTTACTAGATTTTCTGAAACCAAAAACAGCAGAAAACAGGCAACTAGCACTATGGCATCTTGTTAATAGGTTAGTTCTAGAAAATGTATAAAAATACATCAAAGTATGAACCAAAACATAAGAAAGTAGATATAAAACAAGCATTGAACATCAAAAATTATATATACGTTTACGACGTATCACGGACATACGCAGCAGGGGAGGCACACGTGGCAGGCTACCGAGCGCCCATGATAGGCTGCCAAGCACTCGCGGCAGGCTGCCGAGCGCTCGCGGTAGAGCCCACGACAGAGCTTCCCATGGTTGGCACGATGCACGACGTCGACGACATTAGTTGCTCAACCTGCAGTAAATCATAAGTGTGCACGGAAGGAGTAGGAGACGTGGCGGAGGCGATAGTGGCAAAGGGAAGGCAGACTCGTCGAATACAACATGGCAAGAGATGATGATCTTTTGGGTGGAACGATCAAGATAGTGATAGTCGTGATGTTGGGATGGATACCCTAAAAATTGAAGGGAATATGCCCGAGAGGCAATAATAAAGTGGTTATTATCTTATTCCATGTTTATGATAAATGTTTATTTTGCATGCTATAATTGTGTTAATTGGAAATATTAATACATGTGTGTTTAATAAACAAAATACAAAGTTCCTAGTAATGCCTCTCATATAAACTAGCTCGTTGATTAACAAGATGATCAAGGTTTCCTGATCATGGACATTGGATGTTGTTAATAACGAGGTCACAACATTGGTGGAATGATGTGATAAACATTCATCCGAAGTATAGCATTACAATCAAAGTCATTATGTTTATATTGCTATAACATCACACGAAGTAATCTTAGTCCCTAGACCATGAGATCATGTTAATTGCTAACACCAGAAGAGTATCTTGATAACACCAAACGTTACACCATAACAGGGTGACTATAAAGGTGGGTTCAGTACTACGAAGGTGTTATGTTGAGGCTCATGGATTAAGAGTGGAATTTGTCAATCCCGATGACGGATAGATATACTCTGGGCCCTCTCGGTGATATCACATTAAGATAGCTTGCAAGTAAGTGATGTGATCACTAGAATGTTATATCACGGGAACGAGAAAAGAGTGCATGTCGGTAATGAGATCGAACTAGGTATTTGGATACCGATGATCGAATCTCGGACATGTATTATATCATGAGACAAAGGGATTTTGTTACTAGCGTTAAAGGTTCTCACGATCACAGAAGTCATCGTTGAATGTGTAGGAGTCAGTATGGATCTCTAGGTCCCGCTTCGGAATATTGATCTGAGAGGGGTCTCGATCATGTCTGCATTATTCGCGAACCGTAGGGTGACACACTTAAGGTATACCGACACCATTTGGAGCAAATATGTTTCAGATAAAGATTTAAGAAAGCATTGGAATTATTTCAATAGACACCAAAACTGTTTCGGGTGAAATTGCTGAAATTGGTTCTACATGTAATATTGAAATGTTGCAGGGGGTTTTATGTGAATGTTTGTTAATTAAAGTAATTATCAAAATTCTGAATAAAATAAATAAAAGAGTTTTATTAAATAAGAGAGCATTAAATTTGGAGAAATTTAATGCATTTAAAGTGGGGACTTTAAAAGAGAATGTGAAAGGGCAAATTTATGTGGAGGGAGTTACCACCACATGAATGAGCAGGTGAGGGGTCACCCCTTGGGCGCCGGCCATGGGGAGGGGCACCCCCCCTCCTCCTATAAAAGGCCCCCCTCACACCCCTTCTTACATACACCTCCTCGTGAAGGATCTCTCTCCCCCTCTAGTATTATTCCCCCATGGTCTCGGATTAGCGAGATACATGTTCCCGGTGGCTTTATCTAGAAAGGAGTTGCTGCTTCCGCTGCTTTGCTGGAGCGAGGGACGGAGGTTGTCGGGGGTACCGGACATGTGTGCGATCACGGATGCACCGCTGCTTTGCGGTGCTGGACTTGGTGGTGCTGGACTTGCTGGAGCTGGATCTGAAGGACGTGCTGGAGCCGGACCTGCTGGACTTCATCACAATCTTGAGATCGGCAAGTGTACGACTACATCATCCACGAGTTCCATCTCGTTAACAAAGCTTTGTTGTCTTCGAGGGTAAGTTCTCCATGGATGTATATCCACCCGCTGTTTGTATCTAGTAGATAGATCTTGGCGTATAGTTCCCATCGTAGGAAATTTTTTGTTTTCTAAGCTGAGAACCCAACAGTGGTATCAGAGCCAGGTCTATGCGTAGGTGCTTTGCACGGGTAGTACACATATGTTTATATGTGGGCGATGATGATCATGTTATTGCATCTTTCATGTATTTTGGATATTGGTGGCATAGTGGGATGAAGCGGCCCGGACCAACCTTACATGTCATCGTACATGAGACCGGTTCCACGACTGACATGCAACTTGTTTTGCATAAGTGGCTGGCGGGTGTCTGTCTCTCCTACTATAGTCAATATCTGATTTACAACGAGTTGCTAATAACTTGGTTATCCTCGTTGTGGTTCATGTTCGTAGGTAAGACCGGTTCTATCTCCGAAAGCCCTAAGACACGTAAAACTTGCAATTGATAAATTAGAGGCGTCTAGTTTAGATCGTTGCTGGCCTAGTGTCTTGATATGGTATTGTTGTAAGTAGATGTATGATAGATACTCTTACAACACACTCAACGTGTAAGTTCCATAGACCTTGGCCTTACACACAAAGGAATGATAGAGATCATACCACGATGCATATGATGGTGATCAAATACACGGACCATATGATTCCACTTTACACATATGATGTTCGCATCTTATATTGCTTGTTTGGCGTTTTAGTAGCATTATAAGATGATCCCTCATTTAAATATCAAGATAAAAATGTGTTCTTCCTTAAGTATGCACCGTTGTATGGATCATGTTTCGAGACATCACGTGATGATCGGGTGTACTCGACTCTACGCTTTCATATAACTGGTGTAAGACAGTTTTACACATGCGAATACTAAGGTTCTTACTTGGCGAGCCTAGCATGTACAGACATGGCCTCGGAACACGGACTGAAAGGTTAAGCATGAGTCATATAGTTGATATGATGCCCATATTGATGCTCGCATTTGAAGCTACACCGACTCACGTGATGATCGGACTTGGTGTAGTGGATTTGGTTCATGTAATCACCAAAAAGGCACGAGGGATGTCGTTTTTGAGTGGGAGTTCATTTCTAATTTGGATTAGTCGAACTCAATTTGTCATAAACTAAATCGAAGTGAATTTGCATAATTTGTTGTAGTCATTGGCGTCTATTCACTACCTCATGCTTAGTTTTAATTGAGATAATAGAACTATAGAATTCTAGATATTTACTTTACGAACTGGTATCGTATTGTTTTGAATGTCAATTTAAAGTTTATAAGTCCTATTGGAAACTCTCAGCAAACTCTATTTACTCCATGAAGTTTAATAATTAGTATTAAATCAAGAGTAAGAATTCCAATGTTAGTATCTAAAGTATCATGTTTGCCTCCATGATTATTGATATTCAAAAGTTGTTTTAATATCAAGATTATATAGGAGCTGAAAATTGTTTCAGAAACCATCATGTGTGAAAGATATTGTGATATTTGAAACAATATTTTTGGTTGCATTATGATAGAGTATAATTTAGCAAAATACATGTTCTCATATTGTATGAGAATTTGTGAAGGATGGAGATGATAAGCATCCAAATCTCCCAAAAAGGTTTTAGGAACTAACAGTATACTCGCGATTCTTCCTTACAGGCTATAGTAGCTTAATCATGAAAGTTGTCATGATAAGGATGAATAGAAGATGTAAGTAAAATGTTTACTACACTAATAGATTACTAAAGAATGGATTTTTGAAAGAACACCAAACATTTGTTGAAGGTGATCTACTTCAAAGTGCAAGTCCAAAGGTATTAGTATTTGACTATATATACTTTGTACTATGTGTCATGTGAATGACACCAATATTTATGTTCATATATTCTTTTAAAAGGAAAAGGAATTGCTGAAAGAGAATCTATAAAATATTTGGTAGAAAAGAAAATTTGGAGATGTCCAGCTTAGGTATATAGAAGATATACATGTTATGGCTGTATTCTTTGCTTGTTAAACAATGTGGTTCTTAGGTATTGGATACTGGTATTGGATACTGAATTGGTTGGTACGAAGTATCATACAGGACAATGCAATTCATGAACTATAATGGCCTAAGTAACTAGCAAGAGAATAAGTGATGATGATCATCGAAAACAAATAAAGTGTTATTGTGCTTTTTGTTGACGTCAAACCTAGTCTTCAAGATTTGTTTTAATAATTGTTATTTTGTTCCGGTATTATGAGAACAATGGTTGTTCACATAATTACCGTATTCCATAAAGGATGGATAAAATTTTACAAGTCTAGTTGGAGAAATTACATCCATAAACATTATTGCTAAAATGTCGCAAGACAAATGATTAAAAGATCACTTATGAAGTGACATCATTGTTTTAAATTATAT
Source organism: Avena eriantha (assembly GCA_910589775.1). Lineage (NCBI taxonomy): Eukaryota > Viridiplantae > Streptophyta > Magnoliopsida > Poales > Poaceae > Avena > Avena eriantha. Next base: position 276,344,957 of record OU342743.1, read on the forward strand.
TGGAAAGAAAACATGAAGAAACTCCACGTTGATGGAATTTTTGGATTCTTTGAGTTTGATCAATTGACGCTTGTGAAACTTTCCTCGAGATAATTGATACTCCGTTCATAGGCCAAAGAGGAACGGATGACTAGCTTATTGGAAATTGTGCATGCTGATGTGCATAGTCCATTATGTGTAGCCATATGCGATGGATCCTTTTTTCTTCATATACTTTTTCCAGAAATTTAAGTGAATATATCTATATATTTACTTAACAAGGAAGAAGTATGAAACATTTGAAAATTGTTCAAAGACTTTCAAGATGAAGTCAAAAATCATTGTAACAAGAAAATAAAAGAGTTTATGATTTGATCATAATGGAAGATATTTGAGTTACATGTTTAGAAAAACACCTAAGATTTGAAGAATTGTTCCATGATTTGTGTTTCCCGATAAATCATAGGAGTATGACATATTTGAGAGATGAAATCAAACCATGTTTGACATGGTAAGATCAAAGGTGTCATTTTTAAAATTGCCATTATGTTTTAAGGATTGAAACTTTAGAGACTACCGCTTTTACACTGAAAAGAGCACCATCGTGATCCGTTGAAATGACACCATATAAGTTATGGTTTGGGATAAAACCCGAATTGTCTTTTCTTAAATTTTGGTATGCTATGGATAAGTAAAATGTTTAGAACCAAAGTCTGATAAGCAAGTCTTTGTAGGTTATCCCAAAGAATTTGTTGGGAATTTCTCCATAACACCGAGAACAAAAGAGTTTGTTACTTGGAACGTCAAGTTTCTTGAGAAGGAGTTTTTTGTGAAAAGTTAAGTGGGAGGACAATAGAACTTTGATAAGGTTGTTGAACCTTAGCTATATGTGCTAAGTAGCACAGCGCTGGAAAGTGTCCTGGTGCAATGCTCATGGCTCCCATGATTACAAAGGTTGTAATCTCGGAGATTAGAGTTCATATTGAACCATGTGGGTCGGTAAGAATCAAATAGTGATATTTGATAAACAAGTCGTTATTGTTTTGACAATGATGAACCGACTACATGCAAAGAAGCGATGATGGGCCCTGACTCCATAAAATGACTAGAAGTCATAGAATCCATGATAGTATCCATACACGAGAATCAAGTTTCTGAACTTGGAAGACCCTCTGAAAAGGCGTAAAGCCTATCGGTCGTGTTTGGATCTATAAAGAAATAGACATGGATGTTTAACATCTATGAAATAGTCGACATGTCAGAAAGAAGTTTACGGCAATGTTCAAGGAGTTGACTATGACAAGATTTGATCTTTCATAGCAATATATAGTCTTGACGGATTAATGTAGCAACCACTACATATAATTTGATGTATGGTAGTTGAACAAACAAAACAATGTTCTTCAAATAGAATGGTTACCTAGGATGTGTATAAGACACGGTCCGAAGGGTTTTGTTAATTCAAAGGGTGCTAAAAGGGCATGCAAACTTCAATAGTTGAAGTAAGCACAGCGGAGTTGGAATCTTCACCATGATGAAACTGTTAAGAGAGTTTAAATTCATCAGAGATGATGAAGATGCTTGCATTTGCAAGAAATTAAGTGGGAGCGCTGAGACATATTTCTAATACATTATGTAGAGGACATATTGTTGATTGGAAATGATGTATCTTGTATTGGCACAAGTTAAGAATTTCATTAAAATAAGATTTCAATGAAAGACTTGGGAAAAACCGGAATATTTGGCATCAATATCTATATGGATAGATTGAGGTGGTAATATGGTTGTGGCAGACATACATATATGAGATATTGAAAGGGTTCAATATGGAAACAACAAGAAAGGTTCTTGCTGCATGGAAAGGATTGTATCAAGATTCAAGTGTTTGAACACTTGGTGAGTAAAATCACTTGAAGATTTTGATCGATTATACCGTGATATGTATATATCCAGAATGTCCTATGCTCTAAATGTTATGAGCACATACCAGAATGATTCATAAGATGATCATTGGACGATAGTAAAGATATTGTTATGAGCTTTGGACGATAGTAAAACAATGCATGTCGGTAACGAGAGCAAACTAGGTATTTGGATACCGATGATCGAATCTCGGACATGTATTATATCATGAGACAAAGGGATTTAGTTACTAGCGTTAAAGGTTTTCACTCACAGAAGTCATCGTTGAATGCGTAGGAGTCAGTATGGATCTCCAGGTCCCGCTTCTGATTATTGATCTGAGAGGGGTCTCGATCATATCTGCGTTATTCGCAAACCGTAGGGTGACACACTTAAGTGATACCGACACCATTTGAAGCAAATATGTTTCAGATAAAGATTTAAGAAAGCGCTGGAATTATTTCAATAGACACCGAAACTGTTTCGGGTGAAATTGGTTCTGCATGTAATATTGAAATGTTGCAGGGGGTTTTATGTGAATGTTTGTTAATTAAAGTAATTAACAAAATTCTGAATAAAATTAATAAAAGAGTTTTATTAAATGAGAGAGCATTAAATTTGGAGAAATTTAATGCATTTAAAGTGGGGACTTTAAAAGAGAATGTGAAGGGGCAAATTTATGTGGAGGGAGTTACCCCCCTTGGGCGCCGGCCATGGGGAGGGGCACCCCCTCCTCCTATAAAAGGCCCCCCTCACACCCCTTCTTCCACACACTTCCTCGTGAAGGATCTCTCTCCCCCTCTAGTATTATTCCCCCATGGTCTCGGATTAGCGAGATACATGTTCCCGGTGGCTTTATCTGGAAAGGAGTTGCTGCTTCTGCTGCTTTGCTGG